>CM024542.1:9078250-9678250 GCA_014182365.1 Eucalyptus tenuipes | reverse complement strand
TCTGAATGTAAAAGAGAGTTACATGAATTACCTCTCGAAGCGCGCTTTACACGAATTGGTTCAGATGTTCTACAGTTCGAGCCCCACAAATGTTGGACCTCTAGTTCAGACACACCAACAACGAACGTCGAACGGAAGAGAGAACTTTCGGATATTCACCACTTCGATCGTGCTAGCAATCACGTGGAAACAATCCGTTGAATTCTTGATGTATAATAGTCACGGCCCGGATGAGAGAAACCTCTTCTTTCTTGCGTCTCGAAAAACACAAGAACACTCCTCTCTCTCTCTCTCTATTTCTGCAGCCCTCTCTTGTGTTTCTAAAACACAAAACACACGCGCATGGAAACTCTCTCTACGTTGCAACCATTTTGCAGCCTTTCTTTTTAAAATTTATACACGAATCAGCAACGGTTGCCGATCGTGGGATCAGCAACCGTTGCTGATCCTCATTCTCATGCACGATCGAGCACGATCGTGCATGAACGGAACGGTCAGCAACCGCTGACCGTTTATGCACGATTTCGTGCATGATGGTCAGCGGTTGCTGACCATCCATGCACGAACAAAATGCGTGTATGATGGTCAGCGGTTGCTGACCATCATGCACGAATTCGTGCGTGCATGTGCACGTATTCGTGTGAAATGGTCAGCAAAAATTGCTGACCATTTCCACTTTAATTAATCAATTAATTAATTAATTAATAATTAATCAATTCCCTTAAAAATAAAAAAGAACATGATCTTTATATGTGCATTTGGAATACATTAATATGTATTAACTTTGGGCATGCGTGTGCATCATATGCACATAGGCTCGTGACTATAATACAAATTAAATTAAATCTCATTTAATTTAATTTTGAATCGACTCAATTCGATTGCAGTAATTGCAAACACATTTGCAACAACATTTCTCTCTTGTTCCACGTTATCCTATTTGTTTATGGTGTGTGACATCCCTAGGTTCATCACTAAGCTGGTAGTAAGACTTGTACTAACACATTAGTACTCCCAAAAGAATTAATTGTCCCGATTAATCTTTAGGTCCTACAAGCCATGATTGATATCTAGCAATATGTCATGGCTACACAGATAGTGTGAATACTTTAAGGACATAATGAACCTGTCAGCTTTGGCTACGGTGTAATTCAATCCTCTCGTCTTACTATGTCCCGATCAAACAAAGACCATGGAATATTTGTCAAGTCATTAATTCGATCATATGCACAAATCTAATTGACATGCATTTTATTCGAGACATAAACAATTTATTCTCGGTTACAACCTCGGCCGAGGATTTCAACGCAATGTCACAATTAGATCGCATAGGACATCATTATCATACCTTGCATATAACAAGGAGACAGATTCCATATTGCGCACACGTGTAACTTCGTATATGAACGAACTATGACCATCAAGTATAAAGACGGATCAACGACCCGGCATTATGTGTACCCGTGAACCATAGTTGTTCGACACACAAGTTAACATTGTGCCTCAGGTCTAAGGATTATTTACACAAGACCAAAGCATGAACAATTAGACATTGACCACGCAAAAAGCTTCCATGTTGCTAATTGTTCCATATCGTCACGTTCAGTGATATTGTCTAACACAAACACTCGTGTTCTTAACTCAGGCATCACAATACCCAATGACTTGTGACTCATCATTCCCTTAAGTATCCAATACTTAATGGTGAAGTTAAGAACACACCGGTCTCAACAGGATTATCAATATCCACTCAATAATCCATCGACCGGGAACGATTTAAAGATTCAGTCTAACTATGAACCCGTCACATATATTCTTGACGCCTCAAGAATAGGTCTAGTTTCAACTGATCTTATGGAATCATTCATAAATATAAAACAATTGGACAAATGAATGAATACGTCATTGCCATTAATTAAATAATAATAATGAAAGTACAACTGAAATCCCTAATATGTAACTATTACATAGTATCTTTAGGGCATACATCCAACAACGAGTTCTCCATCCACAGTTACTCGATTCAAGCAGAGCTCTTCAAGATACCTAAATCCAACATGCCATGATATAGAAGGGCTCAAGCCAACATTACTTAGACCTGAAGTCCGTTGTGAACACGCTACATCATCATCCATAAGTGTCTCATGCCCTAACATGTATGGCAATCGACTAGGGTCACATTCATGAGTCAAATCCTTAAAAACTGCAGGCTCGAAATCTAGTTGGAGAACTTTAGCTCGTTTTGCCAATGCAAACCTAATCCATCGATCAATGTGAGGCTTATATGAGATATTCAAGTCAAAGCGTAATGCGAATCTACGTAAATGGTACCCTCCACTTTGACGATGCAAGACATTGTCCACCCATTGCATATATCTAGCCCTCTCCTTTTTAGCTATCTCGGGGTTAGCTTTCATCTCGGCCAACAAATCAGACCAGTCGAAGTCAAGGTTGGTGACCTGACAAGTGGACAAATGCCTCCATCTTCTGGAAAGAAGACAAGTCGCTTGTGCTTCTCTAGATGTCAAAAGAGATAATATAAAGCCTATAGCATCTTCAGGCAAACTGCTAATCCGATCCTTTGGGTTGAGCTTCACCAAAAGAGAAACAAACAAGGTAAGAAAAATCTGGAAATAAGACAGATGGAAAGTAGGAAGCCAGACAATTCAACAATCAAACATAAGAAAAAACTCAGCTTCCTGTCAGGAACAACGAGATAAAGGAATATTGAAGACCCATTAACCCAACCAAGAAAAAGCACAACTTTTGCTCTATTGACCAATATATGCAACTGAAACTCCTTTATGGTAATCTGAGAGAGAGTGAGGGCGGGAGGTCTTCTTGCGACTAGTTCCAACCTCAAAAATGAAACTTTACATTGTCGACCGATTCGGCTTCAGAATCAGGTAAGAAAAATCTGGAAATAAGATAGATGGAAACTAGAAAGCAGGAAAATTCAACAGTCAAACATAAGAAAAAAAAACTCAGCTTCATGTCAGAAACAACGAGATAAGGAAAATCGAAGACCCATTAACCCAACCAAGAAAAAGCACAACTTTTGCCCTATTGTCCAATAAATGCAACTGAAAATCCTCTATGGTAATCTGAGAGAGAGAGAGTGCGCCGGAGGTCTTCTTGCGACCAGTTCCAACCTCAAAAATGAAACTTTACCTCATCAGTAAATTCGGCCTTTTCTCTACCAGCCAATATATTCAACAGAAAATCCTCCTTGGTAATCTAAGATGTGTGTATGCAACGTTGGCTTACCAAGCACAGAGAAAGAGACATAAGGCTGGGCTCTTCCTGCAATTATTTCCAACCTGAAAAACTAAAACGTTACCTCGTCGGCAGATTCGACTTCAAAATCAGAGGGGAGCCTTATTGTAGATGGAGAATCCATAGACCCCGGCATTAGTTTACCTTCCGTTCATCTCCATCTTTTTGCCTTCTCGATCACATGTTTAGTCTTTATTAGATTTTAAACAAAATTCAAAAACACCCTTCGATGCGATATCTTTTTCAAAATTCCAAATCAGCGATATTCTTATCCTTACAGGCACTAATTTGCATAACTCCACATAGCTGGTTATGGGGGACTTTAATGCCATAAAAGACCCGTCAGACAGAGTAGGTGGCTCCGATGCTTGGATCTCGTACTTTGATGAATTCGGATAGTGCTTAGCGCAGTCGGAACTGGATGACCTAAGGTATGTAGGTTTTAGATACACCTGGACAACTTCCTCGGGATCTTCTCGCAAGGCTAGAAAGATTGATAGAGTACTCGTCAACTCTAGGTGGAGCCTACATTTGTCTTACTCCAAAGCTTCCTTCCTAGCCCCGGGAATTTCGGATCATACACCTATGGTGGTGAAGATGGTGAACCTGATTTTTCGGAGGAAACCGTTCAAGTTTTTTTTTTTAACTTTTGGATGAAACATTCGGAGTTCAATGCAATAGTTAGTCAGATTTGGGAGGATCCGAGCGAGGGAGTTCCTATGTTTAGGCTTGTGCGCAAGCTCAAGGCCCTCAAATGCCGGTTCAAGCAGCTTAATAGAGAGTCTTTCTCCAATATATCTGTCAGGACGTCAGAAGCAAGGGTGGCCTTAGAGAGTCCTCAAAATAAAAATGGATCTAGTTAAAAAGATCACTGGAAAGTCCTCAAAATCAATTTATAGTCTTTAGCAATAACTTAGACCACATATCCATTGATGAATAGAGGGAATATGGACCATTAGTGGCTCTTAGGTTACTTGAAATGAATTAATGACGCACTTCGTATCCAATGATCAGATTTAATGACTTGACTTTGGGTAAGTGAAAACATAGACTATATTTGGTCGTTTGGATTTCTAATTAGAATAGGACCGGATAGGATAAAATATGAAATTTAGGGATTTTGTTATATCATATCCATTATATGGTAATTGTAATAATAAAGTTGGATATATTTGCATCATATCACTGTACCTTATGTGGTACAAACGTTAAGTCAATATAAATGAACCAAAAATTTTACAAACAAAGACGGTAAAAAATTTTCGCGACATTCTTACTTACTTTATTTTATTTTATTATCTTTTTAATTAATTTATTTTTCCTATTTCCATCATTCTCTAATAAAATTTTGTTAAATAAGATTTTGTACTAATATACCTAAAATACTAAAATACCTAAATAGGTATAATAAGTATAATTATATATTTATATTTACACATTGAATTTATATTATAAGATAGAATTAAATTCAAATATATATAATTGAGATTAAATTAGAAAAATAAATTGTTATCTTTTTATTTGGAAATTCTTATATTAGAATTCAAAAATTATTTATATTGAAATATATTTTTAATTTTTTTAATTTAAAAAGTTTGTTATTCTATAAAAATAACTTTCCTATTATAAATATTAGAAATCTTATCCACCTTTATTTCATCATTTTCATGGAATAATTTTATTCAGTCTAAGTTCCCTTTGTATCCAACTTTATTCTTTCTTTAGCAGGAACCAAATACAAAATAAAATAAATGTTATCTTATCTTGAATTTTATCCTGACTACAAATGTAGCCAAAGGGTTTCTTGTAGACTTTAGCCATGAGGGTCTAAATCTCCTATCTAAGATAGGTTTAGATTTTGGGACTCAAATTAGTCTTAATTGCAAGCTTCCCATGGCTCATTTCTCAAGACTTGATAACAAAGCCATGTATTCTTTGCCTGACATGGTATCGGGTTATCATTTTTAACATCCGACGAGTTGCAAGTCTTCTTTATCGTAGCTGGAATAGGTCATCTTTCCATTTCATTTGGTGTTTACTTTGCTCACCGCTTTTCAATACATTGTATGTTAATTCCTTTTCTAGACTAAGATAGGACTAGTTTAGAACTTCAAATGAAACGCCACAAAAACATGTTGCATGATCACTAGAAATGGTGTAAAAAACCTCTAGGATTTAAAATAGTAAACCAATTTGCATGATGATGAAGAAACATCCAACTAGTTAGATACCAAAAGGGCTTAAATAGCAATATGGATGTAAGCAAGTCCCCGATCCTAGAACCTCTTACTACATAAGAATTGAGATGACTCTCCCGCGTCTCCATTGGGTTTCTAACAAACCCACAAAAAATTATTAGTACCGACTCCTTATAACACAGAATATACAAAAATAAAAATAAAAAATTGGATAGTCCCAAATGCTACACCCCTTGAATAGATGAGCCTTTTGAGTTGTCCTTTTGGACGAACCAACCGATGTTCACATTCTTGGGTAAGTACCTCAAAATTTATTCCGCGAAGGGGTAGGTCACGATAATATTGAACTTTTAATGTGTAGTTTTTGGATTTTTGGTACATATTCAACGCAGCTCTTGAAGTATATGGTAATGTTCAATGCCGTCATTCCATTATTCAAAATCAGATTACAACATCAAATATTTTCATATAGTCCGAAGACTAAATTAAACATATACCCAAAGTTTAGGGACTACGCCGAACAAATTAAAAGCTCATGGATCACATTGCACATTGGGCCAAAATTCGGAGATCATTTGTGTAATTTTCCCATCAATGTATTCTACCTTATAAGGTGGTAGTCTCGTCTATTAGGCAATTCGAACTTTGGTGACATATGTAAAGTTTAAACAAGGTGGTTGCTTGTCCAACTAAAAGGTACCAAAAAAGCATTCCCTACTTTTTAACCACAAAAAAAAAAAAATTTGATAGGAGAGAATTTCTCCTAATCAATGACGTAAAAAGTAAATTAAGATATTTCGCAGATCCCATAAATTGAGGGAATCCTCTCTAAGGGAATGTTAATGGACCATGTAGGCCAAATTTATGTTGAAATTTTTGCTTTTGTTAATGAACAACTAATCTCTATGAAAAAAACCATAGTTAATTAGCCAATCCTATCAAACACATTAATTTCAACTTTTAGTCTTTTTTGCAAAGTTGCATTGACATCACTTTCGAAGTTTGGTAGGAAAAAAGCCGGAGTACCTGTGCTGATGGGCTTCGCGCAGGGCTTCTGGATTCCAGCACATAGTTGGACAGGCCCATCAAATGCAAAGATATAATCTCTGAGCCGAACGTGTTTATTTGTGCTTTGATTGGGTCATATGATGTACTAATAAGGTCTTATGGTGTGCTCTCTTGTGACAAGATAGAATATTATTGCTTGCAATTGAACTAAAGTTCCAACGGTTCTCTCTCTGGTCATTGGTCACTCTATGTGGAAGCATTATCTCGAGGGAGGACGTCACTCTCTAGTCATTATGAGAGTGACATACTCTCTGGTAATAACCAGAGAGTATGTCACTCTCTTGTGAGAGAGGATAACCAGGAAGTATATCCCTCTCTGGTCATTATGAGAGAGTCACATATCACCTACCATATTTTCCTATGGTGGAAAATTTTCATTGTTCAATGACCATGTCAGATGCCTTAATTGGCGCTGATGTGCTTTCGGATTCCAGCACATAGATGGAGAGACCCATCACATGACAAGAAACAGGGGATCTTACAAGATTTAAGCAAGTAAAACCATAATCTTGGAGGGAAACATATTTATTTGTGCCTTAATTAGGTCATATGGTGTGCTCTTAGGTTGTTAATAATAAGGTCTTATGGAGTGCTCACGTTACCATACTATTGCTCGCTCTCTCCCTCCCCACCTCCTAATTATGTCACATGGGTCACTCTGTGTGGAAGGATTATGACACTCTCTGGTCATTACGAGAGTGACATATCATGTACCATATACCTCATAACCGCTGTTGGGGAGTAGAAGCTATTTTGACTCCTGCATTCAATATTCTCTGTGAACCCTCTTTTCTTAAATAGAATTTACATAATCTTTTATTTTAACATTTTAGTAATAATTTAATATTTTTTCAATTTTTTATTTTTTATTTTGCCCTTTTTCCCTCCACCCCATCAGCAGGTCCTCATTTATGGCCAGCGGAGTCGCCAGCCTTGGGCAACCTCGTTCATGGAGGATATTCCTGAGGAAGTTCGATTTCGCTGGAGAGGAGCAAAAGCGAAAGATAGTTATGCATTACTAAATTTTGAAGGACCAAAAGATTACATTGAGACGAGGAGAGGGGCAGAGAGAGAAAGAGAGAGAGAGAGAGAGAGAGAGACACCGGGACAGAGAGAAATGTGGGAATAAAGGAGAAGATAAATTAGGCTCCTGGAAAACGGATGATCGGCTCAGTCTTCTCAACAACAAATCCAGTCCGTTCCAACTGTGTTATTATCTTCTTCCTTGTCGCCTGCATAACGTGATTGGCAATGAGGATGCGGTCAAGATTGCCTTGGTCTGCAATGAATCCTGGCAACATTTCAACTAGTGTTCTGGTTTGCTGAACTGAACTCAGCATAAGTACGTGGTAGGTTTCTCTCTTCTACGGTCAATGCAACATTGTCTACCAATTCTATCAACACAAATACCATCAGAAAGGTAGAATATGAACCAAGAAAGAAAATTTGAAAAAAAAAAAAAACCCAAAAACAAAAAACCAAGAAAAGAAGAAATAACTTTTTAGGGAGACAGCATTTTGTGCACCCCTGATATCACCTGGCAAGCCAATACACAATCACAAATTTAACATATTTCTACATCTAAGTGCGGGATCGGTACAAGCTTAGCTCAAGTCACGAAAATGTCGAGACTCGACCGGATCTTGAGTACATGCCATTAAGCAGACTGGGTAACAGTCACCACCATCACATAAGCTACTTTCAATCGAAAATACGACATCAAATAGTAAGATCCTTACTACGCAATGTTCAGCTGCGAATTATGGGCAGCAGAATACACTATAATCCAAGGATACATCACAACGAATTGAAAAGCATATCATGCCCTACTCACTTGAGATATCAAATCGACTCAAATACCAACTGATTGATTGCAACTGAAGCTCTTCTAATTCATAGCGACCTAAGCTTGAGCTAAAAAAATTGATATCGCGCGCCAAGCACAAACTGAGTTGCTGCCAGCAATTAATGGTTGAGCCCGAAAGCTCAAAGCGGTACTTCAAACCAATATTCAAGTTAATGGGCAACGAAATAACCAGCTAAAAAAAAAGGAAGGAGAAAAGAAAATGAAAAGAGCGTGAAGAGACATAACAGAAAACCCAACTGACCATCATAACGCTTAGCTTGCTCCGCGAGCTTCGCAAGGTAGACTAGGCTCTCGCGAGAGAAGTCCATAGCTCGATCGCACGGAAAATGGTAAGAGAGGGAGAGATTCGGATGGATTGGGATCGATCGATTAATCGATGGATCGATACGGGGAATCAAATTGAATTCAATTGATTTTCTGCAAGAAATGATCAAGACAGCTTGGAGCGAACGGTAGGACCGTGGTCGGGAGCAAGGTTGCTTTTAGGCAAGAAGAAGACTGGGTGCCTAGTAGGAACCTTCCATGTCTAGATGCGAAAGTTGAGTGTGGGTCCTCCTTGGAGCCATGGGGGTATTATTATTAAGATAGAAAAAATTAACCAGGAAAGTATATTAGAAGTATTAAAAATTATGTATGGCACTCATTTTAATGTCAAACATTTCCGCAAGATCATTTAAGTGCCAAATAGTAGAAAAAATAATCACTTTGGTGCCACTGGTGAGAGATTCCGACCAAACTAATTACGTGACTTTTATATTAATAAAAAATAAGTTGACGTGGCAAAAATTAAAAATGCAGTCCATCTGGAATGACATAAATGACGTCGTTTTCCGTTCTTCTTAAGAAACAACGTCGTTTTGCCATTACACGCGGATTGCCTTACAAAAATAGCGTCTCATAGCTCATATGGCCAAAACGGCGTCGCTGAAGGGGGGACTAAAATTAGGGCTATTCGTCCGCATATGAAGTATGATCCTTGCCGGACACCAAACGTAGCTCACTCGCTTGCCTACCGTTGCTCGGCTACCATCGTACTTGCACAATCATTTATCGTTGTTTGCTACCTGTGTCCCTAACTCTCACTCACTCAGGTTTGTTATGTTTTGTCCATGGGTCAATTGGGTGGAAAATTTAGGATCTCATCGACAAATTAGGGCATGGACGGCAAAATGAAGGCTCGGCTTGGAGGGAAAGTGGTGGGGACCTCATTTTTGTTTAATTAGTTGGATTGCTTTCTTTTGTGGGGACCGAATAAAAAAATAGGGCGCGGAGGAGAAAATGAGAGCTCAACTCAAAGGGAAACATAGTTTTTTGATACTTACGAGGCAATAGCGAGACTTCACTTTATTTAATTAGTTGGAGTGCTTCTATGGGAACCAAATGGGATCGAATTGAAAAATCGGTGATGGGACCTCACTTTGTTTATTCAATTAGGCTACATTTGTTTCTATAAGGGGACCGAATTGAGTAAATCGGTTTCCTTTGTTTCTTTTGACAAAACGACAAGAACTTGCACGTGAAGTTGATGATTTTGCTTTGTGGTCCCAAAAACTAATGACTTTTTTTCCTCCTTGGGTGCAGCATCGACACGGACGAGAATTACGTAAGCGTTATCATTTGCTATGGTGGGGAGTTTATTATTGGTGCCAAAGACTAAGAATATGTAGGTGGAAATAAAGGTTCTATCTCTATCAATATTGGAAAGTCATCGTATATTGATTTTGTGAGGGATTTTGTGTATTTTTTACGATGGAAAGTCCAAAAACTGCATTAATATGTTCCTGAGAAGGAATTGAAGGATGGTTTGAGAATTTTTAATGACGATAATGGTAGTAAGGATATTATTTACTATTATTTTCATTGCGACGAAGCTAGGTTTATGTTGAATATTATAGTGATGACGAGGATGGTGAGGATGATAGAAATCATGAGGATGGCAAGACCACTGAAAGAGGAGAAGTGAAAGATCCTACTCAAGCGAGTAATCAGGTTGGGGATAAGTGTAGGTTAAATGGAGGGCAATGTGAGAGGCAAGTGAGGAAGAAAAGGAAGACAAATCATATTGATAGAGATGAGCAAATAGGGAGATGTCCTGAAATCTCAGGTGAAGATGTGGGCGATGAAAACTTAATTAGATTAGAATGAGAAGTTACTCTATCTAATGAATCGGAAGATGAATGTTTGACAACAATAAATTTCCCAAGTAACAAAGATGATGATGACCTCGCACAGTCAAGACAAAAGCAAATGGAATTTGTCAAAAAAAATTTGTAGCTTTAGAAGAAAGGTATGAGTCAATAAATAAGGATGGAGCTCCAACTGAAGCTAATGGAAATGAAGATGAAAAAAGTTGAGGCGATAAAACTGTTGGTTTGGAGAATGAGCTTGGCAATGATGAAGAAGAACCTGTGCGTAGAAGGAAAAGTGAGTAGCCTTGTTACGACTATTAATAAACATCTTTTGTCTGTGGGTATGAAATTTGATGATGCCAAACAATTAAAAGAAGCTATTGTCAATAGCTCCATTGCTAAATAGAGGAGTATTGAATTCATGAGAAATACGAAGTAATTTGTTAAAGCTAAGTGCTCACAACTCAATTGTCCATGGAAGCTCTATGGCGTGCTGAATAGGAATGGGTCATTTCATATTAAGTCATTCTAAGAGGAACATACTTGTTTAATTATATTTGACAATAAAAGGACATTAAGTGTGTGGTTGTCGAAGCACTTTTTCAATACTATCAAAGTAATGCTCGAAATCAAGAGTTCTTGATTCTAGTTTTTAGCGAAGGAGCAGTTAAAGGTTAATGTATTAAGGAATCAATGCAAGAGAGCTGAGCTGAGGATGATAAAAATGTTGATAAGTCGGTATAAGAAAGAGTATGCGCAGGTAGGGGGTTATGCTTACGGATGCATGCTTCAAAACCCATCTAATAGGTATATGTAGAGGTCGTAAAGAGGCCAATGCCTGATGATGGGTGTAGATTTGAATAGATTTTATGTCCGTTTTGATGCATGCAAACGAGGCTTTTTGGCTGGCTGTAGAAAAGTTGTAGGATTGGATGTATGCTTTCTGAACGGTTTATGCAAAAGGGAGTTGTTGGTTGTTGTGAGGAGAGATGCCGACCATCAAATATTTTTGATAACTTGGATAGTGGTGAAGATAGAGAACAAGGATACTTGGTCTTGGTTCCTAAAAAATTTAATGCCCGACATTGAGATAACCAATGGGAAAGGATAGACATTTATGAGCGACCAATAGAAAGTAATACTATTGTGAATTAATTCCATTTTAATTTTAATAACTTGCATGTTTTTTCTGATTTGTATTAGTTGGTTTGAGTTTTTATAGGGACTTGTTCTTGTATTAGCCGAGTTGATGCCATATGTGAGCATAGAATGTGCTCGAGGCACATTTACACAAATTGGGTAAAGAACTCAAAGGGGATAAGAAGCAGAAGCAGTTCTAGCATGTAACAAAGAGTACCAACATGACTAATTTCAAATTAGCCAAACTAGGGTTATTGCAGCTGATAAATGAAGGTTTTGATGCACTATTCCAAACAAAAGCTAAGCACTAGTGTCGGGCCTTCCTTCAACGAATAGTTCAAATGCGATATCATTGACAACAATCTTAGTAAAGCTTTCAATGACGAAATTTTAAAGGCCAGGTGCAAACCAATCATCAGCATGCTTGATTATATTCGAGTTATGGTCATTACTAAATTGCATAGACAAAGAGATGAGGATACAAAGTGGACTAGAAAATGTGGTCCTAGGATTGTAAAGTGATCGGATGCAAACTTTGCTACTAGTAGGTTCTGCCATCCAATTTACAATGAAAATAATGGATATGAGATCATTGAAAATTATAATAAGTATATTGTGAACCTAAATAGAAAAAAGTGTTCATGTTGAGTCTGGTAACTAAATGGAATTCGCTATGCCCATGCCATTTTGTGCCATTTAGATAAAGCAACAAAACCCAAAGGATTACCTAGATGATTAGTACATAAAAAAAAAAAAAAAACTCATACCTTGCTTTGTACTAATTCATGATGTAGTTTATCAAAAGTAGTAAATTTTGGGAGCCAACAAATATGAAGGCCCTGTACCTTTGCATTGAAGAAGCAAATAAGAAAGCCAAAAAAGAGACGAAGAATGCAAGAGGAAGAGGCATCAAATCAAAGGATGAATAGGACTGGAGTAAAGATGAAATGCTCTTGTTGCCGCAAGGAGGGGAACAATAACAAAGGTTGTGAGCTAAAAAACCAATATCAACAACAATAAATTACTACAAGGGTTGATTTAAGGCCAGAAATAGATGTGGCACCCCTCGACAGCCCTCAAACCGTTAGGGTCGCCATAGTCCACTTACCTTTCACTTGACTTGATAATATAATACTCTGAAACCAAGGAATTTCATTATAACTCATAAATCCTGGGGGTTTACATCTTTTAGATCGGTCCTTGCGCGATTTATATGGCGGAAGCGCATCCATCAACTCCCTTCCCTATATTCAGAAAACAATGCACACCAACTAAACATTTATAGGTAAAAGCCAAACACTTTTATTCGCTTAAACCAGATGGACATCATTCATCGGTACATCAAAATGCCGTAGTCTCCTATACTCGGCTATAACTTCAAAAGATGACCGACATCTTTTGCAATAGTCGTATACTTAGAGTTCATCGATCAGTGTCGGCATCCAAAAGTTCCTTATTTGCTATCCTCCTCCTCGCGGTCATATCCAACCACTCGATCCATCTATCGGTGGCAGTGGCAGCAGAGGTATCTTGTCTAGTTTGAAATGTTAGTCCCCAAATGGGGTGAGTACAACCACTCAGCAGTAAAGATCCATCAAACTACACAATGCATCAGATAGAACAATCAAGGTATCACGAATAAAGCACATATCATTCATGCATTCGAACATGCCTCACCTTACAGCCATGCATATATCACCATGCAACATGCATATACCACCATGCACTTGTACATATATCATCAAGTAGCCATGCATATATCACCATGCAACGTGCATATACCACCATGCACTTGTACATATATCATCATGAAATCGTGCATATGTCTCGATGCAATCATACATAAAACACCATGCCATCCCGCATGCACCACTATGCGATCATGTTTGTATTTCCATGAG
Source organism: Eucalyptus tenuipes (assembly GCA_014182365.1). NCBI lineage: Eukaryota > Viridiplantae > Streptophyta > Magnoliopsida > Myrtales > Myrtaceae > Eucalyptus > Eucalyptus tenuipes. The sequence goes on along the minus strand of CM024542.1, from coordinate 9,664,671 downwards.
ATCCATTCCATGCCATAAGCACACACATACGCATGGTTTATATCATCCACACAATCATGTGTATATCCCCATGAGATCCATTCGAGCCTTCATGATCACATTTTCAATGTCATCTAGTATCAATTTACTTCCATAAGCAGATCATGCATCATGCCATATACACACACTCATGCGTATGATTCAATTTCCAATTTTATCTTTCAAAAGGATCTCATCATCTTTCTCCCCAGGGACCAATGTTTGCATCCCTCATTTATCGCTCGCACCCAACCTGGCATCGCGAGAAGCCTCCGGCACACACCTCCGGGCATCCGACACACACCTCCAGGCATCTCGTACCCCAACTAGCATCACGAGGAATCCCCCCGGCACACACCTGCAGGGCTTCCCGAATTACGTATCGACATACCACCAGGTATCCCCCTGGAATTATGTACCGTATACGACCGGGCATCTCGAAAATCCTGAGGACCCTTCGGAATTACGCCACTGGGCCACCGGGCATCCCGACACTCCCGGGCATCGTCGGCTCACACCTCCGACGGTATCATTATTATCACAATTCATAATCACATATATGTCTCATTTTCAACATGGCATTTGATGCAACAATATCAAGGGTCTAAACCAGCTTTTTGATGTCATGTAATATGCCAATTGTCACCATATATACAGTGCACATAACACCCACGATATCACATTTCATAAAGCAGATCATTGGTTTTTGAAAATAGAACCAATTTTTGGGTAAAACAGAATGCGTCTCTTTAGTAAAAATTCTTGGAAAATCAATAATTGGTCTCAATAAATTCTGAAAATTTGACACGTTATAAACGAGACCTGGAGAAAGATATTTCATGAAGAACACTATATCAAAAGAACTTCACACAATTTAATACGGTCCAAGCATCACAGCTTTCAAATTCTCGGCATCAAAGTTTGCACGGCTTTCAAAACTAATTTCGATTAAATATTCAAATGGACTCCAAAAATTCTGAAAATTTACCAAGTTATAGTTAACACCGAGAGGTAAGTATCTCATGAAGAAAATTATACCAAAAGATCTTCACACAAATTAAGACGGACCAAGCATCACAGCTTTCAAATTCTCGGCATTACAGTTTGCAAGGTTTCAGAAATATTTTCGATTAAATATCCAAATGGGCTCCAAAAATTCTGAAAATTTACCAAGTTATATTAAATACCGAGAGGTAGATATATCATGAAGAAATCTGAATCCAATTCGTTCTAGAATAATATCTATGGACAATTTAATTCTTCTTACGTTCGGTACTGTTCTTCCCAGATTAAGTCCTTTCAAAGAAATTCGATTCACCAATCTACTCAAGTCCATTTCATCTCAATTTTTAGTATGATGTTCCTCAGAAGGTCATATATAACTATCATTAAGGGCACAAGATCAAATTTTGACTGTACGATTTTATAAAAATCACAGAACCGTGTTAGGTAGAGACAACGTATCTCCAGATCTAACTTCTTCGAAAGAAGACGATTTCACCTACTTCCACTAATTCATTTCCTCTAAATTTTTTATATGTTATATTTCATGAAGTCCTCTACCACTTTGGTTAAGGAGTCGAAATGAGATTCCATCAAAAAGGCTACTTAACAGTCCATGAAATCACCAAGGGTCAGCACAACAAGTTCCAGATTTAGTTCCTTCAAAGAAAAAATCATTTCACTAAGCAATACTCGTCCATTTCATCTCAAATTTTAGTATGTTAATCCTCAAGATGTCCTCTACAACTTTCATCAAGGAATAAAAGTGAGATTTCAACTACAAAGTCGCATGCATCTCACGAATTCATGGAGGGTCGGACTGGTTTGCCTAGAAACAGCATGCATAACCAACAAATCTCTACTCATTGCTTCGAATTTTCCTTACCTCTACCACATCCAACATTCACCATCCATCCAACACACATTACAGCTAGCAAAGGGTAGAGAAACGGACTCTACTTGCCTCTAATCCAAGCAAAACACAGCAAGACAACGGCGGGGTGAGGTGGGCTCGACGGCGGCGGCTAGGCGGACGTACGGCGGGGCAAGCCTTCTTCCTCTTCTCTCGGCGTCACTCTCTCTCCCTCTCAGCACCTAGTTCCGACCACCCCCTCCCCTTTTTCCTTTTGGTTTATTAAAAATTCTTGCATGCTTCAATTTTGCATGGAGGGACACTTGTCTCCAAGAAGGAGACAAGTGTCTTCTTGTTGAAGACACATGGAGGAGGCCATCCGGCTCCTCCCCCCCCTTCCTTGGGTCGACAGCCCATGGGGCTTCTTGGGCCGGGCCCCTTGGCCCACTTTGGGCCCAACACCTTTGGGCCTAAAGTCCAAATTCAATTGGGCCAAAAAAAAAAAAATCAAATAAGCCCATACTTGCTCTTAACAATTTACTTTAGTCCCCACTTAATATAAATACCTAATTACAAATTTATATAGCCATAAAACTTTGTAACATAGGTCAATAAAAATCCAACTTATAAAGTTCATGGCCAAGAACAAAATTTCCTTATCAATTTGTCCCTTAGTACAATCCTTGATCACTCATGGACATAGGTTATAATTTCCAACTCTGCATGTTGTTGGGTCTATTGAAGAGTTTCTTGTTGGGCCTATTGAAGGAATGACAGAAGGTCCTGTTGTAAGGCCTATTGAAGGGCGGATAGAAAGGTGAGTATCTTTGCTTTAGCAACTTTTCAATTCATATTCGATAGAATTTGGTACTTGACTATGCACTGGCTTTTTCTTGTCATTTTCCTCTATTATGCATCTATAATTAATTTTGGAAAGTTTTCTTCACTTGTTTCCATCATGAAAATGAGTAGATATTTAATTATTTATGCTAGTTAGTCATAGTGTTGTTATAGTGCAATCTTATTATAAGGCCCACTAAAGGGCCAACAAAAGGCCTTTTTCTTGCGGGTCCCAAGAGTCCTTTGCGAGCTCTAGTCTTTTTCCGATTCGATTTGCAATATCTTGTAAATTCTGGCGATCATATTAGCCACATTGCTCCCCTTGCGGTGACGATGAGCTGTTGCGATCTGCACTGCCCGTGAGCTGAGCCCATCATTGCGCCGCTTGTGACATGTGACTCTGCTCACCACTCGTTGCCACCCAAGCCTCCTGTAGTGTGACGGCCCGAGCGGCGGTGCGCGGGGAGGAGGGATGGCGGTGCGTCCATGCCTCGGTCCCCGGACGTGCGCAAGGAAGGGGTCCCTCTCCCTCTTGTCCCACATCGCTTAGGGGGGGTCCTGGGCCAGTTTATAACGGCTTGGGCCCATTTAATCTGTATAACGCGTTTTAAAGCCATGAGGACTCAGTGTCCAAAGCGGATAATGTTATACAGTGGGGCCTGGGTCGTTACATGTAGAGTCCGACAACGAGCTTGAAGTCGTCAAAGCTAGTAGGGTGGTGGTTATGGTCTGTGAAAAGCGCTTGGGAGTTAAGTAGTGTGGCGGAGTGGGAGGGGAGGGAAGGGTTGGGCCACGTGGTGAGAGGAGGGAACACGCAACCTGGTGAGGTCATGGAAGAGGGACGGTGATGAATCTCCAACGTGAATTTAAGCAAGAATATCCCAGATTGGATAAGGGCAATCTTATTTTTGTATCTAATCCGCCTTCTATGGGATTTCGAATCATAATTTTTATTGGACCAAATCAAGATGTATATAGCAACTGAAGCGCAACGATTCAAGTTGAAATGAGCCAAATATGTGCAAAATTTTGCGAGATTGCCAACTATTCTAAAAATTTAAACAACTTAACTTGTTTGATACGTGAAATCGTGATTTAATATTTAAATACCCTAACACTCACTCTTATAGAAACATATAATGGAGAGGCAAATAAAAGGTCTAAAAAGATAGATAAGAAATATATGCGAAGAGAGAGTAGAGTCTAAATAGATTTGATTAGATAATTATCTTAGGTAACATATTAATCAATCATATGCACATGTAGAAAATCAAATCAAGAGAAATAATATTCTACTTCCTTGGAGATACTAAACTTAGAGCAGATCGATAGACAGATGATAATGCAGATCAATAGGCACATGATAAAGTTACATATTTATACTCTCCTACTATCATTTTAATGACTAACAAATACCCAGCAAACACAAAGTCGCAGTTGTTTTTGGAGTCCTTGACGGATTAAAATGACTCAAAAAATGCAGGAACATCCATTATTCATGGCTTTATGTCATTACATAACTTATAAATCCAAAATAAAATCCGGAACAACAAATTATTAATAAATAAACTTCTATCCACAGTAAAGGGAAAAAAAAAAAACTTTGAAGAGGGGAAGAGGAGTAGCTCGCAGAATAATAGCCATCCTTACCGACTCTGTGGATGCCGCGTGAACAAGGCTCGGGTTCCATTAATTAATCACTAGATCAATCTTTGAAGGTAACTGTCCCTTGAGTTGTTGCCAAGCCCGTTCTCTAGGTTCCTTCAAATTTTTCGACATTTTCCACTCGCCAACCGTGACCAATTCTTCCTCACAAGGACTCACCACCAACTTCTCAAGACCATTAGCATTATCGACAAGGTAAATCACTAGCTCAAGATCACAAGGTCGACCATAATAATTATGAAATTCAACCTCCTTTAGGTATCGATGGGGAGGTCCATGAACTCTATTCAATTTTCTCTGCATGCATAGCATGTCCATCGGGAATTTCAACTGTGGCAAAATAAGAATGCCGCATATTATTAATTGACACAAAATCATGTCGCATTGGAGAATGCCAATGGAAAAAGAACTTGCAAAACAAAGTATGTCTATGTATATTGTCACATTGAGTAGATACTAATCGCATGATGTTTGAATTCAACAGTGGCTTGGTATATCATATTCGACCCTAATGCATATGTTTAATACCTAAATAGATGAAGACTTGAATGGGGCCTGAAGACCCACCTCTAACACAAAACTCCGCAGGCAGGGGCATGCCTCGATCACAAGAGTCAAGGGAAGTAGACTTGCTTCTTTAAATACTGGAACCCTCAATATCAATTGCTTGACACTTGTTAATTTAGGTAGTGGAAGAATCTCTAAATTTTCCTGCATATTAGAGAGAAAGAATCAAAGGCAACACAGATTATAGTAAGAAAATAACTTACGAAACCTTAAGAAAAATCAATCAATGCTCTTACTCTGAGTAGCTGAAAGAATTCAAGTGTGAGAATTTGCACACAAGGAAGGCTCGAAAGCATAGGCAACGTAAAAGGCAATTGCGACAACGAGTCTCCTCTAATAAACACCTCAGACAGCTGGGGGAGCTTGTCCAAATATACCGGCATATGCATTCCCACGAAAGTGAAGGACACAAGATCAGTGTCATAAATCTCAACGTCTTCAAGATCATCACACCATATTATGCGCAAGTACTTTAGCTTCAGTGATCGGCCAGAAACTCTAAACCTTGTCAAAGTATGAGCCTCCTCCAAAACCAATCGCTCTAGTTTTGGACAATTGGCAAGCAGTTGCTCAACGAGTTCTCCATCCACAGTTACTCGATTCAAGCAGAGCTCTTCAAGATACTTAAATCCAACATGCCACGATATAGAAGGGCTCAAGCCAACATTACTTAGACCTGAAGTCCGTTGTGAGCACCCTACATCGTCATCCATAAGTGTCTCATGCCCTAACATGTATGGCAATCGACTAGGGTCACAATCAGGAGGCAAATCCTTCAAATCCGCAGGCTTGAAATCTAGTTGGAGCACTTTAACTCGTTTTGCCAATGCAAACCTAATCCATCGATCAATGTGAGGCTTATATGAGATATTCAAGTCAAAGCGTAATGCGAATCTACGTAAATGGTACCCTCCACTTTGACGATGCAAGACATTGTCCACCCATTGCACATATCTAGCCCTCTCCTTTTCAGCTATCTCAGGGTTAGCTTTCATCTCGGCCAACAAGTCTGACCAGTCGAAGTCAAGGTTGGTGACCTGACAAGTAGCCAAATGCCTCCATCTTCTGGAAAGAAGACAAGTCGCTTGTGCTTCTCTAGATGTCAAAAGAGACAATATAAAGCCTATAGCATCTTCAGGCAAACTACTGATCCGATCCTTTAGGTTTAGCTTCACCAAAAGAGAAACAAACAAGGTAAGAAAAATCTGGAAATAAGACAGATGGAAAATAGGAAGCAGGACAATTCAACAATCAAACATAAGGAAAAACTCAGCTTTCTGTCAGAAACAACTAGATAAAGGAATATTGAAGACCCATTAACCCAAACAAGAAAAAACACAACTTTTGCACTATTGGCCAATATATGCAACTGAAACTCCTCTATGGTAATATGAGAGAGAGTGAGGGCGAGGGGTCTTCTTCCGACTAGTTCCAACCTCAAAAACGAAACTTTACCTCGTCGGCACATTCGGCCTTCGCTCTACCAGCCAATATATTCAACTGAAAATCCTCCTTGGTAATCGGAGACGTGTGTATGCAATGTTGGCTTACCAAGCACAGAGAAAGAGAGATAGGGCAGGGCTCTTCCAGCGATTAGTTCCAACCTCAAAAACTAAAACGTTACCTTGTCGGCAAATTCGGCTTCAGAATCAGAGGGGAGACACATTGCTGATGGAGAATCCATAGACCTCGGCATTAGTTCACCTTCCGTTCGTCTCCATCTTTTTGCCTTCCCGATCACTTGTTTAGTCTTTAATAGATTTTAAGCAAAATTCAAAAACACCCTTCTATGCGATATCTTTTTCAAATTTCCTAATCAGCGATATCCTTTCCTAATTTGCGATATTCTTTCCCAATCAACGATATTCTTATCCTTACAAGCACTAATCTGCATAACTCTGCTTAGCTGGTTGTGGGGGACTTTAATGTCATAAAAGACCCATTAGACAAAGTAGGTGGCTCTAATGCTTGGATCCCGTACTTTGATGAATTCGGACAATGCTTAGTGCAGTCGAAACTGGATGACCTAAGGTATGTAGGTCTTAGATACACCTGGACAACTTCCATGGGATCTTCTTGCAAGGCTAGAAAGATTGATAGAGTACTCGTCAACTCTAGGTGGAGCCTAGACTTCTCTTACCCCGAAGCTTCCTTCCTAGCACCGGGAACTTCAGATTAAACACCTACGGTGGTGAAGGTGGTGAACCCGATTTTTTGGAGGAAACCGTTCAGGTTTTTTGACTTTTGGATGAAATATCCAGAGTTCAACGCAATAGTTAGTCAGATTTGGGAGGATCTAGGCGAGGGAGTTCCTATGTTTAGGCTTGTGCGCAAGCTCAAGGCCCTCAAATGCCGGTTCAAGCAACTTAATAGAGAGTCTGTCTCCCATATCTCTGTCAGGACGTCAAAAGCAAGGCTGGCCTTAGATAGTCCTCAAAATAAAAAATGGATCTAGTTAGAAAGATCACTGGAAAGTCCTCAAAATCAATTTATAGTCTTTAGCAATAGCTTAGGCCACCTATCCATTGATGAATAGAGGGAATATGGACCATTAGTGGCTCTAAGGTTACTTGAAATGAATTAATGACGCACTTCATATCCAATGATCGAATTTAATGTCTTGACTTTAGATAAGTGAGAACATAGACTATATTTGGTCGTTTGGATTTCTAATCAGACTAGGACTGTATAGGATAAAATATGAAATTTAGGGATTTTGCTATATCATATCCATTATATGGAAATTATAGTAATAAAGTTGGATATATTGTCATCATATCATCGTACCTTATTTGGTACAAATGTTAAGTCAATATAAATCAACCAAAAATATTACAAATAGGGACGGTAAAAAATTCTCGTGACATTCTTACTTACTATATTTTATTTTATTATCTTTTTCATTAATTTCTTTTTCCCCCCTTCCATCATTCTCTAAAAAATAGCATATTGTCGGCAGATTCGGCTTCAAAATCAGAGGGGAGACACATTGCAGATGGAGAATCCATAGACCTCGGCATTAGTTTACCTTCCATTCATCTCCATCTTTTTGCCTTCCCGATCACTTGTTTAGTCTTTACTATATTTTAAGCAAAATTCAAAAACACCCTTCGATGCGATATCTTTTTCAAATTTCCTAATCAGTCATATTCTTTCCTAATATGCGATATTCTTTCCCAATCATCGATATTCTTATCCTTACAAGCACTAATTTGCATAACTCTGCTTAGCTGGTTGCGGGGGACTTTAATGCCATAAAAGATCCGTTAGACAAAGTAGGTGGCTCCGATGCTTGGATCTCGTACTTTGATGAATTCGGACAGTGCTTAGCGCAGTCGAAACTGGATGATCTAAGGTATGTAGGTTTTAGATACACCTGCACAACTTCCACGGGATCTTCTCGCAAGGCTAGAAACATTGATAGAGTACTCGTCAACTCTTGGTGGAGCCTAGATTTCTTTTACCCCGAAGCTTCCTTCCTAGCACCGGGAATTTCGGATCACACACTTATGGTGGTGAAGGTGGTGAACCCGATTTTTCGGAGGGAACCGTTCCAGTTTTTTGACTTTTGGATGAAACATCCAAAGTTCAACGCAATTGTTAGTCAGATTTGGGAGGATCCGGGCGAGGGAGTTCCTATGTTTAGGCTTGTGCGCAAGCTCAAGCCCTCAAATGCCGGTTCAAGCGGCTTAATAGAGAGTCTGCCTCCAATATCTCTATCAGGACGTCAGAAGCAAGGGTGGCCTTAGATAGTCCTCAAAATAAAAATGGATCTAGTTAGAAAGATCACTGGAAAGTCCTCAAAATCAATTTATAGTCTTTAGCAATAGCTTAGGCCACGTATCCATTGATGAATAGAGGGAATATGGACCATTAGTGGCTCTAGGGTTACTTGAAATGAATTAATGACGCACTTCATATCCAATGATCGAATTTAATGTCTTGACTTTGGATAAGTGAAAACATAGACTATATTTGGTCGTTTGGATTTCTAATCAGAATAGGACTATATAGGATAAAATATGAAATTTAGGGATTTTGCTATATCATATCCATTATATGGTAATTATAGTAATAAAGTTGGATATATTGGCATCATATCACCCTACCTTATTGGGTACAAACGTTAAGTCAATACAAATGAACCAAAAATTTTACAAATAGGGACGGTAAAAAATTCTCGCGACATTCTTACTTACTTTATTTTATTTTATTATGTTTTTAATTAATTTCTTTTCCCCCTTCTGTCATTCTCTAATAAATAGTATATTGTCGGCAGATTCGGCTTCAGAATCAAAGGGGAGACACATTGCTAATGGAGAATCCATAGACCTCGGCATTAGTTCACCTTCCGTTTGTCTCCATCTTTTTGCCTTCCCGATCACTTGTTTAGTCTTTATTAGATTTTAAGCAAAATTCAAAAACACCCTTCGATGCGATATCTTTTTCAAATTTCCTAATCAGCGATATTCTTTCCTAATTAGCGATATTCTTTCCCAATCAGCGATATTCTTATCCTTACAAGCACTAATTTGCATAACTCTGCTTAGCTAGTTGTGGGGGACTTTAATGCCATAAAAGATCCGTTAGACAAAGTAGGTGGCTCCGATGCTTGGATCTCGTACTTTGATGAATTCGGACAGTGCTTACCGCAGTCGAAACTGGATGACCTAAGGTATGTAGGTTTTAGATACACCTGCACAACTTCCACGGGATCTTCTCGCAAGGCTAGAAACATTGATAGAGTACTCGTCAACTCTAGGTGGAGCCTAGATGTCACGCCCCGACCCTCGGTCATGTGACCATCCTTCATCTTTGGTTGATTTTAAAATGCGATATCCCAGGACTATGTATCGCCGACCCTTTCATTTTATATTGCACATGCGGAAGCAGTTATAAATCCCCAAATAATAAAACAATGGAATAGAAAAGCAGGGCCATAATTTTCATACTGAAATTCACAACCAAATTTTTATACAACCACCCTCAAAGTATTTTACCATACTATTAACAAAGGTCTAGTCTCACACTCAATCACTTATAAACAGGGTTCACAAAAGATGGTGGGATCTCGGTCCTGATCCGGGTCGTACTCGGGATCATCATCGGGGTTCTCTTCCAGGTACTCCTCTTCGAGTTCTTTCTCCTCGGGTTCTTCATCAGGGTCTTGAAATGTTGTCCCACAACCGAGATGAGACTATGTCTCAGCAAGTTCTACCCTCTAAGACCCGATTAGTAAACTAATACACCTTAGGGTTGCCTATGCACAACATGAGTCAGAGAACTTACCTTGGCCTCAGATTCCACCTGCACATTAGCACAGATCAAATAGGCATCCAAGCAATCACATCACTGATTGAAGCATCGATCAAATCGACCTGGTCGATTACACAACAATAAGACCACTCACGGTCATTTCAATTCAATCAATCAATTCACAACATCAGATCAAAGCAATGATCAATCGACCTAGTCGATTACACATCAATCAGAACATACTTTTCCCACAATATATATCTAGTTGTCGAGCACACGTGCATTCTCTTAGGCACTAGTTCACCAAAGTGATGCATCAATTCACCGAGCCCACGTGTCTTTTTTTACGATGCCCGGGCCCACGTGCATTCTCTTAGGTACTAGTTCACCAAAGTGATGCATCAATTCACCGAGCCCACGTGCCCTTTTTACGATGCTGGGCCCACGTGCCTTCTCTTAGGCGCCAAGTCAGCCAAAGTGATGCATCAATTCACCAAGCCCACGTGCCCTTTTTACGATGCTTGGGTCCACGTGCCCTTTCAAGACCTGATGGATTTACGGTCCCACCCGACCCTTTCATGAGCTGATGGATTTACGGTCCCACCCGACCCTTTCAAGAACTGATGGATTTACGGTCCCACCCGACCCTGTCAAGAACTGATGGATCTACGGTCCCACCCGAATCTTTCAAGAATGACCAACGATATTGCGCCTCCTAATTAAATTCCTCAATTTCATAATATCTTGGCCTAATTTGTTGATATCAAAGATACTCGATAAAATATCGTGTGTGGGTACACAATCGGCCTTAGCCAAAATAGAATAATTTCCCTTTCTATAATCCCACCATTTTCTATAGTCTACCAAAACGTTTTTGACACTGTCAACCGATGCCCGGTTATTTTTTCAATTAATAACCAAAGATTATTCAATTTAGGAATAAATCCTAAAATCACCAATAAATCAATTTCTCACAAATTAAGGCTCGAATAAATAAACGGATTGCACCACGACAATCAGCACGAAATCCCTGTCACCGGCCATCCCGATTGAATTTCCGGAAAATAAATAATTAAATAATTAATTTCGAAAATTAAATAAATAAACACAATAATTCCAATTTAGCACAATATAAAACTCAATTAAATAAACGGACTGTGCCACGATCATCAGCATAAAATCCCGGTCTTGGCCACCCGAGTTGAATTTCCGGAAAATAAATAATTAAATAATTAATTTCGAAAATTAAATAAATAAACACAATAATTCCAATTTAGCACAATATAAAACTCAATTAAATAAACGGACTGTGCCACGATCATCAGCATAAAATCCCGGTCACTGGCCATCCGAGTTGAATTTCCGGAAAATAAATAATTAAATAATTAATTTCGAAAATTAATATTTAATTCTTAAAAAATTTCACTTAGGCCCGAATTGCCTAATTAACACCCGATAAGGGTCGGGAAAAATCCCAAACATCCAATAAATACTATAGGCAATTCTCTATCTAAGTGCACTAACCACCTAACTAATATGCAATGCAATTAACTAATAATCGCTAATCAATTCTAATCTAACCACCTAATTACTCTTAACTAACACTAATCAACCTTTAAGTGTAATTAGCAAACTAAGAAGGCATTAGTGAGCAAAACTCACACAAAACGATGAGGTCGACACGAGGATCGACTTTCCTCAAAGTGGGCCAAGCATCCGGGCTCGGGAAGGCGGCCAAAACGAGCCAAACGATTGCTGCAATACCCATTTTCGCACTCTCCTTTTGCTGCTATTTGGGGCGGATCCGGGGTCGGTTGAGGCGGCCAAGGGCGGCGGAGGGCAAGGCGGAGCTCCGGCGAGGCTGACGGTGGCCGAAGGGGGTCAGGCCGTGGCCTGTGGTGGCCGAATCGAGCTGGACATGGGCTAGGTCGCACGGGGAAGATGCCTGGACGGTGGAGAGGGCAGGCAGTCGTGCGACTGCACGTGGGCGCGCATGGCGACGGCAGTTCGGCGGCAAGGCGACGCGGGGCGAGGGCGGTGTGCGGCGGTGACGGCGAAGCTGTTCCGGTCTTCCTCTCTCGGTGGCCGCTGTCTCGGCCGCTCTTGCCGATTGGTTCTGTTCGAACCGAGAGGGAGGAGAGGGGACGGAGGCGCGCGGACGGCAGCTCGGCGGCGGCTCGGGTGCGCGAGCAGCTCCGGTGCTTGCGGGCGTGCGACGACGACGGTGAGAGGCGGCGACGGCGCAGCTCGTCTTCGCCGGTCTTCGGCTCCCATGGAGTTTTGAAGAAAAAAAGAAGATGGGGAAGATACGTCGAGGGAGGAGAGAGGGGAGGAAGAAGAAACCAATTTCCCCTTCTTTTCTCTCACTCTCTCTCTCTCTCTCTTAGGTCAGCCACACGTGGGCCACCACCAGCTGTCTTCCACCCTTCAATTTTTGACAAATATGCCCCCTTCTAGAAGCATTTAGGTAGGCCAAAGTATGGGGGTAGAGGTGGCATACGAATTTTGCTAAGTTTTCTTCCCAATTGGACCTTAATCCCTCTTGATTCAAATTAAATTAACTCCCATAATTTCATTCAACACCTCATTATTCCAATTGGTATTTTTCCTTACCAATGTAGCCCACTTGCATCCCAATTTCACAATCCCTAGCTTCAACTGAACGAAAACGGCCCTATTTATCCAGTCGAAATTAGAACCCGAAAATCTAGATGTCACAACTCTTCCCCTCTTATAAAATTTTCGTCCTCGAAATTTAAACTTTTACCAATCCTTACACAAAAGGTGGGGGTATTGTCGTTTCATTGAGTCTCACTATTCCATGCTAATCCTTCGGTCTCGTGGTGTTGTCCGGCCATTTTGACCAAGGAAACCGTCTTGGTACACAACATCTACTCTTTCTGAACCAACAACTGAACTGAGCTTCTCACATATGGCACTCTGTCGTTCACATCTAATCTCTTTTTCTCGACTCTCTAATGAACGTTCGAAGCTCAACGACTGAAAATTTCTGACAGTTCTGTGCAGTCTTTACTATGACACTAATCTGACAACTGCAAACACTGATTACTGAGCTGACTCTGTCCTGTAATCTTTCTTCACTTTCTTTTCACCACTGAAATTCTGTACCCTCTGCTATGCACTACTTAAGAAAGAACCCTCTGAAAACTCTGCCAAACTTATAATCTCTGATCTAGATTTGAAATATAATTCATCCCCAAAGACTCCATGCCGGTGAATTATCTGATGCACACACACTTCGGTATACCCACTCTGTGACAAGACAGAATCTTCAATTTCTGAAATCGAACTTAGATTGGCGGTTAATTTCACTCCGACACGCTTTTAGTGTGACCTAGGCTACTAGGTAGTTTTCAGAGCTTTTTAGGACAAATGACCCGTGGTCGATTTTCTTCAAGCCATAATGAACCCACTCGATACCTTGTCGATTCTCGATTGTCATGAAAATCTCGAGGATTCAAATACGGACACAGGGTACCAAAACAACAGTAAGTCAAATTAGTGCCGTCGACGAGAGTTTTCCAATTTAGTGGGGTCACCCACGATTGGTCATTCATCTCAGTCGAACCGACCTATCTCTGATCTTAATTCAATTTTTTTAACTGTGCCGTAATGATCCCTAAGGATGAACACGGTCGAGAAATCGATTTCTGGTCAAATTCCCAAGTCTATTTGCCTTAAAGTCCTTAATAACTAACCCAGCTAGTCTAGTTATCTCGTGAGTGGCCAACTCAGAGAAAAGCACTGTAGTCGCGCCGATGAAATGCCCAATTATCCAATCGAAGTCAGAATCCAAAAATCTGGATGTCACATACTCAAAACAAGATCTATTCGTACTGTACCAAAGTGGACCAACTCCATCTATCAATCGACTATTATCCTCAAATGGTATAAGTAATCCCCTGAATCCTTAGTAAGCTCGTCACAATGTTCCATTGTGATATATTTTAATTCCCACTGGGAACTCTTAAGTGATGATAAAAGTCCTGGTTTGCATTACTGAACTTCCACTTGCTGACAACTCTAGCACTCGCAAACTGCTCGGCAGTATCTATCTTCATATCAGTCTACTAATCTAGCTAACACCGATTTTGATCTACTTGCATCGTGTGGTCACCAACTGCAATACTACTGTGAATTTCTGACAAGATCTTTTCCCTGAGTGCGACACTGTCAAGTGCACTCAATCACTCTTGGAACCCGAACGTTCCATCCTCAGAAATCTTAAAGTCAGATTCTTTCTTACCAATATCCTCTTATAAGATCTTCGAACATCTCGTCTGTCAATTTGGCGCCGATTCTAACTTGAGTATATGGTTCAATTTTGAGGGCGGCTATAGAATTCAAAAGGTAGCCTACCTCAAATTTGAAAACCAAATTTCAAACCCTTTTCATATAAAGTCTATACTTTAGCCATTCTATGCACAATTTGAGACTCTCGGCTCAACACATTAATGACTCATTTCGTTCTTCCAAGGTGATACCCGATATCACTATTATAGTCCTGCCAAAATTCTGATTCACGACACCGATTCATATTCCACTTATTAGGTCTCAACTGGCGAGACGATTATGCAACAATCTTCTCATGTTGTGTTAATACGTACCCAGTCCTCTGTAAGACATATCACTAAAGATTTTGTGCTTTCCAGAGCCAAACGAAAAGTTTAGAGTAAGTGCGGTAGCTAGTTCTTACTTAAGCTCTGGCAATTATCTTTGCACTTGTCTATGCCTAAGAATTTCTCTTCTTTCTTAAGAGGTCAAGTCCACGATGATCCTGATGCTGAAAATTCTTTCACGAACCTTCTGTAGTAATCTGTCCAATCCCCACGGCTTCTGATCTCTGACATTATTGTCGGTTTCGGTCCATTAACAACTGATTCGATCTTGACTAGGTCCCTGAAGGTTCCTTTACCTGTAATCACATGACCATTCTTAGGAGCTCTCGTGATCCTCAGCACTTAATGAATACCCTAGAATGTCACTACACCACACAATCACCATTGATCTAGATATTCTTTGAACACTCAGTTTGTCAAATCTATGATAGCGGCTGGAGCGTTCGTCAAATTAAATGGCTTTACATTATTCTCACAAGGGTTAAATCAAGTGCGAAATGTTGTCTTCAGTATAACCTCTTTCCTGGCTCTCCACTGACAATAACCTGTCCTCAAGTCGATCTTTGAAGACATCAACACTCTTTATAACAAGTCACCCAATTCATCGATCTTTGACAATGAATACTTATCCTTGATTGTCACTTGATTGAGTCGACTATAGTTGATGCATAATTGCAATGAACCATCTTTCTTTCTTTCTCACTATGAGGCTGATGTTTCCCCTAGGTAATGCACCGATATGCATGAATGCCTCATTCATCAATCCTCACATCTGCACCATTGGTTCTATCAATTCAGACAATAACAACCGGTATGAAATTTTAGAGAATGGTTCTGTTCCGCATGTTATCTCGATCGTAATTCTATCTCTTTCTCTGGCGACGGTCTGACCATCCTTCTGGCAACACTTCCAGGAATTCTTGGACTACAGAGGAGTCCTCAATTTTCAATTCTTCAATTTGTTTTATTTTTGACAATAGTCAAGTAACCTAGGCAATCTCCGTCTAACAAACGAATTGTCTCAAGTGACGAGATTAAAGAAGTCGGTGACCCTTCTCGACTCTCAATAAAACTTGGCACTTCTACCTACTATCAAGTGCCAGCATGCATTATTTCTTCTACCGGAGACCTATCCCAAAAATTCCACGGTGCATTCTATGGCACACTTCTTTTGACCTGTCCTAGCGATGATGACAGCAATAACCATTGTTGAGATTCCATCTACTTATGCGGATACTCCATAATTCACTATCTGTGCTGGCAACACTTACCACAAATTCCTATCCTCAAAATACATGAGACCGATCCATACCGTCTTCCATGGAACGACATGTTCCATTGTCTGAATGCTGACCTGACTATTCCACCCTTCCTATTGGGTGGAATAGAATACCCTTCCCTCAACATCGGTCTTTCCTCTTACCAAATTCCAAATCTGCCTGCGTTAAATCTTGACTCAGATATCGAAATCTATTCCCTGATTATCCTTCCAGGTTGGACCTCAGCAACAGTAGCAACAACAACAACTTGATCCTGATCTTACTGACTCATCCAGATCCCAAGGAACACTTGCATCAGATCGATCTTATCAGACTTAGGATTATTCAACGTTGCTACACTAGTACCAACCTATAGTGGCACTCTTACGCTTAAGCTGGCCAGAGTCGACACTCTGCCTTCCAAATCCACAATAATTAAAAGCAAACGATTCACACATGACAACCAATTCTACCAATCAGCTACCAAAGACATGCGCCGGTCATGAATTTAAAGGTCATCCTACTACTATCCCATAGGGCATCGCACCTTATCACTCCAACACCTAACCATTGCTCTGATACCACAAAAAGGGGGATGTCACGCCCCGACCCTCGGTCACGTGACCATCCTTCATCTTTGGTCGATTTTAAAATGCGATATCCCAAGACTATGTATCGCCGACCCTTTCATTT
Source organism: Eucalyptus tenuipes (assembly GCA_014182365.1). Classification (NCBI taxonomy): domain Eukaryota; kingdom Viridiplantae; phylum Streptophyta; class Magnoliopsida; order Myrtales; family Myrtaceae; genus Eucalyptus; species Eucalyptus tenuipes. The sequence goes on along the minus strand of CM024542.1, from coordinate 9,647,878 downwards.
TATATTGCACATGCGGAAGCAGTTATAAATCCCCAGACAATAAAACAATGGGATAGAAAAGCATGGCCATAATTTTCATACTGAAATTCACAACCAAATTTTTATACAACCACCCTCAAAGTATTTTACCATACTATTAACAAAGGTCTAGTCTCACACTCAATCACCTATAAACAGGGTTCACAAAAGATGGTGGGATCTCAGTCCTGATCCAGGTCGTACTCGGGATCATCATCGGGGTTCTCTTCCAGGTACTCCTCTTCGAGTTCTTTCTCCTCAGGTTCTTCATCAGGGTCCTGAAATGTTGTCCCACAACCGGGATGAGACTATGTCTCAGCAAGTTCTACCCTCTAAGACCCGATTAGTAAACTAATCCACCTTAGGGTTGCCTATGCACAACATGAGTCAGAAAACTTACCTTGGCCTCAGATTCCACTTGCACATTAGCACGGATCAAATAGGCATCCAAGCAATCACATCACTGATCGAAGCATCGATCAAATCGACCTGGTCGATTACACACCAACAAGACCACTCACGGTCATTTCAATTCAATCAATCAATTCACAACATCAGATCAAAGCAATGATCAATCGACCTAGTCGATTACACATCAATCAGAACATACTTTTTCCCACAATATATATCTAGTTGTCGAGCACACATGCATTCTCTTAGGCACTAGTTCACCAAAGTGATGCATCAATTCACCGAGCCCACGTGTCTCTTTTTACGATGCCCGGGCCTATAAACGCTAGTACGAGCACCTAGAGGGGGTGAATAGGTGCGAAAACAATTTTTACCAAGTAAACCAGAAATTATAATTTCAAATCTGTTTAGCAATAGACTTTGAAATGGAAATTGGACTCGAACAATTAAATAGAGTTACGATCAAAGTAAAAGGGTTCAAGGAAGAGAATAAGAATACAAGGTTTATAGTGGTTCGGCTTAATCCAAGCCTACGTCTACTCTCCCGCACCGACAGCCCACCGGCTGGATTCCACTATGAATCAAAAGAGTCGTTACATAAAGTATCACTTCCTTGATTCCACAGTGTAGAGACTCTACTACACTTCCTCAAGGCTTAACAGAATTATAAACTCTCTTTTGAGTACAAGTTTACACTCAACAATTGAATTGACAAAGAACAAGAAGCTTCAGACTTTGAAATTTATCTATCTCGCACACACTCAAATAACCAGAGCGTCTTCCTTATATACTCCTCCATGCCTTCATAACCGTTGGCACCTTCCAAAGGAGTTCTTCCAATCTACCCGTTGGACAGAATCAATTAGGGAGATCTCGAGTTACTTAAGGAATGTGAAGATAGCCCACCAATCCTGCTCGCCCATACAATCAGGATCTAGGTTTCCATAAGTAGAACCTTCCAAGTATACTTCGCCAATCAACGAATCCAATTTATTCAAATTTGAATCAAACCGAATAATCGATCTTTGAGATGCTATCTCCAGCCGTGAGATCTTCTATAACCGCTCGAATCAAATCCCTAAAGAAATACTTGAATCTGGATAAATCTTCTTCGTCGGTCTAGAAACCTGTCAATGAGGGCAGACTTTACATCTTGAGTCCGGTGGTGCAGCGATCTTCGGACTTTGACGGAAGAGTCTCGCGAGTCTTCGAGACTTTGTTGAGTAAGTCGCAAGTCTTCGAGACTAGACTGAAAATGTTTTGTCGACATCAAAACAAGTAAGGAAGTTTTCTCCAACAATCTCCCCCTTTTTTTATGGTGACAAAAATTTTCTACAGATTTGGATATTTTAACCTGCAAGACAATACTTAAGCAAACATGGATATCTCATAAATGAATAAACATAGTATTGAATCTGCATCCACAGAAAATGTGTTAGTCCAGGATAAACAACTATCTTTGCCAACACTTAAAGTACTGCAAGCAAGCATTAAACAATTTTAAACAATCAATCCAAATCCAAACATTAATCTAAATTCAAATCAGTCACAACCAGACAAAAGTAAAGTTTAAAACAGAAGTCGAAATAAGTCAAAAACAAATCTGCTGCACTCAGCTTCTCCCCTTTTTTGTCATCATTAAAAAGGAAGAAATGAAAAGAGAATGAAATTAGGATTGTCTTGGAATGCGAACAAGTTGGAAATCTCCAATCGGCGGACAAAGGTGTCTTCCAACTTTTTCAAATCCTCCTTCAGCTTTTCTATTTCATGACTCTTGGCAAAGTGGCTTGAACTTGAAGAGTAAGAGTCTGGATTTGATCATTCAACGAAACCGAAGAGGCTTGACCGGCATTCCGCAGATTCTCGAACTTTATATCCTAGAGCGTAGATCTGACCTCGCATCTCCATAAGAATATCAAGCACTCGTCGAAGGTCTGCTGAGTTGTCAGCAACTCCCCCTGTTTCAGTGCCTTTGGGTGGAGAGAAGTACTCTTCATGCTCTGTCTCCTCGTCAGTGTCATGATGATGCGATTCTTCTTGCTCCTCGTCTTCTGAAGTTCTTTCTTCCTCTGCCTCTTTCCTTATCGATCCCCTCTCTTCTTCCCTCTCGTTCTTCCTCTTCTCTCGTCTTGATCTTCTTTCTCCTCTCGTCTCGTGGGGAAGAATGCTGAAGATTGCTTAAAGCAAGAGTTGATAAGGTTACATCTTCCTCATCCTCTTCATCCTCCAAGATGAGTACTCTTCTTTTCTTGGATGGAGCTGTCATGGGCTCCTTTCCCTTTCTTTTTGCAGCAGAAGAGACTTGATGAGTCTTGGTAGGAGTCTTCTCCTTGAATCGCTCCAAAGCTTTGTTTAGCTCTTTTAGACACATCTTGGAGACCATCTTCAGTCCCACCACCATCTGATCACACGATCGAACACAAAGAGTATTGGGAGGCTAAATGTGAAGGTGTCTGAATAGCTTGGAAACAAGTGCCGAGTACGGAAGTTGGCCTTTGTCCTTCACCACCGATCTCGTACATGTGAAACATTATAGTGTGTGGTAGGGAGAACTTCTTGCAAAGCATTGATGGCATACATCGGCATTGCTTCGAATTTGAAACATCGATCTTTGAAGTCGATTTTGGTCTCGCATGGTTGATCACTATCTTGTGAAGAAGAACATTTGAGGCATTCAACCTCACGTACGAGATTCGTCCTTCGGCCATCCCATCTCGAACGAGTTCCACCGTTGCCCGGCCAATAGACACGCCGATCGATTGAAATTCCCCTCTTTCAACCCCAATCACATCGGCCGGGGTGTCCATGTCAACCACATAATCCCGATCTCTAATGCTGAATGAAAATCTATTCGCATCCAAAAGCTTAGATTTGAATAGAAGTAAGCAAAGTAAGTTACGGATGTGCTACCGTTGTCTCGAGCAGAATTTATCAAGTTGAAGTAAGGCGAATTTCTCCCGCAAGTTCACCTTCAGATAGTCTAGAAAATCAAAGTCTACACTCCTTGGATTCATCACCCCTCTCTTCAGCAACTTAGTATAATGTCGTTTGTGTTCCTCATAACGAAACAAATCTGTTCTGTTGCTTCTAACATTCGCAGCAATACCCATTATAGACTTAAAATTTGTGAACATTTTCTCATCATCATTTCCTTCGGGTTGATTATGTCCACTTACACGTGGATCACTTGGAATATTCACAAAAGCTCTATCTCGTTGAGCCCAGAGCAATACCCAAGCGTTCCATTGTGCGCAAAAAATGGGTTTCATTCCTATACCCCTTTTCTACCAAAAACTCGTCAATGAAACTCAAAGCGGAGCCTCCTTCTTTTAAAGCAGTGTACAGTTTGTAGGTAAAAGCGGGCTTTTGAGACCTTACAGGTGCGGCATCCTCGACGGTTTCTTCCGCGCTTCTTTGTTGTGATCTAGCCCGAGAAGAGCGGCGCGGTTGAGAATGTTGTGGGCTCGCTGTTGTCTCGGAGAATCTTCTTCCTCGGTGAGGTCAAAATGCGTAGGACCCTCACGCAAAGGCGGTGGTCCCCCTTTGCGATTCTTGAGGACTTTCTTTGAGAGGCCATTATCACAGTCTTTAGGAGATTCCAAACTCGATTCGCGAGAAAGGTGAAGACTTTAAGATTTAACTATAGAGAAAAGGTGAGAAAGTGAAGTTCTGTGCTTCTAGGGTTTGTGAAGAAGACGATCGGTATATAAAGCAATCAAAACAGGTTATACGAATCGTCGCAAAAAGGAAAATAGAAAATACCTTTTTTAAAAATAAGCGCCTTTTTGAAAAATGTATAACTGTCAAAAAGATAACTTCTTTTTCGAAAAGGAATGATTGCTATAATTCCGAAAATTTAGAAAGATAACATCAATCAATTACAGATTAATAGATGAACGTACCTTTTCGAGATTTTGTCCAAAAGATAAATTTCCAAAATAGAAATAACTTACAGTAGTAGATCTTGATCTCTTGAGTCTGAGCCTTCTTAGACTTTTAGTCCCTAAGTCTCGAACTTCTTCAGACTTTAAGATATTAAGTCCGGAGCGAATAAACTCAAATTGGCTTTTCTCCAAAGTGGCTTAGTAAAGATGTCCGCCACCTGATTCTTTGAGTCGATGAAATGAATCAATACTTCTCCGTTTTGAACATGGTCTCTAATAAAATGATGTCGAATCTCTATATGCTTTGCTCTTGAATGAAGAATTGGATTCTTGGTGAGATTAATTGCGCTGGTATTGTCACATTTGATCTCAGTGCATGAGTCTTCGATTCCAAAGTCTCTTAGCCGTTGTTTTATCCATAAGATTTGAGAACAATAACTTCCAAGAGCCACGTATTCTCGCTCTCGCTGTTGAAAGAGCTACGTACTTTGTTTCTTAGAAAACCAATATACTTCGTTCGTTCCCAAGCAATTGACAGTGCCCGAGGTGCTCTTCCTATCAACTCGCATCCCGCTAGGTCTGCAAGCGTCTCGAGTAACCAAGGAGAGTAAGATCTCCTTCTTTAGGATACTAGAGACCAAACTTTAAGGTTGTTGCAACGTATTTGATGATGCGTTTTGCAGCACTTAGATGAGATTCTTTTGGATCGATTGGAATCTGGCACAAATACATACACTAAACAAAATGTCGGGTCTAGATGCGGTAAGATAAAGAAGTGAACCAATGATACTCCCGTATAGCTTCGGTCAATCTTCTTTCCTCCTTCATCTTTGTCCAGCTTCGAAGAACTAGACATTGGTATATCGTCATTTTGCAATTCTCCAAACCGAACTTTTTAACAAGATCTTTAGCATATTTTTCTTGGTGAATGAAAGTCCCTTCCTTCAATTGTTTTACTTGTAGTCCAAGGAAGAAGGAAAGTTCACCCATCATGCTCATCTCAAATTCATCCCGCATAGACTTAGAAAATTTCTTGCACAGATTTTCGTTAGATGATCCAAAGATAATATCATCAACATAGATTTGTACAAGTAAAAAGTTTTTATTTTCTCTTTTAATAAACAAGGTGGTGTCTACCTTACCTTTAACAAAACCATTTTGGATTAAAAACTTACTTAATCTGTCGTACCAAGCTCGAGGTGCTTGCTTTAATCCATATAGCGCCTTTTTCGCCCGAATACGTAGTCCGGCTTCCTTGGGTCTTCAAATCCGGGAGGTTGTTCCACATAGACTTCCTCTTGGATAAATCCATTTAACAATGTGCTTTTGACGTCCATTTGGAATAACCCGAAATTCTTATAACAAGCAAAGGCAAGTAATAGTCTAATTGCCTCTAACCTTGCTACTGGTGCGTAAGTCTCATCATAGTCTATCCGTTCTTCTTGCGTATATCCTTTGGCCACGAGTCTTGCTTTGTTCCTTATAACTTTTCCTTTTTCATCCATCTTGTTTCTGAAAACCCATTTAGCTCCAACAACAGATTTACCTTTTGGTTTAGGAGTCAATTCCCAGACATCGTTAATGCTGAATTGCCTGAGTTCCTCTTGCATAGCTTCAATCCAACTTTCATCAGTTAAGGCTTTTTCTATGCTCTTGGGTTCTATTTCAGAAATAAGTGCCACAAAGACTAGACTCTTCATGCCTTTTGGATCTCGTACGGATTCCTTCATCAATGTTGCCAATTATGAGTTCTTTGGGGTGACTAGACTTGTGCTTCCGATTGCTGGTTGGTTTGACAGATCGATCTTTCTCTTCATCCGGTTCTTCAATGTTTGTTCTTTGTTGATCTTCCGAAGTCCGAGCCGCTTCGGGGGTTTAGACTTTGTAGAGTCTGGAGCAGTTCAGATTCTTCGGGTTGAGTCCGGATCGATTGAATTTGTGTGAAGTCTTGAAATTTAACATTCATTGATTCCTCCACTGTTTGAGTCTTTTTGTTGTAAACTCGTAAGCTTTTTGGTGGTTGAATATCCAAGGAAAATACCTTCATCTGATTTTTCTTCAAACTTACAAATTCGATCATTTGCATTTTTCAATATAAAACATTTGCAACCAAACACATGAAAATAGGAAACAATTGGTTTCTTACCTTTGAACAATTCATAGGAGTTTTCTCCAAAATAGGTCTTAAGAAAACTCTATTAATAATATAACAAAGCTGTAGAAACTGCTTCAGCCCAAAAGCGAGAAGAAATGTTGCTTTCAATTAAAAGAGTTCTAGCCATTTCTTGCGGTGATCTATTCTTCCTTTCCACAACTCCATTCGTTGGAGTGTGTACGGAGAGGAGAACACATGCTGAAAACCAGATTCATCACAGAATTTAGCAAAATCTTGATTTTCAAACTCACCTCCATGATCTGTTCGTATACAAGAAATAACATACCCCTTCTCATTCTCGTACTTTCTTTGCAAACTTTATAAAATAAGAAAAAGTTTCAGACTTACTTGCCAAGAAATATACCCAAGTAAATCATGAGTAATCATCTACTATTACTAGGCAATATTTCTTACCACCAATACTGGGTTCGGTTGGTCCAAAGAGATCCATATGTAAGAGTTGCAGCACACGATTAGTGGAAACTTGATTTATTGGTTTGAAAGAACTTCGACCTGTTTTCCCAAAGACGCATGGGGTGTATAGATCGGATCTTTCATATGTCGATTTGGTAGTCCACGAACAAGCTTCTTTGCGAGATCTTGGCTATTTGCCTCATGTTGATGTGGCCAAGTTTCCTATGCCATAGATTAGCTTCCTCTTGTATTGAGATTAGACATTGGGATTTTTCTGGTTTGATGTCCGGAAGATAGATATTCCCATGTCTTCGTCCCGTGAAAGTCCGAGAGGAATCTTTGCTGGTTCCCGAACATATTCCTTCTTGAAAGTTAATTTTGAAACCCGTATCGCACGGCTTGGCCGATACTTAACAAGTTGTAGTTAAGTCCTTTTACTAAAGAAACGTTGCTGATTGTGAGACTTCCAATCTTTCTTGTTCCGTGTCCGACAATTCTGCCTTTACTATTTCCTCCAAATGAAACTTTTCCACCATTAACTTGCATAAGCTTTATGAAACAACTTGAGTCTCCTGTCATATGTCTTGAGCATCAACTATCCAAGTACCATTTGACATTTTTCTTGATAGTGACCTGCATTTAAAAGGAAAACTCAAGCCTTTTTGGTACCCATATTTTCTTGGGTCCAATGGTGTTAGTACAATATACGGTCTTTGCCCAAACCTTCTTAACAGGTTTCCAAACCATAGGACATTCTTTCTCAAAATGTTCTGAACTATTACACTTAGAACATTTAAGAGCATTGCGGCCTACAGGTTTTACAAAGGCTTTTTGAAAATGAGTTTTATAAAAGTCTTTTGTAGGTCTTTGTTTGATTCTTTCCTTCACTTTTGGAAAATCAATTAGAAGAATGGTTTCAGCAATCATTCCTAAGCCTGATTTGTTAAAGTAAGGTCTTTGTGCTAAAAGAATCTTTTCCAATTTCTCGATCCTACGAAAACCTTTTTGAGATGCTTGAAATATCATTTTTCAAAACTTCATTTTCTTTAGAAAGAGAGTCTGCATTTTCTTTCAAGGTAATGACACTTTTATCTAAATTTTCGACCTTTTCTTTCCAAACAGTCTCCCGTTGCTTCAATGCAGAATTTTCCTTTTCAGTTCGGAAATCCTCTTGAGGGAGGTTTTGAGACTAAGACACAGTTCATCAATATATTTAGAAACTTTAGTAGGAATCTTAAAATTACTTACCTTGATTTCACCGTCTCGAGTCTCGAGTCCGAGTCCGAGTCCGATTCGATTGTGCCATTAGACAAATATTGGCATAGTCATCATCACTCTTTTCGCATTCGGTATCACTCCAAGTTTCGCTTTGAGAGCCTTTCGTATTTCTCAGCTTTTCCTTTCTTTTTCTTTAGTAAGGGACGGTTGGGTCCGATGTGTCCCTTTTTCTTGCATTCAAAACAAATCACATCTTTATTGGATTCATCATCCTCTGCTGATTTGTTTTGAAACTTTTGAGAGCTTTGTTTCTTCCAATTGAATCTTCTTCCCTTTTTGTTCAGTTTTCTGAACTTTCTTATCATGAGAGCAAGCTCTTCATCGTCCATATCGTCTTCAGAATCTGTAACATCAGAGTCATCGTTAGATTTTAAAGCAATAGATTTTTTACCTTTGGGATCTTCATCTTCGTTGTTTTGTTCCACTTCATAAGACTCGAAGAGTGCCAACCAATTCGTCAACGTAAAGTGGCATGATTCTTTGTGTCTCCCTTATTGAGGTCTTTACGTGATTCCAATCTTTGGAAAGTCCACGCAGCAGTTTGTTGAACTTCATAGGTCCAGAGATTGGTTGACCTTGATACTCAAGACCATTCACGATTTCTGTAAAATGACTAAACATGTCAATGATAGATTCTCCTGGTTTCATCTTGAAGGCTTCGTATTGGATCGAGCAGAATATTGATTCTGGTTTCTTTCACTCGATCGGTTCCTTCATAGGTGATGTTCAACCTATCCTGCAGACTTCTTTAGCTGTTTCACAAGAAGATATTCTGTTATATTCAGTAGGAGATAATGCACAATATAAGGAATAAATTGCTTTTGCATCAATAGCTTCCTTTCCCCTTTCTGAGACTGTTGTAGCTTTAGGAGTGATTCCTTTGTCTACCACGTCCCATTCCATAGGATCTTTAGATCTTAGGAATGCCTTCATCCTGTTTTTCCATATGTTGTAATCCTTTCCATCAAAATAAGGCGGTCTTGTGTTGCTTTGCCCTTCAACCAGACACGGAGCTAACATACTAGCCATGGATCGTTAACTCGAAGTAAAAACACTTCAATTTAAATGAGTACACGGGCTCGATACCAATTGTAAATGCTAGTACGAGCACCTAGAGGGGGTGAATAGGTGCGAAAACAATTTTTGCCAAGTAAACCAGAAATTATAATTTCAAAACTGTTTAGCAATAGACTTTAAAATGGAAATTGGACTCGAACAATTAAATAGAGTTACGATCAAGGTAAAAGGGTTCAAGGAAGAGAATAAGAACACAAGGTTTATAGTGGTTCGGCTTAATCCAAGCCTACGTCCACTCTCCTGCACCGACAGCCCACCGGCTGGATTCCACTATGAATCAAAAGAGTCGTTATAAAGTATCACTTCCTTGATTCCACGGTGTAGAGACTCTACTACACTTCCTCAAGGCTTAACAGAATTATAAACTCTCTTTTGAGTACAAGTTTACGCTCAACAATTGAATTGACAAAGAACAAGAAGTTTCAGACTTTGGAATTTATCTATCTCGTACACACTCAAATAACCAGAGCGTCTTCCTTATATACTCCTCCATGCCTTCATAACCGTTGGCACCTTCCAAAGGAGTTCTTCCAATCTACCCGTTGGACAGAATCAATTAGGGAGATCTCGAGTTACTTAAGGAATGTGAAGATAGCCCACCAATCCTGCTCGCCCATATAATCAAGATCTACGTTTCCATAAATAGAACCTTCCAAGTATACTTCGCCAATCAACGAATCCAATTTATTCAAATTTGAATCAAACCGAATAATCGATCTTTGAGATGCTATCTCCAGCCGTGAGATCTTCTATAACCGCTCGAATTAAATCCCTAAAGAAATACTTGAATCTGGATAAATCTTCTTCGTCGGTCTAGAAACTGTCAATGAGAGCGGACTTTACATCTTGAGTCTGGTGGTCTGGCGATCTTCAGACTTTGACGATTTTCAGACTTTGACGGAAGAGTCTGCAAGTTTTCAGACTTTGTTGAGTGAGTCTGCAAGTCTTCAGACTAGACTGAAAATGTTTTGTCGACATCAAAACAAGTAAGGAAGTTTTCTCCAACAGGGCCCACATGCATTCTCTTAGGTACTAGTTCACCAAAGTGATGCATCAATTCACCGAGCCCACGTGCCCTTTTTACGATGCTCGGGTCCACGTGCCCTTTCAAGACCTGATGGATTTACGGTCCCACCCGACCCTTTCATGAGCTGATGGATTTACGGTCCCACCCGACCCTTTCAAGAACTGATGGACTTACGGTCCCACCCGACCCTGTCAAGAACTGATGGATCTACGGTCCCACCCGACTCTTTCAAGAACGGCCAACGATATTGCACCTCCTAATTAAATTCCTCAATTTCATAATATCTTGGCCTAATTTGTTGATATCAAAGATACTCGATAAAATATCGTGTGTGGGTACACAATCGGCCTTAGCCAAAGTAGAATAGTTTCCTTTTTTATAATCCCACCATTTTCTATAGTCTACCAAAACGTTTTTGGCACTGTCAACCGATGCCCGGTTATTTTTTCAATTAATAACCAAAGATTATTCAATTTAGGAATAAATCCTAAAATCACCAATAAATCAATTTCTCACAAATTAAGGCTCGAATAAATAAACGGACTGCACCACGACAATTAAATAAATAAACACAATAATTCCAATTTGGCACAATATAAAACTCAATTAAATAAACGGACTGTGCCACGATCATCGCATAAAATCCCGGTCACTGGCCATCCGAGTTGAATTTCCGGAAAATAAATAATTAAATAATTAATTTCGAAAATTAATATTTAATTCTTAAAAAATTTCACTTAGGCCCGAATTGGCTAATTAACATCCGTAAGGGTTGGGAAAAATCCCAAGAAGCATCCAATAAATACTATAGGCAATTCTCTATCTAAGTACACTAACCACCTAACTAATATGCAATGCAATTAACTAATAATCGCTAATCAATTCTAATCTAACCACCTAATTACTCTTAACTAACACTAATCAACCTTTAAGTGTAATTAGCAAACTAAGAAGGCATTAGTGAGCAAAACTCACACAAAACGATGAGGTCGACGCGAGGATCGACTTTCCTCAAAGTGGGCCGAGCATCCGGGCTCGGGAAGGCGGCCAAAACGGGCCAAACAGTTGCTGCAATACCCATTTTCTGCACTCTCGGTTTGCTGCTTTTGGGGCGGATCCGGGTCGGTTGAGGCGGCCAAGGGCGGCGGAGGGCAAGGCGGAGCTTCGGCGAGGCCGACGGTGGCCGGGGGGTCGGCCGCGGCCTATGGTGGCCGAATTGAGCCGGGACGGGGGCTAGGTCGCACGGGGAAGACGCCGGACGGTGGAGAGGGCAAGGCGGTCGCACGGCGCACGCGGGCGCGCGTGGCGACGGCAGCTCGGCGGCGAGGCGACGCGGGGCGAGGGCGGTGTGCGCGATGACGGCGAGCTGTTCCGGTTTTCCTCTCTCGGTGGCTGTCTCGGTGGTTGCCGATTGGTTCTGTTCGAACCGAGAGGGAGGAGAGGGGGCGGAGGTGCGCGGACGGCGGCTCGGCGGTGGGCTCGGGTGCGCGAGCAGCTCCGGTGCTTGCGGGCGTGCAACGACGACGGCGAGAGGCGGCGACTACAGCTCAGTCTTCGCTGGTCTTCGGCTCCCATGGAGTTTTGAAGAAAAAGAAGAAGATGAGGGAAGATACGTCGACGGAGGAGAGAGGGGAGGAGGAAGAAACCAATTTCCCCTTCTTTTCTCTCACTCTCTCTCTCTCTTAGGTCAACCACACGTGGGCCACCACCAGCTGTCTTCCACCCTTCAATTTTTGACAAATATGCCCCCTTCTAGAAGCATTTAGGTAGGCCAAAGTATGGGGTAGAGGTGGCATACGAATTTTGCTAAGTTTTCTTCCCAATTGGACCTTAATCCCTCTTGATTCAAATTAAATTGACTCCCATAATTTCATTCAACACCTCATTATTCCAATTGGTATTTTTCCTTACCAATGTAGCCCACTTGCATCCCAATTTCACAATCCCTAGCTTCAACTGAATGAAAACGGCCCTATTTATCCAGTCGAATTTAGAACCCGAAAATCTGGATGTCACACTAGATTTCTTTTACCCCGAAACTTCCTTCCTAGCATCGGGAATTTCGGATCACACACTTACGGTGGTGAAGGTGGTGAGCCCGATTTTTCGGAGGAAACCGTTCAAGTTTTTTGACTTGTGGATGAAACATCCGGAGTTCAACGCAATAGTTTGTCAGATTTGAGAGGATCCGGGTGAGGGAGTTCCTATGTTTAGGCTTGTGCGCAAGCTCAAAGCCATCAAATGCCGGTTCAAGCGGCTTAATAGAGAGTCTGTCTCCAATATCTCTGTCAGGACGTTAGAAGCAAGGGTGGCCTTAGATAGTCCTCAAAATAAAAATGGATCTCGTTAGAAAGATCACTGGAAAGTCCCCAAAATCAATTTATAGTCTTTAGCAATAGCTTAGCCCACATATTCATTGATGAATAGAGGGAATATGGACCATTAGTGGCTCTAGGGTTACTTGAAATGAATTAATGACGCACTTCATATCCAATGATCGGATTTAATGTCTTGACTTTGGATAAGTGAAAACATAGACTATATTTGGTCGTTTGGATTTCTAATCAGAATAGGACTGTAAAGGATAAAATATGAAATTTAGGGATTTTGCTATATCATATCCATTATATGGTAATTATAGTAATAAAGTTGGATATATTGGCATCATATCACCATACCTTATTTGGTACAAACGTTAAGTCAATATAAATGAACCAAAAATTTTACAAATAGGGAGGCAAAAAATTCTCGCGACATTCTTACTTACTTTATTTTATTTTATTATCTTTTTAATTAATTTCTTTTTCCCCCTTCCGTCATTCTCTAATAAATAGTAAATTTTCGGCAGATTCAGCTTCAGAATCAAAAGGGAGCCACATTGCAGATGGAGATTCCATAGACCTCGTCATTAGTTCACCTTCCGTTCGTCTCCATCTTTTTGCCTTCCCGATCACTTGTTTAGTCTTTATTATATTTTAAGCAAAATTCAAAAACACCCTTCAATGCGATATCTTTTTCAAATTTCCTAATCAGCGATATTCTTTCCTAATTCTTTCCCAGCGATATTCTTTCCCAATCAGCGATATTCTTTTCCTTACAAGCACTAGTTTGCATAACTCTGATTAGCTGGTTGTGGGGGACTTTAATGCCATAAAAGATCCATTAGACAAAGTAGGTGGCTCCGATGCTTGGATCTCGTACTTTGATGAATTCGGACAGTGCTTAGCGCAGTCGAAACTGGATGACCTAAGGTATTGGTTTTTGATACACCTAGACAACTTCCACGGGATCTTCTCGCAAGGCTAGAAAGATTGATAGAGTACTCGTCAACTTCCACGGGATCTTCATATCCAATGATCGAATTTAATGTCTTGACTTTGGATAAGTGAAAACATAGACTATATTTGGTCGTTTGGATTTCTAATCAGAATAGGACTGTATAGGATAAAATATGAAATTTAGGGATTTTGCTATATCATATCAATTATATGGTAATTATAGTAATAAAGTTGGATATATTGGCATCATATCACCGTACCTAATTTGGAACAAATGTTAAGTCAATATAAATGAACTAAAAATTTTGCAAATAGGGACGGTAGAAAATTTTTGCGACATTCTTGCTTACTTTATTTTATTTTATTATCTTTTTAATTAATTTCTTTTTCCCCCTTCCATCATTCTCTAATAAATAGTATATTGTACTAATATACCTAAAATACTAAAATACCTAAAAATGTATAATAAATATACATATATATTTTTATTTGCACATTGAATTTATATTATAAGATAGAATTAAATTCAAATATATATAATTGAGATTAAATTAGAAAAATAAATTGGCATCTTTTTATTTGGAAATTCTTATATTATAATTCAGCGGTGAATTGCGGCCCTATAGGCACAGCCTATTCCAAAGTGGGTGGTAGATTACGGCCCAACAGACATAACCTCTATGAGGTGGATAATTATGGCCCAATGGGCACAACCTCTATGCGGTGGATGATAACAGCGCAAAAGGCACCATCTCTATGAGGTGGATGATTACGGCCTAAAAGGCACAACCTCTATAAAGTGGTTAATTGCGACTCAGTGGGCACAACCTTTATGAGGTGGATGATTGCGGCCAAAAAGGCACAACCTCTATAAAGTGGTTTTCTTAAAGCGACTCATTCTTTTATTGCCGAGCAATTTGTTAAGCTGATAGGATTAAATCCTGAGTTGCTGGAGTCAGTGGTTAGCGTATCTACACCGTTAAATGATAAGGTGTTGTTTGCTTTGGGTTGTTTTGGTTGCAAGTTAGCGATTGGTGAGCAAGAGGGGAAAATAGATTTGTTAGTCCAAGCCATGTATGACTTTGATTTGATAATTGGCATGGACTAGCTCACCAAGCAACGAACTAAGATGGACTGCAATCGCAAAGCGATTCAGTTTGACCCATTACACAGTGAAAGTTTCGAGTTTGTTGGGAGTCGAGGAGGACCCTCGATCGCCCTAATCTCGTCGCTTAAGGGAACTCGTCTGTTAAGCAAGGTTTGTCAAGGTAACCTAGTGACTGTTGTGGATATGATAGTTGAGGAGCTGAAGATCGAAGATATCTTAGTAGTACAAGAATTTTCAGATGTATTTCAGAAGGAATTGTCAGGTCTGCCGCTAGAGAGAGAGAGATAGAGTTCGTGATTGAGTTAGCACCGGGGACCGAGCCAATCTCTAAGGCTCCCTATCGGATGGCGTTGTCTGAGTTGAAGGAGCTAAAGGTGCAGATGTAGGAGTTGTTGGATAAGGGATTCATACGTCCCAGTGCATCACCTTGGGGAGCACCAGTTCTGTTCGTGAAAAAAAAAAGATGATTCGTTGCGCTTGTGCATCGACTATCGCCAACTCAATCAGGTGACGATCAAGAACAAGTATCCACTGCCGAGGATCGACGACTTGTTTGATCAGTTACAAGGAGCGTCGATATTCTCTAAAATTGACTTGAGGATAGGATATCATCAGCTGAGGATAAGAAAAGAGGATATACCAAAGTCAACATTTCATACTCGGTACGACCATTATGAGTTCACTGTAATGCCGTTCGGGTTAACGAATGCTCCAGCTACCTTTGTGGATTTGATGAATCGAGTGTTCAAGGAATATCTCGATCAGTT
This sequence comes from Eucalyptus tenuipes, assembly GCA_014182365.1. Classification (NCBI taxonomy): domain Eukaryota; kingdom Viridiplantae; phylum Streptophyta; class Magnoliopsida; order Myrtales; family Myrtaceae; genus Eucalyptus; species Eucalyptus tenuipes. The sequence continues at coordinate 9,632,461 of CM024542.1, read as the reverse complement.
TGTGATCATGTTCATTGATGATATTCTGGTGTATTTGAGGAGTGATGAAGAGCATGAGAGTCATCTAAGAATGATACTGCAGACTTTGAGAGTTCATCAGTTGTACGCCAAGTTCAAGCAAGTGCGAGATTTGGTTGACTCATGTTGCTTTCTTAGGTCACGTGATTTCAGGCGAAGGAATCTCCGTGGACCCGTCCAAGATTGAAATAGTGATCAACTGGCCGAGGCCGACTACTGTGACAGAGATAAGAAGTTTTATGGGTTTGGCAGGTTATTACAGACTGTTTGTGGAAGGGTTTTCAGCTTTAGCGTCGCCGTTGACTAAACTCCTAAAGAAAGAAGAGAAATTCGTATGGATAGACAAGTGTGAGCGTAGTTTTCAAGAGCTAAAGCAGAAGCTGACTACTGTACCTGTGCTGACCATTCCATCTGGTCCTGGAGGATATGAGATCTACTATGTTGTGTCGTTCAAAGGACTGGGTTGCGTATTGATGCAACATGGTAGGGTTGTTGCATACGCTTCCCGTCAGTTGAGGCCTCATGAGCAGAATTACCTGACGCATGACTTCGATGTCATGCCCCGATCCTCCGAGCGCGTGTCCATCCCTCTTCGGTCGATTAAATGCGACTTCCCAGGACGCGTTGCTGACCCATTCATTTTAATGCACATGCGGAAGCAAACAAATAAATCCCCAAACAACAATCAGATGGGATAGAAAAGTAGGGCCACAAATTTTCAAACTAAAACAAACCTGTTATAAACAAACAGGTTTATTTACAAGACCAGGCTGTTTACAAAAATGTCGGCTCATCGAAAAGGAAACTGTTCTACGACCTACTAGCCAGACCCATTCGCTAATTCTAGTCTCTCCACCTTCCCAACTCCGGGGCTTCAAGTCTTCCACGACCGCCATCTAGGGACCTGAACGGGGTGAGACGACGTCTCAACAAGTTCAACTCCCTAAGCCTCGACTAGTAAGAAAATACGCCCATAAGGGCTGCCTAAGCACAACGATGAGATAGAGGACTTACCTTTGCCTCAGATTCCTCCTGCAAGTCAGTATAATTTACACGCATACAAATCACATCGATCAATTACACCCGATCGAATCATCCATCAATCGACTCGGTCGATTACTTGTCATTAAGACCATCCTACGGTCATGTCAATTTCTCATTCCAATTATTAATTACGGCGACACTCGGGCACAGCCTACTACTAAATGTTCAGCGGTGAATTACGGCCCTATGGGCATAGCCTAATCCATGTTGGTCGGTAGATTACGGCCCAACAGACACAACCTCTATGAGGTGGATAATTACGGCCTAATGGGCACAACCTTTATGAGGTGGATGATTACGGCCCCAAAAGGCACAACCTCTACGAGGTGGATGATTACGGCCCAAAAGGCACCATCTCTATGAGGTGGATGATTACAGCCCAAAAGGCACAACCTCCATAAGGTGGTTAATTGCGGCCCAGTGGGCACAACCCCTATGAGGTGGATGATCAGGGTCCAAAAGTCACAACCTCTATAAGGTGGTTTTCTTAACCGGGGTCATAACCTCACATGATTATTCATCTACGGCCAAAGTCTTTGTATCTCACAATCAAATTCTTCAATTCAAATCATGTCTTGGCCTATTTCCTTCACTTTAAAAATACCCAATAAAATAGCCATGTGTGTGTACATGGTCGGCCTTAGCCAAAATACAATATTTTCACTTTTGAACATCCCACTAGTTTTAGCAATCCCAAAATAGATTTTTGGCGCTATAGACCGACGTCCGGTAATTTTATAATTAATTACCAAAATTATCACTTTTTGGGATAATTAGGTACAATCACAAATCACACTCAATTTGCACAAAATAACAGTCAATTAAATAAACAGATCACAACATTGAAATCAGCACGAAATTCCGATCACCTGCTATCCGAGTCTAATTTTCGAAAAATAAATAAATAATTAATTAATTATGGAAAATAATAAATAAATGCCAATAAATAGGACTTAGGCCCGTAAAGCCTAATTAAATACCAATTCGGATTTGGAAAATTCCCAAACCCTACTAGATAAAAACTATCACTTATCTAGTTGCTAATTACACTAATCTAACCACCAAACATGCAATAACAAATAATTAAATTGCTAATCTAATCTAACTATTCACCTAATCCATACTTAGTCTAAACTAATCAACCCTTAAGCGTCATTAACCTACTAAGTAAGGATTAGTGAGTTAAACTCACTTGTTTAGAGATCCGCTCGGATCAAAACAATGGGGATGCGACAGGGGTTAGGAAACTCCAAAGCGAGCTCGCCAAACGGGGTCGGGAACGGCCTGAAAACGAGCCAAACAGTGGCCTAGAAACCCACTCGCTTAGTCTCTCGTCCAATGTTAGTCGGGGCCGAGAAAGGGCTGGTCGGTCGACTGGAAGCGGTGAGGGTGGACGGCGATGGTACAACTAGGCCGGGCGGGCTGAGGCGGTGCTTCATGGCGGCGAAGGAGACCTGGATGTGGCAGAGGCAGAGGGGCACGTGTAGGCGAGCGACAGCGTCGCGGTGGCTTTGGGCTGCTCGGCGGACTGCTCGACGGCAAGGGGAGGCGGCTGGTTCTTCTTCTGGGCTTGCTGAGCTCAAAACAGCAAAAGAAAAAGGAGGGGGAGGTGTGTTCGACAGAAGAGGGAGGAAGGAGAAGGGGGGACAATTGGCTAAGGAGGGGACCACCTTGTCCCCCTTGCCTGGTCCCACACTTTCCCAGCTGGATCCTCAGCCACAAACAACTACAAAACCCTTCTAGAAGCCTTTTGAAATGGTCCACCAGTTGTGTCCATGGGGGGCATACGAATTTCACATTGTTTTCCCTTAAATTGGACTTCAATCCTTCTTGAATCCACTCAATTTGGCCCTAAAAAATTCAATTATCGAATCATCAATCAAATTGGTATTTTTCCTCACCAATTGATCCTACTTGCACCCCAATTTCGTGATCAGAAACGGTTCTCTGAATTTTCTGGACAAAAAAGACCCTACCTCGACTTTTTCCCAAAAGGTCTCGGTTTGTAGAAAAATCTTCGGTAGGTGAGTCGACGTTCTTAAAATAACTCGTGACATGATAGAACTTTCAATTTTTGAAATCGGATTCAAATTCGCAGTTAATTTCAATCTGGCGCGATTTTAGCGTGACCTAGGCGACCCGGTAGCTTTTAGGAATTTATAGTGCAAATGACCCGTGGTCGATTTTCTTCGAGCCATAATGAACCCCTTTGGCACATTGGCGACTCTCGGTGGTCATGAAAATCTCGAGGTTTCAAATATGGACATAGGGTACCAAAACGATAGAAAAATTAGTCTAATGCCAATCGACGGGAATTTTGCAATTTAGTGGAATCACCCACGTTTAACCATATATCTCAGTCGAACCAACCTATCTTTGATCTCTAGTCGATCTTACTATGCCATATGATCTATGCAGATGAACATGGCCGAGTAGTCGGTTCCTGGTCGAATTCTTAAGTCTATTGCATTAAAATCCCTTAATGACTGTGATATCCTATATCAGCCCGTGGAGGCGAATAAGGTCGCCGACGCTTTGAGCCGGAAGTCTTCAGTCGCTCATATACTGGTTAAAGAGTGGAACCTAATAGAGAGAGCTCGAGATTCGGTTTTCAAATTAGAGGTAGGCCACCCTTCAAATCTTATGGCCACCCTCTGAATTGAGCTAAATGTCCAGATCAGGTTCAAATTACTTCAGCCAACAGACCCAGATGTGCAGAAGATTCTATAAGAGGACACCGAGAAAAGAAAGGTTGACTTTCAGATTTCTAAGGACGGAACATTAAGGTTCCGAGGACGATTGGTTGTACTTGACGATGCTGAGCTTAGAGAGGAGATCTTATCAGAAGCTCATCATAGCAATTACATCATTCACCCTGGTAGTATGAAGATGTATCAAAATCTACGTCAACACTACTAGTGGTCTGCTATGAAGGCCGACATTGCCAAGCATGTCGCCAAGTGTCTAACGTTTCAGCAGGTCAAGGCTCAGCATTGTAAGCTGGGAGGACTTCTACAACCTCTTGATATCGCATAGTGGAAGTGGGAGCACATCACGATGGACTTCGTGACCGGACTACCGAGCAGTCAGAGAGGTAACGATTCTATTTGGGTAGTGGTCGACAAACTGACAAAGTCGGCCCACTTCATTGCGATATGAAAGGACCTTAGTTTGGACAGGCACGCAGATCGGTACGAAGCTGCAATACAGCACGACATATGATCCTCACACAGATGGCCAGTAGAGGACAATTCAAATCTCGAGGACATGCTGTGAGCTTGTGTACTGAATTTCAAAGGAAGTTGGGAAGAACAGCTTCATCTAGTCGAGTTTGCCTACAACAACAGTTAGTAGCAGAGCATTCAAATGGCTCCTTTTGAAGCGTTGTATGGTAGAGCGTGCAGAATGCCAGTTTGCTGGGATGAAGTCGGGGAAAGAAAGATCACAGGCCCAGAGTTGGTTCAGCAGTCACTGGATGTAGTTGCAATTATCAGAGGCAGACTTAAGACCACTCAAAGCCGTCAGAAGAGTTACGCAGATAAGCGCCGGAGGTCATTGAAATTCCAAGTTGGTGATCACGTTTTTTTGAAGGTGTCGCCAATGAGGGGAACTTCGCGCTTTGGCAAGAAGGGAAAACTGAGTCCAAGGTACATAGGTCCGTTTGAAATTCTTGAGAGAATTGGGACCCTTGCATATCGTCATGCGTTGCCATAGAGATTGGCACAAGTGCATGACATCTTTCACGTGTCGATGTTGAGTAAGTATGAACCTGACCCGACCCACGTGTTAAATTTCGAGGAATTGGACGTGGACGACCCAGTGTTGTACGTTGAAAGCTCGGTTCAGATTGTGGATCAAAAGGAACAAATTCCACGTACAAAAACCATTCCGTTGGTCAAAGTGGTCTGGCAACAACATGGCACTGAAGGAGCAACCCGGGAGAGCGACGAGTCGATGAGACAGTTGTACCCTCACCTTTTTGCTTGAAGTATTGTAATGGTTTAAATTTCGAGGATGAAATTTTTATAAATGGGGAAGAGTTGTGACATCCTGAATTTTTTATGCTGCTTTCAATTCGATTAAATCAGGCATTTCATCAATGCGCCTATAGTGCTATTCTCAGAGCCGATCACTCATGATATAACTAGACTATCTGGGGAAGTCATTAAGAGATTTTAATGCAATAGACTTGAGGATTCGACAAGGAATCGACTACTGGACCGTGCTCATCTGTAGAGATCATTTCGGCATAGTAAGATCGATTAAAAATCAGAGATAGGTCAGTTCGACTGAGATGTGTGGTTAAATGTGGGTGAATCTACTAAATTGCAAAATTCTCATCGATCGGCACTATTCTAATTTTTCTATCGTTTTGGTACCCTGTGTCCGTATTTGAATCCTTGAGATTTTCACAACAACCGAGAGTCGCCAATATGTCGAAGAGGTTCATTATGGCTTGGAGAAAATCGACCATGGGTCATTTGCACTAAAAATTTCTGAAAGCTACCCGGTAGCTTAGGTCACGCTAAAAACGCGCCAGAGTGAAACTAACCGCAAATTTGAATCCGATTTCAGAAATTGAAAGTTCTGTCATGTCACGAATCATTTTAGGAACATCGACTTAGTCTTCGAAGATTTTTTTGCAAACCGAGACTTTTTGGGAAAAAGTCGAGGTAGGGTTGTTTTTGTCCAGAATATTCAGAGGACCGTTTTTTATTGTTGAATTGGGAAGCAAGATGGATCTATTGGCGAGGAAAAATATCAATTTGATTGTTGACGTGATAATGGAATTTATAGGAGCCGATTTGAGTTGATTTAAGGAAGAATTAGTGTCCAATTGAAGCAAAATCAAGTAAAATTCGTAGCACCCCCATGGACCCAACAATTGGACCTCTTCAAGCCTTTTAGAAGGGGCATTATGGGCTGAAAACTTGCTGTGGAAGACAGCTGGGGTGGTGGGTCAAGTTAGAGGTGACAACAGAGATAGAGATGAGCCAAAGTGGTGGCCCCCTTGCTACAAACCGGTCCCCCCCTTCCTCTCTCCTTCCACCGACAACTCCTCCTCCTTTCCTCTGCCATTCAAAGCTCCAGCAACCCTGGAGATCAAGCCAACAGCCCGTCCGATCGCCGCCGCATGCCGTCGTTGCCGTCGCACGCCTCGCCTACTCACTGCGAGCCACCGTTGTTCCAACCACTTTCTTTCCACCCCGTCGGTCTTCCTTGGTTGTTTCGGCGTCAACCAGCCACCGTAGCAGCTCCGATTACCACCATCACAGAACGGGTCCAAGTCAGTCTCTAGGCCGCTGTCGGGCCCGTTTTCAAGCCATTCCCAACCTCGGTTGGCGATCCTGCTTTGGAGTTTCTTGTCGCTCGCCACGTCCTCGTCGATTTGATCCATGCAGATTGCTTAACAAGTGAGTTTAACTCACTAATCCCTTCTTAGTAGGTTAATGACGGTTAGGAGTTGTTTAGTTTAGATTAAGTATGGATTAGGTGGATAGTTAGATTAGATTAGCAATCTTATTAATCATTATTGCATGTTAGGTGGTTAGAGTAGTGTAATTAGAGCATAGATAAGCTCTAGTATTTAAGTAGAGTGGTTCGGAAATTTTCCGGGCCCGTCTCGGCTTTTAATTAGGCTTTACCTAAGTTTGCATTTTTGCTATTTATTGGCATTTATTTATTATTTTCCGTAATTATTTAATTATTTATTTATTTTTCGGAAATTAGACCGGGATAGTCGGTGATCGGAATTTTATGCTGATTGTAGTGGTATGATTTTTTTATTTAATTGACTGTTATTTTGTGCAAATTGAGTGTGACTGGTGTTTGTGGGTAATTATGTTTGTGGGTAATTATCCCAAAAATTGATAATTTTGGTAATTAATTAGAAAATTACCGGGCGTCGGTCTACAGCGCCAAAAATTTATTTTGGGATTGCTGAAATTAGTGGGATGTTCAAAAGTGAAAATATTATATTTTGGCTATGGCCGACCGTGTATCCACACACGAGTATTTTTATCGAGTACGATAAAAATGGTAAATTGAATAGATGGTCGAGTGGTATACTATATCAGCCTATGGGTGATATGTCAGCTTAGATAGAGAGCAGTATATCGGTATACTATATCAACCTACAAGGCTCTGATATGTTAGCTTAGTGAGGAAGTAGTATACCTTATCAGCTTAGAGCGAGCTATATTACTATCAGCTTAGAGTGAGCATTATTAGTATACTATATTAACCTACGAGCTCTGATATGTTAGCTTAGTAAGAGAGCAGTATACTATTTATTAGCTTACAACGAGCTATATTACTATCAGCTTAGAGTGAGCATTATTAGTATACTATATCAACTTACGGGCTCTAATACGTCAGCTTAGTAAGGGAGCAGTATACTATTTATCAGCTTAGCGCGAGCTATACTATCTATCATCAGCTTAGAGAAAGCAGTCTTGACATGATCAGACTTAATAGATAGTATTGATTTGGCCGACCAAGTGAAGGTCGTGATGACACGTAATCGACTGAGTCGATTGATCGATGGTTCGATCTGATTTGGTAAATTCAAATGATTGGTTGATGTGATTTGTGTATTCATGAGATAGACTACTTGCAAGAAAGAACTGAGGCAAAGATAAGTCCTCCGACCTATCAATAAAAGATTTATGACTAAATTGGCATAAATGTAAAAGGTTTAGGACTTTTCTAACACTTTTCCGTTGACATAATGCCAAGTAAACCTTTATCACATTTTCCTTCATAGAGAATTATGAGACTTGAAATCTAAAAAGCAAGGTGTTTGTCCCACAATTGTTAGAACCCTTTTCAATTCTAAAATTTACCCAACATTTTAATTGTTCCCACAATTACTTTTGTCTCCTTGATTTAATTACTAGACCATTGTAGTTCAAACCACTAAAAGTTAGAAGTATGCATGTATTACTAAAGAAAAAATAATAAAATTAACTAGCTTGTGTTTTGTTTGTTATACCTAATATATAATTATTCTAGCAAAAAAAAATATCGATATAAAACCAGGGAGTTCAAAGAATGGATTTGTGCATACTCACTCCTTCCTTGCCTGGAATAAGAATTTTTTTTTTTTTGGTAATCGAGGATCCACTGGAGCATGCCCTTTCGCTTACGCTAGTCGGCGTCTGACCGGCCTCCGCGATGGAGGCCCTACAGAAACTATACCTCGGCGGAAGCTGGCCCAGCAACCCACCGCTAGGGGCCCCACTTAAATCGCTAGCAACATGGGGATTCTAACTCTTGACCGCATCGAAGCAGGAGAAAACGAATACCAACACGGCTGCCCACGGGTGAGTTCCCAGAATAAGAAATTGATTTTAAAATTTTTCATTTTCTTAACTTTTTTGTGGAAAACCATTTATTTATTTTGCATGTACATAGTATAAGTATTTGAAAATAACAAATCTAGAGAAATTCATGAGGAATGACTTCCATTGGTACATGAATACTATATGAATACGGTGGAAAGTAAGTAAATGTAGAGTAAAGTTTATCGCGGCCCCGCGACTAGGTCCTTTCAAGAAAAGAAAATGTGGATTTTGACCAGCATTTTTGTTTCTAGAGAATTATGGGACTTGAAATATATATATAAGAAAAAGGTGTTTGGCAAATTCCTATAATGTTTTGCGCTTTTCATTTCTAAAATTTACTGAGCATTTAATTGTTCCCACAATTACTTTGGTCTCCATGATTTTCATGATGTAAGATTTACCAAATTTAGATTTTTACCTATTTTTTTTTCTATAATATGCATATATATTACTAAAGGCATGCCCCCAATGGAAAATAAGGATCATGTGGCTAGAATGTGAATAGGTCTTATCATGTGATTTGTCGTTGTATAAAACTCTTATTCAGTTGTAATGTTATTCTCATTTTTGATGTATACATTCTGAATTACAATTATCCTTGGTTCTACAATAAACATAAGGTTTGTTCATTCAAATATATTGTCACATATAGGCTAACATTAAAGTAATAAGATGCATTATGATACATTTAAGATATTACTTGTTCTTAGAGGACATATCGCCATGAGTAAGACTGGAGTAAAGATGAAATGCTCCTGTTGCCACTAGGAGGGGAACAATAACAAAGGTTGTGAGCTAAAAAACCAATATCAACAATAATAAATTACTACGAGGGTTGATTTAAGGCCATAAATAGAGCCTTTTTTTTTTTTTTTTTTTTTGGTGGAAAGAAAGCAACTTTAATATTAATACTTAAGAGTTGATAAACAAAAAAAAACCCGACAAAGGGGCATCCAAACATAACAAATCCCCTAGAGGTTGGGGGGACGGATTACCCAAGAAGAGGCTAGAGTATTCCTCCGGTGGGATTTGGCAACCCAATCGACTATTAAATTTGCGGACCAATCGCAATGGGCCAAGGTAGTGTGATGATAATGGGCCAACAGAATTCTAGCATCTTCCGTTAAAGACAGCATCTCCCATCCCACGTGCTTATCTTGCATAACAGCATCCACCATCTCTAGACAATCAGATTTAATCTCAATCTTTCTCTCTCTCTCTCTCTCTTCAGTGGAAAAATTTTCAGAGCTTCGATCAAGGCCAAGTACTCCGTCTGGATCGCCGATGAAGCTGGGATCATCTTTGCGAAACCGTCAAAAAGGGTTCCCGATTGAAGAACTCCCGAGATAGCCCCTAACATTGCTCCTTCCATAAATGCTCCGTTGATGTTGATTTTAAAGGTAAGAGCCTTTGATGGGATCCAATTTTGAGTTAATCGAGTTGTTCCCATGTAAAGTTTCAAACTCTGCATGTTGTTGGGTCTATTGAAGAGTTTGTTGTTGGGCCTATTGAAGGAAGGACAGAAGGTCCTCCTGTAAGGCCTATTGAAGGGCAGATAGAAAGGTGAGTATCTTTGCTTTAGCAACTTTTCAATTCATATTCGATAGAATTTGGTACTTGACTATGTATGCACTGGCTTTTCTTGTCATTTTCCTCTATTATGCATCTGTAATTAATTTTGGAAAGTTTTCTTCACTTGTTTCCATCACGAAAATGAGTAGATATCTAATTATTTATGCTAGTTAGTCATAGTCTTGATACAGTGCAACCTTATTATAAGGCCCACTAAAGGGCCAACAAAAGGCCTTTTTCTTGCGGGTCCCTAGAGTCCTTTGTGAGCTCCAGTCTTTTTCCGATTCGATTTGCAGCATTTGTAAGTTCTGGCGATCGTATTAGCCACATTGCTCCCCTTGCGGTGACGATGAGCTGCTGCGATCTACACTGCCCGTGAGCTGAGCTCATCATTGCGCCGCCTGCGACCTGTGACTCTGCTCGCTACTCGTTGCCACCCAAGCCGCCTGTAGAGTCCGACAACGAGCTTGAAGTCGTCGGAGCTAATAGGGTGGTGGTTATGGTCTGTGAAAAGCACCTGGGAGTTAAGTAGTGTGGTGGAGTGGGAGGGGAGGGAAGGGTTGGGCCACATGGTGAGAGGAAGGAACACGCGACCTAGCGAGGTCATGGAAGAGGGACGGTGATGAATCTCCCACGTGAATTTAAGCAGAAATATCCCAGATTGGACAAGGGCAATCTTATTTTTGTATCTAATCCGCCTCCTATGGGATTTCGAATCATAATTTTTGTTGGACCAAATCAACATGTATATAGCAACTGAAGTGCAGCGATTCAAGTTGAAATGAGCCAAATATGTGCAAAATTTTGCGAGATTGCTGAATGTTCTAAAAATTTAAACAACTTAACTTGTTTGATACGTGAAATCGTGATTTAATATTTAAATACCCTAACACTCACTCTTATAGAAACATATAATGGAGAGGCAAATAAAAGGTCTAAAGAGATAGATAAGAAATATATGCGAAGAGAGAGTAGAGTCTAAATAGATTTTATTAGATAATTATCTTAGATAACATATTAATGAATGATATTCACATGCAGAAAATCAAATCAAGAGAAATAATATTCTATTTCCTTATAAACTGAGATACTAAACTTACAGCTGATCGATAGACAGATGATAATGCAGATTGATAGGCACATGATAAAGTTACATATTTATACTCTCGTACTATCACTTTAATGACTAACAAATACCCAACAAACACAAAGTCACAGTTGTTTTTGGAGTCCTTGACAGATTAAAATGACTCGAGAAATGCAGGAACATCCATTATTCATGGCTTTATGTCATTACATAACTTATAAATCCAAAATAAAATCCGGAACAACAAATTATTAATAAATAAACTTATATCCGCAATAAAAGGAAAAAAAAAAAACTTTGAAGAGGAGAAGAGGAGTAGCTTGCAGAATAATAGCCATCCTTATCGACTCTGTGGATGCCGCATGAACAAGGCTCGGGTTCCATTAATTAATCACTAGATCAATCTTTGAAGGTAACTTTCCCTTGAGTTGTTGCCAAGCCCGTTCTCTAGGTTCCTTCAACTTTGTCGACATTTTCCGCTCACCAACCGTGACCAATTCTTCCTCACAAGGACTCACCACTAACTTCTCAAGAGCATTAGCATTATCGACAAGGTAAATCACTAGCTCAAGATCACAAGGTCGACCATAATAGTTATGAAATTCAACCTCCTTTAGGTATCGATGGGGAGGTCCATCAACTCTTTTCAATTTTCTTTGCCTGCATAGCATGTCCTGCGGGAACATCAACTGCGGCAAAATAAGAATGCCGCATATTATTAATTGACACAAAATCACATCACATTGGAGAATGCCAATGGAAAAAGAATTTGCAAAACAAAGTATGTCAATATAAATGAACCAAAAATTTTACAAACATAGACAGTAAAAAATTTTAGCAACATTCTTACTTACTTTATTTTTCTTTATTATCTTTTTAATTAATTTATTTTTCCCCTTCCATCATTCTCTAATAAAATTTTGTTAAATAGTATATTGTACTAATATACCTAAAATACTAAAATACCCAAAAAGGTATAATAAATATAAATATATATTTATATTTACAGATTGAATTTATATTATAAGATAGAATTAAATTCAAATATATATAATTGAGATTAAATTAGTAAAATAAATTGTTATCTTTTTATTTGGAAATTCTTATATTAGAATTCAAAAATGATTTATATTGAAATATATTTTTAATTTTATTAATTTAAATTTTTGTTATTCTATAAAAATAACTTTCCTATTATAAATATTAAAAATCTTATCCACCTTTATTTAATCTTTCTCATGGAATAATTTTATCCGGTCTAAGTTCCCTTTGTATCCAACTTTATTCTGTCTTTAGAAGGCACCAAATACAAAATAAAATAAATGTTATCTTATCTTGAATTTTATCCTGACTACAAATGTAGCCAAAGGGTTTCTTGTAGACTTTAACCATGAGGGTCTAAATCTCCTATTTAAGATAGGTTTAGATTTTGGCACTCAAATTTGTCTTAATTGCAAGCTTCCCATGGCTCATTTCTCAAGACTTTATAACAAAGCCATGTATTCTTTGCCTGACATGGTATCGGGTTATCATTTTTAACACCCCACGAGTTGCAAGTCTTCTTTATCGTAGTTGGAATATGTCATCTTTCCATTTCATTTGGGTTTACTTTGCTCACCGCTTTTCAATACATTGTATGTTAATTCCTTTTCTAGATTAAGATAGGACTAGTTTAGAACTTCAAATGAAACGCCACAAAAACATGTTGCATGATCACTAGAAATGGTGTAAAAAACCTCTAGGATTTGAAATATTAAACCAATTTGCATGATGACTAAGAAACATCCAACTAGTTAGATACCAAAAGGGCTTAAATAGCAATATCAATGTAAGCAAGTCCCCAGTCCTAGAACCTCTTACTACATAAGAATTGAGATGACTCTCCCGCATCTCCATTGGGTTTCTAACAAACCCACCAAAAATGATTAGTACCGACTCCTTATAACACAGAATATACAAAAAAAAAAATGGGATAGTCCCAAATGCTACACCCCTTGAATAGATGAGCCTTTTGAGTTGTCCTTTTGGACGAACCAACTGATGTTCACATTCTTGGGTAAGTACCTCTAAATTTATTCTATGAAGGGGTAGGTCACGATAATATTGAACTTTTAATGTGTGGTTTTTGGATTTTTGGTACATATTCAATGCAGCTCCTGAAGTATATGATAATGTTCAATGCCATCATTCCATTATTCAAAATCAGATTACAACATCAAATATTTTCATATAGTCCGGAGACTAAATTAAACATATACCCAAAGTTTAGGGACTATGCCAAACAAATTAAAAGCTCATGGATCACATTGCACATTGGGCCATAATTCAGAGCTCATTTGTGTAATTTTCCCATCAGTGTATTCTACCTTATAAGGTGGTAGTCTCGTCTATTAGGCAATTCGAACTTTGGTGACATATGTAAAGTTTAAACAAGGCAGTTGCTTGTCCAACTTAAAAGTACCAAAAAAGCATTCCATACTATTAACCACAAAAATTTGATAGGAGAGAATTTCTTCTAATCAATCACGTAAAAAGTAAATTAAGATATTTCGTAGATCCCATAAATTGAGGGAATCCTCTCTAAGGGAATGTTAATGGACCATGCAGGCCAAAATTATGTTGAAATTTCTGCTTTAGTTAATGAACGACTAATCTCTATGAAAAAAACCATAGTTAATTAGCCAATCCTATCAAACACAATGATTTTAACACAAAACGATTGAGTTGGACATTAAACTCAACGTGCGCTTTTTTCAACTTTTAGTCCTTTTTGCAAAGTTGCATTGACATCACTTTTGAAGTTAGGTAGGAAAAAAGGCGGAGTACCTGCGCTGATGGGCTTCGCGGAGGGCTTCTGGATTCCAGCACATAGTTGGACAAGCCCATCAAGTGCAAAGATATAATCTCTGAGCCGAACGTGTTTATTTGTGCTTTGATTGGGTCATATGATGTACTAATAAGGTCTTATGTGACAAGATAGAATATTATTGCTTGCAATTGAACTAAAGTTCCAACGGTTCTCTCTCTGGTCATTGGTCACTCTATGTGGAAGGATTATGTCGAGGGAGGACGTCACTCTCTAGTCATTATGAGAGTGACATACTCTCTGGTAATAACCAGAGAGTATGTCACTCTCTTGTGAGAGAGGATAACCAGGAAGTATATCCCTCTCTGGTCATTATGAGAGTGACATACTCTCTGGTGGAAATTTTTCATTGTTCAATGACCATGTCAGATGCCTTAATTGGCGCTGATGTGCTTTTAGATTCCAGCACATAGATGGAGAGACCCATCACGTGACAAGAAACAGGGGATCTTACAAGATTTAAGCAAGTAAAACAATAATCTTGGAGGGAAACATGTTTATTTGTGCCTTAATTAGGTCATATGGTGTGCTCTTATGTTGTTAATAATAAGGTCTTATGGAGTGCTCACGTTACCATACTATTGCTCACTCTCTCCCTCCCCCCCAATTATGTCACATGGGTCACTCCGTGTGGAAAAATTATGACACTCTCTGGTCATTACGAGAGTGACATATCATGTAGCATATACCTCATAACTGTTGTTGGGGAGTAGAAGCTATTTTGACTCCTACATTCAATATATGCTATGACATCCCGAATTTTCGATGCTGTTTTCAATTAGATTAAATCGGGCATTTCATCGACACACCTATAGTGCTATTGTCAGAGCCAATCAATCGTGAGATAACTAGACTATCTGAGGAAGTCATCAAGAGATTTTAATGCAATAGACATGAGCATTCAACCAGGAATCGACTAATCGACCGTGCTCATCTGCAGAGATCATTTCGGCATAGTGAGATCAATTAAAAATCAGAGATAGGTCGGTTCGATTGAAAGGTGTGCTTAAATGTGGTTGAATCCACTAAATTGCAAAATTCTCGTCGACCGGCACTATGCTGATTTTTCGATCGTTTTGGCATCCTGTGTCCGTATTTGAATCCTCGAGATTTTCACAACAACCGAGAGTTGCCAATATGTCGAAAAGGTTCATTATGGCTTGAAGAAAATCGACCACGGGTCATTTGCACTAAAAATTTCTGAAAGCTACCCGGTAGCTTAGATCACGCTAAAAACGCGCCAGAGTGAAACTAACCGCAAATTTGAATCCGATTTCAAAAATTGAAAGTTCTGTCATGTCACGAATCATTTTAGGAATATCAACTCAATCTCCGAAGATTTTTTTGCAAACCGAGACTTTTTGGGAAAAAGTTGAAGTAGGGTTGTTTTTGTCTAGAATATTCAGAGGACCGTTTTTATTGTGGAATTGGGAAGCAAGATGGTTCTATTGGCGAGGAAAAATACCAATTTGATTGTTGACACGATAATGGAATTTATGGGAGCCGATTTGAGTTGATTCAAGGAATAATTGGTGTCCAATTGAAGCAAAATCAAGTGAAATTCGTAGCACCCCCATGGACCCAACAAGTGGACCTCTTCAAGCCTTCTAGAAGGGGCATTATGGGCTGAAAACTTGCTGTGGAAGACAGCTGGGGTGGTGGGCCAAGTTAGAGGTGACAAAAGAGATAGAGATGAGCCAAAGTGGTGGCCCCCTTGCTGCAAACCGGTCCCCCTCCTTCCTCTCTCCTTCCACCGACGACCCATCCTCCTTTCCTCTGCCATTCAAAGCTCTAGCAACCCAGAAGATCGAGCCAGCAGCCCGTCCGATCACCGAGTCGCCACCGCACACCGCCGCTGTTGTCGTACACCTCGCCTGCTCGTTGCGAGCCACCGTCGTTCCAGCCACCTCCTTTTCGCCTCAATCGCGATCCCAGGAGTCCTCGGAGCTATTCGAGCTTGCCTCGCCACCGCTGGAGCCGCTTCGCCGCTCGTTTGTCACCGTGAAGCTCGCTGCACCCCCGCTGGTCTTCCTGGGCTGTTTCAACCTTAACTAGCCACCGAAGCAGCTCCGATCACCACCAGCACAGAACCGGTCCAAGTGGGAGATAGTACCTTTATTGAAGCAACACCTATCAATATATTATGACTTTCCAATATTGACAGAGATAGTACCTTTATTTCCACCTACATATTCTTAGTCTTCGGCACCAATAATAAACTCCCCACCATAGCAAACGATAATGCTTACATAATTCTCGTCCGTGTCGATGCTGCACCCAAGGAGGAAAAAAAGTCATTAATTTTTGGGACCACAAAGAAAAATCATCAACTTCACGTGCAAGTTCTTGTCGTTTTGTCAAAAGAAACAAAGGAAACCGATTTACTCAATTCGGTCCCCTTATAGAAACAAATGAAGCCGAATTGAATAAACAAAGTGAGGTCCCATCACCCATTTTTCAATTCGATCCCATTTGGTTCCCATAGAAGCACTTCAACTAATTAAATAAAGTGAAGTCTCGCTATTGCCTCGTAAGTATCAAAAAACTATGTTTCCCTTTGAGTTGAGCTCTCATTTTCTCCTCCGCGCCCTATTTTTTTTTATTCGGTCCCCACAAAAGAAAGCAATCCAACTAATTAAACAAAAGTGAGGTCCCCACCACTTTCCCTCCAAGCCGAGCCTTCATTTTGCCCTCCATGCCCTAATTTGTCGATGAGATCCTAAATTTTCCGCCCAATTGACCCATGGAGAAAACATAACAAACCTGAGTGAGTGAGAGTTAGGGACACAGCTAGCAAACAACGATAATGACTGTGCAAGTACGATGGTAGCCGAGCAATCGCGGCCGAGCAACGGTAGGCAAGTGAGTGAGCTACGTTTGGTGTCCGGCAAGGATCATACTTCATATGCGGACGAATAGCCCTAATTTTAGTCCCCCCTTTAGCGACGCCGTTTTGGCCATATGAGCTATGAGGCGCTATTTTTGTAAGACAATCCGCGTGTAATGGCAAAATGACGTTGTTTCTTAAGAAGAACGGAAAACGACGTCATTTATGTCATTCCAGATGGACTGCATTTTTAATTTTTGCCACGTCAACTTATTTTTTATAAATATAAAAGTCACGTAATTAGTTTGGTCGGAATCTCTCACCCGGTGGCACCAAAGTGATTATTTTTCTACTATTTGGCACTTAAATGATCTTGCGGAAATGTTTGACATTAAAATGAGCGCTGTACATAATTTTTAATACTTCTAATATACTTGCCTGGTTAATTTTTTCTATCTTAATAATAATACCCCCATGGCTCCAAGGGGGACCCACACTCAACTTTCGCATCTAGACATGGAAGGTTCCTACTAGGCACCCAGTCTTCTTCTTGCCTAAAAGCAACCTTGCTCCCGACCACGGTCCTACCGTTCGCTCCAAGCTGTCTTGATCATTTCTCGCAGAAAATCAATTGAATTCAATTTGATTCCCCGTATCGATCCATCGATTAATCGATCGATCCCAATCCATCCGAATCTCTCTCTCTTACCATTTTCCGTGCGATCGAGCTATGGACTTCTCTCGCGAGAGCCTAGTCTACCTTGCGAAGCTCGCGGAGCAAGCTAAGCGTTGTGATGGTCAGTTGGGTTTTCTGTTATGTCTCTTCACACTCTTTTCGTTTTCTTTTCTCCTTCCTTTTTTTTAGCTGGTTATTTCATTGCCCATTAACTTGAATATTGGTTTGAAGTACCCCTTTGAGCTTTCGGGCTCAACCATTAATTGCTGGCAGCAACTCAGTTTGTGCTTGGCGCGCGATATCAATTTTTCTAGCTCAATCTTAGGTTGCTATGAATTAGAAGAGCTTCAGTTGCAATCAATCAGTTGGTATTTGAGTCGATTTGATATCTCAAGTGAGTAGGGCATGATATGCTTTTCAATTCGTTGTGATGTATCCTTGGATTATAGCGTATTCTGCTGCCCATAATTCGCAGCTGAACATTACGTAGTAAGGATCTTACTATTTGATGTCATATTTTCAATTGAAAGTAGCTTATGTGATGGTGGTGACTGTTACCCAGTCTGCTTAATGGCATGTACTCAAGATCCGATCAAGTCTCGACATTTTCGGGACTTGAGCTAAGCTTGTACCGATCCCACACTTAGATGTAGAAATATGTTAAATTTGTGATTGTGTATTGGCTTGCCAGGTGATATGAGGGGTGCACAAAATGCTGTCTCCCTAAAAATTTATTTCTTCTTTTCTTGGTTTTTTGTTTTTGAGTTTTTTTTTTTCAAATTTTCTTTCTTGGTTCATATTCTACCTTTCTGATGGTATTTGTGTTGATAGAAATGGTGGACGAAATGAAGAAAGTTGCGAAGCCCAATGTTGCATTGACCGTAGAAGAGAGAAACCTACCACGTACTTATGCTGAGTTCAGTTCAGCAAACCAGAACACTAGTTGAAATGTTGCCAGGATTCATTGCAGACCGAGGCAATCTTGACCGCATCCTCATTGCCAATCACGTTACGCAGGCGACAAGGAAGGAGATAATAACACAGTTGGAACGGACTGGATTTGTTGTTGAGAAGACTGAGCCGATCATCCGTTTTCCAGGAGCCTAATTTATCTTCTCCTTTATTCCGCACATTTCTCTTTGTCCCGGTCTCTCTCTCTCTCTCTCTCTCTCTCTCTCTCTCTCTGCCCCTCTCCCCGTCTCAATGTAATCTTTTGGTCCTTCAAAATTTAGTAATGCATAACTATCTTTCGCTTTTGCTCTTCTCCAGCCAAATCGAACTTCCTCAGGAACATCCTCCATGAACGAGGTTGCCCGAGGCTGGCGACTCCGCTGGCCATAAATGAGGACCTGCTGATGGGGTGGAGGGAAAAAGGGAAAAATAAAAAATTGAAAATTTGAAAAAATATTAAATTATTACTAAAAAGTTAATGCAACTTTGCAAAAAAGACTAAAAGTTGAAAATAGCGCAGGCACTCCGACTTTTTTCCTACCTAACTTCGAAAGTGATGTCAATGCAACTTTGCAAAAGAGACTAAAAGTTGAAAATAGCGCACGTCGAGTTTAACGTCCAACTCAATCGTTTTGTGTTAAAATCAATGTGTTTGATAGGATTGGCTAATTAACTATGGTTTTTTTCATAGAGATTAGTTGTTCATTAACTAAAGCAAAAATTTCAACATAAATTTGGCCTACATTATTACGCCTCGATCCTCGAGGACGCGCCCATCCTTCTACTTAGTTGATTTTAAAGTGCGATATCCCAGGACGAAGTATCGCCGACCCTTTAATTTTATTACGCATGTGGAAGCAGTTATAAATCCCCAGACAATAAAACAATGGGATAGAAAAGCAGGCCATATTTTTCATATTGAAATTCACAACCACACTTTTATAAACAGCACAACTCATAGTATATTTACAACACTATTCACAGCATACTAGTCTCACACCTATCTACACTAAGACAGGGTTCACAAAATGGATGGGATCTCAATCCACATCCGGGTTGTACTCAAGATCCCTCTTTGGATCATCTTCTTCTTCAAAAGTCTTTCTCCTCCTCAGGTTCCTCCTCCTCGGCTCCTCCTCAGGGTCCTGAAATGGTTATTCAATAACCAATGAGACCATGTCTCAGCGAGTTCTACCCCCTAAGACCCAATTAGTGAGCCAATATACTAAGGGCTACCTAAACACGCATAGGTCAAAGGACTTACCTTGGCCTCAGATTCCACCTACAAATCAGTACAATTCATAATAGGCACCCAACTACTCAAAACGAATCGAACAGTCGATTACATGTCACCCAAAACATATATTCCCACGATGTATATTAGTCACCGAGCACACGTGCATTCTCTGAAGCACTAGTTCACCAAAGTGATGCATCAAATCACCGAGCCCACGTGTCTCTCCCAAGATGCCTCACTTAAATTCCTGGGCCCACGTGCATTCTCTAAGGCACTAGTTCACCAAAGTGATGCATCAATTCACCGAGTCCACGTGCCCTTTTACGATGCCGGGCCCACGTGCATTCTCTAAGTCTTAGTTCACCAAAGTGATGCATCAATTCACCGGAGCCCACGTGCCCTTTTAGATGCCACACGATTCACCACTCCACTGTCGATACTGACAATCGATACCCAAACATTTCCCCATCACACAATTAAAATCAACCATTTAGGAACATATCCCAAAATTCACAATTTAAATCAATTCCATATACATTGAAGCTCAATTAAATAAACGGACTGCACCACGACAATCAGCACAAAATTCCAGTCATCGGCCATCCCGGTTGAATTTCCGGAAAAATAATTAATTAAATAATTAATTTCGAAAATTAAATAAATAAATATTAAAAATCCAATTTAGGCCCATAATGCCTAATTGGAGGCCGAGACGAGCCCGGAAAATTACCGAGACTCGTTCAATAAATAATATGGCATGCCTACTTGCTAATGTCTATTTCTAACCACCTAACATGCATCATTAAGTCGCTAATTTAATTGATCTAAACTAATCTAACCACCTAATTGCATTTAATTAAATCTAACCAACCCTAAGTATAATTAGCAAACTAAGAAAGCATTAGTGAGCAAAACTCACTTGGTAAAAGCAGAGACCGAATCACCGCAACGGCGACGCGACGGCGGCTGAAATCGGACTTTCGACAATATCGGCAGGTTTGGACCGGGCCTTAGGCTCGGGCCCAACAAATCTCAGCCCAATTGAGATTTGTTCTTGCACTGGAATGGGCTTGTTCTTGGGCTTGGGCCTAACTGAAATTCTGGGCTGATTTGTCAAAATCTTGGGCTGAAGATGGGCTTCAATTTGCTGGACTTGCTGCTGGGCTCCACGTTGAACTGAAGACTACTGGGTTGTCGAAGTGAATTTGCGGGCTTCAATGGGCTGGGTCTTGCGGCTGAAGGCTGCTGGGCTTCACGGGCTGCAACTTTGCTGGACTTTTGGGCTTCAAAGGCTGAAGACGGTGGATTGGGCTCGCTCGTGGGGCTTCGTGCGTTGCTGCTGAAGACCTCGCCAACGAAGAAGCTCTGGCGTTGAAGACGTGGCCGACAAGCTCGCTGGTGGAGAGTGCAGAGAAGATCTCGTTCGGTGGAAGCTGGTTGTCGAAGAAGCTGGGGCGTGGCCGAGGTCAACAACCGATTGAGCTGCTGACCGAAGGAAGACGTGAGCTGGCTGAGGAACGGTGAGTTGGCCACGTGGGGGACTTCGGGCGTTGAAGATGGAGAGGAAATTGGACTGGCTTCGTGGCAAGAGAAGAAGGCTCGGTGGGAGGGCTTTGGTGGAGGAGATTGACCGAACAGGAGCTGGCTTCGAGAACTGGAGACGCGTGGCCGTTGAACAAGTGGTAACCGCAGCGTGAATTTGAAGCAGCAACTCGGCAAGGAAGGTAGCAAATTGAAAGGAAAATTCACGTGTGCCGAGAGAGAGAGAGAGAGAGACCCCGCGGAGAGAGAGACAGCTTCCTTCGGTGATTGAACTTCCGAGTGAAATTGAAAAGTAAAGCGGAGGCCAATGGAGATGGGATCGGCGAGGCAAATGGAGGGCAGCTGGATTTCTTGCTCAAATAGATTAGAACAAAGCTTAAAGTCTACATCTCTATCCACCAAATTTAATGCATTGTCCCCCTAATTCTTTCCACAATTTAAATTCCACAATAATATCCAAAATGAAGCCAAAAAAAAGCTGTCCAAGCATAATTCCGAATTTCACTTAAATTAGCTTCAATTCCTCACTCAATTCCCCAAATTGAGGCCTGATTTCATCGAAGGAAAATCCCGTACCATTCTTTGCCAGTCCCCAACACTCAAAGGCTCAGCTTGGAAGTCGAAATTCCCTTTAATTTGGCCTATCCAAATTTCTGTTGATTTTCCGCGGCGTCCGAACTGACTTTCCGTAAAAATCTCGGAATTTTTGAAAAATCTTCTGAGACTGAGTCGACACTCCTAGAATTTATTGTGACATGACAGAAACTTCAATTTCTGAAATCAGACTTGAATTGGCGGTTAATTTCTATTCGACGCGTTTTTAGCGTGACCTAAACTACCGGGTAACTTTCAGACAATTTTAGTGCAATTGACCCGTGGTCGATTTTCTTCGAACCACTATGAACCCACTCGACTCATTGGCGACTCTCGATTGTCGTGAAATCCCGAGGATCCAAATATAGACACAGGGTACCAAAACAATAAGAAAATCAATCTAGTGTCGGTCGACGAGAATTTTCTAATTTAGTGGTGTCACCCACGATTAGCCACACATCTCTGTCGATCCAGTCTATCTCTGATTTCAAATCGATTTTTAGCTGTGCCGTAATGGCCTCTAAAAATGGACACGATCGAGAAGCCGATTCCTGGTCGAATTCTCAAGTCTATTGCCTTAAAATTCCTTAATGGTTTCCCTAGATAATCTAGTTATCTCGAGAGTGATCGGCTCTGAGAATAACCCTATAGACACGTCAATGAAATGCCCAATTCATTCAGAAGAAAATAGAGTTGAAAATTTGGGATGTCACATACATGGTCCATTAACATTCCCTTGAACATTACCATATACTTCAGGATCTGCATTGAATATGTACCAAAAATCTAAAAACCACACATTAAAAGTTCAATATTATCGTGACCTACCCCTTCGCGGAATAAATTTTGAGGTACTTACCCAAGAATGTGAACATGGGTTGGTTCGTCCAAAAGGACAACTCAAAAGGTTCATCTATTCAAGGGGTGTAGCATTTGGGACTATCCCATTTTTTTTTGTATATTTTGTGTTATAAGGAGTCGATACTAATCATTTTTGGTGGGTTTGTTAGAAACCCAATGGAGACGCGGGAGAGTCATCTCAATTCTTATGTAGTAAGGGGTTCTAGGATTGGGGACTTGCTTACATAAATATTGCTATTTAAGCCCTTTTGGTATCTAACTAGTTGGATGTTTCTTAGTCATCATGCAAATTTGTTTACTATTTTAAATCCTAGAGGTTTTTTACACCATTTCTAGTGATCATGCAACACGTTTTTGTGGCGTTTCATTTGAAGTTCTAAACTAGTCCTATCTTAGTCTAGAAAAGGAATTAACATACAATGTATTGAAAAGCGGTGAGCAAAGTAAACACCAATTGAAAAGGAAAGATGACCTATTCCAACTACGATAAAGAAGACTTGCAACTCGTCGGATGTTAAAAATGATAACCCAATACAATGTCAGGCAGAGAATTCATGGCTTTGTTATCAAGTCTTGAGAAATGAGCCATGGGAAGCTTGCAATTAAGACTAATTTGAGTCCCAAAATCTAAACCTATCTTAGATAGGAGATTTAGACCCTCATTGCTAAAGTCTACAAGGAACCCTTTGGCTACATTTGTAGTCAGGATAAAATTCAAGATAAGATAACATTTATTTTATTTTGTATTTGGTTCCTGCTAAAGAAAGAATAAAGTTGGATACAAAGGGAACTTAGACTGAATAAAATTATTCCATGAAAATGATGAAATAAAGGTGGATAAGATTTCTAATATTTATAATAGGAAAGTTATTTTTATAGAATAACAAACTTTTTAAATTAAAAATTTAAAAATATATTTCAATATAAATAATTTTTGAATTCTAATATAAGAATTTCCAAATAAAAAGATAACAATTTATTTTTCTAATTTAATCTCAATTATATATATTTGAATTTAATTCTATCTTATAATATAAATTCAATGTGTAAATATAAATATATAATTACACTTATTATACCTTTTTAGGTATTTTAGTATTTTAGGTATATTAGTACAATATATTATTTAACAAAATTTTATTAGAGAATGATGGAAATAGGAAAAATAAATTAATTAAAAAGATAATAAAATAAAATAAAGTAAGTAAGAATGTCGCGAAAATTTTTTACCGTCTTTGTTTGTAAAATTTTTGGTTCATTTATATTGACTTAACGTTTGTACCAAATAAGGTACAGTGATATGATGCAAATATATCCAACTTTATTATTACAATTAACATATAATGGATATGATATAACAAAATCCCTAAATTTCATATTTTATCCTATCCGGTCCTATTCTGATTAGAAATCCAAGCGACCAAATATAGTCTATGTTTTCACTTATCCAAAGTCAAGTCATTAAATCTTATCATTAGATACGAAGTGCGTCATTAATTCATTTCAAGTAACCTCAAAGCCACTAATGGTCCATATTCCCTCTATTCATCAATGGATATGTGGTCTAAGTTATTGCTAAAGACTATAAATTGATTTTGAGGACTTTCCAGTGATCTTTTTAACTAGATCCATCTTTATTTTGAGGACTTTCTAAGGCCACCCTTGCTTCTGATGTCCTGACAAAGATATTGGAGAAAGACTCTCTATTAAGCTACTTGAACCAGCATTTGAGAGCCTTGAGCTTGCGCACAAGCCTAAACATAGGAACTACCTTGCTCGAATCCTCCCAAATCTGACTAACTATTGCATTGAACTCCGAATGTTTCATCCAAAAGTAAAAAAAACTTGAACGGTTTCCTCCGAAAAATCGGGTTCACCATCTTCACCACCATAGGTGTATGATCCGAAATTCCCGGTGCTAGGAAGGAAGCTTCGGAGTAAGACAAATCTAGGCTCCACCTAGAGTTGACGAGTACTCTATCAATCTTTCTAGCCTTGCGAGAAGATCCTGAGGAAGTTGTCCAGGTGTATCTAAAACCTACATACCTTAGGTCATCTAGTTTCGACTGCGCTAAGCACTGTCCGAATTCATCAAAGTACGGGATCCAAGCATCGGAGCCACCAACTATGTCTGATGGGTCTTTTATGGCATCAAAGTCCCCCATAACCAGCTAAGTGGAGTTATGCAAATTAGTGCTTGTAAGGATAAGAATATCGCATCGAAGGATGTTTTTGAATTTTGCTTAAAATCTAATAAAGACTAAACATGTGATCGAGAAGGCAAAAAGATGGACACGAAAGGAAGGTAAACTAATGCCGGGGTCTATGGATTCTCCATCTACAATAAGGCTCCCCTCTGATTTTGAAGTCGAATTTGCCGACGAGGCAACGTTTTAGTTTTTGAGGTTGGAACTAATCGCAGGAAGAGCCCTGCCTTATCTCTCTTTCTCTGTGCTTGGTAAGCCAACGTTGCATACACACATCTTAGATTACCAAGGAGGATTTTCAGTTGAATATATTGGCTGGTAGAGCAAAGGCCGTATTTACCGATGAGGTAAAGTTTCATTTTTGAGGTTGGAACTAGTCGCAAGAAGACCTCCAGCGCACTCTCTCTCTCAGATTACCATAGAGGATTTTCAATTGCATTTATTGGACAATAGAGCAAAAGTTGTGCTTTTTCTTGGTTGGGTTAATGCGTCTTCTATTTTCCTTATCTCGTTGTTTCTGACATGAAGCTGAGTTTTTTTTTTTTTCTTATGTTTGACTGTTGAATTTTCCTGCTTTCTAGTTTCCATCTATCTTATTTCAAGATTTTTCTTACCTGATTCTGAAGCCGAATCGGTCGACAATGTAAAGTTTCATTTTTGAGGTTGGAACTAGTCGCAAGAAGACCTCCCGCCCTCACTCTCTCTCAGATTACCATAAAGGATTTTGAGTTGCATATATTGGTCAATAGAGCAAAAGTTGTGCTTTTTCTTGGTTGGGTTAATGGGTCTTCAATATTCCTTTATCTCGTTGTTTCTAACAGGAAGCTGAGTTTTTTCTTATGTTTGATTGTTGAATTGTCCGGCTTCCTACTTTCCATCTGTCTTATTTCCAAATTTTTCTTACCTTGTTTGTTTCTCTTTTGGTGAATCTCAACCCAAAGGATCGGATTAGCAGTTTGCTTGAAGATGCTATAGGCTTTATATTATTTCTTTTGACATCTAGAGAAGCACAAGCGACTTGTCTTCTTTCCAGAAGATGGAGGCATTTGTCTACTTGTCAGGTCACCAACCTTGACTTCGACTGGTCTGACTTGTTGGCCGAGATGAAAGCTAACCCCGAGATAGCTGAAAAGGAGAGGGCTAGATATGTGCAATGGGTGGACAATGTCTTGCATCGTCAAAGTGGACAGTACCATTTACGTAGATTCGCATTACGCTTTGACTTGAATATCTCATATAAGCCTCACATTGATCGATGGATTAGGTTTGCATTGGCAAAACGAGTTAAAGTTCTCCAACTAGATTTCCAGCCTGCGGTTTTTAAGGATTTGACTCATGAATGTGACCCTAGTCGATTGCCATACATGTTAGGGCATGAGAATCGGTCTAAGTAATGTTGGCTTGAGCCCTTCTATATCGTGGCATGTTGGATTTAGGTATCTTGAAGAGCTCTACTTGAATCGAGTAACCGTGGATGGAGAACTAGTTTAGCAACTGCTTGCCAATTGTCCAAAACTAAAGCGATTGGTTTTAGAGGAGGCTCGTACTTTGACAAGGTTTAGAGTTTATGGCCGATCACTAAAGCTAAAGTACTTCTGCATATTATGGTGTGATGATCTTGAAGACGTTGAGATTTATGACACT
Source organism: Eucalyptus tenuipes (assembly GCA_014182365.1). Classification (NCBI taxonomy): domain Eukaryota; kingdom Viridiplantae; phylum Streptophyta; class Magnoliopsida; order Myrtales; family Myrtaceae; genus Eucalyptus; species Eucalyptus tenuipes. Next base: position 9,605,989 of record CM024542.1, on the reverse strand, counting down.
GATCTTGTGTCCTTCACTTTCGTTGGAATGAGTATGCCGGTATATTTGGACAAGCTCCCCACTATGCGAGGTGTCTATTATAGGAAACTCGTTGTTGCAATTGCCTGTTATGTTGCCTCTGCTTTCAAGCCTTCCTTGCATTGGAGAAAACTTCCTTATTTGTTTTGATGCTGACAAAACGTTTTCATCAGTCTAGTCTGAAGACTTGCAGACTCTTTCGACAAAGTCTGAAGACTTGCAGACTCTTTCGACAAAGTCTGAAGACTGCCAGACCGCCAGACTCAAGATATAAAGTCTGCCCTCATTGACAGTTTCTAGACCGACGAAGAAGATTTATCCAGATTCGAGTATTTCTTTAAGGATTTGATTTGAACGGTTGGAGAAGATCTCACGGCTGGAGATAACATCTCAAGATCTATTATTCGTTTTGAATTTAATTCGAGTAATTTGGATCCATTGATTGGCGAAGTATACTTGGAAGGTTTTACTTATGGAAACCTAGATCCTGATTGTATGGGCGAGCGGGATTGGTGGGCTATCTTCACATTCCTTAAGGAACTCGAGATCTCCCAATTGATTCGTCCAACGGGTAGATTGGAAGAACTCCTTTGGAAGGTGCCAACGGTTGTGAAGGCATGGAGGAGTATATAAGGAAGATGCTCTGGTTATTTGAGTGTGTGCGCGATAGGTAAATTCCAAAGTCTGAAGCTTCTTGTTCTTTGTCGATTCAATTGCTGAGCGTAATCTTGTACTCAAAAGAGAGTTTATACATTTGTGAAGTCTTGAGGAAGTATAGTAGAGTCTCTACACTGTGGAATCAAGGAAGTGATCTTTTGTAACAACTCTTTTGATTCATAGTGGAATCCAGCCGGTGGGCTGTCAGTGCGGGAGAGTGGACGTAGGCTTAGATTAAGCCGAACCACTATAAACCTTGTGTTCTTATTCTCTTCCCTAAACTCTTTTACTTTGATCGTAACTCTATTTGATTGTTAGAGTCCAATTTCCTTTTCAAAGTCTATTGCCAAACAGACTCGAGTTAAAAGCAAAATTTATATTCTACTTTGCAAAAATTGTTTTCGCACCTATTTACCCCCTCTAGATGCTTGTACTAGCATTCACAATTGGTATCAGAGCCTGTGTACTCATTTAAATTGAAGTGTTTTTACTTCAGAGTTAACGATCCATGGCTAGTATGTTGGTTCTAGGTTTGGTTGAAGGGCAAAGCAACACAAGACCACCTTATTTTGATGGAAAGGAATACAGCATGTGGAAAAACAAGATGAAGGCATTCCTAAGATCTAAAGATCCTCTGGAATGGGACGTGGTAGACAAAGGAATCATTCCTAAAGCTACAATAGTCTCAGAAAGAGGAAAAGAAGCTGTTGAGTCCAGCGAGATGACTCAAGAAGAGATAACCAAGGGACAAGCTCTTTATGCAAAAGCAATTTATTCCTTATATTGTGCATTATCTCCTACTGAATATAACAGAATATCTTCTTGTGAAACAGCTCAAGAAGTCTAGGATAGGTTGCACATCACCTATGAAGGAACCGATCGAGTGAAAGAAACCAGAATTAATATTCTGCTCGGTCAATACGAAGCCTTCAAGATGAAACCAGGAGAATCTATCACTGACATGTTTAGTCGTTTTACAGAAATCGTGAATGGTCTTGAGTATCAAGGTCAACCAACCTCTGGACCCATGAAGGTTAACAAACTGCTGCGTGGACTTTCCAAAGATTGGAATCACGTAAAGACCTCAATAAGGGAGACACAAAGGATCATGCCACTCTCTGTTGATGAATTGGTTGGCACTCTTCGTCTTCGAAGTGGAGCAAATCAATGAAGATGAAGATCCCAAAGGTAAAAAATCTATTGCTTTAAAATCTAACGATGACTCGACGTTACAGATTCTGAAGATGATATGGACGATGAAGAGCTTGCTCTCATGATAAGAAAGTTCAGAAAACTGAACAAAAGGGGAAGAAGATTCAATTGGAAGAAACAAAGTTCTCAAAAGTTTCAAAACAAATCAGCAGAGGACAATGAATCCAATAAAGATGTGGTTTGTTTTGAATGCAAGAAAAAGGGACATATCAGACCCAACTGTCCCTTACTAAAAAAAAAAAGAAAGGAAAAGCTGAGAAATACAGAAAGGCTCTTAAAGCAGAAACTTGGAGTGATACCGAATGCGAAGAGAGTGATGATGATTATTCCAATATTTGTCTAATGGCACAATCAGAATCAGATTTAGACTCTGAGGTAGACTCAGACTCAGACTCAGACTTAGACAGTGAAATCAAAGTAAGTAATTTTAAAATTCCTACTAAAGTCTCTAAATATATTGATGAACTGTGTCTTAATTTCAAAACCTCTCTCAAGAGGATTTCCGAACTAAAAAGGGAAAATTATGCACTGAAGCAATAGGAGTTTGTCTAGAAAGAAAAGGTCAAAAATTTAGATAAAAGTGTTATTACCTTGAAAGAAAATGTAGACTCTCTTTCTAAAGAAAATGAACTCTTGAAAAATGATATTTCAAGCATCTCAAAAAGGTTTTCTATAGAATCTGAGAAATTGGAAAAGATTCTTTTAGCGCAAAGACCTTACTTTAACAAATCAGGCTTGGGAATGACTGCTGAAACCATTCCTCTAATTGATTTTCCAAAAGTAAAGGAAAGAATCAAACAAAGACCTACAAAAGACTTTTATAGAAATCATTTTCAAAAAGTCTTTGTAAAACCTGCAGGCCGTAGTGCTCTTAAATGTTCTAAGTGTAATAGCTCAGAATATTTTGAGAAAGAATGTCCTATGGTTTGGAAACCTGTTAAGAAAGCTTGGGCAAAGACCGTATATTGCACTAACTCCATTGGACCCAAGAAAGTATGGGTACCAAAGAAAGCTTGAGTTTTCTTTTTAAATGAAGGTCACTATCAAGAAAAAGGTCAAATGGTACTTGGATAGTGGATGCTCAAGACATATGACAGGAGACTCAAGTTGTTTCATAAAGCTTATGCAAGTTAATGGTGGAAAAGTTTCATTTGGAGGAAATAATAAAGGCAGAATTGTCGAATGCGGAACAGTAAAGATTGGAAGTCTCACAATCAGCAACGTTTCTTTAGTAGAAGGACTCAACTACAACTTGTTGAGTATCAACCAACTGTGCGATACAGGTTTCAAAATTAACTTTCGAGAAGGAATATGTTCAGGAACCAGCAAAGACTCCTCTCAGACTTTCACGGGACAAAGACGTGGGAACATCTATCTTCTGGACATCAAACCAGAAAAATCCCAATGTCTAATTTCAATTCAAGAGGAAGTTAATCTCTGGCATAGAAAACTTGGCCACATCAACATGAAGCAAATAGCCAAGATCTCTGCAAAGAAGCTTGTTCGTGGACTACCCAATCTGACATACCAAAAATCCGATCTATGCACACCATGCGTGTTGGGAAAACAGGTTAGAAGTTCTTTCAGACCAATAAATCAAGTTGCCACTAATCGTGTGCTGCAACTCTTGCATATGATCTCTTTGGACCAATCAGAACTCATGGCATTGGTGGTAAGAAATATTGCCTAGTAAAAATAGATGATTACTCACGATTTACTTGGGTATATTTCTTGGCAAGTAAGTCTGAAACTTTTTCTTATTTTATAAAGTTTGCTAAGAAAGTACAAAATGAGAAAGGGTATGTTATTTCTTGTATACGGATCATGGAGGTGAGTTTGAAAATCAAGATTTTGCTAAATTCTGTGATGAATCTGGTTTTCAGCATGTGTTCTCCTCTCCATACACTCCATAACAGAATGGAGTTGTGGAAAGGAAGAATAGATCGTTGCAAGAAATGGCTAGAACTCTTTTAATTGAAAGCAACATTTCTTCTCGTTTTTTGGCTGAAGCAGTTTCTACAGCATGTTATATTATTAATAGAGTCTTCTTAAGGCCTATTTTGGAGAAAACTCCCTATGAATTGTTCAAAGGTAAGAAGCCAATTGTTTCTTATTTTCATGTGTTTGGTTGCAAATGTTTTATATTGAAAAATGCAAAGGATCGAATTGGTAAGTTTGAAGAAAAATCAGATGACGGTATTTTCCTTGGAGATTCAACCACCAGCAAAGCTTACAGAGTTTAACAACAAAAAGACTCAATCAGTGGAGGAATCAATGAATGTTAAATTTCAAGACTTCATACAAATTCAATCGATCCAGACTCAACCCGAAGAATCTAAACTGCTCCGGACTCTATAAAGTCTAAATCCCCGAAGTAGCTCGGACTTCGGAAGAACAACAAAGAACGATTGTTGAAGAATCGATGAAGAAAAGATCGATGCTGTCGGACCAATCAGCAAGCGGAAGCACAAGTCTAGTCATCCCAAAGAACTCATAATTGGCAACATTGATGAAGGAATCCGTACAAGATCCAAAAGGCATGAAGAGTCTAGTCTTTGTGGCTCTTATTTCGAAATAGAACCCAAGAGCATAGAAGAAGCTTTAACTGATGAAAGTTGGATTGAAGTTATGCAAGAAGAACTCAGGCAATTCAGTATTAACGATGTCTGGGAATTGACTCATAAACCAAAAGGTAAATCTGTTATTGGAGTTAAATGGGTTTTCAGGAACAAGATGGACGAAAAGGAAAAGTTATAACGAACAAAGCAAGACTCGTGGCCAAAGGATATACGCAAGAAGAAGAGATAGACTATGATGAGACCTACGCACCAGTAGCAAGGTTAGAAGTAATTAGATTATTACTTGCTTTTGCTTGTCATAAGAATTTCAAGTTATTCCAAATGGACGTCAAAAGCGCATTCTTAAATGGATTTATCCAAGAGGAAGTCTATGTGGAACAACCTCCCGGATTTGAAGACCCAAGGAAGCCAGACTCAATATTTAGATTGAAAAAGGCGCTATATGGTTTAAAGCAAGCACCTCGAGCTTGGTACGACAGGTTAAGTAAGTTTTTAATCCAAAATGGCTTTGTTAAAGGTAAGGCAGACACTACTTTGTTTATTAAAAGAGAAAGTAAAAACTTTTTACTTGTACAAATCTATGTAGATGATATTATTTTTGGACCATCTAATGAAAATCTGTGCAAGAAATTTTCTAAGTCTATGTAGGATGTATTTGAGATGAGCATGATGGGTGAACTATCCTTCTTCCTTGGACTACAAGTAAAACAATTGAAGGAAGGGACTTTCATTCACCAAGAAAAATATGCTAAAGAACTTGTTAAAAAGTTCGGTTTGGAGAATTGCAAAAAGACTGATATACCAATGTCAAGTTCTTTGAAGCTGGATAAAGATGAAGGAGGAAAGAAAGTTAACCAGAAGCTATACAAGAGTATCATTGGTTCACTTCTTTATCTTACTGCTTCTAGACCTGACATTCTGTTTAGTGTTTGTATTTGTGCCCGATTTCAATCAGATCCCAAAGAATCTCATCTAAATGCTGCAAAACGCATCATCAAATACGTTGCAACAACCTCTAAGTTGGGTCTTTGGTATCCTAAAGAAGGAGATCTTACCCTCCTTGGATACTCAGACGCAGACCTAGCAGGATGCATAGTTGATAGAAAGAGCACCTCAGGCACTTGTCAATTGCTTGTTAATAGGACAGTATCTTGGTTTTCGAGGAAGCAAAGCACTGTAGCTCTTTCAACAGCAGAAGTAGAATATGTGGCTCTTGGAAGTTGTTGTTCTCAAATCTTATGGATAAAACAACAGCTAAGAGACTAATCAAAGATTCATGCACTGAGATCAAATGTGACAACACCAGCGCGATTAATCTCACCAAGAATCCAATTCTTCATTCAAGAGCAAAGCATATAGAGATTCGACATCATTTTATTAGAGACCTTGTTCAAAATGGAGAAGTAATGATTCAATTCATTGACTCAAAGAATCAGCTGGTGGACATCTTTACTAAGCCACTGGAGAAAAGTCAATTTGAGTCTATTCGATCCAAACTTAATATCTTAAAGTCTGAAGAAGTTCAGACTTAGGGACAAAAGTCTAAAGATGCTCAGACTCAGGAGATTAAGATCCACTACTGTAAGTTATTTCTGTTTTAGAAATTTATCTTTCGGACAAAATCTCGGAAAAATACGTTCATCTATTAATCTGTAATTGATTGATGTTATCTTTCCAAGTTTTCATAACTATAGCAATCATTCCTTTTCGAAAAAGAAGTTATCTTTTTTACAGTTATATATTTTTCAAAAAGGCAGTTATTTTTTAAAAGACATTTTTTATTTTCCTTTTACGGTGATTCGTATACCCTGTTTCGATCGCCTTATATACTGATTGTCTTCTTCACAAGCCCTAGAAGCACAGAACATCACTTTCTCACTTTTACTCTCTAGTTTAATCTTCAAAGTTTGCATCTTTTCGCGAATCGAGTTTGGAATCTCCTAAAGCGTGATAATGGCTTCCCAAAGAAAGTCCTTAAGGATCGCAAGCAGGGGACCACCGCATTTGCGTGAGGGTCCTACACACTTTGACCTCACCGAGGAAGAAGAATCTCCAAGGCAACAGCAGAGCCCACAACATTCAAACCGTGCCACTCTTCCCAGGCTAGACCACAGAATGTTCAGCAACAACAAGCGGAGGAAGAAATCATCGTGGATGCCGAACCTGTAAGATCTCAAAAGCTTGCTTTTACCTTCAAACTCTACTCTGCTTTAAAGGAAGGAGGTTCTGCTTTGAGTTTCATTGATGAATTCTTGATAGAAAAGGGGTACCGGAATGAAACCCACTTTTTACAAATGATGGAACGTTTGGGAATTGCTCCTGCGGGCTCGGCAGAAAGAGCTTTTGCAAATATTCCAAGCGATCCACGTGTTAGTGGATATAGTCAACCCGATGGAAATGATGATGAAAAGATGTTCACTAATTTTAAGTCTAAAATGGGTGTTGCTCCGAATATTCGAAGCAAAAGGACAGATCTGTTTCGTTCTGAGGAACACAAGCGACTTTACTCTAAGTTGCTGAAGCGAGGGGTGATGAACCCAAGAAGTGTTGATTTTGATTTTCTTGATTCTCTGAATGTGAATTTGCGAGAGAAATTTGTTTTACTTCAACTTGATCGATTTTGCTCTAAGATGGCAGTGGCTCATCTAGAACTTACTGCATATTTCTATTCAAATCTAAGCTTTTTGGATGCGAATAGATTCTCTTTCAGTGTTAGAGATTAGGATTATGTACTTGATATTGACACTCTGGCTGATGTGATTGGAGTAGAAAGAGGGGAGTTTCAATCAATCGGTGTGTCTATTGGTCGTGCAACGGTAGAGCTTGTTCGGGATGGGATGGCAGAAGGTCGAATTTCGTACGTGAGGTTGAATGCCTTAAATGTCTTGCTTCACAAGATAGTGATCAACTGTCTTGTCTTAGACCCAAATCGACTTCAAAGACTGACACTTCCAATTCAGAAGCAAAGCTGATGTATGCTATCAACGCTGGCAAAAAGTTCTCTCTACCACACACTATAATGTTTCACATGTACAGATCGATGGTGAAGGACAAGGGCCAACTTCCTTATTTAGCACTTGTTTCTAAGCTGTTCAGACATCTTAATATTCAGCCTCCCAATATTCTATGTGTTCAAACCTGTGATCAAATGGTGGTGGGACTGAAGATGGTTTCCAAAATGCGTCTGAAAGAGCTAAACAAGGCTTTGGAGCGATTTAAGGAGAAAACTCCTGTTAAGACTCATCAAGTCTCTACAGCTACAAAACGAAAAGGAAAGGAGCCCATGACAGCTCCATCCAATAAAAGAAGAGCACTCATCTTGCAGGATGAAGAAGATGAGGAAGATGTCACCATTTTAGCTCTTGCTTTAAGGAATCTTCAGCATTTTGTTCCAGAGACAGAGGAGAGAGAGGATCAAGACACAGAAGAGGAAGAGCAGAGGGATGAAGAGAGGAAATCAATGAGGAAAGAAGTAGAGGAAGAAAGAACTCCAGAAGAAGAGGAGCGAAGAGAACCGGAGCATCTTGTCACTGAAGATGAGACAGAGCATGAAGAGTACGTCTCTCCACTTGAAGGCACTGAAACAGGGGGAGCTGCTGAGAAAAGAGGAACCTCTTCAATTACTTTTACTAGTGAAGATGTTAGCCGTTCACCTGCAGATCCAAAAGATGTTTATGCATCTCAATTTCCTGAGGAAGGTCATGAGATTTCATCTCCAAATCTGGGTGCTCATGCTAAAATGCCATCATCTGCTAATACTCCTCAAACTGATCATGCTGAAGCAAGCACTCAGACTGATAACTCGGCAGACTTTCGACGAGTGCTTGATGTTCTTATGGAGATGCGAGGCTAGATTTATACCCTGGGATACGAAGTTCAAAATCTGCAGAATGCCAGTCAAGCCTCTTTAGTTTCTTTGCATGATCAAATACAGGCTCTTACTCTTCAACTTCAAGCCACTGCCAAGAGTCATGAGGTAGAACAACTGAAGGAGGATTTGAAAAAGTTGGAAGAGATTGTCCAGTTGATGGGAGATTTCCAGCTTGTTCGTATTCCAAGACAATCCTAATTTTATTCTCTTTTCATCTCTTGCTTTTTAATGATGACAAAAAGGGGGAGAAACTGAGTACAGATTTGACTTCATTTGACTTATGTTTGATTTTTTGACTTTACTTTTGTTTGGTTGTGTGGATTTGGATTGATTGTTTAATGTTTGCTTGCAGTATTTTAAGTGTTGATGGTATTCATGGCAAAGATAGTTGTTTTTGCAGGACTAACACATTTTATGTGAATGCAAATTCAATACTATCTTTACCCTAATCCATTTATCTTTTATGAGACATCTATGTTTGCCTAAGTATTGTCTTGCAGGTCAAAAACATCCAAATTTGCAAGAAAGTTTTGTCACCATCAAAAAGGGAGAGATTGTTGGAGAAAACTTCCTTATTTGTTTTAATGCTGATAAAACGTTTTCATCAGTCTAGTCTGAAGACTTGTAGACTCTTTCGACAAAGTCTAAAGACCGTCAGACCGCCAGACTCAAGATATAAAGTCTGCCATCATTGACAGTTTCTAGACCAACGAAGAAGATTTATCCATATTCGAGTATTTCTTTAAGGATTTGATTCGAGCAGTTGGAGAAGATCTCACGGCTGGAGATAACATCTCAAGATCTATTATTTGTTTTGAATTTAATTCGAGTAATTTGGATCCGTTGATTGGCGAAGTATACTTGGAAGGTTCTACTTATGGAAACCTAGATCCTGATTGTATGGGCGAGTAGGATTGGTGGGCTATCTTCACATTCCTTAAGTAACTCAAGATATCCCTAATTGATTTTTTCCAACGGGTAGATTGGAAGAACTCCTTTGGAAGGTGCCAACGGTTGTGAACGCATGGAGGAGTATATAAGGAAGATGCTCTAGTTATTTGAGTGTGTGTGCGATAGATAAATTCCAAAGTCTGGAGCTTCTTGTTCTTTGTCGATTCAATTGCTGAGCGTAATCTTGTACTCAAAAGAGAGTTTATACATTTGTGAAGCCTTGAGAAAGTGTAGTAGAGTCTCTACACCATGGAATCAAGGAAGTGATACTGTAACAACTCTTTTGATTCATAGTGGAATTCAGCCGGTGGGCTGTCAGTGCGGGAGAGTGGACGTAGGCTTGGATTAAACCGAACCACTATAAACCTTGTGTTCTTATTCTCTTCCCTAAACTATTTTACTTTGATCGTAACTCTATTTGATTGTTAGAGTCCAATTTCCTTTTCAAAGTCTATTGCCAAACAAACTCGAGTTAAAAGCAAAATTTATATTCTACTTTGCAAAAATTGTTTTCGCACCTATTCACCCCTTCTAGGTGCTCGTACTAGCATTCACATCTTGTGTGCAAATTCTCAAACTTGAATTCTTTCAGCTACTCAGTGTAAGAGCACTGACTAATTTTTTTAAGGTTTCGTAAGTTATTTCCTTACTATAATCTGTGTTGCCTTTGATTCTCTCTCTATAATATGTAGGAAAATTTACAGATTCGTCAACTACCTAAATTGACAAGTGTCAAGCAATTGATATTGAGAGTTCTAGTATTTAAAGAAGCAAGTCTACTTCCCTTGACTCTTGTGATCGAGGCATGATCCTGCCTACGGAGTTTTATGTTAGAGGTGGGTTTTCAAGCCCCACTCAAGTCTTCATCTATTTAGGTATTAAAGAAATGCATTAGGGTCGAATATGATATACCAAGCCACAGTTGAATTCGGACATCGTGTGATTAGCATCTACTCGATGTGACAATCCACATAGACATACTTTGTTTTGCAAGTTCTTTTTTCCATTGGCATTCTCCAATGCAAAGCGATTTTGTGTCAATTAATAATATGCGGCATTGTTATTTTGCCACAGTTGATTTTCCCGGAGGACATGCTATGCGGGCAGAGAAAATTGAAAACAGTTGATGGACCTCCCCATCGATACCTAAAGGAGGTTGAATTTCATAATTATTACGGTCGACCTTGTGATCTTGAGCTAGTGATTTACCTTGTCGATAATGCTATTGCTCTTGAGATGTTAGTGGTGAGTCCTTGTGAGGAAGAATTGGCCACGGTTGGCGAGTGGAAAATGTCGAAAAAGTTGAGGGAACCTAGAGAACGGGCTTAGCAACAACTCAAGGGAAAGTTACCTACGAAGATTTATCTAGCGATTAATTAATGGAACCTGAGCCTTGTTCGGTAAGGATGGCTATTATCCTGCGAGCTACTCCTCTTCCCCTCTTCAAATTTTTTTTTCCTTTTACTACGGATATAAGTTTATTTATTAATAATTTGTTATTATGGATTTTATTTTGGATTTATAAGTTATGTAATGACATAAGGCCATGAATAATGAATGTTCCTGCATTTCTCGAGTCATTTTAATCCGTCAAGGACTCCAAAAACAACTGTGACTTTGTGTTTGCTCGGTATTTGTTAGTCATTAAAGTGATAGTAGGAGACTATAAATATGTAACTTTATCATGTGCATATCATTGATTAATATGTTACCTAAGATAATTATCTAATAAAATCTATTTAGACTCTACTCTCTCTACGCATATATTTCTTATCTATCTTTTTAGACGTTTTATTTACCTCACCATTATATGTTTCTATAAGAGTGAGTGTTAGGGTATTTAAACATTAAATCACGATTTCACGTGTCAAACAAGTTAAGTTGTTTAAATTTTCAGTTGCTATATACATCTTGATCTGGTCCAATAAAAATTATGATTCGAAATCCCATAGGAGGCGGATTAGATACAAAAATAAGATTGCCCTTATCCAATCTGGGATATTCCTACTTAAATTCACGTGGGAGATTCATCACCGTCCCTCTTCCATGACCTCGCCAGGTCGCGTGTTCCCTCCTCTCATCACGTGGCCCAACCCTTCCCTCCCCTCCCACTCCGCCACACTACTTAACTCCCAGGCGCTTTTCACAAGCCATAACCACCACCCTACTAGCTCCGACGACTTCAAGCTCGTCGTCGGACTCTATAGGCGGCTTGGGTGGCAACGAGTGTCGAGCAGATTCAAAGGTCGTAGGCGGCGTAATGACAGGCTCAGCTAACGGGCAGTGCAGATCGCAGCAGCTCATCGTCACCGCAAGGGGAGCAATGTGGCTAATACGATCGCCATAACTTACAAGATGCTGCGAATCGAATCGGAAAAAGACTGGAGCTTGCAAAGGACTCTAGGGACCCGCAAGAAAAAGGCCTTTTGTTGGCCCTTTACTGGGCCATATAATAAGATTGCATTGTATCAAGACTATGCTAACTAGCATAAATAATTAGATATCTACTCATTTTCATGATGGAAACAAGTGACGAAAAATTTTCAAATTAATTACAGATGAATGATAGAGGAAAATGACAAGAAAAAGCCAGTGCATAGTCAACTACCAAATTCTATCGAACATGAATTGAAAAGTTGCTAAAGCAAAGATACTCACCTTTCTATCCGCCCTTCAATAGGTGTTACAGCAGTACTTTCTGTCCTTCCTTCAATAGGCCCAACAACAAACTCTTCAATAGACCAAACAACGTGGAGAGTTTGAAACTTTACATGGGAACAACTCAATTGACTCAAAATTGGATCCCATCAAAGGCTCTTACCTTTAAAACCAACATCAACAGAGCGTTTATGGAAGGAGCAATGTTAGGGGCTATCACGAGAGTTCTTCGAGACACATCGACAACGCTTTTTGATGGTTTTGCAAAGATGATCCCAGCTTCATCGGCGATCCAGATGGAGTAGTTGGCCTTGATCGAAGCTCTGAAATTTTTTCGACTGAAGAGAGAGAGAGAGAAAGATTGAGATTAAATCTGATTGTCTAGAGATGGTGGATGCTATTATGCAAGATAAGCACATGGGATGGGAGATGCTGTCTTTAACGGAAGATGCTAGAATTCTGTTGGCCCATTATGATCACACTACCTTGGTCCATTGCGATTGGTCCGCAAATTTAATAGTCGATTGGGTTGTTAAATCCCACTGGAGGAACACTCTAGCCTCTTCTTGGGTAATTCGTCCCCCCAACCTCTATGGGATTTGTTATGTTTGGATGCCCCCTTGTTGGGTTTTTTTGTTTATCAACTCTTAAGTATTAATATTAAAGTTGCTTTCTCGACCAAAAAAAAAAAAAATAGGCTCTATTTCTAGCCTTAAATCAACCCTTGTAGTAATTTACTGTTGTTGATATTGGTTTTTTAGCTCACAACCTTTGTTATTGTTCCCTTCCTTGTGGCAACAGGAGCATTTCATCTTTACTCCAGTCCTACTCATCCTTTGACTTGATGCCTCTTCCTTTTGATTCTTCGACTCCTTGTTGGCTTTCTTATTTGCTTCTTTAATGCAAAGGTACAGGGCCTTCATATTTGTTGGCTCCCAAAATTTGCTACTTCTGATAAAATACATCATGAATTGGTACAAAGCAAGGTATGAGTTTTTTTTATTTATTATGTACTAATCATCTAGGTAATCCTGGTTTTGTTGCTTTATCTAAATGGCACAAAATGGCATGGGCATAACAAATTCCATTTAGTTACCAGACACAACATGAACACTTTCTTCTATTTTGGTTGACAATGTACTTATCATAAATTTCTATCATCTCATATCCATTATTTCCATTCCAAATCAGATGGCAGAACCTACTAGCAGCAACGTTCGCATCCAATCACTTTACAATCCTAGGACCACATTTTCTAGTCCACGTTGTATCCTCATCTCTTTGTCTATGCAGTCTAGTCATGACCACAGCTCGAATATAATCAAGCATGCTCATGATTGGTTTGCACTTGGCCTTTAAAATTTTGTCATTGAAAGCTTTACTAAGATTGTTGTCAATGATATCACATTTCAACTATTCATTAAAGGAAGGCCCGACACTAGTGCTTAGCTTTTGTTTGGAATAGTGCATCAAAACCTTCATTTATCAGCTGCAATAACCCTAGTTTGGCTAATTTGAAATCAGTCATGTTAGTACTCTTTGCTACATGCTAGAACTACTTTTGCTTCTTATCCCCTTTGAGTTCTTTACCCAATTTGTGTAAATGTGCCTCGAGCACATTCTATGCTCACATATGGCATCAACTCGGCCAATACAAGAACAAGTCCCTATAAAAACTCCAAACAACTAATACAAATCTGAAAAAATATGCAAGTTATTAAAATTAAAATGGAATTAGTTCGCAATAGTATTTCTTTATGTTGGTTGCTCATAAATGTCTATCCTTCCCCATCGATTATCTCAAGGTCAGCCATTAAATTTTTTAGGAACCAAGACCAAGTATCCTTGTTCTCTATCTTAACCACTATCCAAGTTATCAAAAATATTTGATGGTCGGAATCTCTCCTCACAACAACCAACAACTCCCTTTTGCATAAATCGTTCAGAAAGCATACATCCAATCCTACAACTTTTCTACAGCCAGCCAAAAAGCCTCGTTTGCATGCATCAAAACGGACATAAAATCTATTCAAATCTACGCCCATCATCAGGCATTGGCCTCTTTATGACCTCTACATATACCTATTAGATGGGTTTTGAAGCATGCATTCGCAAGCATAACCCCCTACCTGCGCATACTCTTTCTTATACCGACTTATCAATATTTTTATCATCCTCAGCTTAGCTCTCTTGCATTGATTCCTTAATACATTAACCTTTAACTGCTCCTTTGCTAACAACTGGAATCAAGAACTCTTGATTTCGAGCATTATTTTGATAGTATTGAAAAAGTGCTTCGACAACCACGCCCTTAATATCATTTTATTGTCAAATATAATTAAACAAGTATGTTCTTCTTAGAATGACCTAATATGAAATGACCCATTCCTATTCAGCACGCCATATAGCTTCCATGGACAATTGACTTGTGAGCACTTAGCTTTCACAAATTACTTCGTATTTCTAATGAATTCATACTCTTCTATTTAGCAATGGAACTATTGACAATAGCTTCTTTTAATTGTTTGGCATCATCAAATTTCATAACCATAGACAAAACATGTTTATTAACAGTCATAAGAAGGCCAATTACTTTTCCTTCTACACACAGGTTCTTCTTCATCATTGCCGAGCACATTCTCCAAACCAACAGTTTTATCGCCGCAACTTTCTTCATCTTCATTTCCATTAGCTTCAGTTGGAGCTCCATCCTTATTTATTGACTCACACCTTTCTTCTAAAGTTACAAATTTTTTTTTGACAAATTCCATTTGCTTTTGTCTTGACTGTGCGAGTTCATCATCATCTTTGTTACTTGGGAAATTTACTATTGTCTAACATTCATCTTCCGCTTCATTAGATAGAGTAACTTCTCATTCTAATCTACTTAAGTTTTCATCGCCCACATCTTCACCTAAGATTTCAGGACATCTCCCTGTTTGCTCATCTCTATCAATATGATTTGTCTTCATTTTCTCCCTCACTTGCCTCTCACATTGCCTTCCATTCAACCTACATTTATCCCCAACTTGATTACTCGCTTGAATAGGATCTTTCACTTGTCCTCTTTCAGTGGTCTTGCCATCCTCATGATTTCTATCATCCTCACCATCCTTATCATCACTATAATATTCAACATAGACCATAGCTTCGTCGCAAATTAATAGTAAATAATATCCTTAATACCATTATCGTCATTAAAAATTCTCAAACCATCCTTCAATTCCTTCTCAGGAACACATTAATGTAGTTTTTGGACTTTCCATCGTAAAAAATACACAAAATCCCGCACAAAATCAATATATGATGACTTTCCAATATTGACAGAGATAGTACCTTTATTTCCACCTACATATTCTTAGTCTTCGGCACCAATAATAGACTCCCCAGCATAGCAAACAATAATGCTTACGTAATTGTCGTCCGTGTCCATGCTACACCCAAGGAGGAAAAAAAGTCATTAGTTTTTGGGACCACAAAGCAAAATCATCAATTTCACGTGCAAGTTCTTGTCGTTTTTTCAAAAGAAACAAAGGAAACCGATTTATTCAATTTGGTCCCCTTATAGAAACAAATGAAGCCGAATTGAATAAATAAAGTGAGGTCCCATCACCCATTTTTCAATTCGATCCCATTCGGTTCCCATAGAACCACTCCAACCAATTAAATAAAGTGAAGTCTCGCTACTACCTTGTAAGTATCAAAAAACTTTGTTTCCATTTGAGTTGAGCTCTCATTTTCTCCTCCGCGCCCTATTTTTTTATTCGGTCCCCACAAAAGAAAACAATCAAACTAATTAAACAAAAGTGAGGTCCCCACCACTTTCCCTCCAAGCCGAGCCTTCATTTTCCATCCATGCCCTAATTTGTCGATGAGATCCTAAATTTTCCACCCAATTGACCCATGGAGAAAACATAACAAACCTGAGTGAGTGAGAGTTAGGGACACAGCTAGCAAACAATGATAAATGACGGTGCAACTACGATGGTAGCCGAGCAACGGCAGCTGAGCAACGGTGGGCAAGCGAGAGAGCTACGTTTGGTGTCTGGCAAGGATCATACTTCATATGCGGATGAATAGCCCTAATTCAAGTCCCCCCTTCAGCGACGTCGTTTTGGCCATATGAGCTATGAGGCTCTATTTTTCTAAGGCAATCCACGTGTGATAGCAAAATGACGTTGTTTCTTAAGAAGAACGGAAAACAACGTCATTTATGTCATTCCAGATGGACTGCATTTTTAATTTTTGCCACATCAACTTATTTTTTATTAATATAAAAGTCACGTAATAAGTGTGGTCGCAATCTCTCAACAGTGGCACCAAAGTGATTATTTTTTCTACCATTTGGCACTTAAATGATCCGGCGGAAATGTTTCACATTAAAATGAGCGTCGTACATAATTTTTAATACTTCTAATATACTTTCCTGGTTAATTTTTTCTATCTTAATAATAATACCCCCATTGTCACGCCCCGAACCTCGAGCACGCGCACATCCCACTGCGGTCGATAGAAAATTAACTTCCCAGGACATGTCGCCGACCCATTCATTTTAATGCACATGCAGAATCAGGTAGATAATCCCCAGACAAAACTCAATTGGGATAGAAAAGGAGGATCACATTTTCAAATTCAAACCACACACCTTTATACACATCAAACCAGTTAATTTATAGTATTAGGCTATTAACAAAAGATCTATAGAAGATCAGTCCTCAAAAACTAAGCTGTCCTAAGACCAGTTAGTCAGATCTAGTCGCCGGCTCATCAGTCTTCACAGGCACTGGGGGCGTTGGGTCTTCCACCAACCCATCTGGAGGATCAACAGCACTCTCACCTTGAGCGGCATCCAAAATACTAGGGGGAATGTCAAAACACCTGAGAGGACCATCCAGGAATCGATCGAGTCTGTACCGGTACCACGCTCTAAATCGATGAGGGACCCTATGAGGAAGGTCCTCATCGACCTAGACAGTAGTCACTACAAGCTCATAGACCCAATGACTTCCGGGATCGGCATAGTCAAAAATCCTCTCATTGACCCTCACTGGTCTACCAAAAAGCTCCTGAGGATCCGCCATTTAGGGACCTGAAAATATTATCCCACAACGGGGTGAGACAATGTCTCAGCGAGTCCTACCCTCTAAAACTCGATTAGGAAGAAAATAAGCCCCAGGGCGCTCTAACCACACAAAGAGGATTGAGGACTTACCTCCCCTCAGTCCATTCCTGCACGTTAGTACATTTCAATAATCAATCAATCCATTTACTAAAACCCACGGTCCAAAGGACACGACCGATCTTTAGGTAGAAAACACGGCCCAACGGACGCAACCTTTAATAGGTGGCAAATCACAGCCTAGCAGGCGCGACCTTTATCAGGTGGCAAATCATAGCCCCAATGGGCACGACCGAATCCAAATTCGGTGGTATATCACGATCGACAACCAATCTAATACCGGCATTAAACATCCTTGGAATAAATCTCCACATAAACATCCATTCAATCAATCAATACAAACTGGTCCTACAAACCAATCACGGTGCCAAAAGCCAACACCGGGTATTTTCAAGTTAAATACCAAAACTTCTCCAATTTCACACAATTCCACACTTTTGGAATAATTAACCATAATCATCAATCACTCAATTTCTCAATTAAACATACAATAAGCACAAACTGACCGCACTATTGCGACTAGTGCGAAATTCTAACGACCGGCCATCCCGGCAAAATTTTCGAAATTATTAAATAATTAAATTTAATTCCGAAAATTAAATAATTAAATAATATATTATAAATAATATAATTTAATAAAATAATATTTATAAAATTCGAAATGATTAATTAATTAAAAATAATTAATTATGGCTTAAACTAGATTACACTAATTTAAACATACAATTAACCCTAATTAAACATCCATTAAACTAATCATACAACTAATCTAATTTACATTAAAATAATCTAATCTAACCACCTAAACCTAATTAGACTAATCTAAACACCCCTTAAGCATAATTAACTTGCTAAGAGAGGTTTAGAGTATAAACTCACCGGTTTTGCGCGCCGGTGAGTTCACGGCGACCACGACACCAAGGTGGTCGATAAACCCGAAACAGCGACACCAACGGAGGCCAGGAAGACACTAAAAATGGGCCACGAAGTCTCCAAAACCTTGCTGTCTTCTGCTTCTGATCTTGGCTGAACTGCAGAGAAGAAACCGGCAGCTTCAATGGCAAAAATGGGCTGATCGGAGCTTCGGCGAGTGGGTGGTTGGCAACCGGTGGCTCCCGGGGTCAAGGGGGGATATGCTGGTGGTTGGGATGGGCGGTGGAAGGGTCGAAATGGGGAGAAAACGAAAAAATTCGCGAAACAGTGCAAGCGGCGTGGCCAAACGGTCCGACGACTGGTAACTTCACACTAGCGTACTGGACGGACGGCGGCTCCATTCGGGGTGAGGTCAGGCTTGTTGGAATGGTCTAGATGTCTTCTTCGCGGCAATGGGTGGCTAGTTCACTGATTCAATCGGGAAGTTAACTTTCTACTCGAATCTTTGGCAAAAGGTCGGCTGGAGCAGAAACTGGAACGAGGGGAAAACAAGGGGAAAAAGAGGTCCAGCGGGCAAGCGACGGTCTTGGGCGGCTGATGGCTGATCTCCTTTGGTTCTTTGAAGCTCAAGATGGACAACCACAATGGAGAAAGCCTCAATTCAAGGAGGAAGAAGGCTGCTGAAGAGGGGGACCCCAAAGTGCCTCATTAGCCTTCAACACTTGTCTCTCTCTCCCTTGGCTTGCCCCCACCATCCATGGCCCTCACCCTCTGCCCTTTGCAGCCACCAATCTTCCCCAACAAGCTTGGTTGAGTGTCCAAAATGTTGGACATTTTGTACATTGAATTCAATCAATTCTCATTCAATTTCGTCCAATTGAAGTTCAATTAATTCCGTCCATGTGTCCTCAACCTTCTCATGACTTTTCTCCCTCAAATGATCCAACTTGCATCCCGAAGATTCGATCAAAAACGGCCCTCTGACAATCTCGAACAAAAACGGCCTTACTTTGCTTTTCCGCCAAAAATCTCAGTTTGCAGAAAAATCTTCTGAAGATGAGTCGACGTTCCTAAAATGAATTGTGACATGGCAGAACTTTCAATTTTTGAATTCAGGTTTAAAATCACGGTAAATTTCAATCTGGCATGATTTGAGCGTGTCCTAATCTACCGGGTAGCTTTTAGAAATTTTCAGTGCAATTGACCCATGGTTGATTATTTTCAAGCCACGACATAATCTTCGACAGATTAGTGACTCTCGATTGTCGTGAAAATCTCGAGATTTCAAATACGGACACAGGGTACTAAGAACGACGAAATAATCAGTTCAGTGCCGGTCGACGAGAATATTGCAATCAGGTGGAATCACCCACACTCTAATTACATACCTCAGTCGAATCGACCTATTACTGATCTCTGTTCAATTCTGACAGTGTCGTAATGATCCTTGCAGATTAATACGGTCAAGTAGCCAATTCATGGTCAGATTCTCAAGTTTATTGCATTTAAATTCCTTAACGGCTTCACCTGATAGACTAGTTATCTCATGAGTGATCAGCTCGGAGAATTGAACTATAAGCGCGTCGATGAAAAGTCCGTCTCATTTAATTGAAAACAGAATCAGAAATTTGGGATGTCACACCCATGGCTCCAAGGAGGACCCACACTCAACTTTCGCATCGAGACGTGGAAGGTTCCTACTAGGCACCCAGTCCTCTTCATGTCCTAAAAGCAACCTTGCTCCCAACCACAGTCCTACCGTTCACTCCAAGCTGTCTTGATCATTTCTCGCAGAAAATCAATTGAATTCAATTTGATTCCCCGTATCGATCCATCGATTAATCGATCGATCCCAATCCATCCAAATCTCTCTCTTACCATTTTCCATGCGATCGAGCTATGGACTTCTCTTGCGAGAGCTTAGTCTACCTGGCGAAGCTCGCGGAGCAAGCTAAGCGTTATGATGGTCAGTTGGGTTTTCTGTTATTTCTCTTCACGCTCTTTTCGTTTCTTTTCTCCTTCCGTTTTTTTTAGTTTGTGATTTCGTTGCCCATGAACTTGAATATTGATTTCGTTGCACAAAATGCTGTCTCCCTAAAAGTTTATTTCTTCTTTTCTTTTTTTTTTTTTTTTGGGGTTTTTTTTCAAATTTTCTTTCTTGGTTCATATTCTACCTTTCTGATGGTAATTGTGTTGATAGAAATGGTGGACGAAATGAAGAAGGTTGCGAAGCCCAATGTTGCATTGACCGTAGAAGAGAGAAACCTACCTCCTGTTGGGTACAAAATTGTTTCTGGGGCTCGGAGGGCATCCTGGAGGATTCTGACATCCATAGAGCAAAAGGAAGATGCAACGGGGAACGAGATCAGCGTGAAGCGAATCAAAGATTGCAGGAAGAAGCTTGAATCAGAGCTTTCCAGCATCTGCAGTATTATCATGGTTGTACTTGACGAGCATGTCATTCCTTCAGCATCCGACGGTGAATCCAAAGTTTTTTACTATAAGATGTGAGATATGATATGTTGCTAGTAGACAACTGTTCCCCTGCTTCTGGGGTACGGCTTTCCATGCTAAGAGATCACTAATGTTTGATGCGTCCGTGTGTTTGGTGGAACTTGGCCTTCACAAGAAAGGAGACTACTGTTAGACAAAACTGAGCAATTCAAATCGTGCATTTAAAAATAAAATTCAAACATCAATTATAATTTTATGTGGAAAATAGGATCAAAATAAATCTAATCTCTAACCATTGTTTGAGTTTACGTTCGTTAGAAATCCATAGAGATTCGACGGCAATTCAACAATCATTATGGGTGCTGTCACGCCCCGGCCCTCGGTCACGTGACCATCCTTCAGCTTTGGTCGATTTTAAAATGCGATATCCCAGGACTACATATTGCCGACCCTTTTCTTTTTAATAGCACATGCGGAAGTAGTTATAAAAATCCCCAGACAATAAAGTAATGGGATATACAAGTAGGACTAGAAATTTGAACCAGAAAACCAACTCCCTTATGTACATATACAAGCCATGCTAAAAAGGTTGGTTTCTACTCAAATTGATTCTACAGCAAAAGTCATCAGGATCCTACTCTGGATCATCCTCGGGGTTCTCCTTCCAGGTACTCCTCTTCGGGTTCTTTCTCCTCAGGTTCTTCATTAGGGTCGTGAAATGTTGTTCCACAACAGGGATGAGACTATATCTCAGCAAGTTCTACCCCCTAAGACCCGATTAGTAAACTAATACACCTTAGGGCTGCCTATGCACAACATGAGTCAGAGGACTTACCTTGGCTTCAGATTCCACCTGCATATTAGCACATATCAAATAGGCACCCAAGCAATCTCATCACTGATCAAAGCATCGATCAAATCGACATAGTCGATTACACACCAACAAGACCACTCGCAGTCATTTCCATTCAATCAATCAATTCACCACATCAGATCAAAACAATGATTAATCGACTTAGTCGATTACCTATCAAATAGACCAACTCTAGGTCATTCCCAGACATCAATCACATGTACTCTCTCGGGCGTCTTTTCGCCAATGTCATACCATCACCGATCGCGTGCATTCTTTAAGGCGCCGTTTTCGCCGGTGATGTCCCAATCACCGAATCACGTATCATTTCTAGGGCGCCGTTTCGCCAAGGTGATGTATGCAATGGACAGCACTCGTGCGTTATTTAAGGCGCCGTTTTCGCCGGTGATACCCTCCATCACCGAACCACGTATGTCCATAATGAAGCAACAGATAGATAGTACTCGTGCGTTCTTTAAGGCGCCGTTTTCGCCAGTAATATCCTTTATCACCGAACCACGTATGTCTATAAGTCACGTACATTCTTTCTTTCTGGCGCTGTTTTCGCCAACGTGACATATGTAATGGGCAGCAATGTGCGTTCTTTCAGGCGTCGTTTTCGCCAGTGATATCCTTAATCACTAAACCACGTTTGTCCACTTACATCGTGCTTTTCGATTGGTCTCAGAGAATTTCCCCAATTCACTCTCACAATTCTCTCTTCTTTACAGCTCATCAAAGTATTATAAATGCTAAATAGCCATACTCGGCCACCTACCAATCAGTCATGCAATTTCACTCAATTTCAATCAATTAAGGAATAATTCTTTAAATTGCACAATCAATTTAATTAAGCACAATGTGGAGTTCAAATAAATAAATGGACTGCACCATGACAATCAATACAAAATTCCGGTCACCGGCCATCCCGGTTGAATTTTCGAAAAATAAAATAATTAAATAAATAATTTCGAAAATTAAATAAATAAATATTAAAAATCCAATTTAGGCCCGTGATGCCTAATTGGAACCCGAAACGGGTCGGGAAAACCCCGAGATGCATTCAATAAATATTAGAAGCTCTCTACTTGCTAATGACTAAGTCTAACTACCTAACATGCATCGTTAAGTCACTAATTTAATTGTCATAAACTAATCTAACCACGTAATTGCACTTAATTAAATCTAATCAACCCTTAGGCATCATTAGCAAACTAAGAAAGCATTAGTGACTAAAACTCACTTGGCAAAGCGAAGACCGGAATACTGCGATGGCGACGCGACGGCGGCCGAATCTCAAAATTTCGACAGCGT
This sequence comes from Eucalyptus tenuipes, assembly GCA_014182365.1. Classification (NCBI taxonomy): domain Eukaryota; kingdom Viridiplantae; phylum Streptophyta; class Magnoliopsida; order Myrtales; family Myrtaceae; genus Eucalyptus; species Eucalyptus tenuipes. Next base: position 9,583,370 of record CM024542.1, on the reverse strand, counting down.
CGGCGGACACTCGGGCTGGCCAAAAAGCCTCGCAAGCCCACAGAGAACTATTGGGCTTGGACTGCTGAAGTCTCGGGCCAAATTGCTGAATTAACGGGCTGAACTTCAAAGCCAAAGGTGGGCTTGAAACTTGATGGAGATGCTGGGCCGAACTTGTTGGATCCTTGGGCTTAGCTGGAAATGGGCTGAGCTGAAAACAATTGTGAACTGGGCTGAGTTGCTGAAGAGGGGCTTGACAGATTCGTATGGGCTGAAGACAGGCTGGCTCTTTGGGCCGAAATGCTGTAAGCTTCACTGGACTGGGCCTGAATTTGCTTGGGTTGTGGGCTGAGATCAAAGAGATGGGCTCAATAGCAAGAGGGGACTGAAGCTGCTGGATCCGTGGGCTTCGATCTTCACTTGGGCTGAACGGAGGAGCAGCCACGGAGAAGAAGCAGCCTCGAGCTGGGCTTGCTGGCCGCGTGGAAGAAGGAATCGGCAGCAACTTCGGCGAGTGGAAATGCAGACAAAGAAGCAGCGACGGAGGAGATGCTGGGGACGCGTGAGTTGCAGCTGCCGATTGGGGTTCATCGGTTGGGTCTTCAAGGCGAGAAAATTTGCTGGAGTTGACCAGCAAAGCTGAAGATTCGGACGTGGCAGGGAGATCTTCGGGCAGCTGGCGGACAATATGGGGAAAGCAGCTTCGGTGGTTGAATCGTGGGCTTCGCTGACCAAACTGCTCGGTGGGATTTGGCTGCAGTGAAACAAACTCGTGAAGATGGGAGTGGGAGTTTCTGCGGAGACGCGTGGATGCTTGAAGGGCCGAGGCTTGAGCAGCAGCTGTTTCGGTGGCTTTGCTGGTCAACAAATGGAGCTTCCGTGGGTGGAGGTTGACCGGCGTGGGGCTTCGTTTGCGGAGAGTGAGTGAAGATGAAGGCACAGAGAAAACATGAAAATGAAAGTAGAATGGAGAAGGGTCGAGCTTCAGGGAAAGGAAATTGAAGATGGCCGAATCGGTAAAGAAGAGAGAGAGAGAGAATAGATAAGGGAGAGAGATAAAAATCTAGTAAAATATCTCCAATTTCATCATGAAATGAGTCCAAAAATTCTTCCTTCTTATCCTATAGTGATCCCCATTTCTTTCTTAAAAATTTAATACCACAAGTATTAAATTTTGATGCCCAAAAATGCCTCCCTCTCATAGTTCCGAATTTCACAAAGATATGCTTCAATTTCCTCACAAATTCTCCAAATTTGATGTCCAAATTCCTCGAAGAAAAAGTCCATACCATTTTTGCAGGTGCCCATCGCCAAATGGCTCAACTTGAAAGTCAAAACTCCTTTGAATTCAACCTATACGAATTTCCGTTATTTTCCCGCGACGTCCGAACCGATTTTCCGTAAAAATCTCGGAATCTCTAAAAAAATTTTTGAGACTGAGTCGACGCTCCTAGAATTTATTGTGACATGACAGAAACTTCAATTTCTGAAATCGGACTTAGATTGGTGGTTAATTTCACTCGAACGCGTTTTTAGCGTGACCTAGGCTACTGGGTAGTTTTTAGAACTCTTTAGGACAAATGACCCATGGTTGATTCTCTTCGAGCCACGATTAACCCACTCGATCCATTAGCAACTCTCGGTTGTTGTGAAAATCTCGAGGATTCAAATACGGACACAGGGTAGCAAAACAATAAGAAAATCAGTCTAGTGCCGGTCGACGAGAATTTTCCAATTTAGTGGTGTCACCCACGATTGGCCACACATTTCTGTCAAACTAGCCTATCTCTGATTTCAAATCGATTTTATACTGTGCCGCAATGGCCTCTAAAGATAGACACGGTCGATAAGTCAATTCCTGGTCGAATTCTCAAGTCTATTTGCCTAAAAGTCCTTAATAGCTTACCCAACTAGCCTAGTTATCTCGTGAGTGGCCAACTCAGAGAACAACACTATAGTCACGTCAATGAAATGCCCAATTTATCTAATCAAAATCAGAACCCGAAAATCTGGATGTCACAGGTGCATTCTATCAACCCAATCCCCTCACGTATTGACAGGGTATTTCCAAATGAGAATGTTTGTGTTAAACCTTGTGATGCAAACCTTATGTTTATTGTAGAACCAAGGATAATTGGTATTAACAACATAATGTATACATCGAAAATGAGAATAACATTACAACTTAATAAGAGTTTTACACAATGACAAATCACATGATAAGACCTATTCACATTCTAGCCACATGACCCTTATTTTTCATTGGGGGCATGCCTTTAGTAATATATATGCATATTACTCACACCTAAATTATAGAAAAAAAAACTAAGTAAAAATCTAAACTTGGTAAATCTTACATCATGAAAATCATGGAGACCAAAGTAATTGTGGGAACAATTAAATGCTCAGCAAATTTTAGAAATGAAAAGCGTAAAACATTATAGGAATTTGCCAAACACCTTATTTATACATTTCAAGTCCCTTAATTCTCTAGAAACAAAAATGCCGGTAAAAATCCACATTTTCTTTTCTTGAAAGGACCCAATCGCGGGGGCGCGATAAACTTTACTCTGCATTTACTTACTGTCCACCGTATTCATTTAGTATTCATGTACCAATGGAAGTCATTCCTCATAAATTTCTCTAGATTTGTTATTTTCAAATACTTATACTATGTACATGCAAAATAAATAAATGGTTTTCCTCGACAAAGTTAAGCAAATGAAAAATTCAAAAATCAATTTCTTATTCCAGGAACTCACCCGTGGGCAGCCGCGTTGGTATTTGTTCTCTCCTGCTTCAATGCAATCGAGAGTTCGAATCTCCGCATTGCTAGCGATTTAAGTGTGGGGTCCTGGCGGTGGGTTGCTGGGCAAGCTTCCCCTGAGGTATAGTCGTTGTAGGGCCTCCATCGCAGAGGCCCGTGAGACCCCGACTAGCGTAAGCGAAAGGGCATGCTCCGGCAGATCCCTGATTACCAAAAAAAAAAAAAAATCTTATTCCAGGCAAGGAAGGAGTGAGTATGCACAAATCCATTCTTTGAACTCCTTGGTTTTATATTGATTGTTTTTGCTAGAATAATTATATATTAGGTATAACAAACAAAACGCAAGCTAGTTAATTTTATTATTTGTTCTTTAGTAACACATACATACTTCTAACTTTTAATGGTCAGAACTACAATGGTCTAGCAATTAAATCAAGGAGACAAAAGTAATTGTGGGAACAATTAAAATGTTGAGTAAATTTTAGAAATGAAAAAGGGTGCTAGCAATTTTGGGACAAACACCCTGCTTTTTAGATTTCAAGTCTCATAATTCTATATGAAGGAAAATGTGATAAAGGTTTGCTTGGCATTACGTCGAGGGAAAAGTGTCAAAAAAGTCCTAAACATTTTACATTTATGCCAATTTAGTCATAAATCTTTTATTGATGTATCTTAAACCTTTTGACTTTATGCCAATTCAGTCATAAACCTTTTATTGGTGCCAATTTAGTCCTAACACTTTTGGCCTAGTGCTAATTCAGTCCTTCTAGATAATTTTGGCTGAATTTTGCTCACGTAGATCCCAGTTAGCTAACGTGACATAATCGATACTGACATGAACAATTTTTAATAAAATTTTAATATTTTTTTCGAATTTTCATTTTATTTATTTTTTTTCTTTTTCCTTTTCTTTTTTTCCCCTCCCCTCTTTCCTCTAGCTAATCGTTGGTTGGGCAATCAGCCGAGGCTTGACCTCGCCAGCCACTAGTGAGGCTCGAGCCTTGGTCAATGGCCATGAAGGTGGCCTCAAGCTGGCAAGGTTCACCCTTGCTAGATCTGGCGAAAGTGAAGCCTTGCTGACCATCGATGAGGCTCGACCTCACTAGATTCAATGAGGTTGAGCCTTGGCCAACCACTGGCGAGGCCTCTAGCCCTCGTAGGTGGGATCTTGCAGCCTCTAGCGAGGGGTCAAGCCTTGTAAGGGGCTAGGTGAGGCTTGACCATCACCTACCCAACGTGAGGCTACCAGCGAGGGCTCAAGGCTGGCTAGTGGCCGGCAAGGCTCGTTGGCCCTTGCCTCCAGCCAATCGCCTCGGTGACTGGTTAGAGGAAGGAGGGGAGGGGGAAAAAGAAAAGAAAAGGAAAAGGAAGTAAGAAATAAGAAATAAGAAATAAATATTTTGAAAAAAATATTAAATTATTATTAAAAGTTGTACATGTCAGCATTGACCCTGTCATGTTAGTCAACCGGCGTCCACATTAGCAATATCTAGCTAGAATGGTTGAAAAGGCACTAGGCCAAAAGTTTCAGGACTAAATTGGTATCAAGTCAAAAGTTTTAGAACTAAATTGGGACCAATAAAAAGTCTAGGACTAAATTGGCACCAAGTCAAGAGGTTTATGACTAAATTAGCACGAATGCAAAATGTTTATAACTTTTCTAACACTTTTCCCATTATATGAAACTAGGATCCTTATCTCCTAATTGTTTGATGTATCTAAAAGATGTTATTTTTTGGCCATTTACATCTATACAGTTATAAAGTGGATTTTACAGGAGGATAAACAAGACATCTTAATAGAAGCACAGATAGTTAAAATCTTTAATTGCTGCTTAAAAAGCAAGTCCTAGATGAATCCTCTTCTTAAGCAGATATTACAAATCAGAGTTGCACGTGACACCGCAACAACGAGCTCTTTATTTTTCCTTCCCTCAGAGTGGTCGCGTCTTGAATTTGAACTGTTGAACTTCATCCGGCAGATATCTAATCAATCCAAAAAAATCCTAAACATTTCCATATTTCAAAACTCCTAAAATGCTACTTTAATTTTATTTTAAAATATTTTCGAATTATTTATTTATTTTTTAAACAATAAGTATAAGTTTAGGATTTTGGACAATTTTTCTAAAATCGGGTGTTCACCAGCCAATTTTATTTTATTTTATTTGGTCAGAATTCACCGGCCAATTAGACTGCTTAAGTTTAATACCTTCGTGAGACATATATTAGTACATGGATCGCATAGAACGCTCCGAGAAATTATAATTATAGGCCAGGATCGTTATACCTTTGGTAAAAAGAAATTGTAAAACAAACGACAAACCCAATAAACTTTTACTTTAAAGAAAGAATACTCTCACTAGTTTCCCGTAAATATTTAGCCCGAGTAGTTTTAGTCCGTGAAATTCAAAGCATAAGATCGTATTGGGTAACTTCCAAGATTTTAGAAAATTGCATAGCGTCCAATTGTAAGGCTCATCTAAATTGACCATTTACCTTTTGTTAATTGAATGTCATGGTCATTGGTTTATTTGGAATGTAACCACAATTAAAAGCATGTTGCCATGGCGAGTATAGAAATATTTTCTATACTCCCCACGTGGTTTCCGATAGAATTTCTTTCTTTCTTTTTTCCATTCCATTTTCTTTCCTTTTTATTTTTGGCTGCTAATCGTCGGCCATGGCTGGCGAGGGTTGGCCTCGCTTGGGCAATCGGCATAAAGAAAAGGGAAAAAAATGGAAAGGAAGAAAAAAAATTAAAAATTATTAAAAAAGTCACCATGTCACCTAGGATGGATGGACAGATGTTTAGGTTAGTGATTGAATTAGTACTAATATGAAAAGATTTCGAACGAAATTGGTTAAATTGAAAATTGTAAGATTGAACTAATACTTTTTATATAGCATTTTTTATACTTTTTCCGTGTGAACTAGTGTGGATGACCTAGCGTGGATGAGGGGCACAACTTGGCACCCAATAATTCCCCCATTTTGGCAACAAAAGTGGGACCAAAATGTGGGTTCGAGAATAAGATTTGTCTTGTTTACGACACTTGTGACGAACAATTGTTTCTTTTGGTTGTTCTTCCTCGTTGTTTTCTTCTAAAAGGAAGGGTCAGAGGGATTCCCCTTGGGGTGGTTGCCCACCACGCATGGTCCATTCCCCTTTAATTGAGACCGCGATTGACATAAATTGTCCCAACCACCACTTTCAGCCAGCCATATTTTATGTGTGCCTCCTGTGCACCTGGTCTCCACATCTTCTCCAGAGTCTTTCTTCACCTCCGCCATGGACAACGTTTCTGTTCTTCATCATAGGTGGCTCACATACAGGAGTGCCGATAAAGAATTCTGAAAATATCAATATCCGACAAGTATCAGGTGAGCACTAAATATCTTTCTGAACATGTTTTTATTTTAGGCTCTCATATATATATTTATATATTTTTTGTTGTGGTCTTTAGTGTTAAGGAACGTGAACAGTATCGCCTAGCCTGGAACACAGAATTAGAGCAGCATAACAACATTCTCAACATTATTAAGCTCGGAGACGTACTTGTGCTGAGTTTAGTTCAGAAAACCAGAACACTAGTTGAAATGCTGCCAGGATTCTTTGCAGACCGAGGCAATCTTGACCGCATCCTCATTGCCGATCACGTTACGCAGGCGACAAGGAAGAAGATAATAACACAGTTGGAACGGACTGGATTTGTTGTTGAGAAGACTGAGCTGATCATCCGTTTTCCAAGAGCCTAATTTATCTTCTCCTTTATTCCCCACGTTTCTCTCTGTCCCGGTCTCTCTCTCTCTCTCTCTCTCTTTCTCTCTTCGCCCCTCTCCCTCTCTCAATGTAATATTTTGGTCCTTCAAAATTCAGTAATGCATACCTATCTTTCGCTTTTGCTCTTCTCCAGCCAAATCGAACTTCCTTAGGAACATCCTCCATGAACGAGGTTGCCCGAGGCTAGCGACTCCGCTGGCCATAAATGACGACCTGCTGATGGGGTGGAGGGAAAGAGGGAAAAATAAGAAATAAAAAAATTGAAAAATTATTAAATTATTACTAAAAAATTAAAATAAAAGATTATGTAAATTCTATTTAAGAAAAGAGGGTTCACAGAGCATATATTGAATGCAGGAGTCAAAATAGCTTCTACTCCCCAACAGTAGTTATGACGAGAGAGTGTCATAATTCTTCCTCACAGAGTGACCCATGTGACATAATTGGGGGGTGGCGAGGGAGAGAGCGAGCAATAGTATGGTAACGTGAGCACTCCATAAGACCTTATTATTAAAAACGTAAGAGCACACCATACGACCTAATTAAGGCACAAATAAACATGTTTCCCTCCAAGATTATGGTTTTACTTGCTTAAATCTTGTAAGATCCCCTGTTTCTTGTCACGTGATGGGTCTCTCCATCTATGTGCTAGAATCCAAAAGCACATCAGTGCCAATTAAGGCATCTGACATGGTCATTGAACAATGAAAATTTTCCACCATAGGAAAATATGGTAGGTGATATGTGACTCTCTCATAATGACCAGAGTGGGATATACTTCCTGGTTATCCTCTCTCACAAGAGAGTGACAAACTCTCTGGTTATTACAAGAGAGTATGTCACTCTCATAATGACTAGAGAGTGATATCCTCCCTCGACATAATGCTTCCACATAGAGTGACCAATGACCAGAGAGAGAACCGTTGGAACTTTAGTTCAATTGCAAGCAATAATATTCTATCTTGTCACATGAGAGCACACCATAAGACCTTATTAGTACATCATATGACCCAATCAAAGCACAAATAAACACGTTCGGCTCAAAGATTATATCTTTGCATTTGATGGGCCTGTCCAACTATGTGCTGGAATCTAGAAGCCCTGCACGAAGCCCATCAGCGTAGGTACTCCGGCTTTTTTCCTACCTAACTTCGAAAGTGATGTCAATGCAACTTTGCGAAAGTGACTAAAAGTTGAGAAAAGCGCACGTCGAGTTTAACGTCCAACTCAATCGTTTTGTGTTAAAATCAACCTGTTTGATAGGATTGGCTAATTAACTATGGTTCTTTTCGTAGAGATTAGTCGTTCATTAACTAAAGCATAAATTTCAACATAAATTTGGCCTGCATGGTCCATTAACATTCCCTTAGAGAGGATTCCCTCAATTTATGGGATCTACAAAATATCTTAATTTATTTTTTACGTCATTGATTAGAAGAAATTCTCTCCTATCAATTCATGGGTCTTCAATATTCCTTTATCTCGTTGTTTCTGACAGGAAGCTGAGTTTTTTCTTATGTTTGATTGTTGAATTGTCCTGCTTCCTATTTTCCATCTGTCTTACTTCCAGATTTTTCTTACCTTGTTTGTTTCTCTTTTGGTGAAGCTCAACCCAAAGATCGGATCAGCAGTTTGCCTGAAGATGCTATAGGCTTTATATTATCTCTTTTGACATCTAGAGAAGCACAAGCGACTTGTCTTCTTTCCGGAAGATGGAGGCATTTGTCTATTTGTCAGGTCACCAACCTTGACTTCGACTGGTCTGACTTGTTGGCCGAGATGAAAGCTAACCCCGAGATAGCTGAAAAGGAGATGGCTAGATATGTGCAATGGGTGGACAATGTCTTGCATCGTCAAAGTGGACGGTACTGTTTACGTAGATTCGCATTACGCTTTGACTTGAATATCTCATATAAGCCTCACATTGATCGATGGATTAGGTTTGCATTGGCAAAACGAGTTAAAGTTCTCCAACTAGATTTCCAGCCTGCGGTTTTTAAGGATTTGACTCATGAATGTGACCCAAGTCGATTGCCATACATGTTAGGGCATGAGACACTTATGGATGATGATCTAGGGTGTTCACAACGGACTTCAGATCTAAGTAATGTTGGCTTGAGCCCTTCTATATCGTGGCATGTTGGATTTAGGTATCTTCAAGAGCTCTGCTTGAATCGAGTTACTGTGGATGGAGAACTCGTTTACCAACTGCTTGCCAATTGTCCAAAACTAGAGCGATTGGTTTTAGAGGAGGCTCGTACTTTGACAAGGTTTAGAGTTTATGGCCGATCACTAAAGCTAAAGTACTTCCGCATATTATGGTGTGATGATCTTGAAGTCGTTGAGATTTATGACACTGATCTTGTGTCCTTCACTTTCGTGGCAATGAGTATGCCGGTATATTTGGACAAGCTCCCCCAGCTGTCTGAGGTGTCTATTAGAGGAAACTCGTTGTTGCAATTGCCTGTTATGTTGCCTCTGCTTTCGAGCCTTCCTTGTGTGCAAATTCTCAAACTTGAATTCTTTCAGCTACTCAGTGTAAGAGCACTGACTGATTTTTTTAAGGTTTCCTAAGTTATTTCCTTACTATAATCTGTGTTGCCTTTGATTCTCTCTCTATAATATGCAGTAAAATTTACAGATTCGTCAACTACCTAAATTGACAAGTGTCAAGCAATTGATATTGAGAGTTCCAGTATTTAAAGAAGCAAGTCTACTTCCCTTGACTCTTGTGATCGAGGCATGCCCCTGCCTATGGAGTTTTATGTTAGAGGTGAGTTTTCAGGCCCCATTCAAGTCTTCATCTATTTAGGTATTAAACAGATGCATTAGGGTCGAATATGATATACCAAGCCACTGTTGAATTCGAACATCATGTGATTAGTATCTACTCGATGTGACAATCCACATAGACATACTTGGTTTTGCAAGTTCTTTTTTCCATTGGCATTCTCCAATGCAACGCGATTTTGTGTCAATTAATAATATGCGGCATTCTTAGTTTGCCACAGTTGATGTTCCTGGGGGACATGCTATGCGGGCAGAGAAAATTGAAAAGAGTTGATGGACCTCCCCATCGATACCTAAAGGAGGTTGAATTTCATAATTATTACAGTCGACCTTGTGATCTTGAGCTAGTGATTTACCCTGTCGATAATGCTATTGCTCTTGAGATGTTAGTGGTGAGTCCTTGTGAGGAAGAATTGGTCACGGTTGGCGGCGGAAAATGTCGAAAAAGTTGAAGGAACCTAGAGAACAGGCTTGGCAACAACTCAAGGGAAAGTTACCTTCGAAGATTGATCTAGTGATTAATTAATGGAACCCAAGCCTTGTTCACGCGGCATCCATAGAGTCGGTAAGGATGGCTATTATTCTGCGAGCTACTCCTCTTCCCCTCTTCAAAGTTTTTTTTTTTTCCTTTAACTGCAGATATAAGTTTATTTATTAATAATTTGTTGTTCCGGATTTTATTTTGGATTTATAAGTTATGTAATGACATAAAGCCATGAATAATGGATGTTCCTGCATCTCTCGAGTCATTTTAATCCGTCAAGGACTCCAAAAACAACTGACTTTGTGTTTGCTGGGTATTTGTTAGTCATTAAAGTGATAGTAGGAGAGTATAACTATGTAACTTTATCATGTGCCTATCGATCTGCATTATTATCTGTCTATCGATCCGCTCTAAGTTTAGTATCTCAATTCATAAGGAAATAGAATATTATTTCTCTTGATTTGATTTTCTGCATGTGCATATCATTGATTAATATGTTACCTAAGATAACTATCTAATAAAATCTATTAGACTCTACTCTCTCTTCGCATATATTTCTTATCTATCTTTTTAGACCTTTTATTTGCCTCTCCATTATATGTTTCTATAAGAGTGAGTGTTAGGGTATTTAAATATTAAATCACGATTTCACGTGTCAAACAAGTTAAGTTGTTTAAATTTTTAGAATAGTCAGCAATCTCGCAAAATTTTGCACATATTTGGCTCATTTCAACTTGAATTGCTACGCTTCAGTTGCTATATACATATTGATTTGGTCCAATAAAAATTATGATTCGAAATCTCATAGGAGGCGGATTAGATACGAAAATAAAATTGCCCTTATCCAATCTGGGATATTCCTGCCTAAATTCACGTGGGAGATTCATCACCGTCCCTCTTCCATGACCTCGCCAGGTCGCGTGTTCCCTCCTCTCATCACGTGGCCCAACCCTTCCCTCCCCTCCCACTCCGAGACACTACTTAACTCCCAGGCGCTTTTCATAGACCATAACCACCACCCTACTAGCTCCGACGACTTCAAGCTCATCGTCGGACTCTGTAGGCGGCTTGGGTGGCAACGAGTGGCGAGCAGAGTCACAGGTCGCAGGCGGCGCAATGACGGGCTCACCTCACGGGCAGTGCAGATTACAGTAGCTCATCGTCATTGCAAGGGGAGCAATGTGGCTAAGATGATCACCAGAACTTACAAGATGCTGCAAATTGAATCGGAAAAAGACTAGAGCTCGCAAGGGACTCTAGGGACCCGCAAGAAAAAGGCCTTTTATTGGCCCTTTAGTGGGCCTTATAATAAGATTGCACTTTATCAAGACTATGACTAACTAGCATAAATAATTAGATATCTGCTCATTTTCATGATGGAAACAAGTGAAGAAAACTTTCCAAATTAATTACAGATGCATAATAGAGGAAAATGACAAGAAAAAGCCAGTGCATAGTCAAGTACCAAATTCTATCGAATATGAATTGAAAAGTTGCTAAAGCAAAGATACTCACCTTTCTATCCGCCCTTCAATAGGCCTTACAGCAAGACCTTCTGTCCTTCCTTCAATAGGCTCAACAACAAACTCTTCAATAGACCCAACAACATGCAGAGTTTGAAACTTTACATGGGAACAACTCAATTGACTCAAACTTGGATCCCATCAAAGGCTCTTACCTTTAAAATCAACATCAACAGAGCGTTTATGGAAGGAGCAATGTTAAGGGCTATCTCGAGAGTTCTTCAAGACATATCGGGAACCCTTTTTGACTGTTTCGCAAAGATGATTGCAGCTTCATCGGCGATCCAGACAGAGTACTTGGCCTTGATCGAAGCTCTGAAATTTTTTCAACTGAAGAGAGAGAGAGAAAGATTGAGATTAAATTTGATTGTCTGGAGATGGTGGATGCTGTTATGCAAGATAAGCACGTGGGATGGGAGATGTTGTCTTTAACGGAAGATGCTAGAATTCTGTTGGCCCATTATGATCACACTACCTTGGCCGATTGCGATTGGTCCGCAAATTTAGTAGTCGATCGGGTTGCTAAATCCCATCGGAGGAATACTCTAGCCTCTTCTTGGGTAATCTGTCCCCCTAACCTCTATGGGATTTGTTATGTTTGGATGCCCCTTTGTCGGGTTTTTTTGTTTATCAACTCTTAAGTATTAATATTAAAGTTGCTTTCTCGACCAAAAAAAAAAAAGGCTCTATTTATGGCCTTAAATCAACCCTTGTAGTAATTTATTGTTGTTGATATTGGTTTTTTAGCTCACAACCTTTGTTATTGTTCCCCTCCTTGTGGCAAAAGGAGCATTTCATCTTTACTCCAGTCCTACTCATCCTTTGACTTGATGCCTCTTTCTCTTGTATTCTTTGTCTCCTTTTTGGCTTTCTTATTTGCTTCTTCAATGCAAAGGTACAGGGCCTTCATATTTGTTGGCTCCCACAATTTGCTACTTCTGATAAACTACATCATGAATTGGTACAAAGTAAGGTATGAGTTTTTTTTTTTTTTTTTTTTTTTTTTTTTTTTTTATGTACTAATCATCTAGGTAATCCTTTGGGTTTTGTTGCTTTATCTAAATGGCACAAAATGGCATGGGCATAACGAATTCCATTTAGTTACGAGACTCAACATGAACACTTTTTTCTATTTAGGTTCACAATATACTTATTATAATTTTCAATGATCTCATATCCATTATTTCCATTCTAAATTGGATGGCAAAATCTACTAGCAGCAATGTTCGCACCCAATCACTTTACAATCCTAGGACCACATTTTCTAATCCACTTTGTATCCTCATCTCTTTGTCTATGCAATTTAAACATGACCATAACTCGAACATAATCAAGCATGCTGATGATTGGTTTGCACCTGGCCTTTAAAATTTCATCATTGAAAGTTTTACTAAGATTGTTATCAATGATATCGCATTTGAACTATTTGTGGAAGGAAGGCCTGACACTAGTGCTTAGCTTTTGTTTGGAATAGTGCATCAAAACCTTGATTTATCAGCTACAATAACCCTAATTTGGCTAATTTGAAATAGTCATGTTGGTACTCTTTGTCTGTACATGCTAGAACTGCTTATGTTTCTTATCCCTTTTGAGTTCTTTGCCCCATTTGTGTAAATGTGCCTTGCGCACATTCTATGCTCACATATGGCATCAACTCAGACAATACAAGAACAAGTCCCTATAAAAACTCAAGCCAACTAATACAAATCAGAAAAAAATATGCAAGTTATTAAAATTAAAATGGAATTAATTCACAATAGTATTACTTTCTGTTGGTCGCTCATAAATGTCTATCCTTCCCCATCGGTTATCTCAAGGTTGGCCATTAAATTTTTTAGGAACCAAGACCAAGTATCCTTGTTCTCTATCTTAACCGCTATCCAAGTTATCAAAAACATTTAATTGTCGGCATCTCTCCTCACAACAACCAACAACTCCCTTTTGCATAAACCCTTTAGAAAGGATACATCCAATCCTACAACTTTTCTACAACCAGCCAAAAAGCCTCGTTTGCATGAATCAAAACAAACCTAAAATCTATTCAAATCTACACCCATCATCAGGCATTGGCCTCTTTACGACCTCTACATATACCTATTAGATGGGTTTTGAAGCATGCATTCGCAAGCATAACCCCCTACCTGCGCATACTCTTTCTTATATCGACTTATCAATATTTTTATCATCCTCAGCTTAGCTCTCTTGCATTGATTCCTTAATACATTAACATTTAACTGCTCCTTTGCTAACAACTGGAATCAAGAACTCTTGATTTCGAGCATTACTTTGATAGTATTGAAAAAGTGCTTCGACAACCACACACTTAATATCCTTTATTATCTAATATAATTAAACAAGTATGTTCCTCTTAGAATGACCTAATATGAAATGATCCATTCCTATTCAGCACGCCATATAGCTTTCATGGACAATTGAGTTGTGAGCACTTAGCTTTCACAAATTACTTTCTATTTCTAATGAATTCAATACTCCTCTGTTTAGCAATGGAGCTTTTGACAATAGCTTCTTTTAATTGTTTGGCATCATCAAATTTCATACCCACAAACAAAACATGTTTATTAACGGTTGTAACAAGGCTACTTACATTTCCTTCTATGCACAGGTTCTTCTTCATCATTGCCAAGCTCATTCGCCAAACCAATAGTTTTATCGCCGCAACTTTCTTCATCTTCATTTCCATTAGCTTCAGTTGGAGCTCCATCCTTATTTATTGACTCACACCTTTCTTCTAAAGCTACAAATTTTTTTTGACAAATTCCATTTGCTTTTGTCTTGACTATGTGAGTTCATCATCATCTTTGTTACTTGGGAAATTTACTGTTGTCAAACATTCATCTTCCGATTCATTAGATAGAGTAACTTCTCATTCTAATCTAATTAAGTTTTCATCGCCCACATCTTCACCTGAGATTTCAGGACATCTCCCTGTTTGCTCATCTCTATCAATATGGTTTGTCTTCCTTTTCTCCCTCACTTGCCTCTCACATTGCCCTTCATTCAACCTACACTTATCCCTAACCTGATTACTTGCTTGAGTAGGATCTTTCACTTCTTCTCTTTCAATGGTCTTGCCATCCTCATGATTTCTATCATCCTCACCATCCTCATCATCACTATAATATTCAACATAGACCTTAGCTTCGTCGCTATGAAAATAATAGTAAATAATATCCTTAATACCATTATCGTCATTAAAAATTCTCAAACCATCCTTCAATTCCTTCTCAGGAACACATTAATGTAGTTTTTGGACTTTCCATCGTAAAAAATACACAAAATCCCGCACAAAATCAATATATGATGACTTTCCAATATTGACAGAGATAGTACCTTTATTTCCACCTACATATTCTTAGTCTTCGGCACCAATAATAGACTCCCCAGCATAGCAAACAATAACGCTTACGTAATTGTCGTCCATGTCCATGCTCCACCCAAGGAGGAAAAAAAGTCATTAGTTTTGGGGACCACAAAGCAAAATCATCAACTTCACGTGCAAGTTCTTGTCGTTTTGTCAAAAGAAACAAATGAAACTGATTTATTCAATTCGGTCTGCTTATAGAAACAAATGAAGCCGAATTGAATAAACAAAGTGAGGTCCCATCACCCATTTTTCAATTCGATCCCATTCGATTCCCATAGAAGCACTCCAACTAATTATATAAAGTGAAGTCTCGCTACTGCCTCGTAAGTGTCAAAAAACTATGTTTCCCTTTGAGTTGAGCTCTCATTTTCTCCTCCGCGCCCTATTTTTTTATTCTGTCACCACAAAAGAAAGCAATCCAACTAATTAAACAAAAGTGAGGTCCCCACCACTTTCCCTCCAAGCCGAGCCTTCATTTTGCCGTCCATGCCCTAATTTGTTGATCAAATCCTAAATTTTCCACCCAATTGACCCATGGAGAAAAATAACAAACATGAGTGAGTGAGAGTTAGTGACACAGCTAGCAAACAACGAAAAATGACGGTGCAACTACGATGGTAGCCGAGCAATGGCGGCCGAGCAACGATGGGCAAGCGAGTGAGCTACGTTTGGTGTCCGGGAACGATCATACTTCATATGCGGATGAATAGTCCTAATTTTAGTCCCCCATTCAGCGACGTCGTTTTGGCCATATGAGCTATGAGGCGCTATTTTTGAAAGGCAATCCACGTGTGATGGCAAAATGACGTTGTTTCTTAAGAAGAACAAAAAACGACGTCATTTATGTCATTCTAGATAGACTACATTTTTTATTTTTGCCACGTCAACTTATTTTTTATTAATATAAAAGTCACATAATTAGTTTGGTCGGAATCTCTCACCAGTGGTGCCAAAGTGATTATTTTTTTACTCTTTGGTACTTAAATGATCCGGCGGAAATGTTTGACATTAAAATGAGCGCTGTAAATATTTTTAATACTTCTAATACACTTTCCTGGTTAATTTTTTCTATCTTAATAATAATACCCCCATGGCTCCAAGGAGGACCCACACTCAACTTTCGCATCTAGAGGTGGAAGGTTCCTACTAGCCACCCAGTCTTCTTCTTGTCCTAAAAGCAACCTTGCTCCCGACCACAGTCCTACCGTTCGCTCCAAGCTGTCTTGATCATTTCTCGCAGAAAATCAATTGAATTCAATTCAACACCCCGTATCGATCCATCGATTAATCGATCGATCCCAATCCATCCGAATCTCTCTCTCTCACCATTTTCCGTGCGATCGAGCTATGGACTTCTCTCGGGAGAGCCTAGTCTACCTTGAGAAGCTCGCGAAGCAAGCTAAGCGTTATGATGGTCAGTTGGGTTTTCTGTTATTTCTCTTCACGCTCTTTTCGTTTTCTTTTCTCCTTCCTTTTTTTTTTGTTTGTTTGTGATTTCATTGCCCATTAACTTGAATATTGGTTTGAAGTACCGCTTTGAGCTTCGGGCTCAACCATTAATTGATGGCTGTAACTCAGTTTGTGCTTGGCGCGCGATATCAATTTTTCTAGCTCAAGCTTAAGTCGCTGTGAATTAGAAGAGCTTCAATTGCAGTCGATCAGTTGGTATTTGAGTCGATTTGATATCTCAAGTGAGTTGGGCATGATATGCTTTTCAATTCATTGTGATGTATCCTTGGATTATAGCGTAATGTGCTGCCCATAATTCGCAGCTGAACATTGCGTAGTAAGGATCTTACTATTTGATGTCGTATTTTCAATTGAAAGTAGCTTATGTGATGGTGGTGACTGTTACCCAGTCTGCTTAATGGCATGTACTCAAGATCCGGTCAAGTCTCGACATTTTCGTGGCTTGAGCTAAGCTTGTACCGATCCGCACTTAGATGTAGAAAAATGTTAAATTTTTGATTGGGGATTGGCTTGCCAAGTGATATCAGGGGTGCACAAAATGCTGTCTCCCTAAAAAGTTATTTCTTCTTTTCTTGGTTTTTTGTTTTTGGGTTTTTTTTTTCAAATTTTCTTTCTTGGTTCACATTCTACCTTTCTGATGGTATTTGTGTTGATAGAAATGGTGGACGAAATGAAGAAGGTTGCGAAGCCCAATGTTGCATCGACCGTAGAAGAGAGAAACCTACCACCTGTTGGGTACAAAAATGGTACTGGGGCTCGGAGGGCATCCTGGAGGATTCTGACAGCCATAGAGCAAAAGAAAGATGCAACGGGGAACGAGATCAACGTGAAGCGAATTAAAGATTGCAGGAAGAAGCTTGAATCAGAGCTTTCTAGCATCTGCAGTATTATCATGGTTGTACTTGATGAGCATGTCATTCCTTCAGCATCCGACGGTGAATCCAAAGTTTTTTACTATAAAATGTGAGATATGATATGTTGCTAGTAGACAACTGTTCCCCTGCTTCTGAGGTACGGCTTTCCATGCTAAAAGATCACTAATGTTTGATGCGTCCCTGTGTTTGGTGGAACTTGGCCTTCACAGGAAAGGAGACTACTATTGGACAAAACTGAGTGATTCTAATCGTGCATTTAAAAATAAAATTCAAACATCAATTATAATTATATGTGGAAAATAGGATCAGAATAAATCTAATCTCTAACCATTGTTTGAGTTTACGTTCGTTAGAAATCCACCGAGATTCGACGGCAATTCAACAACGATTATGGGTGCACTCTATCAACCCAATCCCCTCGCATATTGATGGGGTATTTCCAAATGGGAATGTGTTAAACCTTGTGATGCCCTAACGTAAAATGGTTGATTGTCTTTATAAATATCTTTCATTAAAGCGGTTTCCAAATGAGCGGTTGTTAAGAAAATGGATGAATGTGAAAAAAAAAAAAACAACTGGTCTAGTGGAATAATCATCACTTAAAGGAGAAAAGTGGGTCAATGTATAAAAATAAATTTTTATTTTTAAAAACTATATTCTTAAAAATGTGGGATAACATTATAAATAAAATTCTTCTACTTGATCCAAATATTTTCATTATACGTGTTATCCAACTAAATTCACAAAAACTTTATGCTTAGAGAAAAGAAACAAAAAGCATGAATCATGGCGATATGTCCTCTAAGAACAAGTAATATATTCCATGTATCATAATGCATCTTATTACTTTAATGTTAGCCTATATGTGACAATATATTTGAATGAACAAGCCTTATGTTTATTGTAGAACCAAGGATAATTTTTATTTTGAGAAACAACAGAATGTATACATCAAAAATGAGAATAACATTACAACTTAATAAGAGTTTTATACAACGACAAATCACATGATAAGACCTATTCACATTCTAGCCACATGATCCTTATTTTTCATTCGGGCCATGCCTTTAGTAATATATATGCATATTACTCACACATAAATTATAGAAAAAAAACTAAGTAAAAATCTAAATTTGGTTTACCTTACATCATGAAAATCATGGAGACCAAAGTAATTGTGGGAACAATTAAATGCTCAGTAAATTTTAAAAATGAAAAGCGTAAAACATTATAGGAATTTGCCAAACACCTTTTATATATATATATATATATATATATATATCTCAAGTCCCATAATTCTCTAGAAACAAAAATGCTGGTCAAAATCCACATTTTCTTTTCTTGAAAGGACCCAGTCGCGGGGGCGTGATAAACTTTACTCTGCATTTACTTATTTTCCACCGTATTCATTTAGTATTCATGTAGCAATGGAAGTCATTCCTCATGAATTTCTCTAGATTTACTAATTTCAAATACTTATACTATTTACATGCAAAAAAAATAAATGATTTTCCACGACAAAGTTAAGCAAATGAAAATTTTAAAAATCAATTTCTTATTCTAGGAACTCACCCGTGGGCAGCTGCGTTGGTATTCGTTCTCTCCTGCTTCGATGCAGTCGAGAGTTCGAATCCCTGCATTACTAGCGATTTAAGTAGGGGGCAGTGGGTTGCTGGGCCAGCTTCCCCCGAGGTATAGTCGCTGTAGGGCCTCCATCGCGGAGGCCCGTGAGACCCCGACTAGCGTAAGCGAAAGAGCATGCTCCGGTAGATCCTCGGTTACCAAAAAAAAAAAAAAAAACAAAATTTCTTATTCCAGGCAAGGAAGGAGTGAGTATGCACAAATCCATTCTTTGAACTCCCTGGTTTTATATTAATTTTTTTTTTGCTAGAATAATTATATATTAGGTATAACAAACAAAACGCAAGCTAGTTAATTTTATTATTTGTTCTTTAGTAATACATGCATACTTCTAACTTTTAATGGTCAGAACGACAATGGTCTAGTAATTAAATCAAGGAGACAAAAGTAATTGTGGGAACAATTAAAATGTTGGGTAAATTTTAGAAATGAAAAGGGTGCTAACAATTGTGCGACAAACACCTTGCTTTTTAGATTTCAAGTCTCATAATTCTCTGTGAAGGAAAATGTGATAAAGGTTTGCTTGGCATTACATCGAGGGAAAAGTGTCAGAAAAGTCCTAAACCTTTTATATTTATGCCAATTAAGTCATAAATCTTTTATTGATGTGTCTTAAACCTTTTGACTTTATGCCAATTCAGTCATAAACCTTTTATTGATGCCAATTTGTCCTAAGACTTTTGACCTAGTGCTAATTCAGTCCTTCTAGATAATTTTGGCTGAATTTTGCTCACGTAGGTGCTAGTTAGCTGACGATACATAATCGATACTGACATGAACAATTTTTAATAAAATTTTAATATTTTTTCGAATTTTTATTTTATTTATTTTTCCTTTTCTTTTTTTCCCCTCCCCTCTTTCCTCTAGCAGATTGTTGGTTGGGCAACCGGCCAGAGGCTTGACCACGCCAGCCACTGGTGAGGCTTGAACCTCGGTCAACGGTCGTGAAGGTGGCCTCAAGCTGGCAAGGCTCACCCTTGCCAGATCTGGCGAAAGTTGAGCCTTGCTGACCACGGGTGAGGCCCGAACTCACTAGATTCAATGAGGTTGAGCCTCACCCAACCACTGGCGAGGCCTCTAGCACTCGCAGGTGGGACCTCGCGGCCTCTAGCGAGGGCTCAAGCCTTGTAAGGGGCTGGGTGAGGCTTGACCATCACCTGCCCAACGTGAGGCTGGCAGCGAGGGCTCAAGGCTGGCTAGTGGCCGGCGAGGCTCGTTGGCCCTTGCCTCCAGCCGATCGCCTCGGTGATTGGTTGGAGGAAGGAGGGGAGGGGGAAAAAGAAAAGGAAAAAGAAATAAGAAATAAGAAATAAATATTTTGAAAAAAATATGAAATTATTATTAAAAGTTGTACATATCAGCATTGGCCCTGTCATGTTAGTCAGTCGGCGTCCACATTGGCAATATCTAGCCAGAATGGCTGAAATGGCACTAGGCCAAAAGTTTCAGGACTAAATTGGTATCAAGTCAAAAGTTCTACAACTAAATTGGGACCAATAAAAAGTCTAGGACTAAATTGGCACCATGTCAAGAGGTTTATGACTAAATTTGCATGAATGCAAATGGTTTATGACTTTTCTAACAATTTTCCCATTATATGAAACTAGGATCCTTATCTCCTAATTGTTTGATGTATCTAAAAGATGTTATTTTTTGGCCATTTACAGCTATACAGTTGTAAAGTGGATTTTACAAGAGACTAAACAAGACATCTTAATAGAAGCACAAACAGTTAAAATCTATATTTGCTGCTTAGAAAGCAAGTCCTAGATGAATCCTCTTCTTAAGCAGATATTACAAATCAGAGTTGCACGTGACACCGCAACGACGAGCTCTTTATTTTTCCTTCCCTCAGAGTGGTCGCGTCTTGAACCGTTGAACTTCATCCGGCAGATATCTAATCAATCCAAAAAAATCCTAAACATTTCCATATTTCAAAACTCCTAAAATGCTACTTTAATTTTATTTTTAAATATTTTCGAATTATTTATTTATTTTTTAAACAATAAGTATAAGTTTAGGATTTTGGACAATTTTTCTAAAATCGGTTGTTCACCGGCCATTTTCTTTTTTTTGGTCAGAATTCACTGGCCAATTAGACGGCTTAAGTTTGATACCTTCGTGAGACATATATTAGTACATGGATCACATAGAACGCTCCGAGAAATGATAATTATAGGCCAGGATCGTTATAC
This sequence comes from Eucalyptus tenuipes, assembly GCA_014182365.1. NCBI lineage: Eukaryota > Viridiplantae > Streptophyta > Magnoliopsida > Myrtales > Myrtaceae > Eucalyptus > Eucalyptus tenuipes. Next base: position 9,562,478 of record CM024542.1, on the reverse strand, counting down.
CTTTTGCAAAAAGAAATTGTAAAACAAACGACAAACCCAATAAACTTTTACTTTAAAGAAAGAGCACTCTCACTAATTTCCCGTAAATATTTAGCCCGAGTAGTTCTAGAAAATTGCATACCATCCGATTATAAGGGTCGTCTAAATTGACCATTTACCTTTTGTTAATTGAATGTCATGGTCATTGGTTTATTTGGAATGTAACCACAATTAAAAGCATGTTGCCATGGCGAGTATAAAAATATTTTCTAGACTCCCCACGTGGTTTCCGATAGAATTTCTTTCTTTCTTTTTTCCTTTCCATTTTCTTGCCCTTTTATTTTTGGCTGCTAGTGCTCGGCCATGGCTGGCGAGGGTTGGCCTCGCTTGGGCGATCGGCATAAAGAAAAGGGAAAAAAAATGGAAAGCAAGAAAAAAAATTAAAAATTATTAAAAAATGTCACCATGTCACCTAGGACAGATGGACAGACGTTTAGGTTAGTGATTGAATTAGTACTAATATGAAAAGATTTCGAACGAAATTGGTTAAATTGAAAATTTTAAGATTGAACTAATACTTTTTATATAGCATTTTTTATACTTTTTCCGTGTGAACTAGAGTGGATGACCTAGCGTGGATGAGGGGCACAACTTAGCACCCAATAATTCCCCCATTTTGGCAACAAAAGTGAGACCAAAATGTGGGTTCGAGAATAAGACTTTTCTTGTGTACGACACTTGTTATGAACAATTGTTTCTTTTTGTTGTTCTTGCTCGTTGTTTTCTTCTAAAAGGAAGGGTCGGGCGGATTCCCCCTAGGGTGGTTGCCCACCACGCATGGTCCATTCCCCTTTAATTGAGATGGCGATTGACATAAATTGTCCCAACCACCATTTGTAGCCAGCCATATTTTATGTGTGCCCCCTGCGCACCTGTTCTCCACATCTTCTCCAGAGTCTTTCTTCTCCTCCGCCATGGACAACGTTTCTGTTCTTCATCATAGGTGGCTCACATACAGGAGTGCCGATAAAGAATTCTCAAAATATCGATATCTGGCAAGTATAAGGTGAGTACTAAATCTCTTTTCTGATACGTACTTGTATATTTTTAGGCTCTCATATATATATTTATATATTTTTTGTTGTGGCCTTCAGTGTTAAGGAACGTGAACAGTATCGCCTAGCCTGGAACACAGCATTAGAGCAGCTTAACAACATTCTCAACATCATTAAGCTCGGAGACGTACTTGTGCCGAGTTCAGTTCAGCAAACCAGAACACTAGTTGAAATGCTGCCAGGATTCTTTGTAGACCAAGGCAATCTTGACCGCAGCCTCATTGCCGATCACGTTACGCAGGTGACAAGGAAGAAGATGATAACACAGTTGGGACGGACTGGATTTGTTGTTGAGAAGACTGAGCTGATCATTTGTTTTCCAGGAGCCTAATTTATCTTCTCCTTTATTCCCCACGTTTCTCTCTGTCTCGGTCTTTCTATCTCTCTTTCTCTCTCTGCCCCTCTCCCCCTCTCAATGTAATCTTTTGGTCCTTCAAAATTCAGTAATGCATAACTATCTTTCACTTTTGCTCTTCTCCAGCCAAATCGAACTTCCTTAGGAACATCCTCCATGAACGAGGTTGCCCGAGGCTGGCGACTCCATTGGCCATAAGTGAGGACCTGCTGATCGGGTGGAGGGAAAAAGGGAAAAATAAAAAATAAAAAATTGAAAAAATATTAAATTATTACTAAAAAGTTAAAATAAAAGATTATGTAAATTATATTTAAGAAAAGAGGGTTCACGGAGCATATATTGAATGCATAAGTCAAAATAGCTTCTACTCCCCAACAGCCGTTATGAGGTATATAGTACATGATATGTCACTCTCGTAATGACTAGAGAGTGTCATAATTCTTCCACACAGAGTGACCCATGTGACATAATTGGGGGTGGGGAGGGAGAGAGCGAGCAATAGTATGGTAATGTGAGCACTCCATAAGACCTTATTATTAACAACATAAGAGCACTCCATATGACCTAATTAAGGCACAAATAAACATGTTTCCCTCCAAGATTATAGTTTTACTTGCTTAAACATTGTAAGATCCCCCGTTTCTTGTCATGTGATGGGTCTCTCCATCTATGTGCTGGAATCCAAAAGCACATCAGCGCTAATTAAGGCATCTAACATGGTCATTGAACAATGAAAATTTTCCACCATAGGAAAATATGGTAGGTGATATGTGACTCTCTCATAATGACCAGAGAGGGATATACTTCCTGGTTATCCTCTCTCACAAGAGAGTGACATACTCTCTGGTTACCAGAGAGTATGTCACTCTCATAATGACTAGAGAGTGACGTCCTCCCTCGACATAATGCTTCCACATAGAGTGACCAATGACCAGAGAGAGAACCGTTGGAACTTTAGTTCAATTGCAAACTATAATATTCTATCTTGTCACATGAGAGCACACCATAAGACCTTACTAGTACATCATATGACCCAATCAAAGCACAAATAAACATGTTTGCCTCAGAGATTATATCTTTGTACTTGATGGGAACTTAGACCGGATAAAATTATTCCATGAAAAAGATGAAATAAAGGTGGATAAGATTTCTAATATTTAAAACGATAATAAAATAAAATAAAGTAAGTAAGAATGTCGCGAAAATTTTTTACCGTCTCTGTTTGTATAATTTTTGGTTGATTTATAATGACTTAACGTTTGTACCAAATAAGGTACAGTGATATGATGCCAATATATCGAACTTTGTTACTACAATTACCATATAATGGATATGATATAGCAAAATCCCTAAATTTCATATTTTATCCTATCCAGTCCTATTCTGATTAGAAATCCAAATTACCAAATATAGTCTATGTTTTCACTTATCCAAAGTCAAGTCTTTAAATCCGATCATTGGATATGAACTGTGTCATTAATTCATTTCAAGTAACCTTAGAGCCACTAATGGTCCATATTCCCTCTATTCATCAATGGATATGTGGCCTAAGCTATTGCTAAAGACTATAAATTGATTTTGAGGACTTTCCAGTGATCTTTCTAACCAGATCAATTTTTATTTTGAGGACTCTCTAAGGCCACCCTTGCTTCTAAAGTCCTGACAGAGATATTGGACAAAAACTCTCTATTAAGCTGCTTGAATCGGCATTTGAGGGCTTTGAGCTTGCGCACAAGCCTAAACATAGGAACTCCCTCGCTCGAATCCTCCCAAATCTGACTAACTATTGCATTGAACTCCGGATGTTTCATCCAAAAGTCAAAAAACTTGAACGGTTTCCTCCGGATAATCGGGTTCACCACCTTGACCGCCATAGGTGTATGATCCGAAATTCCCGGTGCTAGGAAGGAAGCTTCGGAATAAGAGAAATCTAGGTTCCACCTAGAGTTGACGAGTACTCTATCAATCTTTCTAGCCTTGCGAGAAGATCCCGAGGAAGTTGTCCAGGTGTATCTAAAACCTACATACCTTAAGTCATCCAGTTCCGACTGCGCTAAGCACTATCCAAATTCATCAAAGTACGGGATCCAAGCATCGGAGCCACCTACTCTGTTTGACGGGTCTTTTATGGCATTAAAGTCCCCCATAACCAGCTATGCGGAGTTCTGCAAATTAGTGCTACTAAGGATAAGAATATCGTTAATTAGGAAAGAATACCGCTAATTAGGAATTTTGAAAAAGTTATCGCATTGAAGGGTGTTTTTGAATTTGGCTTAAAAACTATTAAAGACTAAACATGTGATCGGGAAGGCAAAAAGATGGAGACGAATGGAAGGTGAACTAATGCAGGGGTCTATGGATCCTCCATCTGTAATGGGGCTCCCCTCTGATTCTAAAGCCGAATTTGCCTACAAGGTAACGTTTTAGTTTTTGAGGTTGGAACTAATCGCAAGAAGAACCCTACCCTATCTCTCTTTCTCGTGCTTGGTAAGCCAACTGTCACGCCCCGATCCCCGGGCACGCGCCCATCCCTCACCTTGGTCGATTAAAAATTTGCGATATCCCAGGACGTATCGCTGACCCTTTTCATTTTCATATGCACATGCGGAAGCAATTAAAAATCCCTAGACAATAAAACATTGGGATAGAACAGTAGGACTAAATTTCAAACCCTTAAAAAACCTTCACTCTTATATACAAGGTGAACTATTAAATTTAATTCACATTAAGCCAGTTTAAAAACAAGGTCTACAAGCAGAAGTGGGGTTCTACAAGCTACGGGTCCCGTCCTCCTGTTCATCATCCTCCACACTCCAACTGGAGCCTTCAGCAGATTGCACCGAGATTTCGAGATCTTCAAAATCCAAGTCTACTGCATCTAGGGACCTGAAATGGTTATTCAATAACCAATGAGACTACGTCTCAGTGAGTTCTACCCCCTAAGACCCGATTAGTAAGCCAATACACCATAGGCTGCCTAAACGCAACACGAGTCAGAGGACTTACCTTGGCCTCAGTTCCTTCCTGCAAGTCAGTTCAATAATGAATACTAACAATCACATCAACCCCTCAATTAAACCAATAGGATCGACTCAGCGATCAATTGACTCAGTCGATTACATGTCATCAAAACCATCACACAGTCATCCCGACTATTCATTCTCGACTCTGAATCACGACCCTACAGGCACAACCTAGATTAAGTGGTCATCACGGCCCCACTGGCAACTTTTCTAAAATTGGTAGTTATGATGGCCCCACCTGGCAATTTTAGACTTTAGTGGCATCACGGCCCCACTCGGCAATTTTAGACTTTAGTGGCATCACGGCCCCACTCGGCACGGCCGTACTTTAGCGGCTTTCGAGGTTCAACTCACAACCTCTCATAGTCGATTTCTAATTGAACACCGACACTGATCAATCTTGGGATAGATCCCCACATATTCATCAACTCACTCAATTTTTTACACGATATTAGAGTACCCGATTAGTCTTAGCCAAGAGTATATTCAATTCACTCTCACAATTTTCTCTACTTAGCAGCCCATCAAAGCATTATTGGCACTAAACAATCATATTCGGCCATCCACAACTCGATTACTCAATCTCAATCAATTTAGGAAAAATTCCTCAAATTGCACAATCGATTCAATTCAACACAACGTAGAGCTCAAATAAATAAATGGACTGCACCACTATAATCAGCACGAAATTCCAATCACCGACCATCCCGGTTGAATTTCCAAAAAAAAATTAATTAAATAATTAATTTCGAAAATTAAATAAATAAATAATAAAAATCCAATTTAGGCCCATAATGCCTGATTGGAAGCCGAGACGAGCCCGGAAAATTACCGAGACTCGTTCAATAAATAACATGGCATGCCTACTTGCTAATGTCCATTTCTAACCACCTAACATGTATCATTAAGTCTCTAATTTAATTGATCTAAACTAATCTAACCACCTAATTGCACTTAATTAAATCTAACCAACTCCTAAGCATAATTAGCAAACTAAGAAAGCATTAGTGAGCAAAACTCACTTGATTAAAAGTGGAGATCGGGTCACCACGACGACGACGCGACGGCGGCCGAGATCCAAATTTTCGGTGGCGTCGGGGACACTCGGGCCGGGCTCAAAAGTCCCGCAAGCCCACAGCAAGTGCTGGGCTTGGTCTTGGGCTTGGGCCTGCTGAACTAGGCTTGACTTCACGGCTTGGGCCTCAAAATCACGGGCTTGGACTGCTGACTTCTTGGGCCAATGTTGGGCTGGACTGCTTAAATAGAACCTGCTGGCTTCAAGAAGGGTTGCTGGAATTGAAGGTGGGCTTTGAAGCTGCAATTTCATGGGCTGCCCTGCTCACGGGCTTCCAAAGAATTGAAATTGGGCCGCTGATGTGGGCTTCATTGTTGAAGAAGCTGGGCTGCTGGAGTTGAATTCACTAGGCTTCGGGCCGAACAGGATGAAGACGTTGCTGAATTCAACCGGTGCAGAGGCTTGGCTTCGTGGGCTGAAACTCTGCTGGACCGAATTCGAGCAATCCGCGGGTGTGAAGGCAAGAGGTGGTCGCGAACGTGGAAAACAGAAGCAGCAGGTGTCGTTGGCTTCGATCGGTGGCAGGAGAGCTGCTCGTGTCTTCAAGCGGTGCTGACGCGGCAGAGTGAGAAGCAACTTCTTCACGTGGGCAGCTGGCGGTCAACACGGGGATTCCAGTGAAAGATGATTGACTCGGAGGACTCGTGGATTGAAGAAGCTGATGAAGACACACGCGGGTAGATGATGGCAGAAGCGGCAGCTCGGTGGATTGGGCTTCGATGGATTCAAGCCGCGTGGGCTTCGGTGGTCAACAAGATAAAGGAGTTGCTGGTTTCATTGACTGGGTTGAGCAAAGCCACGAGGAAATGAAGTGGGGCGGCAGCAGCGAGAGAGAGAATGAGTGGAGAAGATGGGTTGCTCGAAGGATCCATGAAAGGAAGCTGAAGTTGCCGAGAAAATGCAATTGGAAGCCAGAGCAGCGAAGGAGATGAGGACCGAGGAGACGTGCTCGTGAAGTTGAAGGGAATAAAAGTCCAAACAAAATATCTATTAACATCATTAGCTTGGCTAAAAGTCTTCAAGCTTATCCAAGGTGCCCCCAATTACTTTCTTGAAAATTAATACCACAATTATCCAATTTGAGTACAATTGTTGCACCCCCATGCTTAGTCCGAATTTCTTCAATTTTGGTCTTCAATCTCTTCAACAAATTCCTAAAATTGAAGTCCAATTTTGATGTAGAAAAATTCCATTCCATTTTCTGCAAGTCCCCAACACTTGAAGGCTCGGCTTGGAAGTCTAAATTTTCTTCAATTGAGCCCATCCGAATTTCCGCTATTTTCCGCAACGTTCGAATCGATTTTCCGTAAAAATCCCAAACTCGACGGAATTTCTCCGAAAGACAAGACGACGTCCTATAAATGAACCATGACATGCTCGAACGTCCGATTCCTGAAATCGAATTCAATTTCGTGGTTAAAATCGACCGAACGCAATTATAGTCCAATCCGACCTACCGGGTAGCTTTTAGGGATTTTACCGCGGTTATATCCCTTAACGGCTTCACCCAATAGATTGGTTAACTCATGAGAGATCAGCTTAGAGAAAAAGGACCATAGGCGCGCCGATGAGATGCCCATTTCACATATTCGGGACGGGGTTGAAATTCAGGATGTCACACCAACGTTCCATACACACGTCTCAGATTACCAAGGAGGGTTTTCAGTTGAATTAATTGGCTGGTAGAGCAAAGGCCGAATCTATCGATGAGGTAAAGTTTCATTTTTGAGGTTGGAACTAGTCGCAAGAAGACCTTTGGCACACTCTCTCACTCAGATTACCATAGAGGAATTTCAATTGCATTTATTGGCCAATAGAGCAAAAGTTGTGCTTTTTCTTGGTTGGGTTAATGGGTCTTCGATTTTCCTTATCTCGTTGTTTCTGACATGAAGCTGAGTTTTTTTTTCTTATGTTTGACTGTTGAATTTTCCTGCTTTCTAGTTTCTTTTTTTGGTAAAAGGTAAGTATTAAATTGACTGAAGCCAAAAAGCACCAAGAAACTATACAGCAAGATCTTGGCACCAAAAACTTGCACTCATAAGGATAGTCAGAGTGAATGGAAGGGTGCCAATGTAAAAGCAAGACCACTTGCACAGGAGCAGAGGAAAGCCAAAACAACGGCAAAAGCAAGCAAAGGACCTAAATAGGGAGCAAAAAGTAACAAAAAGGCCCAACAACAACACAAGTGCAGGGAGAGGAACCCAATGGAAAAATTGGTAGGTGAGCAAAACGACTGTGCTGGAGAGGCTTCCGAAATCCGAACCAGCCCCTTCAAGGCTCATGTCTTTAGCTGTGCTGAACCATGAGAACCTCCGAAACGACAAGGGTATGAGAGAACCCCCTACTCCAGAAGGTCTATTGACCGAAGATACATCAATCCGCCAAAATGGAAGGGTTTATAGACCAGCAATGCAGCAACCTACAATTCGTGGTGTTGGGAGGGACCTGGTGAAAAGACAAAGCTTTGTCCTGACAATCTTCTCCAACCGCATCTTCATAGCTGAGAGGGAAGGTGGCCTACCCCTGAAGAGGATATTATTCTGCTCATTCCAAATGATGTTGCATACGGCAGCAAAAGCAAAGTGGGTAAGGGTGGAATGAAAAGAAGTACCGAATAAATACTTGATCGCCCACTGCAGGTTGTCCACCCAAGAATTGTTCATCCAAGCAAAATTGAATCTAGAAGCCCAAAAAGTGGCTAGTGCGACCGGAATGGAACAGCCAAAAAATAGATGGTTGACCAAATCCAGACAACATGAACAAAAGGCACAATTCACCATCGGGATTCGGCCATAGGTAAGAAGCAAAACCTAAGTTGGTAGCCTGTTTCTGGTGATCAGCCATAGCAGGAATTGATAGCAGGGGAGCAGCGCATTGTTCCAAATAAAAGGAGCCCATTGCTTATGATGGCCTCTTGGCTGAATAGCCTCCAAAGCGGATGCAGCAGAAAAGGTACCAGACAGGTTACCCAGCCATCGGAAATGATCAGGTTCAATTTTGAGCTTTGGGAGGGGGTCATTCCATGCGGCAATCTCATTCAAAACACCCGAAGTTTGGTCAGGGAATGACATAAAGTCAGCCACGGACGCTCTTTTGGGAAGCTGAGAGTAGTAGATGTCAGTATTGGAGAATAACAAGTTAAGCGGCCCTTTGAGATGCCAATTATCGCCTGCTTTCTAGTTTCCATCTATCTTATTTCCAGATTTTTCTTACCTTATTCTAAAGTCGAATCAGCCTATTGGAGAAAACTACCTTATTTGTTTTGATGCCAACAAAACATTTTCAGTCTAGTCTGAAGACTTGCAGACTCACTCGACAAAGTCTGAAGACTTGCAGACTCACTCGACAAAGTCTGAAGACCCGCAGACTCTTTCGCCAAAGTCTGAAGTTCACCAGACCACCAGACTCAAGATGTAAAGTCTGCCCTCATTGACAGCTTCTAGACCGACGAAGAAGATTTATCCAGATTCAAGTATTTCTTTATCGATTTGATTCGAGCGGTTGAAGAAGATCTCACGGCTGGAGATAGCATCTCAAGATCGATTATTTGATTTGATTTTGATTCGAATAATTCGTATTCGTTGATTGGCGAAGTATACTTGGAAGGTTCTACTTATGGAAACCTAGATCCCGATTGTATGGGCAAGCGGGATTGGTGGGCTATCTTCACATTCCTTAAGTAACTCGAGATCTCCCTAATTGATTCTGTCCAACGGGTAGATTGGAAGAACTCCTTTGGAAGGTGCCAACGGTTGTGAAGGCATGGAGGAGTATATAAGGAAGACGCTCTGGTTATTTGAGTGTGTGCGAGATAGATAAATTCCAAAGTCTGAAGCTTCTTATTCTTGGTCAATTCATTTGTTGAGCGAAAACTTGTACTCAAAAGAGAGTTTATACTTTTGTGAAGCCTTGAGGAAGTATAGTAGAGTCTCTACACTGTGGAATCAAAGAAGTGATACTGTAACGACTCTTTTGATTCATAGTGGAATCCAGCCGGTGGGCTGTTAGTGCGGGAGAGTGGACGTAGGTTTGGATTAAGCCAAACCACTATAAACCTTGTGTTCTTATTCTCTTCCCTAAACTCTTATACTTTGATCGTAACTCTATTTTATTATTAGAGTCTAATTTCCATTTGAAAGTCTGTTGCTGAACAGACTTGAGCTAAAATCATAATTTCTGATTTACTTAGAAAAAAATTTGTTTTCACACCTATTCACCCCCTCTAGGTGCTCGTACTAGTGTTTACAATTGGTATCAGAGCCTATGTACTCATTTAAATTGAAGTGTTTTTACTTCAAAGTTAACGATCCATGGCTAGTATGTTAGCTCTAGGTCTGGTTGAAGGGCAAAGCAACACAAGACCGCCATTTTGATGGAAAGGATTACAGCATATGGAAAAACAAGATGAAGGCATTCCTAAGCTCTAAAGATCCTATGGAATGGGACGTGGTAGACAAAGGAATCAGTCCTAAAGCTACAAATCTCAGAAAGAGGAAAGGAAGCTGTTGAGTCCAGCGGGATGACTCAAGAAGAGATAACCAAGAGACAAGCTCTCGATGCAAAAGCAATTTATTCCTTATATTGTGCATTATCTCCTACCGAATATAACAGAATATCTTCTTGTGAAACAGCTAAAGAAGTCTCGGGATAGGTTGAACATTACCTATGAAGGAACCGATCGAGTGAAAGAAACCGGAATCAATATTCTGCTTAGTCAATACGAGACCTTCAAGATGAAACCAGGAGAATCTATCACCGACATATTTAGTCGTTTTACGAAATCGTGAATGGTCTTGAGTATCAAGGTCAACCAATCTCTCGGACCCATGAAGTTTAACAAACTGCTGTGTGGACTTTCCAAAGATTGGAATCACGTAAATACCTCAATAAGGGAGACATAAAGAATCATGCCACTTTTCGTTGACGAATTGGTTGGCACTCTTGATCTTATGAAGTGGAGCAAAACAACGAAGATGAAGATCCCAAAGGTAAAAAATCTATTGCTTTAAAATCTAACGATGACTCGATGTTACGGATTCGAGGATGATATGAACGATGAAGAGCTTGCTCTCATGATAAGAAAGTTCAGAAAACGAACAAAAAGGGAAGAAGATTCAATTGGAAGAAACAAAGCTCTCAAAAGTTTCAAAACAAATCAGTAGAGGATGATGAATCCAATAAAGATGTGATTTGTTTTGAATGCAAGAAAAAGGGACACATCAGACCTAACTGTCCCTTACTAAAGAAAAAGAAAGGAAAAGCTGAGAAATACAAAAAGGCTCTCAAAGTAGAAACTTGGAGTGGTACCGAATGCGAAGAGAGTGATGATGACTATGCCAATATTTGTCTAATGGCACAATCGAATCGGGATTCGGACTACGAGATGGACTCAGATTCAGACTCAGACTCAGATAGTGAAATCAAGGTAAGTAATTTTAAGATTCCTACTAAAGTTTCTAAATATATTGATGAACTGTATCTTAGTCTCAAAACCTCTCTCAAGAGGATTTCCGAACTAAAAAGGGAAAATTCTGCATTGAAGCAACATGAGACTGTTTGGAAAGAAAAGGTCGAAAATTTAGATAAAAGTGTCATTACCTTGAAAGAAAATGCAGACTCTCTTTCTAAAGAAAATGAACTTTTGAAAAATGATATTTCAAGCATCTCAAAAAGGTTTTCTACAGGATCTGAGAAATTGGAAAAGATTCTTTTAGCGCAAAGACCCTACTTTAACAAATCAGGCTTGGGAATGACTGCTGAAACCATTCCTCTAATTGATTTTCCAAAAGTAAAGGAAAGAATCAAATAGAGACCTACAAAAGAACTTTATAGAAATCATTTTCAAAAGGTCTTTATAAAATTTGTAGGGCGCATTGCTCTTAAATGTTCTAAGTGTAATAGTTCAGAACATTTTGAGAAAGAATGTCCTATGGTTTGGAAACCTATTAAGAAGGCTTGGGCAAAGACCGTATATTGCACTAACTCCATTAGACCCAAGAAAATATGGGTACCAAAGAAAGCTTGAGTTTTCTTTTTAAATGCGAGTCACTATCAAGAAAAAGGTCAAATGGTACTTGGATAGTGGATGCTCAAGACATATGACGGGAGACTCAAGTTGTTTCATAAAGCTTAAGCAAGTTAATGGTGGAAAAGTTTCATTTGGAGGAAATAGTAAAGGCAGAATTGTCGGATGCGAAACAGTAAAGATTGGAAGTCTCACAATTAGCAACGTTTCTTTAGTAGAAGGACTTAACTACAACTTGCTGAGTATCAGCCAACTGTGCGATACAGGTTTCAAAATTAACTTTCAAGAAGGAATATGTTCAGGAACTAGCAAAGATTCCTCTCAGACTTTCACAGGATGAAGACATGGGAACATCTATCTTCTGGACATCAAACCAGAAAAATCCCAATGTTTAATTTCAATACAAGAGGGAGCTAATCTCTGGCATAGGAAACTTGGCCACATCAACATGAAGCAAATAGCCAAGATCTCTGCAAAGAAGCTTGTTCGTGGACTACCAAATCTGACATACCAAAGATCCGATCTATGCACACCATGCGTACTAGGAAAACAGGTCAGAGGTTCTTTCAAACCAATAAATCAAGTTTCCACTAATCGTGTGCTGCAACTCTTGCATATGGATCTCTTTGGACCAACCAGAACCCAGAGCATTGGTGGTAAGAAATATTGCCTAGTAATAGTAGATGATTACTCACGATTTACTTGGGTATATTTCTTGGCAAGTAAGTCTGAAACTTTTTCTTATTTTATAAAGTTTGCTAAGAAAGTACAGAATGAGAAGGGGTATGTTATTTCTTGTATATGGACAGATCATGGAGGTGAGTTTGAAAATCAAGATTTGCTAAATTCTGTGATGAATCTGGTTTTCAGCATGTGTTCTCCTCTCCGTACACTCCAGAACAGAATGGAGTTGTGGAAAGGAAGAATAGATCACTGCAAGAAATGGCTAGAACTCTTTTAATTGAAAGCAACATTTCTTCTCGTTTTTGGGCTGAAGCAGTTTCTACAGCATGTTATATTATTAATAGAGTTTTTTTACGACCTTTTTGGAGAAAACTCCCTATGAATTGTTCAAAGGAAAGAAACCAATTGTTTCCTATTTTCATGTGTTTGGTTGCAAATGTTTTATATTGAAAAATGCAAATGATCGAATTGGTAAGTTTGAAGAAAAATCGGATGAAGGTATTTTCCTTGGATATTCAACCACCAAAGCAAAGCTTACGAGTTTACAACAAAAAGACTCAAACAGTGGAGGAATCAATGAATGTTAAATTTCAAGACTTCATACAAATTCAATCGATCCAGACTCAACCTGAAGAATCTGAACCTGCTCTAGACTCCACAAAGTCTAAACCCCTAGAAGCAGCTCAGACTTCAGAAGATCAACAAAGAACAAACGTTGAAGAATTAGATGAAGAGAAAGATCAGTCTGTTAGACCAACCAGCAACTGGAAGAACAAGTCTAGTCACCCCAAAGAACTCATAATTGGCAACATTGATGAAGGAATCCGTACAAGATCCAAAAGGCATGAAGAGTCTAATCTTTGTGGCACTTATTTCTGAAATAGAACCCAAGAGCATAGAAGAAGCTTTAAGCGATGAAAGTTGGATTGAAGCTATGTGAGAAGAACTTAGGCAATTCAGCATTAACGATGTCTGGGAATTGACTCCTAAACCAAAAAGTAAATATGTTATTGGAGCTAAAGGGGTTTTCAGGAACAAGATGGACGAAAAAGGAAAAGTTATAAGGAACAAAGCAAGACTCGTGGCCAAAGGATATACGCAAGAAGAAGGGATAGACTATGATGAGACTTACGCACCAGTAGCAAGGTTAGAAGCAATTAGATTATTACTTGCTTTTGCTTGTTATAAGAATTTCTGGTTATTCCAAATGGACGTCAAAAGCGCATTCTTAAATGGATTTATCCAAGAGGAAGTCTATGTGGAACAACCTCCCGGATTTGAAGACCCAAGGAAGCCAGACTACGTATTTAGAGGCGAAAAAGGCGCTATATGGATTAAAGCAGGCACCTCGAGCTTGGTATGACAGGTTAAGTAAGTTTTTAATCCAAAATGGTTTGGTTAAAGGTAAGGTAAATACTACCTTGTTTATTAAAAAAGAAAATAAAAACTTTTTACTTGTACAAATCTATGTTGATGATATTATCTTTGAATCACCTGAAAATCTGTGCAAGAAATTTTCTGCGTCTATGCGGGATGAATTTGAGATGAGCATGATGGGTGAACTATCCTTTTTCCTTGGACTACAAGTAAAACAATTGAAGGAAGGGACTTTCATTCACCAAGAAAAATATGCTAAAGATCTTGTTAAAAAGTTTGGTTTGGAGAATTGCAAGAAGACTGATATACCAATGTCTAGTTCTTCGAAGCTGAACAAAGATGAGGGAGGAAAGAAAATTAACCAGAAGCTATACAGGAGTATCATTGGTTCACTTCTTTATCTTACAGCTTCTAGACCTGACATTTTGTTTAGTGTATGTATTTGTGCCAGATTTCAATTTGATCCCAAAGAATCTCATCTAAGTGCTGCAAAACGCATCATCAAATACGTTGCAACAACCTCTAAATTTGGTCTCTGGTATCCTAAGGAAGGAGATCTTACCCTCCTTGGATACTCAGACGCAAACCTAGCAGGATGTAGAGTTGATAGAAAGAGCACCTCAGGCACCTGTCAATTGCTTGGGAATAAGACAGTATCATGGTTTTCGAGGAAGCAAAGCACTGTAGCTCTTTCAATAGCAGAAGCAGAATATGTGGCTCTTGGAAGTTGTTGTTCTCAAATCTTATGGATAAAACAACAGCTAAGAGACTTTGGAATCGAAGACTCATGCACTGAGATCAAATATGACAATACCAGCGACAATTAATCTCACCAAGAATCCAGTTCTTCATTCAAGAGCAAATCATATAGAGATTCGACTTCATTTTATTAGAGACCATGTTCAAAACGGAGAAGTATTGATTCAATTCATTGACTCAAAGAATCAGCTGGCGGACATCTTTACTAAGCCACCGGAGAAAAGCCAATTTGAGTCTATTCGTTCCAGACTTAATATCTTAAAGTCTGAAGAAGTTCAGACTTAGGGACTAAAGCCTAAGGATGCTTAGACTCAGGAGATCAAGATCTACTACTGTAAGTTATTTTTTTGGAAATTTATCTTTTGGACAAAATCTCGAAAAGGTACGTTCATCTATTAATCTGTAATTGATTGATGTTATCTTTCTAAATTTTCATAATTATAGCAATCATTCCTTTTCGAAAAAGAAGTTATCTTTTTGACAGTTATATATTTTTCAAAAAGGCAGTTATTTTTTAAAAGGTATTTTTTTATTTTCCTTTTGCGACGATTCGTATAACCTGTTTTGATTGCTTTATATACCGATCGTCTTCCTCACAAACCCTAGAAGCACAGAACTTCACTTTCTCACTTTTACTCTCTAGTTTAATCTCAAAGTCTTCACCTTTCTCGCGAATCGAGTTTGGAATCTCCTAAAGGCGTGATAATGGCTTCCTAAAGAAAGTCTTCAAGAATCGCAAGCAGGGGACCACCGCCTTTGCGTGAGGGTCCTACGCATTTTGATTTTCTAGACTCTCTAAAGATGAACTTGTGGGAGAAATTCGCCTTACTTCAACTTGATAGATTTTGCTCTGAGACAACAGTAGCACATCCAGAACTTACTGCTTATTTCTATTCAAATCTAAGCTTTTTGGATGCGAATAGATTCTCGTTCAGTGTTAGAGATCGGGATTATGTGGTTGACATGGACACTTTGGCCGATGTGATTAGAGTTGAAAGAGGGGAGTTTCAATTAATCGGCATGTCTATTGGCCGTGCAACTGTGGAACTTGTTCGAGACGGGATGGTAGAAGGTCGAATTTCATACGTGAGGTTGAATGCCTCAAATGTCTTGCTTCACAAAATTGTGATCAACTGTCTTAGACCCAAATCGACTTCAAAGACTGATGTTTCAAATTCAGAAGCAATGCTGATGTATGCCATCAACGCGGCAAGAAGTTCTCTCTACCACACACTATAATGTTTCACATGTATAGATCGGTGGTGAAGGACAAGGGCCAACTTCCTTACTCAGCACTTGTTTCCAAGCTGTTCAGACACCTTAACATTCAGCCTCCCAATATTCTTTGTGTTCGATCGTGTGATCAAATGGTGGTGGGACTGAAGATGGTTTCCAAGATGCATTTGAAAGAGCTAAACAAAGCTTTGGAGCGATTCAAGGAGAAAACTCCTGTCAAGACTCATCAAGTCTCTTCGGCTGCAAAAAGAAAGGGAAAGGAGCCCATGATAGCTCCATCCAAGAAAAGAAGAGTCCTCATCTTGGAGGATGAAGAAGATGAGGAAGATGTAACCATCTCAGCTCTTGCATTAAGCAATCTTCAGCATTCTGTTCTAGAGACAGAGGAGAGAGAGGATCAAGACAAAGAAGAGGAAGAGCAGAGGGAAGAAGAGAGGGCATCAATGAGGAAAGAGGCAGAGGAAGAAAGAACTTCAGAAGAAGAAGAGTAAGGAGAACCGCAGCATCATGTCACCGACGAGGAGACAAAGCATGAAGAATACTTCTCTCCCACCGAAGGCACCGAAACAGGGGGAGTTCCGAGAGAAAAAGAGGTACTTCTTCAATTGCTTTTGCTAGTGAAGATGTGAGCCGCTCACTGCAGATCCGGAAGATTTCTATGCATCTCAATTTCCTGAGGAAGGTCATGAGGCTTCTTCTCCAAATTTGGATACTCATGCTTAGATGCCATCTTCTGCAAATACTCCTCAAACTGATTTTGTTGAGGCAAGCACTCAGACTGATAACTTAGTAGACTTTTGACGAGTGCTTGACATTCTTATGCAGATGCGAGGTCAGATCTATGCACTGGGATATGAAGTTCAGAATCTGCGGAATGCCAGTCAAGCCTCTTCAGTTTCGTTGCATGATCAAATCCAGACTCTTACTCTTCAATTTCAAGCCACTGCCAAGAGTCACGAGATGGAACAGCTGAAGGAGGATTTCAAAAAAGTTGGAAGACACTGTCAAGTCGATGGGAGATTTCCAACTTGTTCGCATTCCAAGACAATCCTAATTTCATCCTCTTTTCATTTCGTCCTTTTTAATGTTGACAAAAAAGGGGGAGAAGCTGCGTGCAGATTTGATTCATTCGAATTTGACTTTGTTTTATTTTTGTTTGACTTTACTTTTGTCTGGTTGTGATTGATTTGAATTTTGATTAATGCTTGGATTTGGATTGACTGTTTAATGCTTGCTTGCAATACTTTAAGTGTTGGCAAAGATAGTTATTTTGCAGAACTAACACATTTTCTGTGGATGCAGATTCAATGTTATCTTTATCCATTTATGAGATATCCATGTTTGCTTAAGTACTGTCTTGCAGGTCAAAATGTCCAAATCTGCATAAAAGTTTTGTCACCATCAAAAAGGGGAGATTGTTGGAGAAAACTACCTTATTTATTTTGATGCCGACAAAACATTTTCAGTCTAGTCTGAAGACTTGCAGACTCACTCGGCAAAGTCTGAAGACTTGCAGACTCACTTGACAAAGTCTGAAGACCCGCAGACTCTTTCGCCAAAGTCTGAAGTTCGCCAGACCGCCAGACTCAAGATGTAAAGTCTGCCCTCATTGACAACTTCTAGACCGACGAAGAAGATTTATCCAGATTCAAGTATTTCTTTATGGATTTGATTCGAGCGGTTGAAGAAGATCTCACGGCTGGAGATAGCATCTCAAGATCGATTATTTGATTTGATTTTGATTCGAATAATTTGGATTCGTTGATTGGCGAAGTATACTTGGAAGGTTCTACTTATGGAAACCTAGATCCTGATTGTATGGGCGAGCAGGATTGGTGGGCTATCTTCACATTCCTTAAGTAACTCGAGATCTCCCTAATTGATTACGTCCAACGGGTAGATTGGAAGAACTCCTTTGGAAGGTGCCAACGGTTGTGAAGGCATGGAGGAGTATATAAGGAAGACGCCGGTTATTTGAGTGGGTGCGAGATAGATAAATTCCAAAGTCGAAGCTTCTTATTCTTGGTCAATTCATTTGTTGAGCGAAAACTTGTACTCAAAAGAGAGTTTATACTTTTGTGAAGCCTTGAGGAAGTGTAGTAGAGTCTCTACACTGTGGAATCAAGGAAGTGATACTGTAACGACTCTTTTGATTCATAGTGGAATCCAGCCGGTGGGCTGTCAGTGCAGGAAAGTGGACGTAGGCTTGGATTAAGCCGAACCACTATAAACCTTGTGTTCTTATTCTCTTCCCTAAACTCTTATACTTTGATCGTAACTCTATTTTATTGTTAGAGTCTAATTTCCATTTGAAAGTCTGTTGCTGAACAGATTTGAGCTAAAATCATAATTTCTGATTTACTTAGAAAAAAATTTGTTTTCGCACCTATTCACCCCCTCTAGGTGCTTGTACTAGCGTTTACATAGCCGACGAGCTAAAGTTTCATTTTTGAGGTTGGAACTAGTCGCAACAAGACCCCCCGCCCTCACTCTCTCTTAGATTATCATAGAGGATTTTCAGTTGCATATATTGGCCAATAGAGCAAAAGTTGTGTTTTTTTCTTGGTTGGGTTAATGGGTCTTCAATATGAAAGGGGCTTGAGAATACACCTAGAGGGGGGTGAATAGGTGTATGTAAGAATTTTCGCAGGACTTAAAAAGATGTTTTTGATTTCAGTAGATGTTGGTCATAAGACAGAATTCAACTTTTAAATGAACGAACAACCAGTAAGCATGAATAAGAAGTTCAGGGATAAGAGAAAGTAAACACAGAGTTTATAGTGGTTCGGCTTAATCCAAGCCTACGTCCACTCTCCCGCACTGACAGCCCATCGGCTGGATTTCACTATGAATCAAAAGAGTCGTTGCGATATCACGTCCTGATTCCACACGGTGTAGAGACTTTGCTACACTTCCTTAAGGTCTCACAAATATCTAAACTCTCTTTTGAGTACAAATTTCTCGCTCAACAATTGAATCAACAAAGAACAAGGAGCTTCAGACTTTGGAATTTTTCTATCACACACCCACTCGAATAACTAGAGCTTCTTCCTTATATACTCCTTCATGCCTTCATGTCCATTGGCACCTTCCAAAGGAGTTCTTCCAATCTACCCGTTGGACATAATCAATTAGGGAAATTTCGAGTTACTTAAGGAATGTGATGATAGCCCACCAATCCTGCTCGCCCATAGAATCAGGATCTAGGTTTCCATAAGTAGAACCTTCCAAGTATACTTCGCCAATCAACGAATCCAATTTACTCGTATTGAATTCAAAATGAATAATAGATCTTGAGATGCTATCTCCAGCCGTGAGAAACTTCTTTAGCCGCTCAAATCAAATCCATAAATAAATACTCAATTATGGATAAGTCTTCTTCGTCGGTCTAGAAACTGTCAATGAGGGCAAACTTTAAATTTTGAGTATGGCGGTCTTTAGACTTTGACGGAAGAGTTTGCAAGTCTTCAGACTAGACTGATGGAAACGTTTTGTCAACTTGAAAACAAATAAGGAGGTTTTCTCTAACAATCTCCCCCTTTTTGATGGTGACAAAACTTTCCTGCAGATTTGGATATTTTTGACCTGCAAGACAATACTCAAGCAAACAAGGATATCTCCTAAAAGATAAATGAGTTAGGATAAAGATAGTATTGAATCTGCATCCATAGGAAATAAGTTAATCCTGTAAAAATAACTATCTTTGTCATGAGTACCAACAATGCTTAAGATACTGCAAGCATTTAAACGATTAAACCACAATCCAAAAAGAAACACAATCCAAAAGTCATAACCTCACAACCAGATAAAAGTTAAAGTCAAATTAAATTTGCACTTCTCCCCCTTTTTGTTAGCATTGAAAAAAGGTAGAGACGAAAAAGAGAATTAGATTAAGATTCTTTTGGAACGCGAACAAGCTGGAAATCTCCCATCGACTTGACAGTCTCCTCCAGCTTTCTCAGATCCTCCTTCAGTTGTGCTAATTCTTCACCCTTGGCAGTTGCTTGAACTTGAAGATTAAGGGCCTGAACTTGATTAAGCAAAGAATCTGAAGAGGCTTGATAAGCATTCGCATCCCAAGGCATAAATTTCACCTCTCATCTCCATAAAAATATCAAGCAATCTTCTAAAGTCTGCTGTGTTATCAGTTTGAGTGCTTGCTTCAGCATGACCAGGTTGTGGAGTATTGGCAGATGATGGCACATCAGCATGGGCATCCAGATTAGGAGATGAAATCTCATGACCTTCTTCAAGAAAGTGTGAAGCATATACATCTTCTGGATTGGCAGGAGAACGACTGACATCATCACTAGTAAAAGCAAGTGAAGGAGTACCTCTTTTCTCAGTAGCTCCCCCAGTTTCAGTGCCTTCAGGTGGAGAGAAGTACTCTTCATGTTCTGTTTCTTCTTTAGTGACAGGATGGCCTTGTTCTCCTTATTGCTCTTCTTCTGCACTTCCTTTCTCCTCTGCTTCCTTCCTCATCGATTCCCTTTCTTCACTCCTCTTCTCTGTCTCTGGAACAGAACGCTGCAACTTCCTTAAGGCAAGAGCGGAAATGGTAACATCATCATCATCATCTTCTTCATCCTGCAAGATGATCGCTCTTCTTCTTTTAGATGGAGCTGTCATGGGCTCATTGCCTTTCCGCTTTGCAACCACAAAGTCTTGATGAGATTTGACAGGAGTCTTCTCCTTGAATTTCTCTAGAGCCTTGTTTAGCTCCTTCAGACACATATTGGAAACCATCTTCAGCCCTACCACCATTTGATCACATGTCCGAACACACAAAATTTTGGGAGGCTGAATGTTAAAGTGTCTGAATAGCTGAGTAACAAGTGCTGAATAAGGAAGTTGACCCTTGTCCTTCACCATTGATCTATACATGTGAAACATGATAGTATGCGGCAGAGAAAACTTTTTACCAGCATTGATAGCATACATCAGCTTTTCTTCTGAATTGGAGATGTTAGTCTTTGATGTGGATTTAGGTCTAAGACAGTCGATCACAATCTTATGAAGCAAGATATTCGAAGCATTCATTCTCGAATAAGAAATTTGGCCTTCTGCCATTCCATCTCAAACAAGCTTTACAGTCGCACAACCAATAGACACGCTAATTGATTGAAACAACCCTCTCTCTACTCCAATCACATCAGCCAGAGTGTCCATATCAACCACATAATCCTGGTCTCTAACACTAAAAGAAAATATATTTGCATCCAAAAAGCTTAGATTGGAATAGAAATAAGCAGAAAGTTTTGGATGGGCTACAGTAATGTCAGAGCAAAATCGTTCAAGTTGAAGTGAAATAAAGTTCTCCCGCAACTTCACATTCAAAGAGTCAAGAAAATCGAAATCCACACTTCTTGGGTTCATGACCCCTCGCTTCAACAACTTAGAGTAAGTTTGCTTGTGTTCCTTAGAACGAAACAGATCTGATTTTGTTCCTCGAATGTTCGCAGCAATACCCATTCTAGGCTTAAAATGAGAAAACATCTTTTCATCATAAACATCTTTTCATCATCATTTCCATCAGGCTGACTAACTCCTCCAAAACGTGGATCACTTGGGAAATTTGCAAAAGCCCTATCTGCAGAACCAACAGGAGCAATCCCCAAACGTTCCATTGTTTGCAAAAAGTGGGTTTCATTTCTGTACCCCTTTCCTTTCAAAAACTCATCAATAATGGTCATTGGAGAGCCTCCATCCTTTAAGGCAGAGTAAAGTTTGAAGTTAAAAGTAGGCTTTTGAGTTGTTACAGGTTTAGCATCTTCGATAATTTCGTCCTCCATTTGTTGTTGAACATCTTGTGGTCTAGCTTGAGGAGAATGGCGCGGTTGAGAATGTTGTGGACTTTGCTGTTGCCTTGGAGATTCTTCTTGCTCGGTAAGGTCAAAATGCATAGGACCCTCACGCATATGCTGTGGTCCCCTGCTTGCAATCCTTGAACACTTTCTTTGGAAAGACATTCTCACAGTCTTTGAGAGTTTCCAAACTCGATTCGCAAGAAAGATGAAAACTTTAAGGATTAAACTAGGGAGAAAAAGTAAGAAGGTGAAGTTCTGTGCTTCTAGGGTTTGTGAGTAAAAAAGAAGAAGAAGAACAGTATATAAAGCAATCGAACTGGGGTATACGAATCGTCACAAATGAAAAATAAAAAATGTCTTTTCAAAAATAACTACCTTTTTGAAAATAGATAACTGTCAAAAAGATAACTTTTTCAAAAAGGAATGATTGCTGTAATTACAAAAACTTGGAAAGATAACATCAATCAATTACAGATTAATAGACAAACGTACCTTTTCGAAAGATAAATTTCTAAAATTGAAATAACTTACAGTCGTGATCCTTGATCTTCTAAGTCTGAGCATCTTTATACTTTTATCCCTGAGTCTGAACTTCTTCAGACTTTATGATATTAAGCTTGGATCGAACAGACTCAAATTGACTTTTCTCCGGTGGTTTTGTAAAAATGTCCGCCAGCTAATTCTTTGAGTCAATGAATTGAAATAGGACTTCTCCATTTTGAACATGGTCTCTTATAAAGTGATGTCGAATCTCTATATGCTTTGCTCTTGAATGAAGAATTGGATTCTTGGTAAGATTAATCGCGCTTGTGTTGTCACATTTAATCTCAGTGTATGAGTCTTCGATTCCAAAGTCTCTTAGTTGTTGTTTTATCCATAAGATTTGAGAACAACAACTTCCAAGAGCCACATACTTTGTTTCTACTATTGAGAGAGCAACCGTACTTTGCTTCCTTGAGAACCAAGATATTGTCCTGTTTCCAAGTAATTGACAAGTAGCCGAGGTGCTCTTTCTATCAACTCTACATCCTGCTAGATCTGCGTTTGAGTATCCAAGAAGAGTAAAGTCTCCTTCTTTAGGATACCATATACCTAACTTAGAGGTTGTTGCAACATATTTGATGATGCATTTTGCAGCACTTAGATGAGATTCTTTGGGATCTGATTGAAATCTGGCACAAATGCAAACACTAAACAAAATGTCAGGTCTAGAGGCAGTAAGATGAAGAAGTGAACCAATTATACTCCTGTATAGCTTCTGGTCAACTTTCTTTCCTCCTTCATCTTTGTCTAGTTTCGAAGAACTTGACATTGGTATATCAGTCTTTTTGCAATTCTCCAAACTGAATTTCTTAACAAGTTCTTTAGCATATTTCTCTTGATGAATGAAAATTCCTTCCTTCAATTGTTTCACTTGTAGTCCGAGAAAGAAAGATAGTTCACCCATCATGCTCATCTCGAATTCATCCTGCATAGACTTAGAGAATTTCTTGCACAAATTTTCGTTCGGAGATCCGAAAATAATATCATCAACATAAATTTGAATTTTTACTTTCTCTTTTAATAAATAGAGTGGTGTCTACTTTACCTTTCACAAAGCCACTTTGGATTAAAATCCTACTTAACCTTTCATACCAAGCTCGAGGTGCTTGCTTTAATCCATATAGCGCTTT
This sequence comes from Eucalyptus tenuipes, assembly GCA_014182365.1. Classification (NCBI taxonomy): domain Eukaryota; kingdom Viridiplantae; phylum Streptophyta; class Magnoliopsida; order Myrtales; family Myrtaceae; genus Eucalyptus; species Eucalyptus tenuipes. The sequence goes on along the minus strand of CM024542.1, from coordinate 9,539,370 downwards.
TTTCAATCTGAATACAAAGTCTGGTTTCCTTAGGTCTTCAAAATTGGGAGGTTGTTCCACATAAACTTCCTCTTGGATAAATCCATTCAAGAATGCACTTTTGACGTCCATTTGAAATAGCCTTTTGGTTTAGGAGTTAATTCCCAAACATCGTTAACACTGAACTGCCCTTGAGTTCTTCTTGCATAGCTTCAATCCAGCTTTCATCAGTTAAAGCTTCTTCAATGCTTTTGGGTTCTATTTCAGAAATAAGAGCCACAACGCTAGACTCTTCATGCCTTTTGGATCTTGTACGAATCCCTTCATCAATGTCACCAATAATGAGTTCTTTGGGATGACTAGACTTGTGCCACCAGTTGCTGGTTGGTCTGACAGTTTGCTCATCTTTTTCTTCATTTAATTCTTCAAAATTCATTCGTTGTTGACCTTATGTAGTCTGAGCTGCTTCAGAGGAATTAGACTTTGTAGAGTCTGGAGCAGGTTCAGATTCTTCAGGTTGAGTCTGAACCAATTGATTTTGTATAAGGTCTTGAAATTTGACATTCATCGACTCTTCCACAGATTGAGTCTTCTTGTTGTATGCTCTGTAGGCTTTACTGGTGGTTGAATATCCAAGGAAGATTCCTTCGTCTGATTTTTCTTCAAACTTACCGATGTGATCATTTGCATTTTTCAAAATAAAACATTTGCAACCAAACACATGAAAATAGGAAACAATTGGCTTCTTTCCTTTGAACAACTCATAAGGATTTTTATCCAGTATTGGCCTTAAGAAAACTCTATTACTGATATAACATGCTGTAGAAACTGCTTCAACCCAAAAACGAGAAGAAATGTTACTTTTAATTAAAAGAGTTCTTGCCATTTCTTGCAAAGATCTATTCTTTCTTTCCACAACTCCATTTTGTTCTAGAGTATATGGCGAAGAGAAAACATGCTTTAAACCATATTCATCACAAAAATTTGCAAAGTCTTGATTCTCAAACTCACCTCCATGGTCTGTCCGGATGCTTGTTATAGTATATTCTTTCTCATTTTGAATTTTCTTAGCAAACTTTGAGAAATGAGAGAAAGCTTCAGACTTACTTGATAAAAAGAATACCCATGTAAAGCGAGAGTAATCATCCACGATTACTAAATAAATATTTCTTCCCACCAATACTTTGTGTTCTGGTTGGTCCAAAGAGATCCATATGCAGAAACTGCAGAACATGATTAGTAGAAACTTGATTTATAGGTTTAAAGGAATTTCTTACCTGTTTTCCCAAAACACATGGTGTGCATAATTCTGACTTTTGAAAACTTAAGTTGGGCAGTCCACGAACAAGCTTTTTGGAGGAATTTTTGGTTATCTGCTTCATATTGACATGGCCAAATTTTCTATGCCAAAGATTTTCTTCATCTTGAATAGAAATTAGACACTGAGAGCTTTCTGATTTGATATCTAGAAGATAAATGTTTCCATGTCTTCGTCCAGTAAAGGATTGAGACAAATCCTTACTAGTTCCTGAACAAATGCCTTCTTGAAAATTGATTTTGAATCCAGTGTCACACAATTGGCTTATACTGAGTAGATTATAGTTCAAGCCTTCCACCAAGGAAACATTATTGATTGTGAGACTCCTAATCTTAACAGTTCCACATCCAATAATTCTTCCTTTGCCATTTCCACCAAAAGAAACTTTTCCACCATTTGTCTGAGTAAGCTTTATGAAGCAATTTGAATCCCCTGTCATGTGTCTCCAACAGCCACTATCCAAATACCATTTGATCTTTTTCTTGAAAGTGACCTGCAATTATGAAAAGATTTCAAGTTCTCTTTGGTACCCATACTTTCTTGGGTCCAGGGGAGTTAGTTCCAAAAATAGTCTTTGCCCAGTTTCTCTTAATAGGTTTCCAAACTTAGGACAATCCTTCTCAAAATGTTCCGAGCTGTTACACTTTGAACATTTAAGAGCACTTCGACCAACAAATTTTACAAAAAATTTTGAAAATGATTTTTGTAAAAAGTTTTAATAAGTCTCTGTTTGATTCTTTCTTTTACTTTTTGGAAATCAATTAAAGTAATAGTTTCCAGTGTCATTCCCAAACCTGATTTACAAAAATAAGGTCTTTGAATTGAAAGAATTTTATCAAGCTTTTTAGATCCATTTGAAAACTTTTTTGAGATATTTGAAATGTCTTCTTTCAAGAGATTGTTTTCTTTTGAAAGAAAATCTGCATTTTCTTTTGTAGTTTTAAAATTGTTGTTCAGACTTTCAAATCTTTCTTTCCAAGAAACTTTCTATTGCCTCAGTATAGAATTTTCCTTTTTTAGTTCAGAAATTCTTTTAAGAGATACCTTAAGGCTAAGACAGAGTTCATCAATATACTTTGAAACTTTAATAGGAATTTTAAAGTTACTAACCTCAATTTCCTTGTCTGAATCTGAGTCGGAGTCTGTTTTAGAGTCTGAGTCTGATTTTGAATTTTCCATTAGACAAATGTTGGCATATTCTTCATCACTCTCTTCACATTCCGTGTCGCTCCAGGTCTTTGCTTTGAGAGCTTTCTTGAATTTCTCTGTATTTCCTTTCTTTTTCTTCAATAGAGGATAGTTGGGTCTGATGTGTCATTTCATCTTGCATTCGAAGCAAATCACATCTTTGTTGAACTCATTCCCTTCAGTTGCTTTATTTTGAGATCTTTGAGTATTTTGCTTCCTCCAGTTGTACTTTCTTCCTTTTCTGTTTAACTTTCTGAACTTCCTTATCATGAGTGCTAATTCTTCATCATCCAGATCATCTTCTGAATCTGTAATATCAGAATCATCATTAGAGTTTGAAGCAATTGACTTCTTACCTTTAGGACCTTCTTCTTCATCGATTTGCTCCACTTCATAAGATTGAAGTGTGCCCACTAATTCGTCAATAGATAAAGGTGCGATCCTTTGTGTTTCTCTAATGGAAGTCTTGATGTGATTCCAGTCTTTAAAGAGTCCTCGCAGCAACTTGTTGACTTTCATTTGCCCTGAGATTGGTTGTCCATGATATGCAAGACCATTTACAATCTCTGTAAAACGGCTAAACATATTAGTGATGGTTTCTCCTGGCTTCATTTTGAAAGCTTCATATTGCCCAAGAAGAATGTTGATCTATGTTTCTTTAACTCGATCGGTTCCTTCATAGGTAACATGCAACCTATCCCAGACTTCTTTTGTTGTTTCACAAGATGAAATTCTGTTATACTCAGTAGGAGATAAGGCACAATATAAAGAATAGATAGCTTTTGCGTCAAGAGCTTGTCTCTTGGTTATCTCTTCTTATGTCATCTCTCTAGCATCTGTCACTTCCTTCCCTCTTTCTGAAGTTGATGTTTTTGTAGGAATAACACATTTTCCCACCACATCCCATTCAAAGGGATCTTTCGATCTTAGGAAAGCTTTCATCTTGTCCTTCCCATCAAAGTAAGGAGGTCTGGTGTTGCTTTGACCTTCAACCAGCCCTGAAGCCAAAATACAAGCCATAGATCTTTAGCTTAAGAAGTAAATCACTTGAATAAATAAGCACACAGGCTTTGATACCAATTGAAAGGGGCTAGAGAATACACTTAGAGGGGGGTGAATAGGTGTATGTAAGAATTTTCGCAGAACTTAAAAAGATGTTTTTGATTTCAGTAGATGTTGGTCATAAGACAGAATTCAACTTTTAAATGAACGAACAACCAGTAAGCATGAATAAGAAGTTCAGGGATAAGAGAAAGTAAACACAGAGTTTATAATGGTTTGGCTTAATCCAAGCCTACGTCCACTCTCCCGCACTGACAACCCATCGGCTGGATTTCACTATGAATCAAAAGAGTCGTTACAGTATCACGTCCTTGATTCCACAGTGTAGAGACTTTGCTACACTTCCTCAAGGTCTCACAAATATCTAAACTCTCTTTTGAGTACAAATTTCTCGCTCAACAATTGAATCAACAAAGAACAAGGAGCTTCAGACTTTGGAATTGTTCTATCACGCACCCACTCGAATAACTAGAGCTTCTTCCTTATATACTCCTTCATGCCTTCATGTCCGTTGGCACCTTCCAAAGGAGTTCTTCCAATCTACCCGTTGGACATAATCAATTAGGGAGATCTCGAGTTACTTAAGGAATGTGATGATAGCCCACCAATCCTGCTCGCCCATACAATCAGGATCTAGGTTTCCATAAGTAGAACCTTCCAAGTATACTTCGCTAATCAACGAATCCAATTTACTCGTATTGAATTCAAAACGAATAATAGATCTTGAGATGCTATCTCCAGCCGTGAGAAACTTCTTTAGCCGCTCGAATCAAATCCATAAATAAATACTCAATTCTGGATAAGTCTTCTTCGTCGGTCTAGAAACTGTCAATGAGGGCAGACTTTAAAACTTGAGTCTGGCGGTCTTCAGACTTTGACGGAAGAGTCTGCAAGTCTTTAGACTAGACTGATGGAAACGTTTTGTCAACTTCAAAACAAATAAGGAGGTTTTCTCCAACACAATATTCCTTTATCTCGTTGTTTCTAGCAGGAAGCTGAGTTTTTTCTTATGTTTGATTGTTGAATTGTCCTGCTTCCTATTTTCCATCTGTCTTATTTCCATATTTTTCTTACCTTGTTTATTTCTCTTTTGGTGAAGCACAACCCAAATGATCGGATTAGTAGTTTGCCTGAAGATGCTATAGGCTTTATATATCTCTTTTGACATCTAGAGAAGCACAAACGACTTGTCTTCTTTCTAGAAGATGGAAGCATTTGTCTACATGTCAAGTCACCAACCTTGACTTCGACTGGTCTGACTTGTTGGCCGAGATGAAAGCTAACCCCGAGATAGCTGAAAAGGAGAGGGATAGATATGTGCAATGGGTGGACAATGTCTTGCATCGTCAAAGTGGAGGGTTCCATTTACATAGATTCGCATTACGCTTCCACTTGAATATCTCATATAAGCCTCACATTGATCGATGGATTAGGTTTGCATTGGCAAAACGAGTTAAAGTTCTCCAACTAGATTTTGAGCTTGCAGTTTTTTAAGGATTTCGAGATTGCCATACATTTTAGGGCATGAAATACTTACGGATGATGATGTAGGGTGTTCACAACGGACTTCAGGTCTAAGTAATGTTGACTTGAGCCCTTCTATATCGTGGCATGTTGGATTTAGGTATCTTGAAGAGCTCTACTTGAATCGAGTCACTGTGGATGGAGAACTCGTTGAGCAACTGCTTGCCAATTGTCCAAAACTAGAGCGATTGGTATTGGAGGAGGCTCATACTTTGACAAGGTTTAGAGTTTCTGGCCAATCATTGAAGCTAAAGCACTTGCGCATATTATGGTGTGATAATCTTGAATACGTTGAGATTTATGACACTGATCTTGTGTCCTTCACTTTCGTGGGAATGAGTATGCCGGTATGTTTGGACAAGCTCCCCTAGCTGTCTGAGGTGTCTATTAGAGGAAACTCGTTGTTGCAATTGCCTGTTATGTCGCCTCTGCTTTCGAGCCTTCCTTGTGTGCAAATTCTCAAACTTGAATTCTTTCAGCTACTCAGTGTAAGAGCACTGACTGGTTTTTTTAAGGTTTCGTAAGTTATTTCCTTACTATAATCTGTGTTGCCTTTGATTCTCTCTCTATAATATGCAGGAAAATTTACAGATTCGTCAACTACCTAAATTGACAAGTGTCAAGCAATTGATATTGAGAGTTCCAGTATTTAAAGAAGCAAGTCTACTTCCCTTGACTCTTGTGATCGAGGCATGCCCCTGCCTGCGGAGTTTTGTGTTAAAGGTGGGTTTTCAGGCCCTACTCAAGTCTTCATCTATTTAGGTATTAAACAGATGCATTAGGGTCGAATATGATGTACCAAGCCACCGTTGAATTCGGACATCATGTGATTAGTAACTACTCGATGTGACAATCCACATAGACATACTTTGTTTTGCAAGTTCTTTTTTCCATTGGCATTCTCCAATGCGACGCGATTTTGTGTCAATTAATAATATGCAGCATTCTTATTTTGCCACAGTTGATGTTCCCGGAGGACATGCTATGCAGGCAGATAAAATTGAAAAGAGTTGATGGACCTCCCCATCGATACCTAATGGAGGTTGAATTTCATAATTATTATGGGCGACCTTATGATCTTGAGCTAGTGATTTACCATGTCGATAATGCTATTGCTCTTGAGAAGTTAGTGGTGAGTCCTTGTGAGGAAGAATTGGTCACGGTTGGTGAGCGAAAAATGTTGAAAAAGTTGAGGGAACCTAGAGAACGGGCTTGGCAACAACTCAAGGGAAAGTTACCTTCAAAGATTGATCTAGTGATTAATTAATGGAACCCAAGCCTTGTTCACACGGCATCCACAGAGTCAGTAAGGATGGCTATTATTCTGCGAGTTACTCCTCTTCCCCTCTTCAAAGTTTTTTTTTTCCTTTTACTGCGGATATAAGTTTTGTTATTAATAATTTGTTGTTCCGGATTTTATTTGGATTTATAAGTTATGTAATGACATAAAGCCATGAATAATGGATGTTCCTGCATTTCTCGAGTCATTTTAATCTGTCAAGGACTCCAAAAACAATTGTGACTTTGTGTTTGCTTGGTATTTGTTAGTCATTAAAGTGATAGTAGGAGAGTATAAATATGTAACTTTATCATGTGCCTATCGATCTGCATTATCATCTGTCTATCGATCCACTCTAAGTTTAGTATCTCAATTTATGAGGAAATAGAATATTATTTCTCTTGATTTGATTTTCTGCATGTGCATATCATTGATTAATATGTTACCTAAGATAATTATCTAATAAAATCTATTTGGTCCAATAACAATTATGATTCGAAATCCCATAGGAGGCGGATTAGATACAAAAATAAGATTGCCCTTATCCAATCTGGGATATTCTTGCTTAAATTCACGTGGGAGATTCATCACCGTGCCTTTTCCATGACCTCGCCAAGTCGCGTGTTCCCTCCTCTCATCACGTGGCCCAGCCCTTCCCTCCCCTCCCACTCCGCCCCACTACTTAGCTCCCAGACGCTTTTCACGGACCATAACCACCACCCGACTAGCTCCAACAACTTCAAGCTCGTCGTCGGACTGTGCAAGCGGCTTGGGTGGCAACGAGTGGCGAGCAGAGTCACACGTCGCAGGCGGCGCAATGATGGGCTCACCTCACAAGCAGTGCAGATCGTAACAGCTCATCGTCACCGCAAGGGGAGCAATGTGGCTAAGACGATCGCCAGAACTTACAAGATGTTGCAAATCGAATCGGAAAAAGACTGGAGCTCGCAGGGGACTCCAGGGACCCGCAAGAAAAAGGCCTTTTGTTGGCCCTTTAGTGGGCTTTATAATAAGATTGCACTGTATCAAGACTATGACTAACTAGCATAAATAATTAGATATCTACTCATTTTCATGATGGAAACAAGTGAAGAAAACTTTCCAAATTAATTACAGATGCATAATAGAGGAAAATGACAAGAAAAAGCCAGTGCATAGTCAAGTACCAAATTCTATCGAATATGAATTGAAAAGTTGCTAAAGCAAAGATACTCACCTTTCTATCCGCCCTTCAATAGGCCTTACAGCAGGACCTTCTGTCCTTCCTTCAATAGGCCCAACAACAAACTCTTCAATAGACCCAACAACATGCAGAGTTTGAAACTTTATATGGGAACAACTCAATTGACTCAAAATTGGATCCCATCAAAGGCTCTTACCTTTAAAATCAACGTCAACGGAGCATTTATGGAAGGAGCAATGTTAGGGGCTATCTTGGGAGTTCTTCGAGACACATTGGGAACCCTTTTTGACAGTTTCGCAAAGATGATCCTAGCTTCATCGAAGCTTTGAAATTTTTTCAACTGAAGAAAGAGATAGAAAGATTGAGATTAAATCCGATTGTCTAGAGATGGTGGATGCAGTTATGCAAGATAAGCATGTGGGATGGGAGATGCTGTCTTTAACGGAAGATGCTAGAATTCTGTTGGCCCATTATGATCACACTACCTTGGCCCATTGCAATTGGTCCGCAAATTTAGTAGTCAATTAGGTTGCTAAATCCCACCGAAGGAATACTCTAACCTCTTCTTGGGTAATCTGTCCCACCAACCTCTATGGGATTTGTTATGTTTGGATGCCCCTTTGTCGGGTTTTTTTGTTTATCAACTCTTAAGTATTAATATTAAAGTTGCTTTCTCATCCCAAAAAAAAAAATAATAGGCTCTATTTTTGGCCCTAAATCAACCCTTGTAGTAATTTATTGTTGTTGATATTGGTTTTTTAGCTCACAACCTTTGTTATTGTTCCCCTCATTGTGGCAACAGGAGCATTTCATCTTTACTCCAGTCCTATTCAACCTTTGACTTGATGCCTCTTCCTCTTGCATTTTTCGTCTCCTTTTTGGCTATCTTATTTGCTTCTTCAATGCAAAGGTACAGGTCCTTCATATTTGTTGGCTCCCAAAATTTGCTACTTCTGATAAACTACATCATGAATTGGTATAAAGCAAGGTATGAGTTTTTTTTTTTTTTTTTTTTATGTACTAATCATCTAGGTAATCCTTTGGGTTTTGTTTCTTTATCTAAATGGCACAAAATGACATGGGCATAACGAATTCCATTTAGTTACCAGACTCAACATGAACACTTTCTTCTATTTAGGTTGACAATATACTTATCATAATTTTCAATGATCTCACATCCATTATTTCCATTCCATATTGGATGGTAGAACCTACTAGCAGCAACGTTCGCATCCAATCTCTTTACAATCCTAGGACCACATTTTCTAGTCCACTTTGTATCCTCGTCCCTTTGTCTATGCAGTCTAGTCATGACCATAACTCGAATATAATCAAGCCTGCTGATGATTGGTTTGCACCTGGCCTTAAAAATTTCGTCATTGAAAGCTTTACTAAGATTGTTATCAATGATATCGCATTTGAACTATTCATTGAAGGAAGGCCCGACACTAGTGCTTAGCTTTTGTTTGGAATAGTGCATCAAAACCTTCGTTTATCAGCTGCAATAACCCTAGTTTGGCTAATTTGAAATTAGTCATGTTGGTACTCTTTGCTACATCCTAGAACTACTTATGCTTCTTATCCCTTTTGATTCTTTGCCCAATTTGTGTAAATGTGCCTCGCGCACATTCTATGCTCACATATGGCATCAACTCAGCCAATACAAGAACAAGTCCCTATAAAAACTCAAACCAACTAATACAGATCAGAAAAAAAATATGCAAGTTATCAAAATTAAAATGGAATTAATTCACAATAGTATTACTTTATGTTGGTCGCTCATAAATGTCTATCCTTCCCCATCGATTATTTCAAGGTCGGCCATTAATTTTTTTAGGAATCAAGACCAAGTATCCTTGTTCTCTATCTTCACGACTATCCAAGTTATCAAAAACATTTGATTGTCGGCATCTCTCCTCATAACAACCAACAACTCCCTTTTGCATAAGCCCTTCATAAAGCATACATCCAATCCTACAACTTTTCTACAACCAGCCAAAAAGCCTCGTTTGCATGCATCAAAACAGACATAAAATCTATTCAAATCTACGCCCACCATCAAGCATTGGTCTCTTTACGACCTCTGCATATACCTATTAGATGGATTTTGAATCATGCATTCGCAAGCATAACCCCTACTTGCGCATACTCTTTCATATACCGACTTATCAATATTTTTATCATCCTCAGCTTAGCTCTCTTGCATTGATTCCTTAATACATTAACCTTTAACTGCTCCTTTGCTAACAACTGGAAGCAAGAACTCTTGATTTCTAGCATTACTTTGATAGTATTGAAACAGTGCTTCGACAACTACACTCTTAATATCCTTTTATTGTCAAATATAATTAAACGAGTATGTTCCTCTTAGAATGACCTAATATGAAATGACCCATTCCTATTCAGCACGCCATATAGTTTTCATGGACAATTGAGTTGTGAGCACTTAGCTTTCACAAATTACTTGGTATTTCTAATGAATTCAATACTCCTCTGTTTAGCAATGGAGCTATTGACAATAGATTCTTTTAATTATTTGGTATCATCAACTTTCATAATCACGGACAAAACATGTTTATTAACAGTCGTAACAAGGCTACTTACTTTTCCTTCTACGCACAGGTTCTTCTTCATCATTGCCATGCTCATTCTCCAAACCAACAATTTTATCGCCGCAACTTTCTTCATCTTCATTTCCATTAGCTTCAGTTGGAGCTCTATCCTTATTTATTGACTCACACCTTTCTTCTAAAGCTACAATTTTTTTTTTGACAAATTCCATTTGCTTTTGTCTTGACTGTGCGAGTTCATCATCATCTTTGTTACTTGGGAAATTTACTGTTGTCAAATATTCCTTTTGCTTTAAGTTTTCATCGCTCACATCTTCACCTGAGATTTCAGGACATCTCCCTCATTGCTCATCTCTATCAATATGATTTGTCTTCCTTTTCTCCCTCACTTGCCTCTCACATTGCCCTCCATTAAACCTACACTTATCCCCAACCTGATTACTCGCTTGAGTAGGATCTTTCACTTCTCCTCTTTCAGTGGTCTTGCCATCCTCATGATTTCTATCATCCTCACCATCCTCATGATCACTATAATATTCAACATAGATCTTAGCTTCGTCACTATGAAAATAATAGTAAATAATATCCTTAATGCCATTATTGTCATTAAAAGTCTCAAACCATCCTTCAATTCCTTCTCAGGAGCACATTAATGCAGCTTTTGAACTTTCCATCATAAAAAATACACAAAATCTCTCACAAAATCAATATATGATGACTTTCCAATATTGACGGAGATAGTACCTTTATTTCCACCCACATATTCTTAGTGTTCGGCACCAATAATAAACTCCCCACCATAGCAAACAATAACGCTTACGTAATTCTCGTCCGTGTCGATGCTGCACCCAAGGAGGAAAAAAAGTCATTAGTTTTTGGGACCACAAAGCGAAATCATCAACTTCACATGCAAGTTCTTGTCATTTTGTCAAAAGAAACAAAGGAAACTGATTTATTCAATTTTGTCCCATTATAGAAACAAATGAAGCCGAATTGAATAAACAAAGTGAGGTCCCATCACCCATTTTTCAATTCGATCCCATCCGGTTCCCATAGAAGCACTCCAACCAATTAAATAAAGTGAAGTCTCGCTACTGCCTCGTAAGTATCAAAAAACTATGTTTCCTTTTGAGTTGAGCTCTCATTTTCTCCTCCGCGCCCTATTTTTTTATTCGGTCCCCGCAAAAGAAAGCAATCCAACTAATTAAACAAAAGTGAGGTCCCCACCACTTTCCCACCAAGCGGAGCCTTCATTTTGCCGTCCATGCCCTAATTTGTCGATCAAATCCTAAATTTTCCACCTAATTGACCCATTGAAAAAACATACAAACCTGAGTGAGTGAGAGTTAGGGACACAGCTAGCAAACAATGAAAAATGATGGTGCAACTACGATGGTAGCCGAGCAATGGCGGCCGAGCAACGGTGGGCAAGCGAGTGAGCTACGTTTGGTGTCTGGCAAGGATCATACTTCATATGCGGACGAATAACCCTCATTTTAGTCCCCCCTTCAGCGACGTCGTTTTGGTCATATGAGCTATCAGGCACTATTTTTGTAAGGCAATCCATGTGTGATGGCAACACGACATTGATTCTTAAGAAGAATGGAAAACGACGTCATTTATGTCATTTCAGATGGACTGCATTTTTAATTAATATAAAAGTCACGTAATCAGTTTAGTCGGAATCTCTCACCAGTGGCACCAAAGTGATTATTTTTTCTACTATTTGGCACTTAAATGATCCAGCGAAAATGTTTGACATTAAAATGAGCGCCGTACATAATTTTTATTACTTCTAATATATTTTCCTGGTTATTTTTTTCTATCTTAATAATAATACCCCCATGGCTCCAAGGACGACCCACACTCAACTTTCGCATCTAGACGTGAAAGGTTCCTACTAGGCACCTAGTCTTCTTCTTGTCCTAAAAGCAACCTTGCTCCTGACCACAGTCCTACCGTTCGCTCCAAGCTGTCTTGATCATTTCTCGCAGAAAATCAATTGAATTCAATTTGATTCCCCGTATCGATCCATCGATTAATCGGTCGATCCCAATCCATCCGAATCTCTCTCTCTCTTACCATTTTCCATGCGATCGAGCTATGGACTTCTCTCGCGAGAGCCTAGTCTACCTTACGAAGCTCGCGGAGCAAGCTAAGCATTATGATGGTCAGTTGGGTTTTCTATTATTTCTCTTCACGCTCTTTTCGTTTTCTTTTGTCCTTCCTTTTTTTTTAGTTCGTGATTTCATTGCCCATTAACTTGAATATTGGTTTGAAGTACTGGTTTGAGCTTTCGGGCTCAACCATTAATTGCTGGCTGCAACTCAGTTTGTGCTTGGCGCGCGATATCAATTTTTCTAGCTCAAGCTTAGGTCGCTGTGAATTAGAAGAGCTTCAATTGCAGTCGATTAGTTGGTATTTGAGTCGATTTGATATCTCAAGTGAGTTGGGCAGGATATGCTTTTCAATTCGTTGTGATTTATCCTTGGATTATAGCGTATTCTGCTCCCCATAATTCGCAGCTGAACATTGCGTAGTAAGGATCTTACTATTTGATGTCGTATTTTCAATTGAAAGTAGCTTATGTGATGGTGCTGACTGTTACCCAGTCTGCTTAATGGCATGTACTTAAGATCCGGTCAAGTCTCGACATTTTCGTGACTTGAGCTAAGCTTGTACCGATCCCGCACTTAGATGTAGAAATATGTCGAATTTGTGATTGGGTATTGGCTTGCCAGATGATATCAGGGGTGCACAAAATGCCGTCTCCCTAAAAAGTTATTTCTTCTTTTCTTGGTTTTTTGTTTTTGGGTTTTTTTTCAAATTTTCTTTCTTCGTTCATATTCTACCTTTCTGATGGTATTTGTGTTGATAGAAATGTTGGACGAAATGGAGAAGGTTGCGAAGCCCAATGTTGCTTTGACCATAGAAGAGAGAAACCTACCACCTGTTGGGTACAAAAATGTTCCTGGGGCTCGGAGGGCATCCTAGAGGATTCTGACGTCCATGGAGCAAAAGAAAGATGCAACGGGCAACGAGATCAGCGTGAAGTGAATCAAAGATTGCAGGAAGAAGCTTGAATCAGAGCTTTCTAGCATTTGCAGTATTATCGTGGTTGTACTTGATGAGCATGTCATTCCCTCAGTATCCGACGGTGAATCCAAAGTTTTTTACTATAAGATGTGAGATATGATATGTTGCTAGTAGACAACTGTTCCCCTACTTCTGGGGTACGGCTTTCCATGCTAAGAGATCACTAATGTTTGATGCGTCCTTGTGTTTGGTGGAACTTGGCCTTCATAGGAAAGGAGACTACTGTTAGAAAAAACTGAGCGATTCTAATCGTGCATTTAAAAATAAAATTCAAACATCAATTATAATCATATGTGGAAAATAGGATCAAAATAAATCTAATCTCTAACCATTGTTTGAGTTTACATTCGTTAGAAATCCATGGAGATTCGACGGCAATTCAACAACGATTATGGGTGCACTCTATCAACCCAATCCCCTCACGTATTGATGGGGTATTTCCAAATGAGAATGTTTGTGTTAAACCTTGTGATGCCCTAACGTAAAATGTTCGATTGTCTTTATAAACTATCTTTCATAAAGCGGTTTCCAAATGAGCGGTTGTTAAGAAAATGGATTAATGTGAAAAAAAAAAAAAAGATTGGTCTAGTGGAATAATCATCACTTAAAGGAGAAAAGTGGGTCAATGTATAAAAATAATTTTTTATTTTTAAAAACTATTTTCTTAAAAATGTGGGATCACATTACAAATAACATTCTCCTACTTGATCCAAATATTTTCATTATACGAGTTATCCAACTAAATTCACAAAAACTTTATGCTTAGGAAAAAGAAACAAAAAGCATGAATCATGGTGATATGTCCTGTAAGAACAAGTAATATCTTCCATGTATCATAATGCATCTTAATACTTTAATGTTAGCCTATATGTGACAATATATTTGAATGAACAACCTTATGTTTATTGTAGAACCAAGGATAATTGTTATTCTAATAAACAACAGAATGTATACATAAAAAATGAGAATAACATTACAACTGAATAAGAGTTTTATACAATGACAAATCACATGATAAGACCTATTCACATTCTAGCTGGCAAAAAATCAAGTGCCATGACTTGGCACAAAGGGACACTTAAGTGCCATTACTTACGAAAGGTACACTTAAGTGCCACATTTTAAGAAAAGTGGGACACCAGAGTGCCATCTTCGGCGAAGCTGGCCGGAAATCATACGTGGCATTAAAATATTAATATTTCTTGCCGATGTGTCTCGCCGGAGAGCTGAGTCAGCTCGAATTCACCCCAAACGACGTCGTTTCGGGTGTTGGCCAAAAATAGAGCCCTTAAATCAGCGAAAACGCCGTCGTCTCCCCATTTGCCCTAAATCTAAAACCCTAAGTAGGGCAAAATGCCATTGAAGCGCTGGAGCCCTAATCCCACACCCTAATTCGATTTGCCCCAAATTCTACCACCGAATATTGGAAATGGAGAGCAGGACTTTCAGCAGCGGCTCAAATTTCTCTCGCCGAAGCGAAGGAGAAGGCGAGCGTTTCTGTTTTTGTGGGTTACCAAGTCCAAGAAGAACATCGTGGACTCAAACGAATCCCGGGAGAAGATTCTATGGATGTGCCCGATACAGAGAATGCTCGAAGTGCAAATACTTCAAATGGGTCAATGCGAAATTCTCTCACCGAGCCACAGAGGTGATATTGGACCTACTTGATGGATGTCAACAACCTCCATCTACGCTTGTGGACGACTTGGACGATGTTGACTCAATGCAAGCTCAAGATCAAGCATCTTCTGTTAACCATTTGAAGAATGAAGTTTCAAAGATGAAAATTGAACGGAAGTGTTTCCAAACGTTTATTGTGTTGCTATTTTTTTGTCTATCCTACTTTATGATGAAATGTAAAGTAGTGGAAGATGAGAAGAAGTTTCTCCAACTGCCATAGTTGTAAATGTGTGGAGAAATGTACTTGTTTTGAATGAAAAGTGACTTATTTTGTTGGAAGATGAGGAAGTGTTGTGTTGTCTACAAGATGGTTGTGGCAATTTTTTTTTGGGCTGTCCTTTGTATTATGTTTTACTTCTTGTGCTTGTGGGGAGGTCAAGAAAATGATATGAATGAATGAATGATTTCGACAAATACTGTTTGTACTATGTTTTTGCTTATTCTCAAATATAAATCGGTGATGATGGAATGTATATTGGGTCGATGTGTTGTGGTGACTATTTTACTTGAATTGACTGTAAACCAGCAGCAAATGTGTAAACCAGCAGCAAATATATAAACCAGCAGCTTCTCTGTTTTGCTGCAAACCACCATATACATAGAACAGACACAAGTGATTACTCGAGTGCTATAAGTTGTATCTAGTGATCATTTAAGTGCCAATCGTGATAAAAAAAAAAAGAGTCATTTAAGTGTCAAGTTATTATTAAAAGGATCACTTAAGTGCCACTTGTTGTTAAAAGTGAACACTTAAGTGCTAGGTTTTTTAAAATGTGATCAGTTAAGTGCCATTTTTTTTGTACATTTCACCAGCCATTGGCTACTACCAGCCACCACCACCGCCCACCACTGGCCACCATCGGCCTCCGGCCATCACCACAGCCATACCAAGCATCTCAGGCATCCACTTGAGCCACCACCAGCCACCACTATGCTGGTGGTATGTTGCTACATAAGTTGCTAGTGTAAGATGTCTTACACTAGCTTGCACCAGCACTACCTGGTGCAAGATGTGCATATTGCACACTTACATCTTGCACCAGGTGCAGCAAAAACCTCCAACCCAACCCACCACCACCAGGCTTCACCAGCCGCCACCACCAGCCACACAAGCACCCCAGTCACCACCACATATCCACCACCAGAAGCAACAGTAAGTAAAAGTAAAAACAAAATCAAAAAAATGAAAAAAGGCATGCAAAAGATGACAAGCAGCAACCGTTCCATTGATATTGAAATGAAATCTCACAAACTCAATGATAAATGAAGTCTCACAAACTCACAAACTCAATGACAAATGAAGTCTCACAAACTCAACTAACTCAATGACAAACTATTATAAAAAAAAAAAAAAAAAAAAAACATCCATAGATGTTTACAACTGACTCCTCAGCCCCACAAACCATATCACATCCCATTTCATCAATCAATATGCATAATGCCTCATGTTCATGCTCGCTTTGATGGACCTCGCACTTGATTTATAATCCTTGCACTTTTTCTAACTGGACGTGAGACTTCTTCTTCAACTGTCTTGGGATGTGTTGATTAGGATGGAGCTGCAATTGTCCTAGGTTGAACTGATTTAGAAGGAGCTGGAACTGTTGTAGGCTGAACTAATTCAGATGGACCTGCAACTGGGTTCTTCTTACTCTTCTTTCTTGTGGGCGCAGGCAATGTCTTCTTCTTTGTTGGCGCAGCCGTTGATTCTTGAGTTGGGCCTTAAGAGATAAGAACCTTTGAACTTCTCCCAGGCTTCAAAAAGAAAACTCAATTATCAACAAAAGTTTGCACTATAAATTAAATTAAATGCAGCCTATAAAACTTACATTAAGAATAACTGTTCCAAAATGCTCATCTGTATAAAGGCCATAACCATATTGTTTTAGCCTCTTCCCAAGATCCCCTCTCGTTCGAAGGGGAGCGTCACGTTCAGGTACTTGTGATTGGTCGCCTCTTATTCTCGCATGTGATTTCTTGGGCTCTTGTGGCTGTTCAGCTACAACAGGGGCTTCTTCGGCCAATTCTTCAGCTAGGCGTCTTGTAGATGGCCTTCTTGTAGGTGGCTCTTGATTTGGCTTTCTTCTGGTTGTTTTTCTAGTTAGGCCTTCAGCTTCAGTGACACCTTCGGTTGGCTTTGGTGGTGGCCCTTGTGATGACCCTTCTAGTGGCCTTTGTGATGACCTTGGTGATGGATCTTGTGGTGGCCCTTCAATTGGGCCCTCTATTGGCAGCTGAGTTCTAGCTTGCCTTCTTCGAACCTGAGAAAAAGGCAAAGGACATCATAAATATAACATTAGGCCATATTAGAACGTAAATGAAAAGTAAACTCAAATCATTGAACTTACCGGGTATTTTTTTCTCTGTTGCTGCTGAAGAACAGTCGACTTAACTGGCCCTCCAGTTGCTTCAGCCAATCCTGCAGCTGGCTGTCTTCTACCTTGCCTTCTTTGAACAGGCCCTTCAGTTTCAGGTATAGCAGGGGTTTCGGCCAATCCTTCAGGTGGCTGTCTTCTATCTTCACTTCTTTGAACAGGCCCTTTAGTTTCAGGTACAGCAGAGGCTTCGGCCAATTCTTCACATGTCGCGGTGACTTGACAAAGACAAAAACATTACATACATGTCACTTATATCTATGTACATATTCGTAACAAACCATAAAGCAACATAAACACAATTGTCATGACTTACTGGGTTTATTGCCGTCAACTAAAGAACAGTCAACTCACTTCGCCTTTCTGTTTCTCCTTCTCCAACTGTCCCTTCACTAGGCCCTTCGGCTGGCCTCAATTGTTCCTGCTACTTCTTTAATTGACAATCCTTAATATTGTGCCTTGCTATGTGGCAAAAAGAGCACTTTATCGGTACACTTGTCCTATTATTTGCCTTCCCTTCCCTTAAAATATTAACCAAAAATGAGGTCCCCACAACAAGCACAGGTCCCCACAACAATCACAGCCCAAGCAATTTTGTCTACTGCACTAAACTTGCGATGTGAGAGAATGTACATCAACTTAAGCAAATCAAAGCATACTCGACATCAACTTAATCAAATCACAACCGCCGACTCCTACAAATTCCTTTAGAAGTTTAAACTAAAATTAGAACAACTAAACTTGGAAGCATTTTATGTCGCTAAAGCTAAAGAAAAACAAAGAGAAAATGAAGCACGTACAGATCACTCCAAAGTCTTAGACTATCTTAACCCATAACAAATTTGGACAAGCAGGCAATACCTTTCTCAAAGAAGACTGACGCAAGCTACAGAGCCAATTCCAGGAAATAGCTTCACCAAAACATGCTTCAATACCCTTTCAAGTTCTTATTCTTCCTGCTTGAAACTTTTTCTTAGTTTGTAACCTTACCAATAAAATTCTAGCTACAGTTGTTATGTTCTCATTCAGGATTTTGGATTGATAAACATACCCTATACAGCCTCACAAGCAGGGTGGTTCAAGGACATACCCTATACAACCTCACAAGCAGGGTGGTTCAAGGACTTAATTTTCTTCTCGGAGATGCATTAGTCACCTGCTTTATTAGGATGCTCTTAAGGAGATGCATAGCCAGTGACTCAACAATCAAAGCATACTCTAACATTGGCTTGAAAGAAAAATTCATGAAAATAATGAGAAATCTGGTCTCTTTGTGTGATGTCAGCAAGTTTCAGTTGAAGTGTATCAACACAAATTCCATCAGAGCTGTAATAAAATAATCGAGCCCTAATTTCATCACAGGGGAGGGGGAGAAGGGGCCAAACCTAGAAGAGCAACGATGGTGAGCGGTGATGACGACCAATGATGGTGAGCGGTGAGCGGCGACGGCGACCAACAACGGTGACTGACGACAGCGATCGATGACCAGCTCTGGGCGTGAACGGCGACGGAGAGAAGGGCCTGAGATCTACTGTGAATGCAGACGGGGAGGAACGGCATTTAGGCCAGCACATAATGACCTAAACGACGTCGTTTAGGTTAGCGCACTCAATTTGGATGGGCGACGTCGTTTTTGTCGTCCACGTTGGCTTTTTTAAAAAAAAAACATTTTCCACATCAGTAAAAGAAGTCGCCGGAAATCGCCAGAAAATGCCACGTATGCAATTTGGTCAGATTTTGGCTGAATTGACACTCAAGTGATCCCTTTTGCTCCGATTTTGGCACTTAAGTGTGCCTTTCATAAGTTATGGCACTTAAGTGTCCCTTTGTGCAAAGTTGTGGCACTCCAGGGGTCCGCACGTCCATTCTAGCCACGTGATCCTTATTTTTCATTGGGGGCATGCCTTTAGTAATACATATGCATATTACACACACATAAATTATAGAAAAAAAAACTAAGTAAAAATCTAAATTTGGTAAATCTTACATCATGAAAATCATGGAGACTAAAGTAATTGTGGGAACAATTAAATGCTCAAGAAATTTTAGAAATGAAAAGCATAAAACATTATAGGTATTTGCCAAACACCTATATATATATATATATATATATATATTTCAAGTCCCATAATTCTCTAGAAACAAAAATGCTGGTCAAAATCCACATTTTCTTTTCTTGAAAGGACCCAGTCGCGGGGGCGCGATAAACTTTACTCTGCATTTACTTACTTTCCGCCGTATTCATTTGGTATTCATGTACCAATGGAAGTCATTCCTCATGAATTTCTCTAAATTTGTTATTTTCAAATACATATACTATGTACATGCAAAATAAATAAATGGTTTTCCACGACAAAGTTAAGCAAATGAAAAGTTTAAAAATCAATTTCTTATTCCAGGAACTCACCCGTGGGCAGCCGCGTTGGTATTTGTTCTCTCCTGCTTCGATGCGGTCGAGAGTTTGAATCCCCACGTTGTTAGCGATTCAAGTGGGGGGCCCTGGCGGTGGGTAGCTGGGCCAGCTTCCTTCAAGGTATAGTCGTTGTAGGGCCTCCATCGCAAAGCCCCGTGAGACCCCGACTAGTGTAAGCGAAAGGGCATGCTCTGGCGGATTCTCGGTTACCAAAAAAAAAAAAAAAAAAATTCTTATTCCAAGCAAGGAAGGAGTGAGTATGCACAAAACCATTCTTTGAACTCCCTGGTTTTATATTGATTTTTTTTTTTGCTAGAATAATTATACATTAGGTATAACAAACAAAACGCAAGCTAGTTAATTTTATTATTTGTTCTTTAGTAATACATGCATGCTTCTAACTTTTAATGGTCAGAACTATAATGGTCTAGTAATTAAATCTAGGTGACAAAAGTAATTGTGGGAACATTTAAAATGTTGGGTAAATTTTAGAAATGAAAAGGGTGCTAACAATTGTGGACAAACACCCTGCTTTTTAGATTTCAAGTCTCATAATTCTTTATGAAGGAAAATGTGATAAAGGTTTGCTTGGCATTACGTCGAGGGAAAAGTGTCAGAAAAGTCCTAAACCTTTTAAATTTATGCCAATTTAGTCATAAATCTTTTATTGATGTGTCTTAAACCTTTTAACTTTCTGCCAATTTAGTCATAAACCTTTTATTGGTGCCAATTTAGTCCTAAGACTTTTGACCTAGTGCTAATTCAGTCCTTCTAGATAATTTTGGCTGAATTTTGGTCACGTAGATGCCAGTTAGCTGTCGTGACATAATCGATACTGATGTGAACAATTTTTAATAAAATTCTAATATTTTTTTGAATTTTTATTTTTTTATTCTTCCTTTTCTTTTTTTCCCCTCCCCTCTTTCCTCTAGCCGATCGTTGGTTGGGCAACCGGCCAGAGGCTTGACCACGCCAGCCACTGGCGAGGCTTGAGCCTCGGTCAACGGCCGTGAAGGTGGCCTCAAGCTGGCAAGGCTCACCCTTGCCAAATCTAGCGAAAGTTGAGCCTTGCTGACCACAGGTGAGGCCCAAACTCGCTACATTCAATGAGGTTGAGCCTCACCCAACCACTGGCGAGGCCTTTAGCCCTCACAGGTGGGACCTCGCGGCCTCTAGCGAGGGCTCAAGCCTTGTAAGGGGCTGGGTGAGGCTTGACCATCACCTGCCCAACGTGAGGTTGGCAGTGAGGGCTCAAGGCTGGCTAGTGGCCGGCGAGGCTCGTTGGCCCTTGCCTCCAGCCGATCGCCTTAGTGACTGGTTGGAGGAAGGAGGGGAGGGGGAAAAAGAAAAGAAAAGGAAAAATAAATAATAAATAAATATTTAAATAAATATTAAATTATTATTAAAAGTTGTACATGTCAGCATTGGCCCTGTCATGTTAGTCAACCGGCATCCAAATTAGCAGTATCTAGCCAGAATGGTTGAAATGGCACTAGGCCAAAAGTTTCAGGACTAAATTGATATCAAGTCAAAAGTTTTAGAACTAAATTGCGACCAATAAAAAGTCTAGGACTAAATTGGCACCAAGTCAAGAGGTTTATGACTAAATTGGTACGAATGCAAAAGGTTTATGACTTTTCTAACACTTTTCCCATTATATGAAACTAGGATCCTTATCTCCTAATTGTTTGATGTATCTAAAAGATGTTATTTTTTGGCCATTTACATCTATACAGTTGTAAAGTGGATTTTACAGGGGGCTAAACAAGACATCTTAATAGAAGCACAGACAGTTTAAAACTTTATTTGCTGCTTAGAAAGCAAGTCCTAGATGAATCCTCTTCTTAAGCAAATATTACAAATCAGAGTTGCACGTGACACCGCAACGACGAGCTCTTTATTTTTCCTTCCCTCAAAGTGGTCGCGTCTTGAACCGTTGAACTTCATCCGGCAGATATCTAATCAATCCAAAAAAATCCTAAACATTTCCATATTTTAAAACTCCTAAAATGCTACTTTGATTTTATTTTAAAATATTTTCGAATTATTTATTTATTTTTTAAACAATAAGTATAAGTTTAGGATTTTGGACAATTTTTCTAAAATCGGGTGCTCATCGGCCAATTTTTTTTTTTTTCGGTCAGAATTCACCGGCCAATTAGATGGCTTAGGTTTGATACCTTCGTGAGACATATATTAGTACATGGATCACATAGAACGCTCTGAGAAATGATAATTATAGGCCAGGATCGTTATACCTTTGGCAAAAGGAAATTGTAAAACAAACGACAAACCCAATAAACTTTTACTTTAAAGAAAGAGCACTCTCACTAGTTTCCCCGTAAATATTTAGCCCGAGTATTATTAGTTCGTGAAATTCAAAGCATAAGATCGTATTGGGTAGCTTCCAAGATTTTAGAACATCGCATAGCGTCACATTATAAGGGTCGTTTAAATTGACCATTTACCTTTTGTTATTTGAATGTCATGGTCATTGTTTATTTGGAATGTAACCACAATTAAAAGCATGTTGCCATGGCGAGTATAGAAATATTTTCTATACTCCCCACGTGGTTTCCGATAGAATTTCTTTCTTTCTTTTTTCTTTTCCATTTTCTTTCTCTTTTCTTTTTGCCTGCTAGTCGTCGGCCATGGTTGGCGAGGGTTAGCCTCACTTGGGCGATCGGGATGAAGAAAAGGGGAAAAAATGGAAAGGAAGCAAAAAAAATTAAAAATTATTAAAAAAAATGTCACCATGTCACCTAGGACAGATGGACAAACGTTTAGGTTAGTGATTGAATAAGTACTAATATGAAAAGATTTCGAACGAAATTGGTTAAATTGAAAATTTTAAGATTGAACCAATACTTTTTATAGAGCATTTTTTATACTTTTTCCGTGTGAACTAGTGTGGATGACCTAGCGTGGATGAGGGGCACAACTTGGCACCCAATAATTCCCCCATTTTGGTAACAAAAGTGGGACCAAAATGTGGGTTCGAGAATAAGATTTGTCTTGTGTACGACACTTGTGACGAACAATTGTTTCTTTTGGTTGTTCTTGCTCGTTGTTTTCTTCTAAAAGGAAGGGTCAGACGGATTCCCCTTGGGGTGGTTGCCCACCATGCATGGTCCATTCCCCTTTAATTGAGATGGCGATTGAAATAAATTGTCCCAACCACCACTTGCAGCTGGCCATATTTTATGTGTGCCCCTTGCGCACCTGGTCTCCACATCTTCTCCATAGTCTTTCTTCTCCTCCGCCATGGACAACGTTTCTGTTCTTCATCATAGGTGGTTCACATACAGGAGTGCCGATAAAGAATTCTCAAAATATTGATATTCGGCAAGTATAAGGTGAGTACAAAATCTCTTTTCTGAACATGTTTTTATTTTAAGCTCTCATATATATATTTATATTTTTTTGTTGTGGTCTTCAGTGTTAAGGAACGTGAACAGTATCGCCTAGCCTAGAACACAGCATTAGAGCAGCTTAACAAGATTCTCAACATCATTAAGCTCGGAGATGTACTTGTGCTGAGTTCAGTTTAGCAAACCAGAACACCAGTTGAAATGCTGCCAGGATTCTTTGCAGACCGAGGCAATCTTGACCGCATCCTCATTGCCGATCACGTTGCCGATCACGTTACATAGGTGACAAAGAAGAAGATAATAACACAGTTGGAATGGACTGGATTTGTTGTTGAGAAGACTGAGCTGATCATCCGTTTTCCAAGAGCCTAATTTATCTTCTCCTTTATTCCCCACGTTTCTCTCTGTCCCGGTCTCTCTCTCTCTCTCTCTCTTTCTCTCTCTGCCCCTCTCCCCCTCTCAATGTAATATTTTGGTCCTTCAAAATTCAGTAATGCATAACTATCTTTCCCTTTTGCTCTTCTCCAGCCAAATCAAACTTCCTCAGGAACATCCTCCATGAACGAGGTTGCCCGAAGCTGGCGACTCCGCTGGCCATAAATGAGGACCTGCTGATGGGGTGGAGGGAAAAAAAATTGAAAAATAAGAAATAAAAAATTGAAAAAATATTAAATTATTACTAAAAAGTTAAAATAAAAGATTATGTAAATTCTATTTAAAAGAGGGTTCACAGAGCATATATTGAATGCAGGAGTCAAAATAGCTTCTACTCCCCAACAGCAGTTATGAGGTATATGGTACATGATATGTCACTCTCGTAATGACCAGAGAGTGTCATATTCTTCCACATAGAGTGACCCATGTGACATAATTGGGGGGTGGGGAGGGAGAGAGCGAGCAATAGTATGGTAACGTGAGCACTCCATAAGACCTTATTATTAACAACATAAGAGCACACCATATGACCTAATTAAGGCACAAATAAACATGTTTCCCTCCAAGATTATGGTTTTACTTGCCTAAATCTTGTAAGATCCCTTATTTCTTGTCACGTGATGGGTCTCTCCATCTATGTGCTGGAATCCAAAAGCACATCAGCGCCAATTAAGGCATCTGACATGGTCATTGAACAATGAAAATTTTCCACCATAGGAAAATATGGTAGGTGATATGTGACTCTCTCATAATGACCAAAGAGGGATATACTTCCTGGTTATCCTCTCTCACAAGAGAGTGACATACTCTCTGGTTATTACCTGAGAGTATGTCACTCTCATAATGACTAGAGAGTGACGTCCTCCCTCGACATAATGCTTCCACATAGAGTGACCAATGACCAGAGAGAGCTGTTAGAACTTTAGTTCAATTGCAAGCAATAATATTCTATCTTGTCACACGAGAGCACACCATAAGACCTTATTAGTACATCATATGACCCAATCAAAGCACAAATAAACACGTTCGGTACAGAGATTATATCTTTGCACTTGATGGGCCTGTCCAACTATGTACTGGAATCCAGAAGCCCTGCGCGAAGCCCATCAGCGCAGGTACTCCGGCTTTTTTCCTACCTAACTTCGAAAGTGATGTCAATGCAACTTTGCAAAAAAGACTAAAAGTTGAAAAAAGCGCACGTCGAGTTTAACGTCCAACTCAATCGTTTTGTGTTAAAATCAACGTGTTTGATAGGATTGTCTAATTAACTATGGCTTTTTTCATAGAGATTAGTCGTTCATTAACTAAAGCAGAAATTTCAACATAAATTTGGCCTGCATGGTCCATTAACATTCCCTTAGAGAGGATTCCCTCAATTTATGGGATCTACGAAATATCTTAATTTACTTTTTACGTCATTGATGGGAAGAAATTCTCTCCTATCAATTTTTTGTGGTTAAAAGTAGGGAATGCTTTTTTGGTACTTTTCAGTTGGACAAGCAACCGCCTTGTTTAAACTTTACATATGTCACCAAAGTTCGAATTGCCTAATAGACAAGACTACCACCTTATAAGGTAGAATACACTGATGGGAAAATTACACAAATAATCTCCGAATTTTGGCCCAATGTGCAATGTGATCCATGAGCTTTTAATTTGCTCGGCGTAGTCCCTAAACTTTGGGTATATGTTTAATTTAGTCTTCGGACTATATGAAAATATTTGATGGACTATATGAAAATATTTGATGTTGTAATCTGATTTTGAATAATGGAATGATGACATTGAACATTATCATATACTTCAGGAGATGCATTGAATATGTCACGTCCCGATCCTCTGAGCGCGCGCCCATCCCTCTTCGGTTGATTAAATGCGACATCCCAGGATGCGTCACCGGCCCATTCATTTTAATGCACATGCAGAAACAAATAAATAAATCCCTAGAGAGCAATCAGATGGGATAGAAAAGTAGGGCCTCAATTTTTCAAACCAAAACAAACCTTTTATAAACAAACAGGTTTATTTACAAGACCAGGCTGTTTACAAAAATGTCGGCTCATCCAAAAGGGAACTATTCTACGACCTACTAGCCAGACCCATTCGCCGATTCTGGTCTCTCCACCTTCCCAACTTTGGGGCTTCAAGTCTTCCACGACCGCTAATTAGGGACCTGAAAATGTTATCCCACAACGGGGTGAGATGACATCTCGAGCAAGTTCAACTCCCTAAGCCTCGACTAGTAAGAAAATACACCCACAAGGGCTGCCTAAGCACAATCACGAGATAGAGGACTTATCTTTGCCTCAGATTCCTCCTGCAAGTCAGTATAATTTAAATGCTTACAATTCGCATCAATTAATCACATCAGATCGAACCATCGATCAATCGACTCAGTTAATTACATGTCATTAAGACCATCCTACGGTCATTTTAATTACTCAGCCCAACTATTAATTATAGCCATACTCGGGCACAGCCTACTACTAAATGTTCAGCGGTGAATTACGGCCCAATGGGCATTACCTGATCCAAGTTTGGTGGTAGATTACGGCCCAATAGGCACAGCCATGTCTCGGCGGTTAATTATGGTCCGATAGGCATGACCTCTATGAGGTAGATGATTACGGCCTAGTAGGCACAACCTCTATGAGGTGGATGATTACAGCCCAAAAGGCACCACCTCTATGAGGTGGTTTTCTTAACCGGGGTCATAACCTCACACGATTATTCATCTACGGCCAAAGACATTGTATCTCACAATCAAATTCTTCAATTCAAATCATGTCTTGGCCTATTTCCTTCACCTTAAAAATACCCGATAAAATAGCCGTATGTGGGTACACAGTCGGCCTTAGCCAAAATACAATATTTTCACTTTTAAACATCCCACTAGTTTCAGCAGTCCCAAAATATATTTTTGGTGCTGTAGACCGACGCTTGGTAATTTTCCAATTAATTACCAAAATTATCAAATTTTGGGATAATTACCCACAATCACAAATCACGTTCAATTTGCACTAAATAACAGTCAATTGAATAAACAAACCACACCATTGCAATCAGCACGAAATTTCGATCACTAGCTATCCCGGTCTAATTTCCAGAAAATAACTAATTAATTAAATAATTACGGAAAATAACTAATAAATGCAATTAAATAGCAAAAATGCACACTTAGTTCCGTAAAGCCTAATTAAATACCGATTCGGATTTGGAAAATTCCCGAACCCTACTAGATAAATACAATCACTTACCTAGTTGCTAATTATACTAATCTAACCACTTAACATGCAATAACAATGAATTAAATTGCTAATATAATCTAACTATCCACCTAATCCATACTTAATCTAAACTAATCAACCCTTAAGCATCATTAACCTACTAAGCAAGGATTAGTGAGTTAAACTCACTCGTTTAGCGATCCGCTCGGATCAAAACGATAGGCGTCGGGAAACTCCAAAGTGGGCTCACCAAATGAGGTCGGGTTTGGCCCGAAAATGGGCCAAATAGTGGCCTAGAAACCCACTTTGCTTGGTCTCTGTCCAGTGCTGGTCAGGGCCGAGAAAGGGCTAGTCGGTCGGTTGGAAGCGGCGAGGGTGGATGGCGACGGTGCAGTGGGGCCAGGCGGGTTGAGGCAGTGCTTCACGGCGGCAAAGGAGACTTGGATGGGCTCTGGTGGAGCTCAACGTGGTCGGAGGATCTTCGGGCTAGGCACCATGACGATAGAGGGGGCTGGACGTGGCAAAGGTGGAGGGGCACGTGCAGGTGAGCGATGGCATCACGGTGGCTCCGGGCTACTCGGCAGATTGCTTGACGGCAAGGAGAGGCGACTGGTTCTTCTTCTGGGCTTGCTGAGCTCAAAACAGCAAAAGAAAAAGGAGGGGGAGATGTGCTCGACGGAAGAGAGAGGAAGGAGAAGGAGGGGGGGACAATTGGCTAAGGAGGGGACCACCTTGTCTCTTCCTATCTTCTTGTCCCCCTTGCTTGGTCCCACACTTTCCAAGCTGGATCCTCAGCCACAAACAGCCACAAAACCCCTTCTAGAAGCCTTTTGAAATGGTCCATAAGTTGTGTCCATGGGGGCATACGAATTTGGCTTGATTTCCCTCCAATTGGACTTTAATCCTTCTTGAATCAACACCAATTGGCCCTAAAAAATTCAACTATCGTTGCAACAATCAAATTGGCATTTTTCCTCGCCAATTAAACCCACTTGCATCCTAATTTCACGATAAAAAACGGTCCTCTGACTTTTCTGGACAAAAACGACCCTATCCCGACTTTTTCCCAAAAAGTCTTGGTTTGCAAAAAAAAATCTTTGGAAAGTGAGTCGACGTTCGTAAAATGACTCGTGACATGACAAAATTTTCAATTTATGAAATCAGATTCAAATTCGCAGTTAATTTCGATCTAGCACGATTTTAGCATGACCTAGGCGACTCGGTAGCTTTCAGGAATTTTTTGGTGCAAATGACCTGTGGTCGATTTTCTTCAAGCCACAATGAACCCCTTCGACACATTGGCGACTCTCGATGGTCATCAAAATCTCGAGGTTTCAAATATGGACACAGGGTACCAAAATGACAAAAAAATCAATCTAGTGTCGATTGACGAGAATTTCGCAATTTAGTGGAATCACCCACGTTTAACCACATATCTTAGTCGAACCGACATATCTCTTATCTCTAGTCAATCTTACTATGCTGTAATGATCTCTATAGATGAACACGGTCAAGTAGTCGGCTCCTGGTCGAATTCTCAAGTCTATTGCATTAAAATTCCTTAATGGCTTCCCTAGATCGTCTAGTTATCTCATGAGTGGCCATCTCAGAGAAAAGCACTATAGTCGCGTCGATGAAAAGCCTAACTTATCCGATTGAAATCAGAACCCGAAAATCAGGATGTCACAGAATATGTACCAAAAATCCAAAACTCACATTAAAAGTTCAATATTATCGTGACCTACCCCTTCGCCAAATAAATTTAGAGGTATTACCCAAGAATGTGAACATCGGTTGGTTCATCCAAAAGGACAACTCAAAAGGCTCATCTATTCAAGGGGTGTAGCATTTGGGACTATCCCATTTTTTTTTTGTATATTCTATGTTATAAGGAGTCGGTACTAATCATTTTTGGTGTGTTTGTTAGAAACCCAATGGATATGCGGAAGTCATCTCAATTCTTATGTAGTAAGAGGTTCTAGGATCGGGGACTTGCTTACATCGATATTGCTATTCTTTTGGTATCTAACTAGTTGGATGTTTCTTAGTCATCATGCAAATTGGTGTACTATTTTTAAATCCTAGAGGTTTTTTACACCATTTCTAGTGATCATGCAACATGTTTTTGTGGCGTTTCATTTGAAGTTCTAAACTAGTCCTATCTTAGTCTAGAAAAGGAATTAACATACGATGTATTGAAAAGCGGTGAGCAAAGTAAACACCAAATGAAATGGAAAGATGACCTATTCCAACTACGATAAAGAAGACTTGCAACTCGTCCAGTGTTAAAAATGATAACCCGATACCATGTCAGGCAAAGAATACATCGCTTTGTTATCAAGTCCTGGGAAATGAGCCACGGGAAGCTTGCAATTAAGACTAACTTGAGTCCCAAAATCTAAACCTATCTTAGATAGGAGAATTAGACCCTCATGGCTAAAGTCTACAAGAAACCCTTTGGCTACATTTGTAGTCATGATAAAATTCAAGATAAGATAACATTTATTTTATTTTGTATTTGGTGCTTGCTAAAGACAAAATAAAGTTGGATACAAAGGGAACTTAGACCGGATAAAATTATTCCATTAAAAGGATGAAATAAAGGTGGATAAGATTTCTAATATTTATAATAGAAAAGTTATTTTTATAGAAACTTTTTAAATTAATAAAACTAAAATTATATTTCAATATAAATAATTTTTGAATTCTAATATAAGAATTTCCAAATAAAAAGATAACAATTTATATTTTCTAATTTAATCTCAATTATATATATTTGAATTTAATTATATCTTATCATATAAATTCAATGTGTAAATATAGATATATATTTATATATATTATTTTAGGTATATTAGTACAATATACTATTTAACAAAATTTTATTAGAGAATGATGGAAGGGAGAAAAAGAAATTAATTAAAAAGATAATAAAATAAAATAAAGTAAGTAAGAATGTCGCGAAAATTTTTTACCATCTCCGTTTGTAAAATTTTTGGTTCATTTATATTGACTTAACGTTTGTACCAAATAAGGTACAGTGATATGATGCCAATATATCCAACTTTATTACTACAATTATCATATAATGGATATGATATAGCAAAATCCCTAAATTTCATATTTTATCATATCCAGCTCTATTTTGATTAGAAATCCAAATGACCAAATATAGTCTATGTTTTCATTTATCCAAAGTCAAGTTATTAAATCCGATCATTGGATATGAAGTGCATCATTAATTCATTTCAAGTAACCTCAGAGCCACTAATGGTCCATATTTCCTCCATTTATCAATGGATATGTGGCCTAAGCTATTGCTAAAGACTATAAATTGATTTTGAGGACTTTCTAGTGATCTTTCTAACTAGATCCATTTTTATTTTGAGGACTCTCTGAGGCCACCCTTGCTTCCGACGTCCTGACAGAGAGATTGGAGAAAGACACTCTATTAAGCTGCTTGAACCAGCATTTGAGGGCCTTGAGCTTGCGCACAAGCCTAAACATAGGAACTCCCTCGCCTGGATCCTCCCAAATCTGACTAACTATTGCATTGAACTCCGGATGTTTCATCCAAAAGTCAAAAAACTTGAATGGTTTCCTCCGAAAAATCAGGTTCACCACCTTGACCACCATAAGTGTATGATCCGAAATTCCCAGTGCTAGGAAGGAAGCTTCGGAGCAAGAGAAATCTAGACGGAGCCTAGAGTTGACAAGTACTCTATCAATCTTTCTAGCCTTGCGAGAAGATCCCGAGGAAGTTGTCTAGGTGTATCTAAAACCTACGTACCTTAGGTCATCCAGCTCTGATTGCGCTAAGCACTGTCTGAATTCATCAAAGTACAGGATCCAAGCATCTCTGTCTAACAGGTCTTTTATGGCATTAAAGTCCCCCATAACCAGCTAAGCAGAGTTATGCAAATTAGTGCTTGTAAGGATAAGAATATTGCTGATTAGGAATTTTGAAAAAGATATCGCATCGAAGGGTGTTTTTGAATTTTGCTTAAAATTTAATAAAGACTAAACATGTGATCAGGAAGGCAAAAAGATGGAGACGAACGGAAGGTGAACTAATGCCGGGGTCTATAAATTCTCCATCTGCAATGAGGCTCCTCTCTGATTCTGAAGCCGAATTTGCTGACAAGGTAATGTTTTAGTTTTTGAGGTTGGAATGAATCACAGGAAGAGCCCTGCCCTATCTCTCTTTCTCTGTGCTTGGTAAGCCAACGTTGCATACACACGTCTCAGATTACCAAGGAGGATTTTCAGTTGAATATATCGGCTGGTAGAGCAAAGGCTGAATCTGCCGACGAGGTAAAGTTTCATTTTTGAGGTTGGAACTAGTCGCAAGAAGACCTCCGGCGCACTCTCTCTCTCTCAGATTACCATAGAGGATTTTCAGTTGCATTTATTGGCCAATAGAGCAAAAGTTGTGCTTTTTCTTGGTTGGGTTAATGGGTCTTCGATTTTCCTTATCTTGTTGTTTCTGACATGAAGCAGAGTTTTTTTTTTTTTTTTCTTATGTTTGACTGTTGAATTTTCATGCTTTCTAGTTTCCATCTATCTTATTTCCAGATTTTTCTTACCTGATTCTGAAGCCGAATCGGGCGACAAGGTAAAGTTTCGTTTTTGAGGTTGGAACTAGTTGCAAGAAGACCCCCTGCCCTCACTCTCTCTCAGATTACCATAGAGGATTTTCAGTTGCATATATTGACCAATAAAGCAAAGTTGTGCTTTTTCTTGGTTGGGTTAATGGGTCTTCAATATTCCTTTGTCTCGTTATTTCTGACAGGAAGCTGAGTTTTTTCTTATGTTTGATTGTTGAATCGTCCCACTTCCTATTTTCCATCTATCTTATTTCTAGATTTTTCTTAACTTGTTTGTTTCTCTTTTGGTGAAGCTCAACCCAAAGGATCGAATCAGCAGTTTGCCTAAAGATGCTATAGGCTTTATATTATCTCTTTTCACATCTAGAGAAGCACAAGCGACTTGTCTTCTTTCCAAAAGATGGAGGCATTTGTCTACTTGTCAGGTCACCAACCTTGACTTCGACTGGTCTGACTTGTTGGCCGAGATGAAAGCTAACCCCGAGATAGCTAAAAAAGAGAGGGCTAGATATGTGCAATGGGTGGACAATGTCTTGCATCGTCAAAGTGGAGGGTACCATTTACGTAGATTCGCATTACGCTTTGACTTGAATATCTCATATAAGCCTCACATTGATCGATGGATTAGCTTTGCATTGGCAAAACGAGTTAAAGTTCTCCAACTAGATTTCGAGCCTACGGTTTTTAAAGATTTGACTCATGAATGTGACCCTAGTCGATTGCCATACATGTTAGGGCATGAGATACTTATGGATGATGATGTTGGGTGTTCACAACGGACTTCAGGTCTAAGTAATGTTGGCTTGAGCCTTCTATATCGTGGCATGTTGGATTTAGGTATCTTGAAGAGCTATGCTTGAATCGAGTAACTGTGGATGGAGAACTCGTTGAGCAACCGCTTGCCAATTGTCCAAAACTAGAGCGATTGGTTTTGGAGGAGGCTCGTACTTTGACAAGGTTTAGAGTGTCTGGCTGATCACTGAAGCTAAAGTACTTGCGCATATTATGGTGTGATGATCTTGAATACGTTGAGATTTATGACATTGATCTTGTGTCGTTCACTTTCGTGGGAATGAGTATGTCGGTATGTTTGGACAAGCTCCCCCAACTGTCTGAGGTGTCTATTAGAGGAAACTTGTTGCAATTGCCTGTTATGTTGCCTCTGCTTTCGAGCCTTCCTTGTGTGCAAATTCTCAAACTTGAATTCTCTCAGCTACTCAGTGTAAGAGCACTGACTGATTTTTTAAAGGTTTCATAAGTTATTTCCTTACTATAATCTGTGTTGCCTTTGGTTCTCTCTCTATAATATGCAGGAAAATTTACAGATTCATCAACTACCTAAATTGACAAGTGTCAAGCAATTGATATTGAGAGTTCCAGTATTTAAAGAAGCAAGTCTACTTCCCTTGACTCTTGTGATCGAGGCATATCCCTACCTGCGGAGTTTTGTGTTAGAGGTGGGTTTTCAGGCCCCATTCAAGTCTTCATCTATTTAGGTATTAAAGAGATGCATTAGGGTCGAATATGATATACCAAGCCATTATTGAATTTGAACATCATGTGATTAGTATCTACTCGATGTGACAATCCACATAGACATACTTTGTTTTGCAAGTTCTCTTTTCCATTGGCATTCTCCAATGCGACGCGATTTTGTGTCAATTAATAATATGCGGCATTCTTATTTTGCCACAGTTGATGTTCCCGGAGGACATGCTATGCAGGCAAAGAAAATTGAAAAGAGTTGATGGACCTCCCCATCGATACCTAAAGGAGGTTGAATTGCATAATTATTATGGTCGACCTTGTGATCTTGAGCTAGTCTTGTCGATAATGCTATTGCTCTTGAGAAGTTAGTGGTGAGTCCTTGTGAGGAAGAATTGGTCACGGTTGGCAAGCGGAAAATGTCGAAAAAGTTGAAGGAACCTAGAGAACGGGCTTGGCAACAACTCAAGGGAAAGTTACCTTCAAAGATTGATCTAGTGATTAATTAATGGAACCCAAGCCTTGTTCATGCGGCATCCACAGAATCAGTAAGGATGGCTATTATTCTGCGAGTTACTCCTCTTCCCCTCTTCAAAGTTTTTTTTTTTTCCTTTTACTGCGGATATAAGTTTATTTATTAATAATTTATTGTTCCGGATTTTATTTTGGATTTCTATGTAATGACATAAAACCATGAATAATGGATGTTCCCGCATTTCTCAAGTCATTTTAATCCGTCAAGGACTCCAAAAACAACTGTGACTTTGTGTTTGCTGGGTATTTGTTAGTCATTAAGTGATAGTAGGAGAGTATAAATATGTAACTTTATGATGTGCCTATCGATCTACATTATCATCCGTCTATCAATTTGCTCTAAGTTTAGTATCTCAATTTATAAGGAAATAGAATATTATTTCTCTTGATTTGATTTTCTGCATGTGCATATCATTGATTAATATGTTGCCTAAGATAATTATCTAATAAAATCTATTTAGACTCTACTCTCTCTTTGCATATATTTCTTATCTATCTTTTTAGACCTTTTATTTGCCTCTCCATTATATGTTTCTATAAGAGTGTGTTAGGGTATTTAAATATTAAATCACGATTTGACGAATCAAACAAGTTAAGTTGTTTAAATTTTTAGAACAGTCGGTAATCTCGCAAAATTTTGAACATATTTGGCTCATTTCCACTTGAATCGCTGCGCTTCAGTTGCTATATACATCTTGATTTGGTCCAATAAAAATTATGATTCGAAATCCCATAGGAGGCGGACTAGATACAAAAATAAGATTGCCCTTATCCAATCTGGGATATTCCTGCTTAAATTCATGTGGGAGATTCATCACCGTCCCTCTTCCATGACCTCGCAAGGTCGCCCGTTCCCTCCTCTCACCACGTGGCCCAAATCCCTTCCTTCCCCTCCCACTCCGCCAGTCACGCCCCAATCCTCGAGCATGTGCCCATCCCTCTATGGTCGATAAAATTTCACGACTTCCTAGGACAAGTCGTCAACCCTTTCATTTTATTGCACATGCGGAAGCGAATAAATATCCCTTGACAGTAAACAGCTTGGAATAGAAAAGCAGGAAACAGATTCACAAACAAACCACGCTTTTATATACACGTTGAGTCATATACAAAAGATAGCAACCAAAAGACTTCAAAAGACCAACTTAAAAAGAAGCTGTCCTATCTGACCTACTCTTCAAATCACCTCAGCTTAGCTCAAGACCCTCCGCTCTACGGTCCTGAAAATTTAAGCCGACAATGGGGGTGAGATATAAATCTCAGTGAGTTCACGCTCTAAACCCCGATTAGGAGGGTAATACCCTAGAAGTGTCCTAACCATACAACCACATAATTAGAATAGAGGACTTACCTCGCCTCAGTTCATTCCTACACGTCAGCTCAGTTCATATCACAATGCATATAATTAATGCACATAACATTTGTAACACCTCATCAACTCAATTATTCGCAAGGGTCCCGATTATAAGGCCAAAATGTTATGATACGTCCCATACCATGCCAGACAGTTTTATCTCTTAATCAGGCACATCAAACTCAAACAATCATGCGTTCCAATTGTTAATTAAGCCCCTCAAGGCACAGTTGGCTTCCTTGTTCGACTGTCTATTGGCGTAGTCAAGTATCGTCTCTTTCCCATTGAGCACGGCTACGTTTCTCATAGATGGCTTTTCCGAAGGAGTATAGGTCCAAAATCTTCTACGACCCAATACGCTAATGCACGAGTAACCCAAAAAGGGATTTAGTGGCGAAATTGCACGAGACAGATTCTCTTGACCAACACACAACCAATCAATCTCAGCCCAGGACGCTGTGCATTGCACACAAATGCCTCAATTAAAATAGCGATCCTGGCCTATTTTCTTCTTATTAAAAATACCTGGTGAAAATAGTCGTTTGTGGGTACACGATCAGATTGGACCCGAAAAATTCATAACCTCCTTTCTAAAATCCCACTATTTTAGATAGTATAAAAAACCACTTTTGGTGTTAAAATTCGACACCTGAAATTTTCCGAATAATTATTGAAATTTCCCAAATTTTGGAATAAATAACCAAAAATCCAATCAGCACTTGATTTCCACAAATTAACACTCAATTGCAGAAATTAACCACACCATTGAAATCAGCACGAAATTCGGCTACTAGCTATCACGGTCTAATTTTTGGAAAATCATTAAATAATTAAATAATTAAATAATTTCCAAAATTAATTAAATAAATCAATTTAAATTCAATAAATAGCAACTTAGGCCGTACTTGCTAAATTAAATATTGAAACGGGCCCGAAAAATTCCCGAACCACTCTAGATAAATAGTACAACTATTCTAGTCCCAAATCTATCCGTTCTAACCACCTAACATGCATAATTAACTAATTAAATCACTAATATAATCTAACTAACAACCTAATCCCTAATTAACTTAAACTAAACACCCCTTAAATGTCATTATCCTACTAAGTAGAGTTTAGTGCATAAACTCATCGGTTTAGCGCGAAAACCGATTCACCGCGACGGCGGCGCGTGACGGCAGCCGAAACCCGAACTTTCGGCGGCATCAACGAAGGCTCGAATCAGGCTAAAAGCAACCCAACACGGCTCAGCTAATGCTGAGCTTCGACCCTAGCTTCGGTAGGGGCTACTAGTCGGTCCAAGAGGACTGGCCCCGGCTTGGCTTGGCAGCCCGAGACAAAGATGTGGGCTGGAAAATTACGGCAAAAGATGGGCTGGCTTTGGTGGGTTGAAGCTCACGGACTGGAAATTGGTGTGGGCTAACTTTGTGCAATGATCTTCGCTAGTGCACGTGAACGGCAACTGCAGGAAATTTGGTGAATCGTGGGCGCGGAACTTTAGTTGCTGAAGTCAACCGTGGAACTTCGGTGGAGCCGGAGTTGACTCGGAGCAGCTGGGCTGGCTGTGGCAGCGAGATGGAGAAGAAACGTGGCAAGGTAGAGGGGAAATGGACAGAGAAGTTGAGTCAGTGGAGAGAGGGGCGGTCAAATGAAGACGGATGAAGGAGAGGGGGCAGCGAAGTCAATGATGGGGCTTCTTGCTGGGGGCTTGACCCGGTAGAAGGAGAAGATGGACGTGTGGCATCAGGTTGGTGGAGCGGTAAACTCTAATGGAGGGCTGATCGAAGGAAAATGAGAGAAAAACATAAGACAGAAGCATGAGGGGTTAAGGGAAAAGAGACGCACGAAGAAGGAGGGGCGACGGTCTTGGCGTGCTGGAGAAGATGGGGAGAAAGGGAGGCTAAAGTCAAAAAAAAGAAATGTCTAGACTTTAATACTTGGTCCCCCTAGGCCTTCATGTATATCCTCATGTCGCCTATTACTTTCTTGCCTTTTATTTCCATAAATAACTTAATTTGATGCCAAAAATGCAGCCCCCAAACCAAGCTCCGAATTCTTTAAATTTGGACTTCAATCTCCTCATTAATTCTTCAATTGATGTCCAAATTTTGCTAAGGAGGAAGTCCATAAAATTTCTGCAAGCCCCCATCACCAAATAGCTCAGTTTGGAAGTAAAAATCCCTTCAATTTGGCTAATCGAATTTCCGTTATTTTCGAATCGTTCGAAACGATTTTCCGTAAAAATTCCGGAATCGCCAAAAATTCTTCGGAGGATCAGTCGACGCTCCTAAAATGACTTGTGACATGATAGAACTTTCAATTTCTAAAATCGGGTTCAAATTCGCGATTAATTTCAATCTGGCGCGATTTTAACATGACCAAACCTACCGGGTAGTTTTTAGGAATTTTTAGTGCAATTGACCCGTGGTCGATTATTTTCGAGCCACATTGTACATTTTCGACATATCGGCAACTCTCGGTTGTCGTGAAAATCTCGAGGTTTCAAATACGGACATAGGGTACGAAAATGACCGAAAAATCGGTCTAGTGTTGTTCCACAGAAATTTTGCATTCAGGTGGAATCACCCACACACTAATCACATACCTTTATTGAATTGACCTATCTGCAGTCTCTGATCGATTTTGATGTTGCCGTAATGACCCTTGCAGATTAGCACGGTTGAGAAGTCGATTCCAAGTCGAATTCTCAAGGTTATTGCGTTAAAATCCCTCAATGGCTTCACCTGATAGGCTAGTTATCCCGTGAGTGATCAACTCAAGGAAAAGAGCTATGGGCGCGTCGATGAAAAGCCCGATTCATTCGATTGAAAACAGAAGTGGAAAATTAGGATGTCACAACTCTAACCCTCTTATAAAAATTTCGTCCTTGAAATTTAAACCATTACAAATCTTTAAACAAAAAGCTGGGGGTACAGTCGTCTCATCAACTCCTCAGTTTCCCAGGTGCTCCTTCAGTGCCATGGTGTTGCCAGACCACTTTGACCAACGGGATGGTCTTGGTGCGTAGAACTTGTTCCTTGCGATCCACGATCTGAACCAGTCTTTCAATGTACGACACTCTATCATCCACGTCTAATTCCTCAAAATTAAGCATGTGGGTTAGGTCAGGCTCATACCTCCTCAACATCGACACGTGAAAGACGTCATGCACTTGCGCCAACCTCGGCAGCAATGCAAGACGATATGCTAGGATCCCTATTCTTCCAAGAATCTTGAAGGGACCTATGTACCTCGGACTCAGCTTACCCTTATTGCAAAGCGTAAAGTACCCCTCATTGGTGACACATTTAGAAAAACGTGATCACCAACTTGGAATTCCAATGGTCTATGGCGCTTATCGGCGTAGCTTTTCTGGCGACTCTGAGCGGTCTTTAATCTGTCTCTGATGGCGGCAACTACATTCACTGACTGTTGAACCAACTCTGGACCTGTGATCTTTCTTTCTCCGACCTCATCCCAACAAACTGGCGTTCTACATGTCATGCCATACAACGCTTCAAAAGGAGCCATCTGAATGCTCTGCTGGTAGTTGTTGTTGTAGGCGAATTCAACGAGATGAAGCTATTCCTCCCAGCTTCCCTTGAAATCCAACACGCAAGCTCGCAGCATGTCTTTGAGGGTTTGAAACGTCCTCTCAGACTGGCCGTCTGCTTGAGGAGGATAGGCCATACTGTACTGCAATTTCATTCCCAGAGCACTTTGCAAACTTTTCCAGAAGGCAGCTGTAAACCTTGAGTCTCGGTCTGATGTAATTGTCACCGACACTCCATGCAGACGAACAATCTGACGCACGTACAGTTCCGCGTGTCTGTCCAAATCAAGGTCCTTCCATACTGTGATGAAGTGAGCTGACTTCGGCAGTCTGTCGACCACTACCCAAATGGAATCATTACCTCTCTAACTTCTCGGTAAGCCTGTCACATTGTGATATGTTCCCATTTCCACTGGGAAATCTCGAGAGGTTACAGAAGTCTTCCTAGCTTACAATGTTGTGCCTTCACCTGCTGACACGTCAGACACTTGGCGACATCTTGGCAATGTTCGCCATCATACCGGACCACTAATAGTGTTGATGTAAATTCTGATACATTTTTGTACTACCAGGATGAATGTTGTAGTTGCTACGATGAGCTTCTGATAAGATCTCTTCCTTAAGCACTGCATCGTCAAGTACACACAATTGTCCTCGGAACTTTAATGTTTTGTCGTTAGAAATCTGAAAGTCAGCCTTCCTCTTCTCGGTATCCTCTTGCAGGATTTTTGAATCTCTAGATCTATTAGCTGAAACGTCTTAATCCTTATCTGCACTTCCGGTTCAATTCTGAGGGTGGCCATAAGATTTGAGAGGTGGCCTACCTCAAACTTGAAAACTGAATCTCAAGCTCTCTTGAGTAAAACCCATTCCTTGAGTACCATATGCACAATTGAACATTTCCGACTTAACGCGTCTACGACTTTATTTGCCTTTCCAAGGGGATAAAGGATATCACAATCATAATCCTTCAGGAGTTTCATCCAGCGACGCTGTCTCATATTAAACTTTTTATTAGAGAATAGATACTTGAGATTTTGATGGTGAGTGAAGATCTGGAATCTTTATCCGCACAAATAATGTCTCCAAATCTTCAAAGCAAAAATTATTGCTGCGAGTTCTAAGTCATCCGTCGAGTAATTCAGCTCATGAGGTCTCAACTGACGGGGCGCGTATGCAACAACTCTACCATGTTGCATTAACACGCAACCCAGTCCTTTAAATGACGCATCACTGTAGATTTCATATCCTTCAAGACTAGATAGTTTAGTAAGCATAGGCATGGTAGTCAACTTCTGCTTAAGCTCTTGGAAACTACAC
This sequence comes from Eucalyptus tenuipes, assembly GCA_014182365.1. Taxonomy (NCBI): domain Eukaryota; kingdom Viridiplantae; phylum Streptophyta; class Magnoliopsida; order Myrtales; family Myrtaceae; genus Eucalyptus; species Eucalyptus tenuipes. The sequence goes on along the minus strand of CM024542.1, from coordinate 9,499,817 downwards.
TCGCACTTATGTGTCCACACGAACTTCTCTTCCTCCTTCAACAGTCGAGTCAACGATGAAGCTAATGTTGAAAACCCTTCCACAAACCGTCTGTAATACCCTGGTAAACCCAGAAAACTTCTGATCTCTGTTACTTTAGTCGGTCTTGGCCAGTTGATCACTGCTTCAATCTTGGCGAGGTCCACGTAGATTCCTTCTCCTGAAATCACGTGACCTAGAAAAGCAACACGAGTTAGCCAAAACTCGCACTTGCTGAACTTGGTGTACAGCTCATGAATCCTCAGAGTCTGCAGTACCAATCTCAAATGCGCTTCATGCTCCTCTAGACTTCTCGAGTACACCAGCATATCATCGATGAACACGATGACGAATTGCTCTAGATACTCTTTAAACACTCGGTTCATCATATCCATGAAAGTAGCTGGAGCATTCGTCAAACCAAATGGCATTATAGTGAACTCATAATAGCCGTATCGAGTACGAAACGCTGACTTAGGTGTGTCCTCCTTCCTAATCCTTAGCTGATGATATCCCATCCTCATGTCGATTTTAGAAAATATCGATGCTCATTGCAGCTAATTAAACAAGACATCAATTCTTGGCAGTGGATACTTGTTCTCGATCGTCACCTGATTAAGTTGGCGATAGTTGATGCACAGGCGCAACGAACCATCTTTCTTCTTCACGAACAGAACTAGTGCTCCCCAAGGTGACACGCTGGGACTTATGAATCCCTTATCCAATAATTCTTGCATCTGCACCTTCAGTTCTTTCAACTCCGACAAAACCATCCGATAAGGAGCCTTAGAGATTGGCTCGGTCCTAGGGGCTAACTCAATCACGAACGCGATCTCCCTTTCTAGTGGTAAACCTGGCAATTCTTGGGAAACACGTCTGGAAACTCCTGAACCACTGTGATATCTTCTATCTCCAGCTCCTCAACTGTCATATCCACGACAGTTGCCAAGTAACTTTGACAACTCTCGTTTAACAAACGGGTTGCCTCAAGCGACGAGATTAAGGAAATTGAGGGTCTTCCTCGACTCCTAATAAACTCGAAGCTCTCACCCGCTAACGGGTTAAACTGAATGGCTCTACGATAGCAATCCATCTTAGCTCGTTTCTTGGTGAGCCAGTCCATGCCAATTATCACATCGAAATCATACATGTATAAGACTATCAAATCTATCTTCCTTTCTCGCTCACTAATCGCTAACGTGCAACCGGGACAACCCACTGTAGCCAACATCTTACCCTTTAATGGTGTAGATATATTGATTATTGACTCCAACAACTCAGGAATCAATCCTACCAACTTAATATACTGCTTAGCTATAAATGAATGAGTAGCTCCAGGGTCAAATAAGGCATAAGCAGCGTGGTTGTTCAACGAGACAGTACCTGTAATCACATCAGGCGCGTCCTCAGCCTGTCCTGTGGTAATGGCGTACATCCTTCCTTGAGTTGGAGACCTATTCAAACCACCTTGCGATACATTTGGTGGTGCAACTCCTCGAATCTGGCCCATCGGTGGCGGTGGCAATAAATGCGGCCCCATTTGTCTTCTAGGACAATTCCTGTCCATGTGACCCTGTTAGCCACACACAAAGCAAACACCCGTCCTAGAAAGGCACAGGGATGATCCATGTCGTCCTCTACAGGAACGACACACTCTATTCTGGCTTGACATTAATTTTCCTATCCCACCCTTCATGTTAGGCGGGATCGAATATCTTCTTCCAGTCATAGGTCTTTTCCCAAATCTATTCCCATCTCGGTTTGATCCAAACCGCCACTCAGATGCGGCCGCTGTTCATTCTGGTCTCTCTCGATCAGCTGAGCCCGTTCATACAAATCATTGTAGTCCTTCAAATTGAATGGCACCAGCGGGCTTTTCACGTCCGGTCTGAGCCCATCTCTAAATCTTCTAGCTTGGTTCACTAGATTCTCGACTAGTTCAGTAGCGTACTGCGATAGCTCAGCGAACTTCGCCTCATACTAATCTACAGTCATCAAACCATGGCAAAGGCGCTGGAATTCTACCATCTTCAACTCTTTGGTACTGTCAGAGAAGTACTTATTTTTTAACACATTGGCAAAGGCGTTCCACTACGGAACTATGCCTTCAGGGAATACCATGCCTTTGGTGGCTTTCCACCAAGTGTTAGCATTACCCTACAGTTGGTAGGTTGTAAGGACTACCTTCTCTGTCTCTATGCACATTAGAAGTGCAAAGGCCTTCTCAAAGCCTTGGATGCATAGAGTTGCAGCTTCGGGGTCTCCTGTCCTAGTAAACTGCGGCGGATTTAATTTTAGAAATTGTTCCCCTAACTTATGCATTGGTCTTCCAGCGATCACGTTCCCTGGCAGAACCATAGCAAGTACGGCAATAGGTGTGGCAGCAGCTGTGGCATCAGCGGCGGCAGCAACAGCAGCATTGGTAGCCGCAATAGCAGCGGCTTCATTCCGGGCTCTTTGCCTCATCGATCTCTCATCGCCTCTATCGCCCGCATGATCCCGGCCGGTTCTCGGATCACCAGGTGTTTCTACACCAACATCAACAGGAGGTGGTGCTACTCCAATTGTGCTTGCCTGAGCTGGCGCTCTATCACGACCACCTCGGGTACCGACCCTAGTCGACGTCCTACCCCAAGTTGCAGGTTTGACGGTCCTCTTACTAGGAGTCCTCTGCTCCTAATCACTCATGCTACAGGATCTTCATAGAAACTTGTTTTCCAATTTCAATACCAAATTAGAATTTGAGTGACCCACAAACAAGCTATCAAACAGCTATCACTCATATGCATCAGCATAAAATAGAGGTCATTCCTACTAACTATCCCAAGAACCCATCGCACCTTATCACTCCAAACACTAACCTGCTTTGATACCACTTCAGGCAGGGATGTCACGTCCCGATCCTCGAGCGTGTGCCCATCCCTCTGTGGTCAATAAAATTTCGCGACTTCCTAGGATGAGTCGCTGACCCTTTTATTTTATTGCACAAGTGGAAGTGAATAAATATCCCCTGATAGTAAACAGCTTAGGATAGAAAAGCAAGAAATAGATTCACAAACAAACCACGCTTTTATATACATGCTGAGTCATATACAAAAGATAGCAACCAAAAGACTTCAAAAGACCAACTCAAAAAGAAGTTGTCCTATCTGACCTACTCTTTAGATCACCTTAGCTTAGCTCTAGAGCCTCTGCTCTACGGTCTTGAAAATTTAAGCCCACGACGGGGTGAGATATAAATCTCAGCGAGTTCACGCTCTAAACCCCGATTAGGAGGATAACACGCCTAGAAGCGTCCTAACCATACAACCACACAATTAGAATAGAGGACTTACCTCACTCAGTTCCTTCCTGCACGTCAACTCAGTTCATATCGCAATGCATATAATTAATGCACATAACATTTGAAACACCTCATCAACTCAATTAATCACAAGGGTCCCGATTATAAGGCCAAACTGTTATGACACTTCCCATACCATGCCACACAGTTTTATCTCACAATCAGGCGCATCAAACTCAAACAATCATGTGTTCCAATTGTTAATTAAGCCCCTCAAGGCATAGCCGACTCCCATGTTCGACTGTCTACTGGCGTAGCTAGGCATCGTCTCTTCCCCATTGAGCATGGCTACGTCTCTCATAGATGGCTTTCCCGAAGGAGCGTAGGTCCAGAATCTACTGCAACCCAATACCATAATACATGGGTAACCCAAAAAGGGATTTAGTACTGTCCGGTGAAATCGCTCAAGACGAATTCTCTTAACCAACACACGACCAATCAATCTCAGGCTAGGATGTCGTGCATTGCACACAAATGCCTCAATTAAAATAGCTATCCTGGCCAATTTTCTTCGTATTAAAAATACCCGGTGAAAATAGTCGTGTGTGGGTACATGATCATATTGGACCTAAATAGTTCATAACCTCCTTTCCAAAATCCCGCTATTTTATATAGTGTATAAAACCACTTTCAATGTTAAAATCCGACACCCGGAATTTTTCGAATAATTATTGAAATTTCCTAAATTTTGGAATAAATGACCAAAAATTCAATCAGAACTCGATTTCCACAAATTAACACTCAATTGCAGAAATTAACCACAACATTAAAATTAGCATGAAATTCCGGCCACCGACTATCCGGGTCTAATTTTCGAAAAATAATTAAATAATTAAATAATTTCCAAAACTAATTAAATAAATCAATTTAAATTCAATAAATAGCAACTTAGGCCGTACTTGCTTTAAATACCGAAACAAGCCCGGAAAATTCCCGAACGACTCTAGATATATAGTATGACTATTTTAGTCCTTAATTATCCGTTCTAACCACTTAACATGCATAATTAACTAATTAAATCACTAATCTAATCTAACTAACCATCTAATCCCAAATTAAATTAAACTAAACACCTCTTAAACGTCATTAGCCTACTAAGTAGAGTTTAGTGCATAAACTGACCGGTTTAGCGTGAAAACCGCTTCACTGTGACGGCGGCCAAAACCTGAACTTTCGGCGACACCAACAGAGCCTTGGATCGAGCTAAAAGCGGCCCAACACGGCTTGGCTAATGCTGAGCTTCGGCCCTAGCTTCCACAGGGGCTGCTAGTTGGTCTAAGAGGGCTAGCCCCGGCTTGGCTTGGCGGCCCGGGACGAAGATGTGGGTTGGAAAATTGCAGCAGAAGATGGGCTAGCTTCGGTGGGCTAATGTGGCATCTAGAATTTTGAGACAACCCTTAGATATGCACAACGTATTGTAATGGTTTGATCGTTGAAGAAATTATAGACTCATTTCTACATACTACTATTAAAAATTTAAGGATTTATTTTTGAGAATTTTGGGCCATGAATTAAGGGCCGTGTGGCTACAAGCCCACGGGCCCATGCCACTCTACCATCTCCTTTAATTTTCGACAAGGTGGAGTCCATGGGCTTGATGATGCTCGACCGAAAGAAGACCCTCAATGGCCACGTCGCCTCTTCATGCAGCTACCCCTAATTTCTTTGCCTCCAAGTGGCAAGAGGAAATGTCCACACCCCCTCCACTTGTCCACTAATGCTGCAGCCACCAAAGATCAACATGCAAATGATTAGTTAGTGGTATAAATTGAGGGGGAAAGGGGCGGATTAGTCGAGGGAGAGAGAGAGAGGCTTACCGAACAAGTGAGCGAGAGAGTGAAATACCGAGCGAGAGGGTGAGCGGCGTGAGGATAAGAGGAGAGAAAGATCGCCCTCTGGCATGCGCGTGCTGCCGTCGTCGACGCCGCTCGTGTTCGCCGTCGCCAAGCCACGCCCGAGACCCAACAAGCTTCTTGTTCGTACTTGCCTTCGACACTTAGGACTTGAGGTAAGTAAAAGTCCACTAATCCATATAATGTGAGACTATTATTGTCTAAAGTAGTGCAAGTAGACCGGAGAAGGTCTGAATTTGATATTGCATGTTGCATTTGAGGCTTGCATGTCTCAAAATCTAATTGTGAGTGAGCTATGATTGTTGAGAGAGGTGTAATGGTGTGTGCCAAGTGAAGAAAAGGTGATGCATGTTGAGTTACATGAGCCGAGATGTGAGTATGTGCTTTGTACCGAGCTGTGAAGGATTCTAGGTGAGTGAAAATGTACTATGACTACTCCTAGATGCTGTGTAAGTGTGTTGAGATGCTACATGATGAATTTGTAGTAAAACAAATGGTTTGATTGAGCTGGAAATGAAGAGAAAAGCATTAGATGTTTTCTGTCTTAGAGGAACATGGATAAAAAGTCGTTTATATTGTGTCGCTTTAATTTCTAGAGATGAAGTTGAGGAATAGAATCATTTAACTTAAGATAACATCCATTAGATTGAGTTTAACTCATAGTTATAGCTATATGAATACAAGAACGTGTAGATAGAAGCAATTCATTTTAAAAACAGAAAAACTGTTTCGTAGAAAATAGCCTGACCTTTGATGATTCCACGAACTTTCTGTATTTATCTAAATAGAGTTGAACTTCGAATCCTTAATGAAAGTTATAGGAAACATCCTTAAGAATAATATATCAAAATTTTAGAATAAATGGACAATGTTTGGCTAGTATAACGATTTTCTTTGTAGACGTTAAATCTGGAAATTGTTGCTGGATGCTAGTAAAGATTATAGCGATTACTACTCTTAATACAGTGAGATATAGACCTAGGTTTCTTCACGGAAAATGTCAATCTATGTCTCTAATTTAACATACTAAAATTTTGTGGTATTTCGATAAAAAGTGTTATACTTTCTCTGTCTGAGTTCATTTGGGGTTTATTTCAAAATTTTTACAAAAAACTGTGCATCCTGGTTTTCGAATTGTCTTTATTTCGAATTTGCTCAATTCATCCCAAAAATGAATGCATCATGAGTTGTCATTTGACATGGTGGTTTTTTTGGCATTTGGCATGGCATTCAATACCAGAGGTTTTCAATGAAAATTCATGAGATTTCAAATGTTATTGCATCCAAAATGTTTTGGTATTGAAATAAATTAAGATGTTAATGTTGCCGTCGGACCTTTGAGTCGACGATGCCCCGGGAGTCGGGATGCCCAAAGGATCGAATGAGTCGATGCCTTGTGGATGCCCGGTGGCCCTAGTGGCTGAATGTCGGAGGCTTTTTCCCCGGGAGTGTCGGGATGCCCGGTGGTATATCAGTACGTAATTCCGGGGGATGCCCGGTGGTATGTCGGTACGTAATTCCGAAGGGTAGGGGTGGTATGCCCCGGAGATTCCTCGTGATGCTAGGTGGGATGCGAGATGCCCGGAGGTGTGACGTAACACGCTCTGGATGCCCGGTGGCCCTAGTGGCGTTTCGCGATGCCAGGTTGGGTGCGAATGCCCGGAGGGACGCAAACATTGGTCCTCTGGGAGGTGAAACCTTTTGAATATTAAAATTGATGGCCCTGCTAAGTGTGTGTGTGGTCTGGTTATAGGACAAAATTGTATGGCATGGAATGGGACGTGCTATAACAGTTTGATTCTATAATCGGGACCTGTGTGATGGAAAATGATGCATCTTGGTTTCGAAACTACACTTGCGATTGCATTAAAGAGTTTTATGGGTTTGATGCATACTCATTTCTTTTGATCCTATGTTTTGTCTATCTTGCATGAAATTGGATAGTGATGGTTTTGCACGATATAGTTTAGTGGATCTTTTACAGCTGAGTGGTTGTACTCACCACTTTTTGGGGACTAACATTTCAGACTAGACAAGATACCTCTACTATCATCGCCACCAGCAGATGAACCGAGTGGTTGGATATGACCGCAAGGAGGAGGACAGCAGAGGAAAGAAATTTTTGGACGTCGGCACTAACAGATGGACTCCGTGTTATGGTTGTTAGAAATGTTGGTATCTTTTGAGTACGGCCGTATATAGAAAGCTACGGCATTTTGATGTACCGACAATCCATTGTCCATCTAGTTTTATGTAAATATAAGTGTCTGACCTCTACTTATAAAAGCATTTAGTTGGTGTGCATTGTTTTGAATATGGGATAGGGAGATGTTGGATACGCTTCCACCATATTTTTGCGAAGGGACTGATGGAAAAGATAAAGAACCCCCAGACTTCATGGACTTATTGGAATACTATGGTATCAGAATAATAGACTTTCAGGTCAGGTGAAAGGTATGTGTGGTGACCCTAACAGATCGGGGGCCGTCGAGGGGTGCCACAGCTAAAGCTCACGGACTGGAAATTGGCATGGGTTGACTTTGTGCGGTGATCTTCGCTAGTGGACGTGAACGGTAGTTGCAGGAAATTCGGTGGAATCGTGGGCGCGGAACTAGAGCTGCTGAAGTCAACCGTGGAACTTCGGTGGAGCTGGAGTTTACTCGGAGCAGCTGGGTTGGCTGTGGCAGCAAGATGGAGAAGAAACGTGGCAAGATAGAGGGGAAATGGATAGAGAAGTTGAGTCGGTGGAGAGAGGGGCAGTGAAATGAAGACGGACGAAGGAGAGGGGGCAGCGAAGTCAACGATGGGGCTTGACCTAGTGGAAGGAGAAGATGGATGTGTGGCAGCAGGTTGGTGGAGCGGTAGAGGTAGACTCCGATGAAGGGCTGATCGAAGGAAAATGAGAGAAAAGCAGAAGATAAAAGTAGGAGGGGTCGAGGAAAAAGGGACGCGCGAAGAAGGAGGGGCGAGGGTCTTGGCGTGCTGGAGAAGATGGGGAGAAAGGGAGGCTAAAGTCAAAAAAAGGAAATGTCTAGACTTTAATGCTTGGTCCCCCTAGGAGTTCATGTATATCCTAATGTCCCCCGTTACTTTCTTGCCTTTTATTTCCATAAATAACTTAATTTGATGCCAAAAATGTAGCCCCCAAACCAAGCTCCAAATTCTTCAAATTTGGACTTCAATCTCCTCATTAATTCTTCAATTGATGTCCAGATTTTCCTAAGGAGGAAGTCCATAAAATTTATGCAAGTCCCCATCACCAAATAGCTTGATTTGGAAGTAAAAAATCCCTTCAATTTGGCTAATCAGAATTTCCGTTAATTTCCGAATCGTCTGAAACGATTTTCCGTAAAAATTCTGGAATCGCTGAAAAATCTTCGGAGGATGAGTCAACTATCCTAAAGTGACTTGTGACATGATAGAACTTTTAATTTTTGAAATCGGGTTCAAATTCGCGATTAATTTCAATCTGGCACGATTTTAGCGTGACTTAACCTACTGGGTAGTTTATAGGAATTTTTAGTGCAATTGACCCGTGGTCGATTATTTTCGAGCCACATTGTAGATTTTCGATACATTAGTGACTCTCGGTTGTCATGAAAATCTCGAGATTTCAAATACGGACACAAGGTAGGAAAATGACAGAAAAATCGGTTTAGTGTCGTTTCACAGAAATTTTGCAATCAGGTGGAATCACCCACACACTAATCACATACCTCTATTGAATCGACCTATCTCCGGTCTCTGATCGATTTGACGATGCCATAATGACCCTTGCAGATTAGCACGGTCGATAAGTCGATTTCGAGTCAAATTCTCAAGGTTATTGCATTAAAATCCCTCAATAGCTTTACTTGATAGGCTAGTTATCCTATAAGTGATCAGCTCAGGGAAAAGAACTATAGGCACGTCGATGAAAAGCCCGATTTATTCGATTGAAAACAGAAGTGGAAAATTAGGATGTCACAACTCTTCCCCTCTTATAAAAATTTCGTCCTTGAAATTTAAACCATTACAAATCTTTAAACAAAAAGCTGGGGGTACAGTTGTCTCATCGACTTCTTAGTTTCCCAGGTTGCTCCTTTAGTACCGTAGTGTTGCCAGACCACTTTGACCAACGGAATGGTCTTGGTGCGCAGAACCTATTCCTTGCGATCCACGATTTGAACCGGTCTTTGAACGTACGACACTCTGTCATCCACGTCTAATTCCTCAAAATTAAGCACGTGGGTCGGGTCAGGCTCATACCTCTTCAACATTGACACGTGAAATACGTCATGCACTTGTGCTAACCTCGGCGGCAATGCAAGACGATATGCTAGGATCCCGATTCTTTCAAGAATCTCGAAGGGACCTACGTACCTCGGACTCAGCTTTCCCTTCTTGCCAAAGCGTGACGTATCCCTCATTGGTGACACCTTCAGAAAAATGTGATCACCAACTTGGAATTCCAATGGTCTATAGCGCTTATCGACGTAGCTTTTCTGGCGGCTTTGAGCAGTCTTTAATCTCTCTCTAATGGCAGGAATTGCATCCACTGACTGCGGAACCAACTCTAAGCCTATGATCTTTCTTTCTCCAAGCTCATCCCAATAAACTGGCGTTCTACATGCTCTGCCATACAACACTTCAAAAGGAGCCATCTGAATGCTCTGCTGGTAGCTGTTGTTGTAAGCGAATTCAACGAGATGAAGCCGTTCCTTCTATCTTCCCTTGAAATCCAACACACAAGTTCTCAGCATGTCTTTGAGGGTTTGAATCGTCCTCTTAGACTGGCCATATGTTTGAGGATGATAGGCCATACTGTACTGTAGCTTCGTTCCCAGAGCACTTTGCAAACTTTTCCAGAGGGCAGCTATAAACCTCAGGTCTCGGTCCGATGTACTCGTCACCGGCACTCCATGCAAACGAACAATCTGACGCACGTACAGTTCTGCGTGTCTAACCAAATCAAGGTCTTTTCATTTTACGATGAAGTGAGCTGACTTCGTCAGTCTGTCGACAACTACCCAAATGGAATCGTTACCTCTCTGACTTCTCGGTAAACATGTCACAAAATCCATTATGATATGTTCCCATTTCCACTTGGGAATCTCAAGAGGTTGCAGAAGTCCTCCCAGCTTACAATGTTGTGCCTTCACTTGCTGACACATCAGACAGTTGGCAACATGCTTGGCGATGTCTGCCTTCATACTAAGCCACCAATAGTGTTAACGTAGATTCTGATACATCTTTGTACTACCAAGATGAATGCTGTAGCTGCTACGATGAGCTTCTGATAAGATCTCTTCCTTAAGTGCTGCATCGTCAGGTACACACAATCATCCTCGGAACCTTAATGTTCTGTCCTAAAAAATCTGAAAGTCGGCCTTCCTCTTCTCGGTATCCTCTTGTAGGATTTTCTGAAACTCTGGATCTGTTAGCTGAAGCATCTTAATCCTTATCTGCACTTTCGGTTCAATTCTAAGGGTGGCCATAAGATTTGAAAGGTGGCCTACCTCAAACTTGAAAATCGAATCTCGAGCTCTCTCAAGTAAAACCCATTGCTCGAGTACCATCTGCGCAACTGAAGATTTCCGACTTAGCGCATCTGCGACTTTATTCGTCTTTCCAGGGTGATAAAGAATATCACAATCATAATCCTTCAGGAGTTCCATCCAGCAACACTGTCTCATATTCAACTCCTTTTGCGAGAATAGATACTTGAGACTTTGATGGTCAGTGAAGATCAAGAATCTTTCTCCGTACAAATAATTTCTCCAAATCTTCAAAGTGAAAATTATTGCTACAAGTTCTAAGTCATGCGTTAGGTAATTCAGCTCATGAGGTCTCAACTGACGGGACGCGTATGTAACAACTCTACCATGCTGCATTAACATGCAACCCAATCCTCTAAATGACACATCGAGGACCAGATGGTATAATAAGCACAAGCGCGATAGTCAGCTTCTACTTAGGCTCTTGGAAACTACACTCGCACTTATCTGTCCACACAAACTTCTCTTCCTTCTTCAGCAGTCAAGTCAACGGTGAAGCTACTGCTGAAAACATTTCCACAAATTGTCTGTAATACCCTGCTAAACCCATAAAACTTCTTATCTCTGTCACTGTAGTCGGTCTTGGCCAATTGATCACTGGTTCAATCTTGGCGGGGTCCACGGAGATTCATTCTCTTGAAATCACATGACCTAGAAAAGCAACATGAGTCAGCTAAAACTCGCACTTGTTGAACTATGCGTACAGCTCATTAATCCTCAGAGTCTGCAGTACCAATCTCAAATGCGCTTCATGCTCCTCTGGACTTCTCGAGTACACTAGGATATCATCGATGAACAGGATCACGAATTATTTTAGATACTCTTTAAACACTCTGTTCATCATATCCATAAAAGATGCTGGGGCGTTCGTCATACCAAACGGCATTACAGTGAACTCATAATGGCCGTATTGAGTACGAAATGCTAACTTAGGTATGTCCTCTTTCCTAATTCTCAGCTAATGATATCCCGTCCTCAAGTCGATTTTAGAAAATATCGACACTTCTGGCAGCTAATCAAATGTGGCACCTCCGAACGGCCCCCGATCCGTTGGGGTCGCCACTGTTCGCTTACCTTTCTCTTACTTGACCTGATAATATATCACTCTGATACGAAGGGTTATAATAAGTCTATTAAGTCCTGGGGGTTTATATATATATATATTTTTTTCCATAGGTCCCTGCGCAGAAATATGGCAGAAGCGCATCCAACAACTCCCTTCCCTATATTCAGAAAAGATGCACACCAACTAAACACATTTATAGATAAAAGCCGTACACTTTTATTTACTTAAACCAGATGGACATCATTTGTCGGTACATCAAAATGCCGTAGTCTTCTATACTCAGCTATACTTCAAAAGATGACCGACTTCTTTTCCAATAGTCGTGTACTTAAAGTCCATCGATCAGTGTCGGCGTTCAAAAGTTCCTTCCTCTGCTATCCTCCTCCTCACAGCCATGTCCAACCACTCCGTCCATCTGCTGGTGGCGGTGGCAGCAGAGGTATCTTGTCTAGTCTGAAATGTTAGTCCCCAAAAGGGGTGAGTACAACTACTCAGCAGTAAGAGATTCACCAAGCTATATCAAGCAGTACTGTCAATATCTAGACTCATGCAGGATAGACAAAAACAGATAGTCAGAGGATAAGTATGCATCAAAATCATGAAATCCTTTAATGCAATGGCTAAACGTGATTTCAAAAGAATCAAAAGGCATCATGTCCAGTTACACCAGTCCCGATCATAGGGCCAAACTGTAATGACACGTCTTATTCCATGCCATACAATTTAGTCCCATAACCAGACCACACTCACACTTAATATAATCATCAGTTTTAATCATTCAAACGGTTTTATCCCCCCAGAGGACCAATGTTTGCGTCCTTCCGGGATTTCGCACCCAACTTTGGCGTCGCAAAAGCCTTCGGGCATGTATTCAAAATACAACCGGGCATCCAGAGCGTGTTGCGTTACACCTCTAGGCATCTCGCACCCCACCTGGCATCACGAGAAATCTCCGGGGCTCGCCATGAAAATGGTTACCCCTACCCTCCAGGCATGCATCATAATACAACCCCTCACCCTCCGGGAATGTATCATAATACAACCGGGCATCCCGACACTCCTGAGGAAAACCTCTGAGCATGTATTCAAAATACAACCAGGCATCCAAAGGGCATCGACTCATTCGAACCTTTGGGCATCCCGACTCCCGGGGCATCGTTGACCCGAGGGTCCAATGGTATCAATTAACATCTTAATTTCCAAAAACACTTTTCAATGCAATGACAAAATGTCAGGAGTCTCATCACATCACAATATTGCATGATATGCCAATGCCGTATCATCATATCACATAACCATTCGAAACACATTCGCCTTCAGACACTTTGTGAAAAATTCGAGAACAAAATAGCCCGATTTTTACAATGCACAGTTCTGGTAAAAGTTTTGAAATAAATACTAAATGGACTCAGAAAATTATGAAATTTTGATACGTTATCAATGAGAACACCAAGTCAGATTCCTTACGTACCGAGGGCAAAAATTTCGATGTTCCTAACTAACATTCTGCAAAATTTCCAGATTTGGTGTTTTCATAGAAAAATCATTTCGGCGATCATTCCTTGTTCATTTATTCTGAATTTTTTATATGTTGTTCATGAGGATGTGCCCTAAAACTTTTATCAGGGAATAGAAGTCGAATTGTGGCTAGATAATTACAGAAAAATCGAGGAAGCACCGATGGTCGTTCTGTCCCTTGCAAAACAGCTTACTAGCCAAAGGGAAATCTGCTCCTATTCCATGGATTTCGACCTCCAACACCCACAAGCAAGTATATACCAGCATTCTACATTGCAATATACCCTCTTTACTTCCCAAAAATCCATTATAGTGAGATCTTTAGATCTTAATTTCCCTTCTAAAAATTCGAAATCCAATACATGCACTGTTTTTGCTTTGCTTCTAGCTCTAACTTCATCTAGTGTGATCCCAATCAACATGCAGCTCTAATTTCTACACTTCCTCACATCTACTAACATTCCACAGACAATTCTAGCATGCAAAGACATAGATAGGTGAACTTCCACTTGCCTTGATGTCCTACGGTTCAACGGCGTGTGGTGAGGCGCAAGCCGAGATCTCTCGGGTCCTGCTACGGCAGAGAGGCAGTGACAGAACTCGAGCTATGGTTGAGGTGAGATGGTGCGCTTCCGGGCCGGCGGCAAAGGAGGTTGATGGTTAACGGTGAGGAGCGAGCAAGATGGTGAGAGGATTCTTAACTAAATCTACTGAGGACTTCGCTGGACAAGGGAAACCTAAGCTGCCGAGAGAGAAAAAGAACACCGAGAAAGAGAGAAAGATGGGCGTCGAGAGAGATAGAATGGAAGGAAATAGTTTTCTTCAGCATTCGTGGATTCCGCCCATTGAAAATTGAGTCGACAATTCAATGAGTTTGTGGCAGCTGCAATGGAAGGCACGTGGGAGGGGAACGTGGCTGAATTCTTGGTGTGAGAATTCCTTGTGCATGACACCTTGGTCTTCATGCATGAACGTGGCCTTTGCATGGTTAAAGTTCTTCATTTGCTGTCCACCGAAGAAGGAAAGGGGCGCGCACGGCACCAGCTGGAAGAAGACGTGGCCAACACTTGGGTCCTTCGGCTGCCACTCTCTCCCGTGCATGCATGGGAAATTCTTTCTCTCCGTCCACGACACCTGTTGCTCCATACAGGTACGTGGCTGCAGTCTAATTTCAAGAGCTTTCTTTGCTGGCCACCGAAGACTAGAGAACGTGGCAGCCCGGTCAAGATCTCTCCTTTTGTTGACCGGCGGAATGAAGAGGAATGCGTGGCTATTGCTCGAGTCTTCCAAGAGAGAGACGGATGTGGCGTGACTTGACGAGGTCAAGGTCTTCGTCCATTGCATAAAAATGCATGGACTCATCGGCTGCATGGGTCAAACATTTCCCTTCTATTGACCGGTTGAATGGCGAGAGAAACGGCGTGAACATGGGCTGTGAATGTGGGCCTTTGGTAGCTGCATGGAGGGGAATTTTTACGTAGCTGAAATGGGGTCAACCTCTCTTTTTTTTTTTTTTTTTTCGCTTGACCATTATGCACGTACACATGGCTGTTCGACTAGGGAGGTACAAGTTTTAGGGGATGTTGGTCTCAGTGGTGGCGTTACGCAAAGAAACTTTCGACGAAGCGATAGGTTATGCAATGATCGAATTGTCTTGATGCGACCATGGCATGACTATGAAGGTATATCCTAAGATCATCGCGTAACGTGACGTCTGGGTCCAACGATGACGATGACGAAATATCGTCCGTAAATTGTACCAATGACGCAGTGTGTCGATACTCCCGTCAACCTGTGATGAGCAGTTACTTATTTGGGGTTTGACGAAAACCCGGATGCCACATCAAATAAGTCATCAATCCTCGGTAGTGGATACTTATTCTTGATTGTCACCTGATTGAGTTGGCGATAATCGATGCACTGGTGCTCCTCAAGGTGATGCGCTGGGACGTATGAATCCCTTTATCTAATAATTCCTGCAACTGCACCTTCAGTTCTTTCAACTCCGACAAAGCCATCTGGAAAGGAGCCTTAAAGATTGGCTCGGTCCCAGGGCCTAACTCAATCATGAACGTGATCTCCCTTTCTAGTGGCAGACCTAGCAATTCATTCGGAAACACGTCTGGAAACTCCTAAACCACTGTGATATCTTTTATCTTCAGCTCCTCAACTGTCGTATCCACGACAGTTGCCAAGTAACTTTGACAACCCTTGTCTAACAAACGGGTGGCCTCAAGCGATGAGATTGAGGAAATCGAGGGTCCTCCTCGACTCCCAATAAACTTGAAACTCTCACCCGCTAACGGGTTAAACTGAATCGCTTTGCGATAGCAGTCCCTCTTAGCTCGTTGCCTGGTGAGCCAGTCCATGCCAATTATCACATCGAAATCATATATGGATAGGACTATCAAATCTATCTTCCCCTCTCGCTCACCAATCGTTAACGTGCGACCTGGACAACCTATTGTAGCTAACACCTTATCCTTTAATGGTGTAGATATACTGATTACTAACTCCAACAACTCAGGAATCAATCCTACCAACTTAGCATACTGCTCAGTTATAAATGAATGAGTAGCTCCAGGGTCAAATAAAGCATAAGCAGCGTGGTCGTTCAACGAGACAGTACCTGTAATCATATCAGGCATGTCCTCAGCCTATCCTCTGGTAATGGCATACGTCCTTCCTTAAGTTGGAGGCCTGTTCAAACCACCTTGCGGTACATTTGGTGGCGCGACTCCTCGAATCTGGCCCAACGGTGGCGTGGCAGTAACTGCGATCCCATTTGTCTTCTGGGACAATTCCTAGCCATGTGACCCTGTTGGCCATACACAAAGCAAACACCCGTCCTAGAAGAGCACGGGGCTGATGCATGTCATCCTCCATAGGAACGACACACTCTATTCTGGCTCGACACTTATTTTCCTATCCCACCCTTCCTATTAGGTGGAATCAGATATCTTCCTCCAATCATAGGTCTTTTCCCAAACCTATTCCCATCTCGGTTCGATCCAAACCGCGACCCAGATGCGACGGCTCATTCATTTTGGCCTCTCTCAATCAGCTAGGCCCATTCATACAGATCATTATAGTCCTTCAGTTTGAATGGCACCAGCGGGCTTTTAACGTCCGGTCTAAGCCCATCTCTAAATCTTCTAGCTCGGTTCACTGGATTCTCGACCCGTTTAGGAGCATACTGCGATAGTTCAGCGAACTTCGCCTCATACTGATCTACGATCATCAAACCTTGGCAAAGGTGTTGGAATTTTGCCATCTTCAGCTCTCTGGCATTGTCAGAGAAGTACTTATTGTTGAAGACTTCGGCAAAGGCGTTCCACTCCGGAACTATACCTTTAGGGAATACTGTGCCTTTGGTGGCTTTCCACCAAGTGTTAGTGTTACCCTGCAGTTGGTAGGTTGCAAGGACTACCTTCTCCATCTTTGTGCACAATAGAAGTGCAAAGGCCTTCTCCAAGCCTTGGATCCTTAGAGTTGCAGCCTCAGGGTCTCCTACCCCAGTAAACTGCGACGGGTTTAATTTCAGAAATTGTTCCATTAACTTATGCATTGGTCTTCCAGCAACCACATTCCCTAGCGGAACCTCAGTAGGTACGGCAGCAGGTGCAGCAGTGGCTGCAACATCAGTGGCGGCAGCAACAGCAGCATTGGCAGCAGTAGTAGCGGAAGCGATAACGGCGGTAGTAATGGTGATGGCTTGATTTTGGGCCTGCTGCCCCATCAGATCTCTCATTGCCTCTAGCTCTTGCATGATCCCAACAGCTCCCAGATCACCAGGTGCTCCTACACCAGCATCAACAGGAGGTGGTGCTACTCCACTAGCGCTAGCTTGAGCTGGCGCTCTACCACGACCACCTCGGGTACCGACCCTGGTCGGCATCCTACCCCGAGTTGTAGGTCTGATGGTCCTCTTACTAGGAGTCCTCTGCTCCTAATCACTCATGCTACAAGATCTTTATAGAAACCTGTTTTCCAATTCCAATACCAATTAGAATTTGAGTGACCCCACAAACAAGCTACCAAACAGCTATTACTCGCATGCATCAGCATAAAATAGATGTCATTCCTACTAATTATCCCAAGAACCCATCTTACCTTATCACTCCAAACACTAACCTGATCTACGCCTCGATCCTCGAGCGTGTGCCCATCCCTCTATGGTCGATAAAATTTCACGACTTCCTAGGACGAGTCGCTAACCCTTTCATTTTATTGTACATGCGGATTCGAATATATATCCCTTGACAGTAAACAGCTTGGGATAGAAAAATAGGAAACAGATTCACAAACAATCCATGCTTTTATATACACGCTGAGTCATATACAAAAGACAGCAACCAAAAGACTTCAAAAGACCGACTCAAAAAGAAGCTGTCTTATCTGACCTACTCTTCAAATCACCTTAGCTCAACTCTAGACCCTTCGCTCTACAGTCCTGAAAATTTAAGCCCACGACGGGGTGAAATGTAAATCTCAACGAGTTTGCACTCTAAATCCCGATTATGAGGGTAATGCGCCTAGAAGCGTTCTAACCATACAACCACACAATTATAATAGAGGACTTACCTCGCCTCAGTCCCTTCCTACACGGCAGCTCAGTTCATATCGCAATGCATATAATTAATGCACATAACATTTGAAACACCTCATCAACTCAATTAATCACAAGGGTTCCGATTATAAGGCCAAACCATTATGACACGTCCCATACCATGCCACACACTTTTGTCTCATAATCAAGCACATCAAACTCAAACAATCATGTGTTCCAATTGTTAATTAAGCCCCTCAAGGCACAGCCGACTCCCATGTTCGACTGTCTATTGGCGTAGCCAGGCATCATCTCCTCCCTATTGAGCACGACTACGTCTCTCATAAACGGCTTTCCCGAAGGAGCGCAGATCTACAATCTACTGCGACCCGATATCCTAATGCATGGGTAACCCGAAAAGGGATTTAGTAGCTTCCGACGAAATCGCTTGAGACGGATTCTCCTAACCAACACACGACCAATCAATCTCGACCCAGGACACCATGCATTGCACACAAATGCCTCAACTAAAATAGCGATCCTGGCCTATTTTCTTCGTATTAAAAATACCCGGTGAAAATAGTCGTGTGTGGGTACACGATCAGATTGGACCCGAAAAATTCATAACCTCTTTTCTAAAATCCCACTATTTTATATAGTTTATAAAACCACTTTCGGTGTTAAAATCTAACACCCAAAATTTTTCTGAATAATTATTGAAATTTCCCAAATTTTGGAATAAACGACCAAAAATCCAATCAGCACTCAATTTGCACAAATTAACACTCAATTGCTGAAATTAAGCACACCATTGAAATCAGCACGAAATTCTGGCCATCGGTTATCCCGGTCTAATTTTCGGAAATTAATTTCCAAAATAAATTAAATAAATCAATTTAAATTCAATAAATAGCAACTTAGGCTGTACTTGCTAAAATAAATATTGAAACGGGCCCAGAAAATTCCCGAACCACTCTAGATAAATAGTACGACTATTCTAGTCCCTAATCTATCCGTTCTAACCACCTAACATGCATAATTAACTAATTAAATCACTAATATAATCTAACTAACCACATAATCCTATTGAACTTTAACTAAACACCCCTTAAATGTCATTAGCCTATTAAGTAGAGTTTAGTGCATAAACTCACCGGTTTAGCGCAAAAACTGGTTCACTGCAACGGTGGCGCGACAGCGGCCGAAACTCGAACTTTCGGCGGCACCAACGGAGGCTCGGATCGGGTTAAAGCGGCCCAACACGGCTCGGCTAATGCTGAGCTTCAACCCTAGCTTCTGCAGGGGCTGCTGGTTGGTCCAAGAGGGCTAGCCCCGGGTTGGCTTGGCAGCCCGAGACAAAGATGTGGGCTGGAAAATTGCGGCAAAAGATGGGTTGGCTTTGGTGGGCTGAAGCTCATGGACTGGAAATTGACGTGGGCTGACTTCATGCAGTGATCTTCGCTAGTGGATGTGAATGATAGTTGCAGGAAATTTGGTGGAATAGTGGGCGCGAAACTGGAGCTGTTGAAGTCAACCGTGGAACTTCGGTGAAGCTGGAGTTGACTCGGAGCGGCTGGGCTGGCTGTGGTAGCAAGATGGAGAAGAAACGTGGCAAGGCAGAGGGGAAATGGACAGAGAAGTTGAGTTAGTGGAGAGAGGGGCGGTGAAATGAAGACGGACGAAGGAGAGGGGGCAGCGAAGTAGCACTCATGATTAGGAAATTCAAAAAGCTGAATAGGAAGGGAAGAAGATTCAACTGGAAGAAGCAGAGCACTCAAAAATTCCATAAGAAACCAACTGAGGACAATGAAACCAACAAAGATGTGATATGCTTCGAATGCAAGAAAGAGGGGCACATATGACCCAACTGTCATTTGTTGAAGAAAAAGAAAGGACGAACTAGGAAACACAAAAAGGCTCTCAAAGCAGAGACATGGAGCGATACCGAATGCGAGGAAAGTGATGAAGAATATGCCAACATATGTCTAATGGCCAATTCATAATTAGACTTCGACTTTGAAACAAATTCTTATTCAAACTTAGAAAAAAAAGTTGAGGTTAGCGCTTTAAAAATCCCTATTAAAGTCTCGAAATACATAGATGGACTCTCTCTTAGTCTTAAAACATCTCTTAAAAGGATTTCCGAGCTAAAGAGGGAAAATTCCAAACTAAGGCAACAAGAAATTTCTTGGAAAGAAAAGTTTGAAAATGTGGATAAAAGTTTTGTTGATTTGAAAGAAAATTCTGATTCTCTTTCGAAGGAAAATGCCTTTTTGAAAGAAGATATTTCAAATATCACAAAAAGATTTTTAAAAGGATTTGAGAAGTTGGAGAAAATTATTTATGTACAAAGACCTTATTTTAACAAATCTAGTTTGGGTATGACACCAGAAACTATTCCTTTAATTGATTTTCCTAAAGTTAAAGAAAAAATTAAACAAAGACCTACAAGGGCATTTTACAAAAATCATTTTCAAAAAGTTTTTGTAAAACCTTTTGGCCGAAGCGCTCTCAAATGTTCAAAGTGTAACAGCTTAGAACATTTCGAGAAAAATGTCCCAAGGTTTGGAGACCTGTTAAGAGGGATTGGACAAATATTGTTTTCAACACTAACTCTCCTAGACCCAAGAAAATATGGGTACCAAAGAAAGCTTGAGCTCTTTTTATGATCACAGGTCACTATCAAGAAGAAGATCAAATGGTATTTGGATAGTGGTTGTTCGAGAAACATGACTGGAGATTCGAGTTGTTTTATAAAGCTTATTCAAATAAATGGTGGAAAAGTTTCCTTTGGTGGGAACAGCAAAGGAAGAATTGTTGGATGTGGAACCGTGAAGATTGGAAGCCTCACTATCAATAATGTCTCATTGGTAGAATATCTGAATTATAATCTATTCAACATAAGTCAACTTTGCGATACTGGATTTAAAATTAAATTCCACGAAGGCATATGTTCAGGAACAAGTAAAGATTTCTCTCAATCTTTCACTGGACGAAGACATAGGAATATTTACTTCTGGATATAAAACTAGGAAGTTCTCAGTGTCTTATATCCATTCAAGATGAAGCAAATCTTTGGCATTGAAAGCTTGGCCATGTTAACATGAAGCAGATTGCCAAGATTTCTTCTAAGAAGCTTGTTCGTGGTCTTCCCAACATGGCCTATCAAAAGTCTGATTTATGCACTCCATGTGTTTTGGGAAAATAGGTTAGAAGTTCTTTTAAACCTATAAATCAAATTTCTACTAATCGAGCTTTGCAGCTTCTGCATATGAACCACTTTGGACCAACCAGAACTCAAAGTATTGGTGGAAAGAAATACTGCCTAGTAATTGTGGATGATTACTCTCGCTTTACTTAGGTTTACTTTCTAGCAAATAAGTCTGAAGCTTTCTCTCACTTCTCAAAGTTTGGCAAGATGGTTCATAATGAGAAAGAGTATGTTATTTCAAGCATACGAGCAGACCATGGAGTTGAGTTTGAAAATCTAGACTTTACGAAGTTTTGTGATGAATATGGTTTCCAGCATGTTTTCTCTTCTCCATACACTCTAAAACAAAATGGGGCTATGGGAAGAAAGAATAGATCCTTGCAGGAGATGGCCAAAACCCTCTTAATTGAGAGTAAAATTTCCTCTCGATTTTAGGTTGAAGCAGTTTTTACAGCTTGCTACATCATCAACAAAGTGTTCTTAAGGCCTATTCTAGGGAAAACTCCTTATGAAGTGTATAAAGGGAAGAAGCCAAATGTTTCTTACTTTCATGTGTTTGGCTGTAAGTGTTATGTTTTGAAAAATGCAAATGATCGAACTAGAAAGTTTGAAGAAAGATCAAATGAAGAATTTTCCTTGGCTACTCAACCTCAAGCAAAGCATACAGAGTTTTCAACAAAAAGACACAATCTGTGGAAGAATCTATGAACGTTAAGTTTCAAGATTCTATGCAAAATCAACTGGATCAGACTCAACTTGAAGAATCTGAACCTGTTCTAGACTTTACAAAGTCTACTTCCCCCGAAGTGGTTGAGACTTCTAAAGATCAACTTCAAGCAGAACTAGAAGACTCAACTGAAGCAGATGATCAGCAAACTCTCAGACCAACCAGCAACTAGAAGCATAAGTCAAGTCATCCTAAAGAACTCATCATTAGCAACATTGATGAAGGAATATGCACCAGATCCAAAAGGCGAGAAGAGTCTAATGCTTTAGCACTTGTTTCTGAGATTGAACCCAAAAGTGTAGAAGAAGCCTTGACTGATGAAAGCTGGATCGAAGCTATGCAAGAAGAGCTCAGACAGTTCAGCATCAACGATGTTTGGGAGCTAATTCCTAAACCTAAAGGTAAGTCTATTATCGGGACTAAATGGGTTTTCAGGAACAAGATAGATGAGAAAGGAAAAGTGGTTAGGATTAAAGCAAGACTCGTGGCCAAAGAATATACGCAAGAAAAAGGGATAGACTATGATGAGACCTATGCACCAGTAGTGAGGTTAGAAACAATTAGATTATTACTTGCTTTTGCTTGCTATAAAAATTTCCAGTTATTCCAGATGGATGTAAAAAGTGCATTCCTAAATGGATTTATCCAAGAAGAAGTCTATGTGGAACAACCACCTAGATTTGAAGATCCAAGAAAGCCAGACTCAGTCTACAAACTGAAAAAGGCCTTGTATGGACTGAAGCAAGCACCTCGAGCCTGGTATGAAAGTTTAAGTAAATTCCTAACCCAAAATGGTTTTGCTAAAGGAAAGGTAGATACTACTATGTTCATAAAAAGAGAGGGTAATGATTTTCTACTGGTTCAAATTTATGTTGATGATATTATTTTTGGATCTCCTAATGAAAATCTATGCAAGAAATTCTCTAGATGTATGCAGGATGAATTCGAGATTAGTATGATGGGTGAGTTAACCTTCTTTCTGGGATTGCAAATTAAACAATCGAAGAAAGGAATCTTTATTCATCAAGAGAAGTATGAGAAAGATTTCATCAAGAAATTTGGATTGGAGAATTGCAAGAAAATAGAGACACCAATGTCAAGTTCTTTGAAGTTGGACAAAGAAGAAGGAGGAAAGAAAGTAGACCAGAAGCTTTATAGGAGCATTATTGGTTCGCGTCTTTACCTTACTGCTTCTAGACCTGACATTTTGTTTAATGTTTGCATCTGTGCTAGATTCCAATCAAATCCCAAAGAATCTCATTTAAGTGCTGCAAAACGCATTATCAAATACATTGCAACTACTCCAAAGCTAGGTCTGTGGTATCCCAAAGAAGGAGACTTTACTCTCCTTGGGTATTCAGACGCAGATTTAGTAGATTGTATAGTTGATAGAAAGAGTACTTCTGGTACTTGTCAACTTCTGGGCATCAAGCTGGTGTCTTGGTTCTTAAGGAAGCAGAGTACTGTAGCTTTATCAACAGCTGAAGCAAAGTATGTGGCTCTTGGGAGCTGTTGTTCTCAAATCTTGTGGATAAGGCAACAGTTAAGAGACTTTGGAATTAAAGAATCGTGTACCGAGATCAAATGTGACAACACCGGTGCCATTAATCTCACGAAGAATCCAATTCTTCATTCGAGGGCAAAACATATAGAGATTCGACACCAATTCATAAGAGATCATGTACAAAATGGAGAAATTATTATTCAGTTCATTGACTTGAAGAATCGGCTGGTAGACATATTTACAAAGCCACTGGAGAAAAGTCTATCTGAGTCTATTCGCACTAGACTGAATATTATATCTTCTACCAATTAAAGTCTAAAGTTGGTCAGACTTAGAATATCTAGAAATTACATCTGTAAATTAATATCTCCTCACTGCAGGTAATTTAATTTTAGCATAAAAATTTCGAACGGGTATGATTGATTTTTGAATCGTTACTTGCCTATTTTATTTTTAGAAATTATCTTTTTTCGAATTTTTGAATTTTTGGCAGTTTTTATTTTCAAAAAAGGCAATTTACTTTTTTCCCTTTGTGACGAATCGTATATCCCGTTTCACTTGCTTTATATACCGTCGAAGTCCTTCTTCTCCATTTACGATTTCTCAAACCCTATAATACAAAATTCCTACTTTCTCACTTTTACTCTCTAGTTTGCTCTACAAGTTTTCGTTTTTTTCAACCAAATGTGTTCGAGAAATCCTCCTCGACTGTGAAAATGTCTTTCCAAAGGAAATCGTCTCGGATCGCAAATAGAGGACCACAGAATATGCCAGAGGGTCCTACTCATTTTGACTTGACCGAGGAAGAAGATTCTCCTCAACAACAACAACAACAACAACATTCTCAGTAGCGTCTTTCTCCATGACGTGCCACTCAAAATCCTCCGCATCAACGAGTGGAAGAAGAAATTGTGGAAGATGTCGAACCTGTAAGAACGTTAAAACCCTAGTTTCTCTTAAACTCTACAATCAGTTGAAGCAGGGTGGTACTGCTATGGCCTTTATTGATGAATTTCTGCGAGAAAGAGGATACCCGAATGAGACTCAGTTCTTACGAATAATGGAAAGATTAGGCATAGAGCCTGAAGGAATGGTAGACAGAACGTTTGCTAACTTTCCAATTGATTCACGTTTTAGTTCTTTTAATCGGCCAAAGATAAAGGACGATGATGAGAGAATGTACACGAATTTTCAGCCTAGAATGGGCATTGCTGCTAATGTGCGTGGAGAGGGAATGAGTTTGTTTCATTCTAATGACCATAAAAAGACTTACTCGAAATTGCTGAAAAGAGAGGTGATGAACCCTCGATCCGTGGATTTTGATTTCTCGGATTCTTTGAAGGTGAACCTGAGGGAGAAGCTGACTCTTCTTCAACTTGAAAGATTTTGCTTTGAGACTACTATCGCTTACCCTGAATTAACTGCATATTTCTATTCAAACTTGTCATTTATTGACGCGAATAGATTTCGTTTTACTGTGAGGGAAAAAGAGTTTGTGGTGGATGTGAACACATTGGCGGATGTTATTGCTGTGGAAAGAGGGAGTTTCCAACCAATAAATGTGTCTGTTGGTCATGCAACAAGTTTTCTTGTTAGGGACAGACTTTCTAAATGCAGCATTACCTATTCCAGAATGTCTGCCTCCAACATTTTGCTGCACACAGTCATGATCAATTGCATCCAACCAAAGTCAACCTCCAAGACAGATGTCTCTCGTTCTGAAGCAAAACTGATGTTTGCCATTAGTAAAGGAATGAAGTTCTCGCTGCCACACACAATCTTAATGCAAATGTATAGGACTGTGGTAAAAGATAAGGGATAGCTCCCTTACTCAGCGCTTGTCACTCAACTATTCAGACACTTTCAAATTCAGTTTCTAGCATCTCTCTATGTTCGAACCATTGCTCCTATGGTTATAGGACTGAAGATTGTGTCAAAGATGAGACTGAAGGAACTAAACAAAGCTTTGGAGCGCTTGAAGGAGAAGTCCCCCAGCAAAACAAAACAAGACTCTGCTGCAAAGAAAAGAAAAAGCAAGGAGCCTATGAGTGCACCTATCAAGAAGAGAAGAGCCTTATCCTGCAGGAAGAAGAGGATGAGGATGATCTCACTCTTTCTGCATTTGCCTTGAAAAATCTTTGGAGTTTTGTTAGTTTTGAGTAGCCACAGGATAGAGAGGAAAGAGAACGAGGAGAAACAGAGCAGAGAAGTGAAGGAAGAGAAGAGAGAAGAGAAGGAAGTGAAGAAAGAAGAGCAGAGGAAAGAGAAAGAGAAGAAGAATGAAGAGAAGCAGAAGAGGAAGAGGGTCAAGATGACTCTATTGAATCAACATTTGCAATATCCTTGTCTACAGACTCAGAAAAGACGAGGAGTGGAACTGTAGGAGATGGAAGAGAAAAAGAACATCACTTGGGAGCTAAAACAGAGAAGGAACAAGAAGAAGCATTCCTTTCTCCACCTGTAGCCACAGAAACAGGGG
The DNA here is from genome assembly GCA_014182365.1 of Eucalyptus tenuipes. Lineage (NCBI taxonomy): Eukaryota > Viridiplantae > Streptophyta > Magnoliopsida > Myrtales > Myrtaceae > Eucalyptus > Eucalyptus tenuipes. Next base: position 9,474,012 of record CM024542.1, on the reverse strand, counting down.
GAGTTCATGAGAAAAGAAGTACTTCTTCTTCTTCTCTTTTTACAAGCGATGATGTTAGTAAATCTCCTGCTCATCTAGAGGATATCTATGCCTCACATTTTCCTGAAGCTGATGTTGGAGAATCTACTCCAAGTCTTGGAAGTAGAGGAGCTGATGTCCCATCGTCTATCAACACTCCACAAACTGAACATGCTGAGGCTAGTACGCCCTTAGAACCTAATGCAGACTATCAAAGGCTGCTCAAGCTCCTTGTGGAGATAAAAGCACAGCAATATGGAATGGAGTGTGAGATTCAGAAGTTTCAATCTGATTTAAAATCTACTTCAAATTCTCTCCATGAGAAGGTGCAGACTCTTACTCTTCAAGTTCAAGATTTACAACAGCAAGTTAAAGAGACTGCCAAGGTTGAAGATGTTGAGAAGCTGAAGGAGACAGTGAGGAAGCTAGAGGAGACTGTTCAGTCTGTGGGGGATTTCTAGTTCATTCGCATCCCTAAACAACCCTGATTTCATCAAACTTTTTTATCCTTCTCCACTTTTTCCTGTTGACAAAAAGGGGGAGAATGTGTAGATTTAACTTTTGTTTGACTTAACTTTTGGTGATGTTGAACTTTTGACTGTTGTTTGACTGTTGAACCTTTGTTGTTTGAAGTTTTATCCAATCACTAAAGTCTGAATCCGTCTGTGTTTTTCTAAAGGCAAATTATTTCTACTGAACTTTGCGAAGATTTTTGTTCATACCTATTCACCCCCCTTTAGGTGTTATTACTAGCCATTTCAGATAATATGAGTGTTTCAGCCATGAAAATTGAGAATTTGACATGTGATTTTGTGGCGGAAGACATGTTATCACAGAGTGTCGGGTAGGTAATACTTCTAAGCAATCTAGTGAAAATTCTAACTTTGTTGGGAATTTTAACAGGTCACAAAATAATTCCTACTCCAACACATAGAATCCGGGATGGCGCAATCATCCAAATTTTTCATGGAATAATCAGAATGTGATGAGACCACTGAGATTCAAACAATCGAAGAGACAAAGTCAAATTTGGAAGATATAGTCACCAAACTTGCTAATACGACTCATGACTTCATCAAAAACACATATGTGAGATTTCAAAACCAAGAGGCTTCAATAAGAAATCTGGAGATGCAAGTGAGTCAGTTAGCAAGCATGATGTCAAGGAGACAATAGGGTTCTTTGTCGAGCAACACAGAAAAAAATCCAATTCAAAACATAAAGGCTATAACCTTGAGAAGTGGTAAACAAGTGGGAGAAGAATATATCATAGAGGAGATTTTCGGAGACAAGGAAGATGTGATCAATAAACAATCAAAGGAGACAAGCAAGAGTAAACTTTTTCCAAGTAATCCCAAGCCATATGTGCCGCCAATTCAATTCCCTTAGCAACTCCAGCAATATAAAATAGATAAGCAATTTTCTAAATTTCTTGATGTATTTAAAAAAATTGCACTTAACATTCCTTTTACAGATGCGTTAGCACAAATGCCTAGTTATGCAAAAATTTTGAAGGAAATTTTGGCAAACAAAAGGAAAATGGAGGATTATGAAACTGTGAAGTTAAATGAGAAGTGTTCAGCCATCCTACAAAACAAATTATCTCTAAATTAAAAGATCTAGGAAGTTTTACTATTCCTCGTGCTATTGGGGATTCTTACTTTGAAAAAGAATTATGTGATTTAGGTGCAAGTATTAATCTAATGCCTTATTCAATTTTCAAGAAATTAGGATTGGGCGAGGTAAAAGCAACCATAGTGTCACTTCAACTGGCTGATTGATCAATTAAATATCCGAGAGGTATTGTGGAAGATGTTTTGGTAAAAGTTGACAAATTTATATTTCCTCCATATTTCTTAGTTCTTGACATGGAGGAAGATTTTGAGGTACCACTTATCTTAGGTCGACCTTTTCTAGCAATAGGAAGAGCTCTTATTGATGTACAACAAGGAAAGTTGATTATTAGAGATTAAGATTATCTTGTTTCATTTAATGTTTTTAAAGCAATGAAATATCCATCTGATGATAATTCTTGTTTTAGAGTTGAGATAGTTGACAAGTTGGTGAATAAGGTTTTTCAGGAAAATATTTTAAAGATCCACTTGAAGCATGTCTAATTCGACCAAGGGACAAAGATATTCAGAATGAGGAGATAAAGGAGTACGCAAATTTCATGGAGGCAATTCCACCATATCCAAGGCAAAAGGCAATTAAATTTGAGCAATTGGGAAAACACATAACAAAGCCTAAACCATCAATTGAAGAGCCTCCAATTCTTGAAGTCAAACCCTTACCTTCTCATTTGAAATATGCTTATTTAGATGGAATTTCTTCTTTACCGGTAATTATATCTTCTTCTTTGACAGATTTGATGAAGGAGAAACTGCTTAGAGTATTAAGTGAGCATAAGGGTGCAATTGGATGGAAAATAGATGATATCAAGGGAATTAGTCCTTCAATTTGCATGTACAAAATTTTGATGGAAGAATAATATAAACCCATTATCCAACCTCAGAGGCATTTGAACTCAAAGATGCAAGAAGTAGTGAAAGCTGAGGTAATTAAGCTACTTGATGTAGGTATCATCTATTCTATCTCTGATAGTTTTTGGGTAAGTCCTCTACAAGTTGTGCCAAAGAAAGGTAGTATGATTATTGAAAAAAACGACAACAATGAATTGATTCTAACTAGAACAGTTACTGGGTGGTGTGTGTGTATGGATTGCAGGGCATGAGTTTTATTGTTTTCTTGATGGATATTCGAGGTATAATTACATTCCTATTACACCAGAAGATCAAGAGAAAACTACTTTCACTTGTCCCTATGGTACTTTTGATGTTAGAAGAATACCCTTTGGTCTTTGTAATGCACCAGCTACTTTTCAGAAATACATGATGGCCATTTTTTTTTTCTGATATGGTTGAAATATAAATTGAGATTTTCATGGATGATCCATTTTTTGGCTTATCATTTGATTCTTGTTTAAATAATTTGGCTTTGGTCTTACAAAGATGTGAAGAGACTAACATTGTTTTCAATTCGGAGATGTGTCACTTTATGGTGCAGGAAAGAATAGTGCTCGGGCATAAAATTTCTCGAAACGGAATAGAAGTCGATCGAGCCAAAGTGGAAGTCATTGCAAAATTGTCTTCGCCAACATCTGTGAAACTTGTCAGAGGATTTTTGGGGCATGTAGGATTTTACAGGTGATTTATAAGAAAAAATTCAAAAATTGCTAAACCTCTTTCTAATCTTTTGAAAAAATATGCTCCTTTTAATTTTTCTATAGAATGCATGCAGGCTTTTAACACTTTAAAGGAGAAGTTAATGTCAACACGAATTTGGGATTTACCTTTTGAACCGATGCGTGATAGTAGCGATTCTATAGTAGGAGCTATGTTGGGACAAAGGAAGAATAAAATTTTTCGAACCATATACTATGCCAGTCAAACCTTGTCGAGTGCACAATTGAATTATTCAACAATAGAAAAAGGAACTTTTGGAGGTAGTTTTTGCTTTTGATAAATTTTGTTCTTATTTAATTGGCTCAAAAGTTATAGTTTATTATGACCACTCTACTCTTAAGTATCTGCTTAAAAAGAAAGAATCAAAACCCCAGTTGATCTGATGGATTCTATTGCTGCAAGAATTTGATTTGGAAATTGTTGACACCTAAATTTTGGCAATTTAGTTTATTTATTGAATAGGAAGTTAAGGGTTAATTTTATTAATTGCATAGCATATAGATTTAGGTTGCATTTATTTTGTTATTTGCATTTTTTTTGCATTTTATTGGACCGGTGGCGGATGAGTTCGAATTAGATGGATCAAGCCCACGAAGCGAGCAAGTCGGCCCAAGCCCATATTTTTAATGATTGAAAATTATCTCATGGGAAAATTGATTTTTGAAATTTTGCCTGATAGGGCAGATGGGTAAAAATATTGCGAGTTGGCTTTAAAAGATTTGGATTTAGAGAAAAATTTCATCTTAGTCTCGAATCCTTATCGGTATGGGATGATTTTCATGAAAAATATTGTGGATACCGATTCGAAGAAAAGTTGAAATCCAAATTACTTCCCTATATAAGGAGTGCATGGAGATCGATAAAGGGGTTGGTTTTCTCGGGAGCTTTTTGGATCCGAAGGAAAAGAACACAAAAAGTAAAAAAGCAAAAAGCAAAAGGGCAGAGGATTGGACAGGGACTGTTCAATCTTCTTCTCCACGCACCGCTCCCGCGCGAGCCGAAGTCCACCGTGCCTTGCTGCCCGATCCACCGATGCCGGACGCCTCGCCGCGCCGGGCAGACGTGCGTGCGACCACCACCGCTCCTCGCCGTTCGCGGCCCGACTCCCTCCTCCGCTTTCCGCCGATAATCGATCCGCCAACCACCACCGCTCGCCGGAAGCCGAAGCCCACCACGACCTCGCCGCTCCACTTCCCCGACGCCTCCGCCCTCGCTTTCGCATCACCGCACCAGATCCGAGTGCGGGGCCGCGACGCCCCTTCCGCAGCTCACCGGCTCCACCGCGCCTCGGCCTCGGCACCGGCCTGCGTTTGTTCTTTCCTCGCCTCCGAATCGGCGACCAGTCGCAAGCCAGCGGACCCGCGCCGCTCGATTCGATCCGACGCTGCTCGGCCCGAAGCCGACCGACCCGAGCGATCCGCCCGACGCCCGGCCCGACGACCGTCTCTCCTTGGCCGCTCGTCGCCCCCGCGGTCGTGATGCCCGGCGCCGTGCTCGCCACCGACGGCCGCCCTTGCCGTCCTCTTGCCGGATCGGTGGCCCTCCGATCAGCCCCTTGGAGATCCACGAGCGGTGCACGGAAAAGAAGAAAAACAGAAAAACAAAAAGAAAAAAAAAAAAGGAAAAGAGGATTAGGTAGTCTTTTATTTATTTATTTTTTGTTTGTTTTTATTTTCTTCTATAGCTTGTTTTTTTTAGTGAAGTTGTTCCTAAATATATGATTGATATTCCAACATGAAAGTGCTCCTGAAATTAGGGGTTGTCATCCGATTTTCACGCCCGAAATCCGACTCGCAATCCCTTGCAAAATCGTCAATCCGATCTCAAGCCCGAGATTCGATTCGCGATTTAATTTTAAAATTGGTCAACCCGATCTCATGCATGAGATATGGTTCGTCAATTTTTAGATATCAACATTATCTTGCTTGATTTGATGTCGTGGTGTTTGAATCACTTTTATCTTCGTAAAAGGAAAAGGAAATCCAAAAAAATTGAATTAGGTTTAGGTTTGTTTTTTTATCTTTGCATGTTTAGAATAGGGATTTTAGTTTGAATCATGAAAAAGAAAACAAAAAAAAAGTGCATTCATTTAGGATATTAGTTTTTTTTTTATTTGAATCGCATGTTTAATTATGTGTTAGTTTAATTTCGAATTTCATAAAGAAAAACACAAAAAAATCGTTGTGCATATTGGATTAGAATTGCATGTTTCATTTTAAATTTAGATCATCTTTTTAGATAAATTGCATTTTAGATTTAGATAATGTCTTAGTTTAAATTAGGATTTAATATGACTTAATCCCTAGTTTAAATTAGATAGAATCTTAATCTAGCTAGATCATTTTTGCATTTTTTTCTTAAATTTCGAATTTCATAAAATTTGTCTTAGGATAAATTAGTTGCAATTTCTAGGATAGATTGCATTTTTTAGAATAGAAAAATCATGTGCACGTCATATAAAATTAGGTGCATTTCATGCACGTCATTTAGCAATTGCTAGGTTGATTTAATTAGAACTTCCTCGTCATTAGAATTAGGTCATTTGGTTAATTTAGATTGCACATTTAATTATTGCATCACTTTACTCATGTCATATAGTTTAGGTCATATTGCCATGTGATATCATTTCATATTAGATTAGTAGCATGCATTGCATGATTCTCATCGAATAAGTGAAAGCAAAAATTGAGTGATTGCTTGTTAATTAGAAATCATATCTAGAATTGTTGATGTGAATTCTGATCTAACAACGCAGATGCTTTCGTTGCTATGAGGTAAGTTCTGCAATTCATTTATTGCTTTCTTGGGTGTTAAATTGATGGTATGCGCACCCGCATGATCGCCTCACATGTTAGGGAATTAGATTTAAAATCAATTCAAGCTGCCTGCAAAAGCATTTTTGAAAATAAAAGAATGGTACCGAAAGGGCATTAGAGAGATCTAATGTAACCAAGTCCCCGTATCCTTAATCTCTGGTTCGTAGGAGTAAAATAATTCTCCCGTTATTTTACTTAGGTGTCTAATCGACCTACCGAAAATAGATTAGTGGCGACTCCTAGTTAAAAATCAATTGCACGTTAAGAACTTGAACCTAAGTCGCGAATTGGTATGGGCTTGGGAGAACCCGAGTTAAGTTTAGGCTTAACAATCCATTAGCCAAACCCTAGGTGGTTCACACCCGAAAAAATTGGTCGCGACAGCTTGGCGACTCCGCTGGGGACTTGAGTTGAAACTCTTAGTGGACTTAGGCTAATTTTCTCTTTTATTTGAAAAAAAATTTTTGTTTGGCAGCAAGGATTCCAGGTACGTCCCTAACATTTAAGGTGTTAAATGTTCTTGCAGGATGGAAGGTATAAGGGGAAGTGTTTGATAACCTCTGTTTTGTAGGGAGGTGAAGGAATGTATGGTTTATTTTCAAATGATTGAAGTGTTGTTTGATATAAACTGTCATGCATGCCCTGCATTTTACACTACACTTTTGCACACACAACCTGCCGCCGGACCTGGGCCGCATAGGATCATTTAGGATGGTGTTGAGATGGATACCACTCCGACCGCATGCTCGCGGTACGAGTCGCCCATCTCAATCCCGGTTTCTTTCATGGTGTCAAGAGTACCCACCTCGGTCCGCATGCCCGCGACCCGGTCGGCTCTTTGACCAAGCCGAAGTCATGAGGACCCGACATAGTCCACACGCCCGTGGCTAGTCTCGATCATCCTTGTGGCTTCACATTGCTAAGCCTGTCTAGAGTAGAAATCGAGCCTCACATTTCATGCGTTTGTCTATGTGATTGCCATTGATTTTCCTTGGTGAAGTAAGTCTTCTATCCCTATACTATGCAATTTTACTTATTTTGGCAAACTTTAGTCCGTCCATCACAATCTAGGTGTGGCATTTGATCTAATTCCTTTGTCAATTAAGAATGAAATGAGGAAATTGTCATGCAATGAATCATTTGGAAAATGAAAAAAATTGGAAATTTGTTTTCAATTCGTGTCTTGGCTCTTCCTAGTTCATGTTTAGGAAATTTCGTCCCTATTGGGGCATCCCATGTCTTTGTTTTACTAGTTCATTTTTAGGAAATCCTCTTCATGTGTGGACTTTTCTTGACTAAAAAATAGATTGTTGTCATGGATTGGCTCTCTATTTACACCTTCTGCTTACATATTTTCGTTTATTTGAATTAGGTGATAACGGATCCTCCACGTTCGCCTATTATTACACGATCGAGAGCTAAGATGGCTGACCAAACTGAAATGCGTGATCGTATGTCTGCCGTGGAAGACCAACTCAAACAATTGCTCACCTCTATGCAACTCATGACAACTCAAATCCAATCCTTTCGAGCGAATCCGACTCCCGCACCCGCTCTCCCGAGATAGTTGTTCAAGCAAGCAAACAAGGTTCAAACGATTGACGACGACATGCCCGAGCTGGAAGATGACTCGGTCCTTGTTGGAAAGGCCAAACTTGACAGCGTTCCCAAGACAGATCAAGATGAGCGTGTTGCAAACCGGAAGAGAAAGTGAGACAGCTTAGAGTCACAAAGTTCACTCCCGTTTGACCTCTCGGTCTATGAGAAGGTCAAAATGCCGAGCAAGTTCAAAATGCCAGAGTTCGAGAAATATGATGGTACTTCCTGCCCGAAAGCTCATTTGAGATGTACCACGTACGAATGGCCCAATATGTCAAAAATGAGCCCCTCATGATTCAATCATTCCATGCGAGTTTGACGGGCGCACCGAACCGGTACATAATGAAGAATGTAAACCTCCTTGATACCTGGAATGAAGTGACTGATGCATTCCTCAAGCAATATAAGTTCAACATGGACATTGCACCTTCTCGAGAGGACCTTGAGAGGATGAAAAAGAAAAGGAGCGAGTCATTTAAAGAATATGCTGTAAGATGGAGAAACCTGGCGGGTCAAATCACTCCTGAGCCTACCAACAAGGAACTGATGAAGTTGTTAATGAAGACCCTCCCGTCTGAGTTTCGTAACCGAATGGCCAGCACGTATGTGGAGAGCTTCAACCAACTTATCCCGGTGGGTGAGCAAATTGAGATTGGGCTGAGAGATGGATGGTTCGACGAACCGACTCATCAAGGCAAAAGGTTCACCATGAAGAAAGACAAAGAACCAAGCACGGAAGTCAATGTTACATATACATAATCTAGCAAGCCTCCGGTTGTTCATGTCCCTAAGAATCAACAAGGGGAAGGCCGACCGTCCGCTCCCGACAATTTGTTAAAAGGCAGTTCACTCCTCTTCCGGCCCTCTCGTCCGAGGTCTTAAAGGTTCTTCAAAAGAAGGGGTTGCTGTCCCGTGAGCCGAAGCGACCCAATGCTGAAAAATTTTCCAACTACGATCCCTCCAAGAAATGCGAGTACCATATGGGGGAAGTAGGACATTCGACTGATGAATGCATAACTTTGAGGCATAAGGTCTAAAACTTACTGGACACCAAGGCGTTTACCTTCAATACCGCTCAACCGAATGTCGAAAAGAATCCTCTACCTGAGCATGAGGATAGGGTGAATGCCATTGATGAAGGACCTTTGGAAGATATGGGCCCTGGCCCGCAAGAGTAACTTATTACTTTTGCACATTCCCTTGCCGGGAATTTTTATCACTTTCTAGGAATTTTATCGCTTTTAGGAGTTATTATCGCTATCTAGCGATTGTTTTCGATTTCTTCTTTTTCACTTTCTTTTTAGGATTTGAATTCGCATTTTCCATTCAATAAATGTAATTGATTGATGAATATCAATAAAATTACAAGTTTTATTTTGAGGGCATGATGAGGTACACCAAACCAGCCCAGTGATGTTATCCAGCCAGTAAACGAAAAGAAAAATCCAAGGAGAATTCTGAGGCCTGGGCTTCATCATGCTTTCCCGTGTCAAAATGTTAAAAAATGCATTTCCAATTGCTTTTTAAAAAAAAATTCAAAAAAAATCTTTCAAAAAAATGATTTACCCTGTTTGTCTTTTTGATCCATCTACTTTCCATTTCAAGGATGGTCATATAGTATGCAAAGATGTGGAAATGGTCCAATCCAATGCAACAAGTGCTGACAATGATGGTCCCGAAGACTCGATCGAAGATGCCATTGAGGTGCAGTGTAGCTGGGAACAACATGAAAGAACCAAGGCTCTTACATCCGAGCAGACTGTCACTATTAATTTAGATGACACTGAGGAAGCTAAGAAGGTAAATGATCTTATTCTAAGGGAGCTGTTGCTAATTTTTCTAGATCCTAGGGGCAATTTTGCTCCAAATTACATGAAGAAGGTACTTCCTGGAGGTGCTTTGATCCTGGCAAAATGGATGGTTGTGAGTTTTCTATTTCAGTTAATTCTGATGCCGTCAAGAAGTATTACTCATGATTGAATTTCCCATGTCATGTTTTGAACTACAATCATTTTTATGATGAATAAATTGCCTCAATGAGTTGCAAATTTAGTGGTCCAAATTTATTACATATCTTGCATGTTTTCCATGATGAATTGTGTGAGATAAATTGAATGTGTCAAATGGGATACTTTGGAATGATGAAAGGCAAGCCGTATTCCATACACTGTTTCATACACTAATCCCTAGTGAGTTGTGTGGAAAAATTCCATGCCTGCAAGGAAAAGGGTGATCTCGCAAAGGGTACGTCAACCGAAGTGACGAGAGGCGGTTTCTTCGCTACCCGAAACACTACGGTATAACCATTGTTTAGCCCTTTGAGCCTATACACATGAAGATCTTTTTAAATTATCCCTGTCAATGATCATCCCATACTAGGACAAAATTTGAAGTGAATGATAGGAATTTTCTTAATCACACTTGCATCAATTTTCGAGTATTGTTTTCGCAGTGTAACTTGTACGATAATTTGAAGTGCCTTAGGATGACGAAGAGCAATTTTTTCTCTATCCTATACACTTTCATCCATTGCATAGCCCACTTGAGCCTGTGAATTCGTTTCATATTAAACCTAGTTGGTGATCATCCCCCACACTGGGGCAAGGCAAAGAAAAGAAAAAATTCAAGTGGCATGGGCTAGAATGATAAAAAGGAATCTGTGTGAATCCAAAGAAAATGAGTGAAAAACAAGGGGCATGAAAAAGCAGTGTGCCTGGTAAAAGCAAGGTCAATGCCCAAGAAGAAAAAAATCAAACACTTGAGTCGTATCCCTGACAAGGTGGTACCAAAAAAACTCAAATGCTGTTGCAATCAGTGGAGTTGTGATGTGAAGAAAATCTTCAATTGTGAAGAAGAAAATTGGTGGAAATGTCAAGATGATCACCAACTTTGACCCCCTAAACACTTTTTGAGCTCGATGATCATTTCATTTCTCAACCCATGAACCAAGCCTACGTTACGTCCCTTGCAAAGTCTCTTCAGATTAGGGCACTTGAATTAACGTAAAAGTTCATATGTTTGAGAACATCGCCCGAGGAAGTGCGAATAAGACAATTTCTACCTCATTTCGTATGTTTCTTGACTTGTAAACCTAGAGATGATTGCGGAATATTACTCATTTTTCAATAACCTTGACTCAAAGAGTCTCATTTGCTAAGCCATTGACCAAGCCCGCATTACGGTCCTTGTTAAAGACCTCTCGATTGGTAAGGTCGTACCACTTGCGAGATTGCTCGAGACCCTTGTTTGGCATGACGATGGAGAGGTAGAGTGATTGTTAAAATCCTGCATCAAAGGACAGGATGAAATGGCCATTTTAATGAGGATGAGTGAAAAGTCCTTTCAGACTAAAAGATCCCTCACTTGACACATCCATGACACTCATGTGTTCAGATTGGAATAATCTTTTGAAATCTTCCCAATGGAAATTGAGTAATGCATGATTAATAGAAGTCATCACACGTGAATCTCTCTTGGATTGAAGCATGTTTGTGATTACAAATGCATGTTGCCTCTTCTCTGACCATGTTTTGCAGGAGACATATCCCTAAGGATCAGAGATGTTATCAGGTAAGTATATTTCTATCCATACCCTAAATACTTGTCATTTCACAGGTATTCCCCCTCAAGTACACCTACACTCGACTCGATCGAGCTGTCCCTCAGAGTTTTTCTCCAGATTTAGTCTGATTAAGGCGACCGAAGAAAGGTTCGAGTCTTGGTTAGATAATCTGCGTTGCAATACTAGGCGACCGTAGAAAGGTACGGGTTCTAGACATATAACACCAGCTATCTTGAATCATTCTACCCTCCTTGAAGGTAAGATATTCCAAGGTAGGTTTCTTTACCGTTTGCATCAGTATTTCCATACAAATTGCATTCCAAAATTTTGACATCTCAGTTTGGATCTGGATGTCTCAATTATTTTCGTTGATCATTTCACTCTGGATGTGAATGTTCTTCAATCTTTCTCGTTATACCTTAGTCTGGATCTAGGTATTTTGAGTACAAAAATCTTGACATCTCTGTCTGGACCCGGATGTCTTGATTATTTTCGTTGAACATTTCACTTTGGATGTGAATGTTCTTCAATCTTCCTCGTTATACCTTAGTCTGGATCTAGGTATTTCGGGTACAAAAATCTTGACATCTCTGTCTGGACCCGGATGTCTTGATTATTTTCGTTGAACGTTTCACTCTGGATGTGATGTTCATCAATCTTCCTCGTTATACCTTAGTTTGGATCTAGGTATTTCGAATTCAAAATCTTGACATCTCATCTGGGACCCGGATGTCTTGATTATTTTCGTTAAACATTTCACTATGGATGTGAATGTTCTTCAATCTTTTTCATTATACCTCAGTCTGGATCTAGGTATTTCGAGTTTCAAAATTTTGACATCTTTGTCTGGACCCGGATGTCTTAATTATTGTCGCCTAAACATTTCACTTTGGATGTGAATGTTTTTTCGACTTTCTCGTTATATCTTAGTTTGAATCTAGGTATTTCGAGCTTTTTAGAAAATCTTGACATCTCATCGGATCTCGGATGTCTAAATTCTTTCGCTGAACATTTCACTTTCGGATGTGAATGTTCTTCTCAATCTCAATGTCTCAATCTATTGCCTCGTTACACTCTTCAAGGAACCCGAGTGAGAGTTTAGTACTTGTGGAGTAATGGGAATTTATCATGTACCTCAAGATGCTCTACCGCACCGATTGGTAAGTAACTGAAGGTACGTTCTTTCCTTTTGCATCATGCATTTGCATTAGCATTTCCATGCATCATATAAATTGCATTTTAAAATGGGATTCATTATTCAAAAAAATCAAAAATAAAAAATCAAATCATTCAGTGCATGTGCATGGTCAAAATTTAGGTTTCAATTTGTCTTTGAAAGCAACCTCTATGAGCTCACTTTCAAAGAGGGGCAGCTGTTGACACCTAAATTTTGGCAATTTAGTTTATTTATTGAATAGGAAGTTAAGGGTTAATTTTATTAATTGCATAGCATATAGATTTAGGTTGCATTTATTTTGTTATTTGCATTTTTTTTTTGCATTTTATTGGACCGGTGGCGGATGAGTTCGAATTAGATGGATCAAGCCCACGAAGCGAGCAAGTCGGCCCAAGCCCATATTTTTAATGATTGAAAATTATCTCATGGGAAAATTGATTTTTGAAATTTTGCCTGATAGGGCAGATGGGTAAAAATATTGCGAGTTGGCTTTAAAAGATTTGGATTTAGAGAAAAATTTCATCTTAGTCTCGAATCCTTATCGGTATGGGATGATTTTCATGAAAAATATTGTGGATACCGATTCGAAGAAAAGTTGAAATCCAAATTACTTCCCCTATATAAGGAGTGCATGGAGATCGATAAAGGGGGTTGGTTTTCTCGGGAGCTTTTTGGATCCGAAGGAAAAGAACACAAAAAGTAAAAAAGCAAAAAGCAAAAAGGGCAGAGGATTGGACAGGGACTGTTCAATCTTCTTCTCCACGCACTGCTCCCTGCGCGAGCCGAAGTCCACCGTGCCTTGCTGCCCGATCCACCGACGCCGGACGCCTCGCCGCGCTGCAGGACGTGCGTGCGACCACCACCGCTCCTCGCCGTTCGCGAAGCCCGACTCCCTCCTCCGCTTTCCGCCGTAATCGATCCGCCAACCACCACCGCTCGCCCGGAAGCCGAAGCCCACCACGACCTCGCCGCTCCACTTCCCCGACGCCTCCGCCTCGCGCTTCCGCATCACCGCACCAGATCCGAGTGCGGGCCGCGACGCCCCTTCCGCAGCTCACCAGCTCCACCGCGCTCGGCCTCGACCGGCCTGCGTTTGTTCTTTCTTGCCTCCGAATCGCCGACCCAGTCGCAAGCCAGCGGACCGCGCCGCTCGATTCGATCCGACGCTGCTCGGCCCGAAGCCGACCGACCCGAGCCGATCCGCCCGACGCCCGGCCCGACGACCGTCTCTCCTTGGCCGCTCGTCGCCCCGCGGTCGTGACGCCCGGCGCTCGTGCTCCGCCATCGACGGCCGCCCTTGCCGTCCTCTTGCCGGATCGGTGGCCCTCCGATCAGCCCCTTGGAGATCCACGAGCGGTGCTCGGAAAAGAAGAAAAACAGAAAAACAAAAAGAAAAAAAAAAAAGGAAAAGAGGATTAGGTAGTCTTTTATTTATTTATTTTTTGTTTGTTTTTATTTTCTTCTATAGCTTGTTTTTTTAGTGAAGTTGTTCCTAAATATATGATTGATATTCCAACATGAAAGTGCTCCTGAAATTAGGGGTTGTCAGTCCGATTTTCACGCCCGAAATCCGACTCGCAATCCCTTGCAAAATCGTCAATCCGATCTCATGCCCGAGATTCGATTCGCGATTTAATTTAAAATTGGTCAATCCGATCTCATGCGCGAGATATGGTTCGTCAATTTTTAGATATCAACATTATCTTGCTTGATTTGATGTCGTGGTGTTTGAATCACTTTTATCTTCGTAAAAGGAAAAGGAAATCCAAAAAAATTGAATTAGGTTTAGGTTTGTTTTTTTTTATCTTTGCATGTTTAGAATAGGGATTTTAGTTTGAATCATGAAAAAGAAAACAAAAAAAAGTGCATTCATTTAGGATATTAGTTTTTTTTTATTTGAATTGCATGTTTAATTATGTGTTAGTTTAATTTCGAATTTCATAAAGAAAAACACAAAAAAATCATTGTGCATATTAGATTAGAATTGCATGTTTCATTTTAAATTTAGATCATCTTTTTAGATAAATTGCATTTTAGATTTAGATAATGTCTTAGTTTAAATTAGGATTTAATATGACTTAATCCCTAGTTTAAATTAGATAGAATCTTAATCTAGCTAGATCATTTTTGCATTTTTTTCTTAAATTTCGAATTTCATAAAATTTGTCTTAGGATAAATTAGTTGCAATTTCTAGGATAGATTGCATTTTTTAGAATAGAAAAATCATGTGCACGTCATATAAAATTAGGTGCATTTCATGCACGTCATTTAGCAATTGCTAGGTTGATTTAATTAGAACTTCCTCGTCATTAGAATTAGGTCATTTGGTTAATTTAGATTGCACATTTAATTATTGCATCACTTTACTCATGTCATATAGTTTAGGTCATATTGCCATGTGATATCATTTCATATTAGATTAGTAGCATGCATTGCATGATTCTCATCGAATAAGTGAAAGCAAAAATTGAGTGATTGCTTGTTAATTAGAAATCATATCTAGAATTGTTGATGTGAATTCTGATCTAACAACGCAGATGCTTTCGTTGCTATGAGGTAAGTTCTGCAATTCATTTATTGCTTTCTTGGGTGTTAAATTGATGGTATGCGCACCCGCATGATCGCCTCACATGTTAGGGAATTAGATTTAAAATCAATTCAAGCTGCCTGCAAAAGCATTTTTGAAAATAAAAGAATGGTACCGAAAGGGCATTAGAGAGATCTAATGTAACCAAGTCCCCGTATCCTTAATCTCTGGTTCGTAGGAGTAAAATAATTCTCCCGTTATTTTACTTAGGTGTCTAATCGACCTACCGAAAATAGATTAGTGGCGACTCCTAGTTAAAAATCAATTGCACGTTAAGAACTTGAACCTAAGTCGCGAATTGGTATGGGCTTGGGAGAGCCCGAGTTAAGTTTAGGCTTAACAATCCATTAGCCAAACCCTAGGTGGTTCACACCCGAAAAAATTGGTCGCGACAGAAATCAAAGATAAGAATGGAACTAAAAATCCAATTGCAAATCACTTATCAAGAATTCCAAATTCAAAGGAAGAGGTAAGACCAATTTTGGAAGAGTTACCCGATGAGAAATTTTTTTCCATCAAGTCCACAAAAATTCCCTAGTACACCGACTTTGTAAATTATTTAATAAGTAATGTTCTTCCTCCAGAATTATCATATCAACAGAAGAAAAAATTCTTTTCAAATGTTAAAAATTACTTTTGTGAAGAATCTTTCTTGTTTAAAGTATGTGCAGACCAGGTCATAAGGAGATGTGTTTCAGACGAAGAGAAGGCAAACATTCTACATCATTATCATGATGGAGAGGTAGGTGGCCATTTTGGTGCCACCAAAACTGCAGCTAAAATTTTACAATCTGAATTTTATTGGCCCACACTTTTTAAAGATGCATACTCCTATGTAGCTTCATGTGATAAGTGTCAGAGAACTAGAAATATTTCAAGAAAAAAATGAGATGCTTTTAAACAACATTATTGTGTGTGAATTATTTGATATTTAGGGTATTTATTTCATGGGACCCTTTACACCTTCTTATGAAAATTTATACATTTTAATGGTTGTGGAGTATGTGTCTAAGTGGGTAGAAGCTGTAGCATTGCCAATAAATAATGCTAAGGTTATGGTCAAATTCTTGAAAAAAAAAATATTTTTACCCGATTCGGCATTCCAAAGGCAATCATAAGTGATAGGGCGACACATTTTTATAACAAAAAATTTGAAGAACTTTTGAGTAAATACGAGTCACGCATAAGGTTGCAACCCCTTATCATCCTCAGACTAGTGGTCAAGTGGAGGTTTCAAATAGGAAAATCAAGAGAATTTTAGAAAAAATAATGAATGCCCCTAGGAAAAATTGGTCAATAAAACTTGATAACGCACTTTGGGCTTATAGGACATCGTTCAAAACTCCAATTGGGATGTCTCTTTTTAGGTTAGTGTTTGGGAAGACTTGTCATTTACTAGTGGAATTAGAACATAAAGCATATTGGGCTTTAAAATTTTTGAATTTTGATATGCAGTCTGCAGGTGAAGAAAGATTACTGCAACTGAATAAATTGGAAGAATTTCGCAATGAGGCCTATGAAAATTCTAAGTTGTACAATGAGTGTACAAAAAGATGGCATGACAAGCACATATTCAGAAGAGAGTTCAAAATTTGTCAAAAAGTCTTACTTTATAACTCTCGTCTTAAACTTTTTTCCAAGAATGTTGCGGTCTCGGTGGTCTAGTCCTTTCACAGTTATATAGGTATTCCCATATAGAATAGTTGAAGTTGCGCATGACACTGAGGACACATTCAAAGTGAACGGTCAACGTTGGAAGCCTACTTTGAAGGTGGTTACAACAAACAAAAGACCACCAATGAACTTCATCCTCTAGAATAGCGACATCTGAGATAGTTTGGCTGAAACCATAAAGCAAGCGCTTCTTAGAGAGGCAACCCAAGCATTTTAATTATGTTTTTTTAAATTTATTTTTAAGTTTATGTTTTGCAAAAAAATAAAACAAAAAGATTAACTTTTCTCTGTTTTATCCAAGTTAATTTTTTAGGGATCACCTTTCAAGAGTTTAATCATCAATGTCATCTATGAACTTATACTACAACCAAGGGAGTTTTCTTCTTCTTATTTCTATTTTTCGCATCGAGATTGCATTCCTTATTGTGAATTTTTGCAATTCTTGGGAAAATTTAAATTTTATTTAAACTTGCAATTGATGTGTGAGTTAATTTTAATTCTAATTATGTTGATCTACTTACTAAGCACTAAAATTCCTTAATTTTTGAATTGGGTGTAAATCTAGAGAATATTCATGTGAAGTACGTGATTTTCTTAGATTTCACCCAAATCTTAGAATTTGTTTTATTTTCTCTTGAGGTGAAATCCTAAGCTACATCTAACTGAGAAAATGATTTAGGCAATTTTTGGATTGATTGAGCCTTTCAAGTTAACCCTGTCTATTTATCCCTAGTTACCCCGTTGAGCCTTAATTATTACCCAATTTTTCATTGACACCAATATATGTTTAACCTAGCTGTTCTCAAATTATATCATTGTCCCATGCCCTATGAGCACATTGATTTTTTTTTTTTGGGATAAAAAATTATTTGAGCTTAATATAAATTTAAGAGGAAGGATGGAGTATGAAAAAGAAAAAAAAAGTGATTGCTATGATTATTTGGGGTATATTATAAAAAAAAAGATATTGCTTTTATGGTTCCCTATCTAACTTTCAACTGAGTGAGCCTTTTGAATACTCAATGGGTTGGAAATTTTCATGTTATATTATGAGGGACTTTGGGAGAAACTCCACCATAAAGCAATTCAAAAAAAAAAAAGAAAAAAAAATTGAATGATGATATATGGTGGCAGAAAAATTATCTTGAATGAGTGAAATTGAATAGTGACATTGGCTCTAATTAGATCCTAGAAATCAACATGTTAATGGGTGATTTGAGCATAAAATTGCCGTTATCTCACCTTTAGCCTAGCCTTACATTACAAACCGAGAAAAGTTGTATTGATTTTTGGTTGGATAATTAGCTTACATTAGAGGAGAGAGGAATGAAAAGCAAACCTATGAGATTTGGTCATAATTATTGAGAATTTTTTAGAGGTTGCACGTCAATGTGAATTTATTCGGATTGCATATAATTCAAAAAAGATGAGGACTCTCACACACACACACTTGGATCACATAGTAAGAATTGGTCTTAACTTATAAATCAATTTCAATGTCTGGATGAAATTTGTGTTTTTCTTTGAATTGTGAATTTGAGCAATTATGGAAAGATGTCATGGAGGAGGTTGCTAGCTTGAATATGTGTTATGTCTTGATTTTGCTCAAGGACTAGCAAAATGTTAAGTTTGGGGTTTGATAACTCTATTTATAGAGTTATTTTACCTATTTTAGGCAACAAATAATGCAATATCTATGAGAAAATATTTGGATTTCCTTCTGATTATTCAAATTTTCCTTGTTTATGCAGAATAATGAGATATTGAGAAGATAAGGAACAGAAATGCAAAATCAGGAATTCAAATCAAAAAGCAGTGGAAAATGGATATCAAATTAGGGAATCCTTGATTTTGTTCCTTAATGTTATCTGCAAGCGTTGAGAGATAGATATCAAATCAAAGATCCTTTGATTTACTCCCTAATTTTATGTGCAATTGCTTAAAGATAAGGATCTTGGATATATACTATAAATAGGAGAACATTAAGAGCCTGAGGGAGCAGTTAGGTTTTTGTTAAATCGTTTTTCATTGTTCTGAGAGTTTTTCAAGTATTTTGAAGAGAAGACAAAAGTTGTGACAGAATTCTTATTCTTTGATTCAAGATGTTGGGTTTGATTTATATTTTTATTTCTTCTTCTACTATGTTCTAATTTTCTTTTGTTAGGGCTATGATGTAGTCTAACCATGATGATGTGAATTTCATGATTTTTATGTTTTGCAATTGATTTCATTCATGTGAGATCCTGAATTTTCGACCTCGTCTCGATAAAACGGAATGGGCTTTTTGCCGACGCGCCTATGGTCCTTTTTCTCGAGCTGATCACTCACGACTTAACTAACCTATTGGTGAAGCCGCTAAGGGATATAACCGCGGTAAAATCCCTAAAAGCTAACCCTGTAGGTTGGATTGTACCAAAATGGTGTCCGGCCGATTTTAATCACGAAATTGAACTTGGTTTCGGGAATCGAAAGTTCGAGCTTGTCACGATTTATTTTTAGAACATCGTCTCATCCTTTGAAGAATTTTCAGCAAGCCGGGAATTTTTATGGAAAACCAACTTTGGCAAATTAAATTCAATGAAATTTGGATGGGCACTTTGGTGTGGATATTTGGCTACCAAGTTGATTTGTTTTGTGAAGAGTTAAAGGGAAAATTGTGTGGGCTACTGCCATGGCTTTTGGGGCCATCAAATTGAGTTGATTTAGTGAGGAATTGAAGAAGAAATGAAGAAATTCGTAGGGGCTACTTGGAGGGCTGAATTGGCTGCTAAAAATTGGATTATTTTAGGAGGTTTTAGGCTTATTCTTCATTGGCGGATGCCTTGACTAGTGACATGAAGACTTTGGGGCCATTTTTCATCATTAGTAGATATTTTCCCTTGGTCTTTTATTGGCCCTTACTTAGACTTTCATGGTCCCTCTCTTCCCCCCCTCCATCTCTCTCTCCTCTTGAGTGTGCGTCCCTCCTTCCCCTTCTCTCTCAGCCAACCGAACACCCCTCTCTACCATTTTCTCCTTCTACGTTTCTTTCTCTTCATCCCATGTCAATTCCATTTCCCTTCAGCCCAACCCCTACTTCAACGCCAGCTGCCACCTTAAGCTGCCCAAGCCACACGTCTACCTCACCGCAACAACACCCTTCCACCAACGCCTGCCTCCACCTCTTCAAGCCAGCGAGACCAGCAGCCCACCGTTCCCCCTTGCGGCCACTTGTCCAGGCGTTTAGCAGCTCCGCCAAACCACCAGCTCATCCTGAGCTCAGTCCGGTGGCCAACAACCGGCCCTGCTCAACCAGTTGCTCGTGTCTAGCTCGGTCCAGCCCTCCAAGCCAAACCGACCAGCCACCTCAGCCCCTCAGTCCAAATCAAAAGCAGAACTGGTTCCCAGCTCAAGCTGTGAGCATGCGAGGCCGTTTCAGCGTCTTCCAGGCTTCCTTGGGAGCCACCGTAGACATGGGATCTCACCGCTGTCACGCCCGTGTTGCCATGGACCCGTTACCTCGCTAATTCAGTGAGTTAACTCCCTAATCCTTGATTAGGTTGTTACTTACGCTTATGGCGTTAGATTAGTGTTAATTAGCTTGATTAGATTAGTATTAAGTGAGATTAGCCTTAAGATGGATTAGTGTCAATCTAGTTTTGTTAGATTAGTCTTGAGATGGATTAGTGTTGATATAATTGGATGGATTAGCACTAATGAGGATGGTTTAGTCCAATTCAAAGTGGATTTTTCTCGAATCTGGTTTCGGACCCTCGCCGTTTGCCATTTTTGTGGAGAGAAATGTATTATGATTTTGAGGTTGATTCCCTCTTGAAAATTTTTTTAGACATCTCCAGTTATCATATATATTTTACCCAAGAGTTTATGGATTCAAAAGAATAAGATTTCAACTTCGTTAAAAAGAAAACATAACCTCTGTTTTTGTTGGAACTTGCAACCTTTTTGCGTTCAATGGATTTTTATCAACTTTTAGGGTTCGAATTTCGAAAGAGTTCCTTCACAAAAGTTGTTTTGTACATCTTTTAGTTTAACATAATCAAATTTCAAACCAAACGGACAAGATTTGGAACTTGAACCAAACTGATTTCGAAAAACAAACTTTCTGGATGCGAATACAGTTTTTTGTAAGGGTTTGGGCGATTTACTGCTCTTAATCCAAAAGGATCTAGGTCAAGTTGTCACCATGAAAAATTTTCTTTTATGTGTCCTTTATACCATATTTAAATTTGAAAATTTTCCGAGATGTGCATGTTTAGGACGTCTTTGAGTGAATTCTCGTCCTAATTAGGGTTTAGGGTGTTGACTTGCTGAGATTTATTCTCACCCCGTCATGGTCTACAAATTTTCAAGTCCTTAGTATGGTGATACTGGAGGATGTCGTGGAGGATCCCGAGCCAGAAATGAAGAGATTCGGAGTATAGGTTGTCTGGTAGTTCTTCTGGGGTAGACCTTTAGTGTATAGATCTATAGGACTGACTTGGCTTGTATACAAAGCGTGATTTGGGCAAATTGGTTGTCCTATTTTTCTATCTCATGTTTGATTGTTGTCAGGGTATATGTTTAATTCGCTTCCGCATATGCATAAAACGAATGGGTTGGCAATGCGTCCTGGAAACGTCGCAAATTTTTTTAGTCGACTACCAAGGGATGTGCGCGTGCTCGAGGTTCGGGGCATGATAATTCATGTGAGTTATATATTATTGTGCATAATGCTTTTGAGTGACTAGCCACCACTTAAATGATCTGATGTGCATATTTGAGACTGAAAAGTGACAATATGCAATTGCTTATTATAATATATAACCATAAATTAAATGTAGATATAGATATACTGCGTTATTTGTGTAGCTTTCAGTGATAAGGTGATTCAAAAGACTCATTGTAAACCGGGAATATTCATAGTTTTTAATGCACTTATGTTAATTTTAATTCACATAGAGATATAGTGGATCAATAAACTAAGTATGTTTGCTATACCTAGAGATAGGATAGCAAATAGATTAGGAAATTCCGTTATCACGTATTTGGTATCGTTCTTGTATCCACAATAATCCGAAATTCATATCTAGTGGTTATGGTGAAATCGGATGCTCTAACATATTTATCTAATTGATTTATTACATTTAGTCTCCAAATTTTGTTTTTAATGTATTCTCAATTATATTTTGATCTGTTAGATAAATTTTAGAATTAATCTATTTTAGTACTTAGTTTATTAATCATCAATCTTCGTGGGACACTACTCTTTCTTATCATTATATTACTTGTTCGACACGTTCACTTGCGTTTAGAATTTTACGAACATCATCTTTCTCAGTCTCTATTTTCAGGTTCAAAGTCGTCTCGGCAACAGGATTGTCAATGGCAAGTTCCTTTTCCGTTCTTGTTTCCTCATCGCGAAGATTCTAGCCATCATCCTGTTTAGTGGGAGTATCAAATAGAATATGCTCATCATGTGTTTGACCCTAAGCATCACTTACTACAGGATTTTCTTGCAAAGTGGCATCTTCCAACTCATTAGGAGCTGTTTAGTAACCATCCAAACAGTACCCAATTTTGATTTTTTGTTCCCAGGAGTAGTTTTGGAACAGCATCGCGTTTGGCAAATTTTTTGTTTCCGGGAACAAATTTCTATTTTTTTTATTCCCAGAAGTAGATTTGGAGTAGAATCAAGAATAAAAAAAAAAGTTGATTCTTGTTCTGGGAACAAATCTAATAATCAAAACAAACTCTTCTTCTTCCCCTTTTCTCTTCTTCTTCTTCTCTTTTCTTCTTCTTCATCAACCGCCATCCCGTGGTTGCTGTTCGCCGCCGTTCGCCGTCGCCGGCAATCGGTGAGCTCGTGAGGCTCGCCAAGCCAGGGTGAGGTCCCGCGAGCTCGCAGAAGGCAAGCCCAGCCACCAGGGGGCCGAGCCTCGCCGGTGGCTAGGCAAGCCTCACCCCGAGGCCGAGCCTCGGCGGGGTTGGGCGAGTCTCGGTAGTGACCAAGTGGGCCTCACCCAGCTGCCGGCCAGCCACTTGAAGAAGAAGAAGAATATAAGAGAAAGGAAAAAAAGAAAAGGAAAAAAAGGAAAAAAAATTATTTAAAAATTAAAAGAATCAATAAGCATGATACGAAACGGAATTCTATTCTAGAATTAGAAATTTTGGATAGTTACCAAACGGCTTAAAATTTTTAGAAATTGTTCCCACGAACAGAATCAAAAAGAATTATTTCTGATCAGAATCTGTTCCTAGGAACAGAATCGTTACCAAACGCGCCCTTAGTCATTTCTTTGGTGACATCAGCCACAACCTCCTTTTTTGGATCCTCAATAGGTGCTAAAGTATTCGCAATTTCTTTTTCCTTGTCTTGCACATCAGTCGATGGATCATTCACACAATGCGGATCGGTCCCTTTTTGTGCAATTGGTATAGCAACTAAAGTGTGACCAGTCGTCTTCTCTGCCTCAAGTTCCTCATCAAGGTCAGGATCCTCCATATCCTAATTTCCTTGCACATTCTCATCGATCAAGTTGTCTAGGTCTTCTTCCTGATAATCTAACTACTCAAAGCCAAAACCCTCAGATGATTCTTCAGTTAGCCTTTGCATAAAAGTCTGAGACTGACCTTTCTCAGGTTGAGTCTTTCTCCTTTTTGACGTGGATGCCGACCGTCTATAGCTGGAAAATTTTTCATTTGATTTTTCTGAATTTTTTATTATTTTTTTCTTTCCTTCTCTTTTTTATTGTTAAGGGCCAAAAAGGGGCCACCAGCAACGATCGCTTGCCACTAGGTGAGGGCTTACAAGCCCTCGCCAGCCATTGACCACTATGATGGTATCAAATGCAAACCCAAGAGAAGGAACACTGAAGCGAAGTAGTTTATGCAGCCAAAGCATTACATGAAAACCGCGACCTGGGGATGACATTACCGAGTCTTCCTTGGGAATAATAGTTGTAAGTAGGATGATTTGCAACTCAAAAACCAATTTAACTAGAGAAAAAGTGGAAGCCTAGCCTTTGAGCTAGATGTCAATGATTCGTAGCATTGAACCGTTTGGACTCAATAAAAAAACACATTGCACAGTTGTATCACGCCTTAAGGAAATAAAAAACGCAATGATCATACGACATAATAAAAAAAAATTGGAAACTTCCGGATCAAACTCAAATATGCATCGTTTTCTAGTATCGTTTGGACATAGTTAAGTTCGTAAAATTAAAATCTCCAATATTCAATTAGATTAGACAAGTTTGATAAGACTGATTCATTTAGACTTAAAAGAGTCAACTTAATTCAAAACCCAATTTGAAAATTCAATAAAGAAGGAATCGCCTAATTGGTTCAGTGAAAAAAAAATTGTCAAAAAATAAAAATCTTCCCATTTATGTGACTAAAATATTCAAATACTATGATATTGCTCAATTGTCTATTTTCATTACGAAACTAATCAGCGCTAAGGTTCTTTCTTCAATTTTCATTACCAAACAGGATTTTCATTTCATTTTCAGCACTAAACAAACAAATTCCTAGTAACATATGGATCGTATGATACAACTTACCGCTAAATTCCATATCTCGGGATTGTAATATGTTCATTTTGTCTTAATGGATATTCTGTTTTGAACATAAATGATTCTATTTTATTTTTTTAATGAATGGATATTTTATCATATTATTATGTTCCTCGGGGTATGGGGAACATTTTTCACTGCTATCTTCCATGAACGAAGCTCCAAAGCGTGAATCCAGCAACAAAGCCACATGGTAACTATGAATCTTCTACTTAATTTGACTATTTGATATCTAATATGCACATTTGAGTAATAGGTAATATTCATTAGGATTTGTTTCCTCATCCGCAACCGTACATTGATTTTTTGTTGCTTTGGACGGAATAATTAATCGAATAGGAGTCTTAAAAATTGATGTTATGATCTTTAAGGATTGAGATCAACTTATCGATTATGAAATAATCAAGTTGATTAAATATTGTCCTAATTTGAATTGTGGATGATATCTTTAGCGATTTGATGATTTTTTGTGATTTTGGTGATTATATTGCTTCATCTACTTTCCTTACCCTAATAAATACAAAAAGATTGCTTTGCATATTGTAACCTCCTCAACTTTGGGCCATTTACATGATAAAAGAGAAGTCCGAACTTGGTTTCACCGATTAAGTCCGGTTGTGTCCGCTTCCTCCGATCATGTCTTGGGCAGGAATCTTGGGCCAAATAAGATAGTCGATCGTGGCCAAACTTGATTAGTCCTTGCCTGATGATAAAGCCTTCAAAATTGAGATATTCCAAATTGCATTTAACACCCTTGTCTTGTAGTTAATTAAGGAGCATTGACTGAGATGGACACATGGTACATTAGGCCTTAGCCATAGAAGACAAGTATGAAACTTGGACTAGTCAAATTTTTTTAGAAAAAACAAATGTGAACAAATGTGAACTAATGTGAGCGCATTAAATGATGGGGTGAAAAGGGTGTCCCTATAGCCTAGGCCTAATCATACCCTAAACACTTAATGTGAAATGTGGACTTTGAAGCCCATAAGGAAAGGGTCACACACCCAAGAGGAAAAGAGAGAGAAGCCAAGTCAAGTTCAAACTTCGAACTCAAGATAAGTTCATATTAATATCTCTTGAAATTTAGCCATTCAATGAGCAAGATGAAGTGTCCAAGCTAACCTAGGACCTAGTTGGAAACTTGGAGGATAAGGATCTCCAACAATTAATGCTTCTTGACCAAGTAGGGCGCCACCTCTCTCCAATTAGATATGTTACCCCTAAATAATTTGTATGTAATTGTGTTAATTAGAAACATAGATCTAGGTTGAATTTATGATTATTCTAATTAACATTACAGATGTTCACGTTGCTTTAAAGTAAGTACTTCTTTTATATCTTTGCAATTTGTTTGTTGTTTTGATTGTTGGGTGTTTCATTAAGGGTTACGCACCGGTATAATCACTTCACATGTCTAGAAATCAAAGTCATGCGACTCAAATATTTCTCCACCTTCTTGTCAACAACACAGAAGGTTATGGCAAACCATAATAGATAGCATATGATATAGCAAACCATAGTTCAACATCGAGTAGCACACCTATATATGGGTGCAAAATAAATACCAAACCGAATGTTCAAACAAAATATTAAACCAACTCCTACGAAATTGTTTGAAAAAGTGATTTTTAAAAGATTATTTCGAGGAGGATGGTTGATTTGGGCCATGAATAGGAGGGCTTAGAGAAGAAGGGTCCTTTGGAGAACGTGAACCAGGACATAGCAGCTCATGTTTGTCACAGCCTGTTCAACTTTCTTCAGCTTCTTGTCTCCATCCTACATTAGTTTATGCATTTGAAGCTCCAACTCCTTGATTTCATCCTTGATTTCCAACAGTGCCCGAAGTATACTGCCACTGGAGTCAGCTAAAGGTTCTGGTGGAGGAATGATTTCGGCAAGTGGATCCTTGTCAATCTCCCCCTCAGTCAGTTCAACTTGTGCAGCCCCTGCATCTTTTACTTACTCCCCCTCAATTTGTGCACTTTTCTCAGTCTTTGCATCTTTCTCAATCTTTATTTTCAGGTTCGAAATCTTCTCGGCAATAGGAACGTCAATGGCAGGTTCCTTTTATGTTCTTGTTTTCTTATCATGAAGATTCTAGCCATCATCCAGTTCAGTGGGAGTATCAGATAGAATATGCTCATCATGTGGCTAACCCTGATCATCACTGACTAGAGGATTTTCTTGCAGAGTGGCATTTTCCAGCTCATTAGTCATTTCTTTGGTGAGATCAGCCACAACCTCCTTTTCTGGATCCTCAATAGGTGCTGAAGTATTCGCAATTTCTTTTTCCTTGTCTTGCACATTAGCTGATGGATCATTCACACGATGCAGATCGGTCCTTTTTGTGCAATTGGTATTGCAGCTAGAGTGTGACTAGCCGTCTTCTCTGTCTTAAGTTCCTCATCAAGGTCAGGATCCTCCCTATCCTAATTTCCTTGCACATTCTCATTGATCAAGTTGTCTAGGTCTTCTTCCTAATAATCTAACTGCTCAAAGCCAAAACTTTCAGATGATTCTTTAGTCAGCCTTTGCATAAAAGTCTGAGACTAACCTTTCTCAGGTCGAGTCTTTCTCTTTTTGACGTGGATGCCGACTGTCTACAGCTAGAAAATTTTTAATTTGATTTTTCTAAACTTTTTATTATTTTTTCTTTCCTTCTCTTTTTTTTATTGTTAAGGGCCAAAGGGGGCCACCAATGACCGTCGCTAGCCACCAGGTGAGGGCTTGCAAGCCCTCGCTAGCCACTGGCCACTATGATAGTGTCAAATGCAAACCCAAGAGAAGGAACACCGAAGCGAAGTAGTTTACGCAACCAAAGCATTACGTGAAAACAGCGACCTGGGGATGACATTACTGAGTCTTCCTTGGGAATCATAGTTGTAAGCAGGCTAATTTGCACCTCAAAAACCAATTTAATTAGAAAAAAAGTGGAAGCCTGGCCGTTGAGCTAGATGTCGATGATTCGTAGCATTGAACCATTTAGACTCAATAAAAAAGACATTGCACTGTTGTACAATGCCTTGAGGAAATAAAAAACGCAATGATCATACAACATAATAAAAAAAATCGGAAACTTCCGAGTCAAACTAAAATATGCGTCCTTTCCTAGTACCGTTTGGACATAGTTAAGTTCGTAAAATTAAAATCTCCAATATTCAATTAGATTAGACAGGTTTGATAGGACTGATTCATTTAGACTTCAAAGATTCAACTTAATTCAAAACCCAGTTTGAATATTCAATAAAAAAGGGATCACCTAATTGGTTCAATGTAAAAAAAAATGGCAAAAAATAAAAATCTTCCCATTTATGTGACTAAAATATTCTAATACCCTGATATTGCTCAATTGTCTATCTTCATTAAGAAACTAATCAGCGCTAAGGTTCTTTCTTCAATTTTCATTACCAAACAGGATTTTCATTTCATTTTCAGCACTAAACAAACAAATTCCTAGTAACATATGGATCGTATGATACAACATACCGCTAAATTCCCAATCTCGGGATTGTAATATGTTCATTTTGTCTTTATGGATATTCTGTTTTGAACATAACTTATTCTATTTTATTTTTTTAATGAATGGATATTTTATCATATTAATATGCTCCTCGGGGGGAGGGGGGGACATTTTCCACTACTATCTTCCATGAACGAAGCTACAAAGCGTGAATCCAGCAACAAAGCCATATGGTAACTGTGAATCTTCTGCTTAATTTGACTATTTGATATCTAATATGCACATTTGAGTAATAGGTAATATTCATTAGGATTTGTTTCCTCATCCACAACCGCACATTGACTTTTTGTTGCTTTGGACGGAATAATTAATCGCACGGGAGTCTTAAAAATTGGTGTTATGATCTTTAAGGATTGAGATCAACTTATCGATTTTATCTATGAAATAATCAAGTTGATTAAATATTGTCCCAATTTGAATTGTGGATGATATCTTTAGCGATTTGATGATATTTTGAGATTTAGATGATTATATTACTTCATCTACTTTCCTTACCTTGATAAATACAAAAAGATTTCTTTGCATATTGTAACATCCTCAACTTCGAGCCCTTTACATGGTAAAAGAGAAGTCCGAACTTTGTTTCACTGGTTAAGCCCGGTTGTGTCCGCTTCCTCCGATCATGTCTTAGACATGAATCTCGAGCCAAATAAGATAGTCAATTGTGGTCAAACTTCATTAGTCCCTGCTTGATGATAAAGCCTTCAAGACTGAGATATTCCAAGTTGTATTTAATGCCCTTGTCTTGTAGTTAATTAAGGAGCATCAATTGAGATGGACACATGGCACATTAGGCCTTAGCCTTAGAAGACAAGTATGAAGCTTGGACTAGTCAAACTTTCTTAGAAAAAACAAGTGTGAACAAATGTGAATTAATGTGAACGCTTTAAATGATGGGGTGCAAAGGGTGTCCCTATAGCCTAGGCCTAATCATACCCTAAATACCTAAGTGTGAAATGTGGACTTTGGAGCCCATAAGGAAATGGTCACGCACCCAAGAGGAAAAGAGAGAGAATGCAAGTTAAGTTCAAACTTCGAACTCAAGATAAGTTCACTTTAATATCTCTTGGAATTTAGCCATTCAACGAGCAAGATGAAGTGTCCAAGCTATCCTAGGACCAATTTGGAAACTTGGAGAATAAGGATGTCCAATAATTAATGCTTCTTGATCAAGTAGCGCGCCATCTCTCTCCAATTAGATATACTACCCCAAAAAAAAATTGTATGTAATTGTGTTAATTAGAAACATAGATCTAGGTTGAATTTGTTATTATTCTAATTAACATTACAGATGCTCGCGTTGCTTTAAAGTAAGTACTTTTATATCTTTGCAATTTATTTGTTGTTGTGATTGTTGGGTGTTTCATTAAGGGTTGCGCACCCGTATAATCACTTCACATGTCTTCAATCTGCCTATCAAACTTTTTTGACTGAAAGAGAAAAGTATCGAAAGAGCATTAGAGTAACCTAGCCCAAGTCCTCAAATTCGTAATCTCTAGTTCATAGAAGTAAATCAATTCTCCCATACTTGGGTATCTAATTGACACACAAAAAACCAATTCGTGGTGATTCCTTGAAAAAAATCATTTGCATGTTAAATCACTTGAACCTGAGATGCAAATTGATATAGGGCTGGGAGAGCTCGAGTTAAGTATAAGCTTAATAATCCATTAGCTAAACCCCTGATTGAAGCACTTGAGGTAAGGTCACGACAAATGGCCATAGTTTAGTTCTAACACTAAAATCTCTAATATTCAATTAGATTAGGCAGGTTTGATAGGACTGATCATTTAGACTTAAAAAGATTTTACTTAATTTAAAACTCTGTTTGAATATTCAGTAAAGAAGGGATCACCTAATTGGTTCAATGTAAAAAGACAATGAGAGAATTTCAAAATCTTCCCATTTATGTGACTAAAATATTTTATTACTTTAATATTGCTCAATTGTCTATCTTCAATAAGAAACTAGTCACTGCTAAGGTTCTTCAAATTTCAGATATTACTGCACATAATTTTCATTTCATTTTCAGCCTTAAAGAAACATGTGCCGAGTGACATAGGAGTCATGTGATATGATATACTATTGAAACCTAAATTTGGCCATATTATTAAGAGCTTTATCACGTAGAAAATTAAAGAATAAATTTTAAGCCATACATAAAAATTAATTTTCATTAAATTGCATCACATATAGACGTTAGGAGCATTAGCATCACTCGTATTAATTAAAAAATTAAAAAATTTATCATTAAAAAATTAATTAATTAAAAGAAAAGTAAAATAAATCATTTTCATTAAAATGCATCGCATATGTTTTTATTAAAATGCATTGCATGTAGACAATAGGGATTGTTGCATTATTAGTGTTAATCATTAAAAAATATATAAAAAATTAATTTTTTTATTTTCCTTTAAAAAATTAAAAAATATCATTAAATAAAAAAAGAAAAAAGAGGAGGGACGAAACCGGGCCTGCATAGGACCGGCCTGACCTTCTTTCCTTTTCTCTTCTTTTGTTTTTTGGCTCGATTAGCCTGGCCCATTTTAACTTTTCTTTTCCCCAAGCCTAGCCCCTTCTTATTTTCGTGCTTAGGCTAGCCCATCTCCTTTTACTTCGGCCTTGCTCGTGCAAGGGTCCTCTTACCCCTTACGGTGGCCACACGTTTATAGAAAAAAAGGTAGAAAAGAATAGTACAAGAATATGGGTAGAGGATTGCGAGGGGGGCAAGTGGCGGCATGATTTGTGGGTCAGGATCAGGTTGATGGGCAAGCTGGCGGTGGCAGAAGCCATGCGCGCCTATTGCTCGCCCTTAAAAGCGAGGGGGCTCGCTCATTTAAGGGGGTTTTTTAGTAGGGAGAGAGAGAGAGAGAGAGAGAGAGAGAGAGAGAGAGAGAGAGAGAGAGAGAGAGAGAGAGAGAGAGAGAGAGAGAGAGCTTAGGAGGGCCCGTCATTAGCCACGGCCCACCGTAGCACCCCACCAAACTAGGTAGGTCTTCTTTGGTCATGTATGCTCTGTTTTTGCAGGATGTTGGGTCAAAGCTTGCGATTGACCAGTTTGAGTGAGCTTTGGTCCCATCGGTCCTCCATGAAAGCTGTCGGGTGTCCTAGTGTGCTTTGTTAAGAGTTTAGGTTGTGCTAGGTTTGCGTCACGTCAAGAGTCCCCCGTTTCTGTAATGCATGAAAGCTGTCGGGTGTCCTAGTACGCTTTACTAGGTTACTATTTTCACCTAGTAAAGCTTGAATGAAATCTGGAAGTGCAATTGATCATATTTACTATGAATTGACTACCACCATCTTTCGGGGAACCCCATCACTGCCTATGTCATGCCCCGATCCTCCGAGCGTGTGCCCATCCCTCAGCGGTCGATTAAATAGCAACGTCCCTAGGACACGTCGTCGACCCATTCATTTTAATGTGCATGCGGAAGCGAATAATTAAATCCCTAGACAACACAAAGATGGGATAGAAAAGGAAGGCCACAATTTTTTTGAAAATTACAACATGCTTTATACACATCAAACTAAGTCAAATACAATATTAGCCGATATATACAAGATATACAAAAAGAGGGGGGTAGAGGGCTACAGATCCTCTAAGCATTCGAGTCTTCAATTGAATACTCCTAGGACCCTAGATCTGAGAGATTCCGGTCTACCACCGAACCACCAGGAGGGTCAGTCGTACCCTCGCCAAGAGCGATCTCTAGTATTGACCTAGGAATCTCAGACTCTTAAAGGGGGCCTTCTCTAGGTCCATTTCGCCCGTAATGATACCACGATATGAATTTATGGGGTACCTTATGGGGTAGGCCCACATCAACCCAGACGGTGGATCTCACAAGTTCGTAGACCCAAGCTCCTTGGCTCCCAGGGAGGAGAATCTGAGAGTGCTGCTCGGTGACCTTCTTCGATTGGCCAAAACGCTCGGGAGGTACAACCATCTAAGGACCTGTAAATGTTATCCCACAATGGGGTGAGACGACGTCTCAGCAAGTTCACCCCCTAAGCTCCGACTAGGAAGGAAATACACCTAAAAGCTACATAGGCACACACAAGATAGAGGACTTACCTTTGCTTCAGTTCCTTCTTACAAGTCAGTATGATTCATATATTCAACGAATCACTTCAATTTAAATCAAATCAAATCGAGCCATCGATCAATCGATCCAATCGACTCCATACCACCAATACCATCTCTCAGTCATCCCATTCAATACTATCTATAAAGTCCGATCACATCAAGGACTACTCACCTTAAGCTGAAGATAGATAGTATAGCTCGCCAAAAACTGATAAAGTATACTGTCCACCAGTTTGCTGGCTTCCTTAGTAATTCTTCTAGCCAGAAAGCTTCCTTTAGAAGTTATTAAGATGGTCCAAAGGTTGAGGACCAAAGGGGGTTACAAATTTACACATTTTTCTCCCAAATTCAGTTCCATTCCCTCTTGAATTGATTCAATTCGACTCCCATAAATTCCACCATCGAGTCCTCGATCAAATTGACATTTTTCTTCACCATAGAACCAACTTGCATCCCAATTACGTGATAAAAAACGGTCCCCTGAATTTTCCGATCGAAGACGGCCCTATTTTGAAATTCCACCAAAAATCTCAGTTTGCAGAAAAATCTTCGGAGGCTGAGTCAATGTTCCTAAAATGACTCGTGACATGGCAGAAGTTTCAATTTTTGAAATCGGATTTAAATTCGCAGTTAATTTCAATCTAGCGCAATTTTAGCATGACCTAGTCTACAGGGTAGCTTTCAGAAATTTTTAGTGCAATTGACCCATGATCGATTTATCTCAAGTCACAATGTACCTCTTTGACACATTGGCAACGCTCGATGGTCGTGAAATTCTCGAGATTTCGAATACGGACACAGGATACCAAAACGACAGAAAAATCAGTATAGTGTGGATCAATGAGAATTTTACAATTTTGTGGAATCACCCACATTTAGCCACGCATCCCAGTCAAACCGACCTATCTCTAATCTCTAATCGATTTTTAATTATGCCGTAATGATCTCTATAGATGAGCATGGTCGAGTAGTCGATTCCTGGTCGAATTCTCAAGTCTATTGCATTAACATCCCTTAATAAATTCCCTAGATAGTCTAGTTCTCTCATGAGTGATCAGCTCAGAGAATAGCACTATAAGAGCGTCGATGAAAGGTCCAATTCATTCAATTGAAAATAGGAATGAAATTCCAGGATGTCATAACACTTCCCCTCTTATAAAAGTTTCGTTCTCGAAATTTAAACCGTTACAATACTTTAAACAAAAATGTAAGGGTAACAT
Source organism: Eucalyptus tenuipes (assembly GCA_014182365.1). Taxonomy (NCBI): domain Eukaryota; kingdom Viridiplantae; phylum Streptophyta; class Magnoliopsida; order Myrtales; family Myrtaceae; genus Eucalyptus; species Eucalyptus tenuipes. Next base: position 9,440,950 of record CM024542.1, on the reverse strand, counting down.
CGTCTCATCGAATCCTCACTTTCCCAAGTTGCTCCTTCAATGCCGTGGTGTTGCCATACTACTTTGACCAACGGGATTGTCTTGGCACGTAGAATCTGCTCTTTCTGATCCACAATCTGAACCGGGCTTTCCATGTATGATACTCTGTCGTCCACGTCCAATTCCTTAAAATGAAGCACGTGGGTCGGGTCAAGCTCATACTTCCTCAACATTGACACGTGAAAGATGTCATGCACTTGCACCAACCTTGGCGGCAATGCAAGACGATATGCTAGGATCCCGATTCTCTCTAGAATCTTAAAGGGACCTACGTACCTCGGACTCAGTTTTCTCTTCTTGCCAAAGCGTGAAGTACCCCTCATTGATGACACCTTCAGAAAAATGTGATCACCAACTTGGAATTCGAAAGGCCTTCGATGCTTATCTGTGTAGCTTTTCTAGCAGCTCTGACCGGTCTTTAATCTGTCCCTGATGACGGCAGCTGCATCCACTGATTGCTGGACTAACTCTGGGCTTGTAATCTTTCTCTCCCTGACTTCATCTCAACACACCGGCATTCTGCACGCTCTGCCATACAACGCTTCGAAAGGAGCCATCTGAATGCTCTGCTGGTAGCTATTGTTATAGGCAAACTCGACCAGGTGAAGTTGCTCCTCCTAGCTTCCCTTGAAATCCAACACACAAGCTCGCAGTATGTCTTCGAGGGTCTGAATCATCCTCTCAGATTGGCCATCCGTCTGAGGATGATATGCCGTACTGTACTGTAGCTTTGTCCCTAAAGCAGCCTGCAAACTCTTCCAAAAAGAGTTGTGAATCTCGAGTCTTGGTACGATGTAATCATCATCGGCACTCCATGCAGACGAACTATCTGATGCACGTACAATTCTGCGTGCCTGTCCAAATCTAGATCCTTTCACACAGCAATGAAGTGAGCCGACTTTGTCAATCTGTCGACCACTATCCAAATGGAATCATTACCTCTCTGACTCTTTGGTAAACTTGTCACAAAATCCATCGTGGTATGCTCCCATTTCCACTCTGGGATCTCGAGAGGTTGCAGAATTCCTCTCGGCTTACAATGATGGGCCTTCACTTGCTAACATGTCAGATACTTGGCGACATGCTTGGTGATGTCTGCCTTCATACTAGATCACTAGTAGTGTTGACGCAGATTCAGATACATCTTTGTACTGCCAAGATGAATGCTATAACTGCTACGATGTGCTTCTGATAAGATCTCCTCTTAAGTTCTGCATCGTCAAGTACACATAATCGTCCTCGGAACTCTAGTGTTCCATTTTCAAAAATCTGAAAGTCAGCCTTTCTCTTCTCGGTATCTTCTCGTAGAATCTTCTGAACATTTGGGTCTGTCAACTGAAGCGTCTTGATTCTAATCTGCACATCCGGCTCAATTTTGAGGGTGGCCATAACATGCGAAAGGTGGCCTACATCAAATTTGAAAACCGAATCTCGGGCTCTTTCGAGTAAAACCCATTCCTTAACTATCATCTGTGCGACTGAAGACTTTCGACTCAAAGCATCTGCGACCTTACTCGCCTTTCCCGAGTGATACAAAATATCACAATCATAGTCCTTAAGAAGTTCCATCCAGCGACGCTATCTCATATTTAATTCTTTCTGAGAGAATAGATACTTGAGACTTTGATGGTCAGTGAAGATCTGAAATCTTTCTGCACACAACTAATGTCTCCAAATCTTTAGGGTGAAAATGATTGCTGCGAATTCCAAGTCATGCGTCGGATAATTTAGCTCATGAGGTCTCAACTGACGGGAAATGTATGCAACAACCCTAGCTTGTTGCATCAGAACGCAGCCCAATCCCCTAAGCGATGCATCGCTATAGTTCTCATATCCTCCAGGACCAGATGGAATAGTCAGCACAGGAGCGGTACTCAATTTCTACTTAAGCTCTTGGAAACTTTTTCACACTTGTCTGTCGACACAAATTTCTCTTCCTTCTTCAACAAGCAAGTCAACGGCGATGCTAATGCTGAAAACCCTTCCACGAACCTTCTGTAGTAACCTGCCAAACCCAGAAAACTTCTAATCTCTGTCACGGTTGTCGGTCCTGGCCAGTTGATGACTGCTTCAATCTTGGATGGATCCACGGAGATTCCTTCACTTGAAATCACATGGCCTAGGAACACTACACAAGTCAACCAAAACTCGCACTTGCTAAACTTAGCGTACAATCCATGAATCCTCAGGGTTTGAAGTACCATTCTCAAATGACTCTCATGCTCCTCAGCACTTCTCGAATACACCAAAATATTGTCGATGAACACGATCACGAACTGATCTAGATATTCTTTAAACACTCAGTTCATCAGGTCCATAAAAGTGGCTAGAGCATTCGTTAAACCAAACAGCATTACAGTAAACTCATAATGGTCGTATCAAGTACGAAACGGTGACTTCGATATGTCCTCCTTTCTAATCCTCAACCGATGAAATCCTGTCCTCAAGTCGATATTTGAAAATATCGACGCTGCTTGTAACTGATCAAACAAGTCATCGATCCTCGGCAGTGGATACTTGTTCTTGATCGTCACCTGATTGAGTTGACGATAGTCGATGCACAGACGCAATGAACCATCTTTCTTCTTCACGAACAGAACTGGTGCTCCCCAAGGTGATGCACTGGGACATATGAATTCCTTATCTAACAACTCTTTCATCTGCACCTTCAGTTCCTTTAACTCAGATGATGACATCCGGTAAGGAGCCTTAGAGATTGGCTCTATTCCGGGTGCTAACTCGATCACGAACTCAATCTCTCTCTCTGGCGGTAGCCACGCAATTCTTTTGGAAACACATCTGAAAATTCTTGCACCACTGAGATATCTTCAATCTTCAGCTCCTCAACTGTCGTGTCCATGACAGTCGCTAAGTAACCTTGGCAACCCCTGTCTAACAAATAGGTTGCCTCAAGCGACGAGATTAGGGCAATCGAGGTCCTCCTCGATTCCCAACAAACTCGAAACTTTCACCCGCTAACGGATTAAATTGAATCGCTTTATGATAACGGTCCATCTTAGCTCATTGCTTGGTGAGCCAGTCCATGCCAATTATCATACTAATAAGTCTATCCTCCCCTCTCACTCACCAATCACTAACTTGCAACCAGAACAACCCAATGCACACAACACCTTATCCTTTAACGGTGTAGATATGTTAACCACTAACTCCAGCAACTCAGGACTTAATCTTATCAGCTTAACATATTGCTCATTAATAAAAGAATGAGTAGCACCAGGGTCGAATAAAGCATAAGCAGCATGGTTGTTCAGCGAAACCGTACCTGTAATCACATAGGTGAGTCCTCAGCCTGATCTCTTGTGATAGCATATACTGTCCCTTGAGCTGGGGGTCTGATCTGTCCACCCTGCGGTGCGTTTTACGGCACAAATCCCTTGATCTAACCCATCGGTGGCGGCGGCGGTAACTGCTATTGTCCTCTTGGTCTTCTAGGACAATCTCTTGCTATGTGACCCTATTGGCCACATTCAAAACAAGTGCCCATTCTCCGAGGGCACGGGGTCGAACCGTGTCGCCTTTCACAGAAGCGACACACACCATTCTGATTTGGCGTGGACTTCCCAATTCCACCCTTCCTATTGGGCGGAACATGGAACCTTCCTCCGAGCATGGGCCTCTTCCCATACCGGTTCTCATCTCTGTTCAAATTAAACCTCGATCTAGACAAGGTGGTTTGTTCGTTCAGACTTCTTTCTTTCAGCTGGGCTCGGTTGTACACCTCACGATAGTCCTTTAGATCCAGCGGCACTAGCAGGTTTTTCAGCTATAGTCAAAGGCCATTTATGAACCTTTGAGCTTTATCTTCTGGATCCTCTATCAATCTGGAGCATACTGAGAAAGCTCCACAAACTTGACCTCATACTAGTTAACAGTCATTGTCCCTTGGCGGAGGCATTGAAATTCCTCCATCTTATGTTCTTAGGCACTACTCGAAAAGTACTTGTCATTGAAAGCTTTGAGGAAAGCGTTCCACACCAAGACTACGCCTTCCAGAAATACTGTACCTCTAGCGGCTCTCCACTAGGTATTCGCATTACCCTGTAGTTGGTATACTGCCAGGACAACTTTTTCTGCCTCAGTGCACATCAGTAGTGCAAAGGCCTTCTCCAGATCTTGAATCCAAAGCGATGCAGTTTCGGGATCTCCGACACTAATGAACCTCGGCGGGTTCAACTTTAGGAACTGTTCTACCAAGTTATGAATTGGTCTCTCTCTCTCTCTCTCTCTACAACTATGTTCCTAGGTGGAACTTCGGCAAGTGCGGCAACGGCGGCAGCTTCAGCAACGACGACGATGGCAGCAGTAGCAGCAGCTTGAGCGGCGGCGGCAGTGGCGGTGGCAGTGGCGGTGGCTTGATTCTAGGCCTGCTACCCCATCAGATCTCTCATCGCTTCAAGTGCTTGCATGATCCCTTCAAACCTGGGATCACCAGGGGCTGTTACCCCAGCACCAATAGGAGGCAGTGCTACCCCACTAGCACTAGCCTAAGTTGGTGCTCGACCACGACCTCCTCGGGTACCGACCCTCGTCAGCATCTTACCTCGAGTCACAGGTCCTATGGTACACTTCCTATGAGTTCTCTACTCCTGATCACTCATTGCTCAAGTTTTCTACTAAAACCTGCCTTCCAATTCCACCTAGAATTAGAAGCTGAGCGATCCCCAAACAAACAATCTACCAAACAACTAACACTGACATGAACCAGCATGAAATAAAGGTCAATCCTACTGACTATCCTAAAAACTTATAGCACCTTATCACTCCAACCACTAACCTGCTTTGATACCACTAAATAGGGATGTCATGCCCCAATCCTCTGAGTGCATGCCCATCCCTTAGCGGTCGATTAAATACCGACGTCCTAGGACGCGTCGCCGACCCATTCATTTTAATGCGCATGCGGAAGCGAATAATTAAATCCCCAAACAACACAAAGGTGGGATAGAAAAGTAAGGCCACAATTTTTTTGAAAATCACAACACGCTTTATACACATCAAACTAAGTCAAATACAATATTAGCCGATATACACAAGGTCTACAAAAGGGGGGGTAGAGGGCTACAGATTCTTTGAGCATTCGAGTCTTCAACTAAATACTCTGGGGACCCTGGATCTGAGAGATTCGGGTCTACCCTCGAACCACCAGGAGGGTCAGTCGTACCCTCGCCAAGAACGATCTCTAGTACCGACCTAGGAATCTCAGACTCTGAAAAGGGACCTTCTCTGGGTCCATTTCGCCTATAACGATATCGCAATATGAATTTATGTGGTACCTTATGGGGTAACCCGCATCAACCCAGACGGTGGATCTCACGAGTTCGTAGACCGAGGCTCCTTGGCTCCCAGGGAGGGGAATCTGAGAGTGCTGCTCGGTGACCTTCTTCAGTTGGCCAAAACGCTCGGGAGGTACAGCCATCTAAGGACTTGTAAATGTTATCCTACAAGGGGGTGAGACGACATCTCAGCAAGTGCGCCCCCTAAGCTCCGACTATGAAAGAAATACGCCTAAAAGCTACCTAGGCACACACAAGACAGAGGACTTACCTTTGCCTCAGTTCCTTCCTGCAAGTCAATATAATTCATATATTCAACGAATCACTTCAATTTAAATCAAATCAAATCGAGTCATCGATCAATCGATCCAATCGACTCCATACCACCAATACCATCTCTCAGTCATCCCATTCAATACTATCTATAAAGTCTGATCACATCAAGGACTGCTCACCCTAAGTTGAAGATAGATAGTATAGCTCGCCGAAAGATGATAAGTATACTGCTCGCCCTAAGCTGATATATCAAGGCCCGCAGGCTGATATAGTATATTGACAATACTCACTAAAGCTGTGTGGTACTTAATATGCTCACCAAAGCTGTGCGGTACTCAATATGCTCACCAAAGCTATGCGGTACTTAGTTTGCTCACCAAAAGCTGCTAAAGTATACTGCTCACCCTAAGCTGATATATCAAGGCCCGCAGGTTGATATAGTATACTTATCTCATCAACTGACAATTCACCATTTTTATGATACACGGTAAAAATAATCGTGTGTGGGTACACGGTCGGCCTTAGCCAAAATACCATATTTTCCTTTTTCACAATCCCACCATTTAATATGGTCCACAAATATATTTTTGGCGTTATAAACCGACACACGGTGTTTCTCGATTAAATACTTAAATTATTCAATTTTGGAATAAATTCCCAAAATTATAAATATCACTCAAATAGCACAAATTAGCATCCAATTAAATAAACCAACCACACCATTGTAATCAGCACGAAATTCCGGTCACCGGCTATCCCGGTATAATTTTCGGAATATATTAAATAATTAAATAATTACCAATATTAATTAAATAAATACCAATAAATGCCAAAAATGCAACTTAGGCCGGGAAAAGCCTAATTAAATACCGAAATGGGCCCAGAAAATTTGCAAACCTATCTAGATAAATAATACGGCCTATCTACTTGCTAATTACACTACTCTAACCACCTAACATGCAATACCGAACCATTAAATTGCTAATCCGTTCTAATTAACCACCTAATCCAAGCTTAACCTAAACTAATCAACCCTTAAGCATAGTTAACTCCCTAAGCGGAGATTAGTGAGTAAACTCACCAGTTTTGAAATCCAATAAGTTCACGAGGACGGCGAGGCGGAGATGAGCGATAAACTCCAAAGCGGCGACACCTTTCGAGGCCCTGAAATGGTCCAAAACGGGCCAAACAGTACACAGCTGGCTGAGGGCTTCTCGGTTCTGTTGTTGGGCCGAGAGAGCTGCTTGGACAGTTGGCTTGGGCTAAAACGGCGAGGGTGAGGCGGACAGGCTGCGGCGGGCTTAACGAAGGCGAATGGCGGTCGGACAGCGACAAAGCGGCTCCGACGAGGCTCCGACTGGGCTTGATGGGCATGGGGGATGGCCTAGGATCATGGCTGGAGTGGAACGATGCGCAAACGGGCGCAGAACAGGCGCAGCACGTAACTACTCGTGGATGGTGTGACGACGAGCAATGGCGATCCGGTGGACCTGGGCAATGGGAGGGGGTTTTGCTTGGTTTTCTGCAATTTTCAGAGCTCCAAGGGGTCACTAATGGAGAAAGCAAATGCATAGGAAGAAAAAGGGGACGGCCAAGCTTGGAGGGTCCCAATTGGCTTCAAGCTCACCTCTTTTGTCCCCTTGACCATTACCCACCGGTTTGTTGGCTTCCTCAGCAATTTTTCCAGCCACAAAGCTTCCTTTAGAAGCTATTGAGATGGTCCAAAGGTTGAGGACCAAGGGGGGCTATGAATTTACACATTTTTCTCCCAAATTAACTTCCATTCCCTCTTGAATCGATTAAATTCGACTCCCATAAATTCCACCATCGAGTCCTCAATCAAATTGACATTTTTCCTCACCCATAGAACCAACTTGCATCCCAATTACGTGATCAAAAACGGTCCTTTGAATTTTCCGATTGAAAACGGCCCTATTTTGAAATTCCGCCAAAAATCTCGATTTGCAGAAAAATCTTCGGAGGCTGAGTTGATGTTCCTAAAATGACTCGTGACATGGCAGAAGTTTCAATTTCTAAAATCGGATTTAAATTCACGTTAATTTTAATCTGGCACAATTTTAGCGTGACCTAGCCTACCGAGTAGCTTTTAGAAATTTTTAGTACAATTGACCCGTGATTGATTTATCTCGAGTCACAATATACCTCTTCGACACATTGGCGACGCTCGATGGTCGTGAAAATCTTGAGGTTTCGAATACGGACACAAGGTATCAAAAGGACAGAAAAATCAATCTAGTGTCGATCGACGAGAATTTTGCAATTTGGTGGAATCACCCATGTTTAGCCACGCATCCCAATCAAACCGACCTATCTCTGATCTCTAATCGATTTTTAACTATGCTGTAATAATCTCTGTAGATGAGCACGGTCGAGTACTCGATTCCTGGTCGAATTCTCGAGTCTATTGCATTAACATCCCTTAATGACTTCCCCAGATAATCTAGTTATCTCATGAGTGATCAGCTCAGAGAATAGCACTATAGGCACATCAATGAAAGGCCCGATTCATTCAATTGAAAATAGGACTAAAATTCCAGGATGTTACAGCCTGGACATCTCGCACCCATCCGGCATCGTGAGGACATTTGCGGGAACCGTGTTACACCCCTCAGGCATCCAAAGGAACCCATTTACCCTTCCAGGCATCTCACATCCATGGTGTTGCAAGGACATCTGGGGAATCATGTTACACCCTCAGGCCTTTGAGGGAACCATCTTACACCCCTCAGGCATCCCTACTACAACCTGGTGCATCGTCGTCCCAGGAATCAACAACATTTTCAAATCACACACTCATCCCATGGCGCAACAATTTAATAATTCAATTCAACATACCATCCACTATGCCAATGCATAGAAATTGAATCAACTTTAACATCGACAATCTTTTGACGATTTGTAAGCTAGAAAAATAGTGTAAAACAATTGGTTGGCAATACCAACCGAAAGACAAGTTAAGAAAGGATTTATTCAAAATCCAAAGTAAACCCGAAAAGAGCAGTTCGCCTGCCTTTAGAAATCAATGGCATTCATCAAGTAAATCAACTTGAAAAATCATGAAACTTTAACATGATGTGGTCAAGACTCTCAGGAACATTTTTCATGAGATATCAAAATCTGGTTTAGCTTGTACAGCTCTCAATATTTCAAATAAGTAGGGTGAAAATAGGGTCGAATTTCTGAACTAAAACAAATCCAAAAATAGGCATTTTGCAAGTTTAAATGAGTTCCAAAAATGATGAAAAAAATTACACATTATAGTTTAAGATGTGGTCTAAAAATTTTCTTGCAAAACATTTTTCCTAATCTTTTGTTGAAAATTCTGTGGAAAATAAAAACCGAGTAAAGGTCAGTAAAAATCCGACAAAACAGTTTCAAACCCTCTTTAGTTTTTTAAATATATTTTGAACATACAAAGTCCAAAAAATTCAAAATTAAAGTATGTTATAGAACAAAGTATAATGAGAAACTTTTTTGAAGAAACCCTCACAAAACTCATACCACGAAAAACCAATATAAAATTGGAAAAAGTATAGTCTACAGTAAACCGATCCAAAAATTGCCGTATCCTCGGATTTGTCCTCGACTCGTGCCATTTAAGCTCAAAGCAGCATAAATCTCAACATTCAGTACTTCAGCAACTTAAGTGAACTCAATAAACCATAATTTCAACAATGCTTGCGTTGTACGTTTGCTGAAATCGCCGAGTAACATGACTATGTACGAAATCAACCAAGACGAATAAAATTTGAGGAATCAACCTCCGCACATGGCAATCAACCTATGTAACATAAAAAGGAAGGCAATTTACTTGCCTGAGGTCCTAGGTGAGTGTCGTCGTGGTTTGGTGAGGTCTCGAAAGTCCGAGGCTACGGCTGGAATTGTGTGTATTTGACATTGAACGAGTGAAAGAAAGAACGACAATTCATGGTTGAATCAACATACAAAACCACATCAAAATCAAATGGTTATGACGACAAAGTAAGAGTTGAAGCTCCAATTTCAATTCCGGGTGAAAAAACTAGAGATACTTGCCCTTCTTTGTCATGAGCCTATTAAGTTTACATCAAATGTCGAATCTACACAAGATGCAGTTGCGGAAAATTTCCTCTCTAGTAATCTTACGAATTTGACCTTTGTTTTAAAACTCGAGGTTGGACGATCATTTTTAATGGTAAAGGTTTTGATAAATTCATCCGCGAAGTGCAGTTGATCAGTAGCTAATTACTATATCTATCAAATGATTTCTTTTGGGGATCATGTTATTCAGGTGATTAACCAAACAAGAAAGAGATCCTAGAATGGGAAGGTTTTGGATTTCACTACTTCGATAAGTCACCAATCTACTAACTATCTCATCAAATAAGTCGAAGATTCGATAAACTACGAAACCTCATTTTGCCGTGATGTGATATATTTCCAATGTGAATAAAAAAGTACCAAATGAATGATTGAGTATTCCTTTAGCTATTGAGACATATCATTATGTATGAAAGATGGCCAATGTGTCCAAGGCATAACATTGGTAATGCTATGTAAGCTTTTGTTTACCAAGGGTTTGAATCCCTCTCTTTACGCACCTTGAAGTAATTTACCATTGATACTAATCACAATGTATCAAAGAAAAGCACATTCTTTAATTCCACAAATTAAAACTTTCTTTGATATGTATTCCCTATTTCCAAGTCCCAACTCGAAAATTCTGGCTTGAAGAAATAAAATAACTTGGCGCGATTTAATTTTCCTTAAAGTGGCCTATTATGGGTTAGTGGCAACTTATGAATAAAATCATATGTTCATGATTGATTGGGGAAACGATTTGCGATTGATAGGGCTTGGGTGAACCATAGCCAAGCATAAGCATCATCTTGCAAGTGAAATCGTTCGTGTTCCTACGTCCATATGTTAACTCATATCATGAGAACATTTAGCATTTTGCCCATGGCAAGGGTCGTGATAATTGTACTCCCCTATAATAGATGCAAATCAAATAATCATGAGATGATTAGTTTTTTTTTTATGCATCTCGAGTAATTTTTCATATAGGAAAAACAAAGAAGTAAATTTAAATGCAAATTTCATCCTTTCGAGGATTAGTAATTCTGGTCAATGATTTGGGAACACCAGATGTTTCTTTTATGGAATCAATTTTCAGAAATTTTCAACGCAAATAAAATTTTTCTCTGTTTTTTTTTTTTGTGCGTTTGGTGCTCTTTTTTTGGGAGGGGGGTGATTTACATAATCCAACGATGGTCTGTGCTCATTTGAAAACGAATGGTGCAGATGTGCCAAGCACGACAATTGAGGGGCACTCTTGGTTTCTAGAGTTTTTTATACCTATTAGAAATCCGGAGGGCCAAATGGAGCCACTGTGGTTTCTTCCTCCTCTCATCTTCCCTCTTCCTTATTTCCTCTCGCCGTATCCCACCTCTCCAAATTTCCATGTGAACGAGATTGAGATCGAGGGAGAAGAACTCGAGCAGGCAGTTGAAGCCGGGCCATGGAAATTTTGCTGCAACCGGAGTCAAGGGCGTGTGATCAGGGGCTGAAGGAACATATCGACGCCAGAGATTTGCAACTGGACCAGAACTTCAGTCCTCCTCATCGTACGTTGTCTTTTGCCCTCGTTATGCAATTGCATGCCTGTCTGAATTTTCTGTTGCAACTCGTGACGCTCTATTATAGGATTTTTCTAATTAAATTTCCAGATCTTCTATATCTGTAAGAAACATAAGACACTTAAATTGTTTAATCGGCCAAATATGGAACAGAAAATAAGCAATAATCATGTCTGGTCTTGTTTCTGGAGCTTTTTCCCAGAAGGCGTTCTCTATCAAATAAGATAATTAATGTTCCCGTTGAGCAAAGAGCGAAGATTTTTATTGATTTATCAACGCTAAGTTTCATAATTGACTTGACCGATGGCTTCCACTTCAATCGTTCTCAACTCCAACTGGGGTTGAAAGCCTTTGGTCAAGCCAAGCCATACTAGATGCGGGCAAACTGGATAGTTTACCGTCCATCGTTACAATTGATTGGCATTAATAGAAATCAAGCAAATTGAAGAACTTGAGGGTGCAGCTGAGCCGGGGCCATGAAATAATGATGAGAGAGAATCTTAGATGTAGGAGCAAATTATGTGAAGTTAGGAGTTTGGAAACTTCCAAATAATCAAATTGGACAATTACGTTGGCTTTTGGTTAGCTTGGCTCATAATTTCACTTTTCATGCTCACTTCACCAAATCTTTTATCCTTACAAATCTCCAATTCCGCGTCCCACCTTTTCATTATGAATCTATGATTTCACATATATGTTCATATAGGCTGAAATTTTGAGTTGGTAGAACAATTTCCTGCATCCGAGTCATTCACAGAAAAACTAAGACGGGCTTGTGTATAAGAAGCAAAGGACAGAACAATAGTTTATAATCTGAAGAGCAAAATTTGAGCATTGTTTCCTGTCTTTTCAAAAGAAGTTCCCAGGGTCTTGCTTGTTGGTACCCAGTCACTTGAAACATATCTGTTCACTCTTCTGTGGGTCACACGCAAGATGCCGAGTGCGACATTTAAATTATGGGAGCTTGTTGAGTTTCTGCCTAATAAAACGTCACGCCCCGATCCTCCGAGCACGTGCCCACCCCTCCATGGTCGATTAAATCGCGACATCCCACGATGCATCACTGACCCATTCATGTTTTTAATACGCATGTGGAAGCAAATAAATAATCTCCAGACAACAACAAGATGGGTAAGGAAAGTAGAGCCATAAATTTTTCAAAAGCAAACCACACTTTAATATATACGTATCAAATCAAGTCATACACAAACCAAGCCAATACATTTATATACATGCCAGGTCTACAAAACAGAGGGGTTTGCAAACAACTACTAATCCTCCTCCTACTCCACATCCTCACTAACATTGGAGCCTTCCTCCGAGTACACCAAAGTTCCTAGGTCTTCAAGATCCGGGTCCACCGGGTCTACCATCGAACCTTCAGGGAGATCTGTAGTGCCTTTCCCAAAAGCAACCTCCAACACATACACAGGTACCTCGGATTCCGGTATGGGTCCCTCTCTCTATCCATGCCGATCACAACGGTACCAAGATCTGTATCGATGAGGACCTTATGGGGTATAGCCTCATTGACCCAAACCACGGACTTCACGAGCTTGTAGACTAAACCCCTAGAGTGCCCATGACTCGGAATGTAGACTACCTATTCTGAGATCTTCTTCGGTTGACCAAAGCGCTTGGGAGGAGCTGCCATCTAAGGACTTGAAATTGTTATCCCACAATGGGGTGAGACGACATCTCAGCAAGTTCAACCCCCTAAGACCCGACTAGGAAGGAAATACGCCCCAAGGGCTACCTAAGCACAAGCACAAGCTAGAGGACTTACCTTTGCGCCAGTTCCTTCCTGCAAGTCAGTATAATTCATCGAATCACATCAACAAATAAAATCATCACACCAGATCAAATCATTGATCAATCAACCTAGTCGATTTCATGTTATCAAGACCATCTCAAGGTCATTTCAACTACTCACTCCAACTATTAATTACGGTCCAACGGGCACGGCCTACTAAATGTTCAGCGGTGAATTACGGCCCAATGGGCACAGCTTGTTCCAAGTTCAATGGTAAATTACAGCCCAATGGGCATAGCCTATTCCAAGTTCGGCGGTAAATTACAGCCATACTTTGGCGGTTAATTACGGCCCAACAGACACAACCATACTTCGGTGGTTTTCTTGATCTAACTCATAACATCACACACAACATTCGTCATCTCAGCTTTGGAGAGTCATCTCCCCACGACTATAAACCATCACACAATCAAGCATCCACGACCAAGATCGTGGTATTCCACACTTAAATTCCTCAATTAACATAACATCTTGGCCTTTTTCCCTCGTATTAATGGTACCCGATAAATTTAATTGTGTGTGGGTACATGGTCGACCTAAGCCAAAAATATAATATCTTTACTTTCAAAATTCTCACCATTTATATAGTTGATAAAAACATTTTTGGCGCTGTAAACCGACGCTCGATTATTTTCTAATAAATACTGAAATTAAATAAATTTTGGGATAAATACCCAAAATCACAAATCACACTCAATTTGCACAAGATAGCAATCAATTAAATAAATCGATCACACCATTGCAATCAGCATAAAATTCCAATCACCGGCTATTCCGGTCTAATTTTCGAAAAATAAATAATTAATTAAAAAATTACGGAAATTAATTAATAAATACTAATAAATGCAACTTAGGCTGGAAAAGCCCAATTAAAAGCCGAGACGGGCCCGTAAAATTTCCAAACCACTCTAGATAAATACTAGAGCTTGTCTCGGCTCTAGTTACACTAGTTTAACCACCTAACATGCAATAACGATTAATTAAACTGATAACCTAATCTAACTATCCACCTAATCTATACTCAGTCTAAACTAATCAACCCTTAAGCATCATTAACTTACTAAGCAATGATTAATGAGTTAAACTCACTTGATTAAAGATTTGCTCGAATCAAAACAATGGTGACTGCTTGAATCAAAACGATGGTGACGCGACGAGGGTCGAGATACTCCAAAGCGAGACCGCTTTTCAAGGTCCGGAAGGCTACGAAAATGGGCCAAACAGTGCTGGTGATACCCACACTGTTTGGTGCTGAGCTTGGGCCGAGAAGGGCTGCTTCGGGGCCAGTTGAGTTGGAAACAGGCAGGCGAAGGCTGCAGTAGTCCCGGTGGGGCTTCACGGTGGCAAGCGGGCGACCAAGCGGCTCTGGCGACGATGAGGCAAGCTCGAATAGTCCTGGGAAAGCCTTGGGGTCACGGTGGAGGCGGAACGGCAGCCAAGGACGCGCGATTCTAGCGCGCAAGCAGTCAAACGGCGAACGGGCTCCGCGGCGCAACAAGTGGTGGTGTGCGGTGGTTCCGGCGGGCTTTTGGCTTGCTGATTTGGTTTTTCTGGGCTGCTGGAGTTTCGAACAGCATGGAAAAGGAGGGTGTCGCAACCTACCCTCCAAGGGAGGAGAACAGGTTTAGGGGTATTGCCTAAAGGATGGGTCTAAGGCCCATGATTAGGCGTGGGCTCTCCCAAGCCCATACCTCACGTGACATTAAGGTATTTTTTAGGAAATTTGCACAAAAGGAGTCGCCACTAGCCTATTGGGGTCGGCTAGAAATCAAGTGACACATGGGAGTGTACCTCACTTCCTACGCAACCAGAAAGTCTAGGGTCGGGGACTTGATTACACTAATTGACCAATTAGTGCCATTTCGGTACCTAATCTTGTTCATTTTAGGAAAAAAAAAAAAGATTTTTGTCAGACAGTTTGGATTAATTTTACACTTATCCACAAACATGCAAGATGATCATGCGGGTGCGCAATCATTGAAGTAACAATCATAACTACCAACATTCTAATTGCAGTAAAATTGAGCACATGTAATTAACCATCCACAAACGTAATTAAATATGCAAATTAAACGTGCTATATAATCAATATATGGGCAAATAAAGGCCTAATTACACTAAAAAGGAAATACATAGCAATTCCTAACCAAACCCAATCATTTTTGGATTTTCAATTTTTTTTTCAAATTTTACTTTTTAAATATTTTTAACAATTTTAATTATTATTTTTTTTGGGCCGGACCGGGTCGGGTCCGGTCTGACCCGACTCGAGTCTGACCCGATCAGGGCGAGTCGGGTGAAACCCACCTGGGTCGGACAATCGTCCGGGTATGACCCAGCTTGTCAAGCCCTAGTAGGACTAGGCCTGAACTACGGGCCTAATCCAGCTCAAAAATTCAGTCCACGAAAAAGAAACCTAAATAAACTAAGCTTGTCCCAACACAAAAAAATAATTTAATACTAAACCGGCCTAATGACCTTGCTTCAGCCTAGAGAGAAATCAGCCCACGCACGCAGGCCCAGCCCGGACGGATCAAAACCCTACCCGGTTTGGTGGCCACGACTTGACTCATTCCTCCTCTCCCTAGGGTTTCTTGGTGGCATTGATGATGGCAGCGATGGGCTTGACGGCGGCAGTGACACGACGGGTGGCTTCGACGACGCGACAGGTGGCGGCAGCGACGGGTCGGTGATGCGACGAGGTTGGACTAGTGCTGCGGTGGCGGAAGCTCACAGGTGAGGTGGTGGATGGAGACTAGTGAAGTGGAAACAGAGGCAACCGGCACGAAGGAGGGCAAGCTCGATTGCGGGCGTGGTGGTTGTCGCGGCTGTAAGTGGAGGTGAGGCGGAGGCAAAGCATGTCACGGGCTTCGGGGTGCGGCAAAGGCAGAGCAACGGCGTCGCAGGGTTGCTAGCTAGGTGGAGCAAATGCGGATCGGCGCTGGGTGGTCGCGGATGACTGGTGGAGCAGCGGTGGTCAGCGGTTTAGCTGCCGATGTTGGATGGAGGCAGCGCTTTGTCGGACAACGTCGGGCAAGAGGGCGGCGGCTCGAACGCTCCTTGGATCCTGCCCTCCTCCCCCAAATTTCTCTCTCTCCCCCTTCGTTTCTTCATATTTGGTTCCAGGGAAGACGGAGGCAAACGGAGTCGATGGGGTGGCTTGTCAACGACGGTGGTGGTGCGGCTCTAAACACGGTGGTGCGACTCTAAACACAGTGGCACGGCTCCCTCGAGCTCTCTCTCTGTTCCCCTCTCTCGTGCTTCCCCCCTTCTCTCCTCCACTCTCTCTGCCCTTTTCTATAGATCCCCGTGCGCGAGGACACGGACTGGACAAGGATCGCTTGCTAGGCTAGAGGAAAAAGGTCGGGCCACATGGGGGGAAATGGGCTCGGGCCACGAGAGAAAAAGAGAGGCGGACGGCTGGCCAGGCTAAGACCGGATCCTACCCAAATTGCCCCTAATCATTTTTTTCATTTTTTTCTGTATTTTCTTTTTTTTGTTGTTTTGTTGTTTTAATTAATTAATTAATTAATTAATTTTTAATTAATAATAATTTTTAAATTTTATTATTTTTATGTACTTGAAAACAAAAATTAGATGTCAATAGATGCCCCTCTTTGAATGTAGCCTCGAAGAGGTTGCAATCAAAGACAAAAGACACCTAAATTATTCCAACGGTAAAGAGACTCTAGGCACATAAGCATACACTAGGTCGACGGAGAGAACTCAAAGCAATGGAAGTACGTCTTGTTAATAAGAAAAAGGAGAAGGACTCCGGGCTACTGAAGCTCACCATGTCATGAGAAGGAGGAAAATGACTCCGGGCTACAGAAGCCCATTGGGTCATAAAAAGAAGGAGAAGGACTCAGGGTTACAGAAGCCCACCGGGTCATAAGAAGAAGGAGAAGGACTCCGAGCTACAGAAGCCCACCGGCTCATAAGAAGGAGGAGAAGGACTCTGGGCTACAAAAGCCCACCGGGTCATAAGAAGGAGGAGAAGGACTCCGGCCTACAGAAGCCCACCGGGTCATAAGAAGGAGAAAAAGGACTCCGGCCTACAGAAGCCCACCGGGTCATAAAAAGAAGGAGAAGGACTCCGGACTATAGAAGCTCATCGGGTCATAAGAAGAAGGAGAAGAACTCCGGCCTATAGAAGCCTATCGGGTCATAAAAAGAAGGAGAATGACTCCGGGCTATAGAAGCCCACTGGGTCATAAGAAGAAGCGGGCTACAGAAGTCCACCGGGTCATAAGAAGAAGGAGAAGGACACCGGACTACAGAAGCCCATCGGGTTGTAAGAAGGAGGAGAAGGACTTCGGGCTACAAAAGCCCACCGGGTCGTAAGAAGAATGAGCTACAAAAGCCCATCGGGTCGTAAGAAGAAGGAGAGGGACTCCAGGCTATAGAAGCCCACCGGGTCGTAAGAAGAAGGAGAGGCACTCCAGGCTACAGAAACCCATCGGGTCGTAAGAAGAAGGGGAGGGACTCCAGGCTACAGAAGCCCATCGGGTCGTAAGAAGAAGGGGAGGGACTCCAGGCTAGAGAAGCCCATCAGGTCGTAAGAAGAAGGAGAGGGATTTCGGGCTATAGAAGCCCACTGGGTCGTAAAAAGAAGTTGAAGGACTCCCGGCTACAGAAGCCCACCAGGTGCTATGAAGAATGGGAGGTGAAGTCTCACCGTGTAACAACGGGTTTCGACCGGGTGGAAAAAGCATGATTTGAGGAAAACCAATGAATCTTCGTAGATGACATGGTTTAAGGTTGACCATGAACCTTTGTAGATGACATGATTTAAGGTTAACCATGAACCTTTGGAGATGACATGCTTTGAGGCTGACCATGAACCTTTGGAGATGACATGGTTTAAGGCTGACCAAGAACCTTTGGTTTTTAGGAAAGCACCTGCTAACCCCTTGAAAACTGCATGGCTTCACTAAGGAATCCTGTCAAGCTCAACTTGAGCAAATGTCGTTAGAGACGTCATCAAGAGACGTATTGGCAATATTGCAGCATTAATTGAACAAGCTAATCAAGCTAAGTTCGACTACTTAAAAAAAAATCGATGTCTATTAGGATAATGTGGCACAAAATTGTCATCTTGCTCAGGGATGTATCATTAATCATCAAATTCTCCGAGAGTCAAGTTCTTATCGAAACGGCTACAACTCGTGAAAAATGCTCATTAAGCATGCCAAACTAGAGCTTCTTAGTTAGAAAGGGCTTCTCACACACTCTTGATAAAAATGGCTGCTTAATCCCATCCATTCACGTGGGAAGCAATAGATTGCTCAGGGCATCTCACATGACCCATGTCAAAGGCTTTCAGAAACATTCACAATGAGCACAATCTGATCAATCAAAAAGATCTTTTGAAAGAACCGCAATATAAGCTCGGTTAGGGCTTACACAAATGAATTATTGCTTTGAAGCCAATAAAGGAACATTTGTCACTATCTTCATCGGATTTACAAGTTGAGAACTTAGAAGATAAGACAAGATAGAATTATTTCCACTCCTTCAAGCGGTAACTTTTTTGTGGCATTCTCATTTTCACCTTAATCATCCTAATCGGAAGAGATTTCAAAAGAGGGTTATAATGTTAGCTCGGGAAAGGCTCGAAAGGCTTAAAATTTTCAAGAGGGTTTTTAAGAGTCGGTGATCATCATGGCATCATGACCAGGTCACTCGACCTTTCGAAATCATTCGATTTTTTAAACACTGCACATCTCGAAAGTCACTTGACTAATCATTTCTGCATTGGAGCTTTACTCCTTTCTCTAATTTCCTTTGCACTTGCGATGATTTTTTTACACAGGCACTTAGATTTTGATATTTTTTTTTCACATAAGATACAACCTTTTGGCTCTTTTTCTTGACGGGCATTGGCCTTGCTTTTACCAGGCACACTGCTTTTTCATGCCCCCTAATTTGTTGAACTTTTTGCTCTTTGAACTTTTGTAGCTCTTATGACTTTCAAGATGCTTTTCACATTTTCTCATGACTGTCAATTGTATTTGGTCAATTCTTATGCCTTGCCCCAGTGAAGGGAGATGATCATCGCTCGGGCAATAATCAGGCCCAAATTGGTTAAAGCAATGGGTTTAAGTGTTTGGGTAGAGAAGGAAATGCTCTTCTTCATCTTGGGATGAGTCAAGCTCTAATGAGAATTCCTCTGAAGCTATCACCAGAAGACTGATGCAAGTGAAAGTAATAGAACCTTTCTCAATCCTTCACTCTACAACACGACCGTAATCTCCTATGCTGCCCCAATGTAGGGTCGTTCTCGATAGGGGTACTTTAAATGATCATCTTTATTCGATCCAAAGGGTTAGTAAAAGATTAGTGCAATGCCTGGGATTGATAAATGAAACGCCTTTATCATTTCGATCTTTGCGCTCAATGTGAACGAATCCTTCGTCCTAAGAGAATGTCGCTTTTCACTCAACTCTAAAAAATGTTTGAAGGACGTGTTTGGAAATAGCTTACATTTCTTCATCCTAAGCACTTTTGTTTGGCATGGTTAATGTTTTACCTTTCACTCTACCGAGGTCATCTGAGTAGATCAATCTCCATAGGGAAATTTGATTTAAAATGAATAACCCACCAAACGAGAAAACAATTTTGAGATAAAAAGGATGTTCAAAAAGTTTGAAATTTTTTGTCTCAATAATTCATTTTTGTGCTTGTCTCTAGGAAAGTGCAAAAGGTTCTTTTTTTTTTTTTTGTAATGGAAATTCTTTTTTTTTAATTGAGAAGAAGGGTACTTACCTACGGCATGGTGACCCGGTAACCCTGTAAAGAAAGTAAAAGAATATGTTAGTGCAAAAATCTTGAGGGATTGAAACGTTGAAAATGATACATTATTACCCTTCACTCGCTTTTATCCTTTGAGGGCTAACATCTTTTAGATTTACCCTCGTGGATATTTGGTAACTTGGTATTACCCTTCACTTGCATTTGCCTTTAAGCGTTTGATGTCTTCCTATCAAAGGAAAGAAAGAATCATGTCAGAGACGCTATCAAAATGAGCAATTGGAATCGACACCATTTACCCTTCACATGCTTCCGTTCTTCAGGTATGAACTTTGCCTGAAGTCGCTAGAATTGATTGAAAAATGGCTGTGTGGCCCCGATTTTATCCATAAAAAAGAACTTTTTTATTGTATACAACAATTTACAAAGTTCAATTCCGGCTTTTTCAAATGCTCTTTTTGAAGAGACGTTTAGCTGACAAAGAGCTTGAAAATTTTATATATGGATCATGATATGTGTTTTTCAAGATATTGCTTTGAAAGGAGAGTGGGTGCTCCCTGTTGCCACACTTGGGGACATTGTTCTTTACATGCTTTGCCCCATTTATTGCCTGTAAAGAAAAGATTGGACATGTTATTTTCACACTCGATTGGAAATCATTTAGGAATTATATACATCCTTTTACGCCAAATGGATGGTCAAGTCTCAACATGCTTTCTTGTTAGAAGGCGATACTTCTACAGTCAAGGTGCACCTTTTCCCCCATTTATCGCCCTGTAAGAAGAGGAGACGAAACAAGTTATCTCCATACTTAATTAGGTTCAATTTAGGAACGATACATCCTTTTTTGATAAATTTGACAACGTTGTTCCAGCACACTTCATTGGTGGGGAAATGAGAGATTTTTTTTTTTTCTAAATCAAACGTTGCTCTCCCACTCTTTATTTGAAAAACCTTTGCTATTCGAATCCTTCCTGTACCAAAGAAAAGAATATGTCATTTTTCATGCTAAAGATAATCAAGTTTAGGAACAAGATACATCATTTTCAAAGTCGGGCGATCAATATCCCAAGGTATCTCTCATGGAGGAAGGGATAATATTGCCCATTTATTTCATTTGAATCTTTCTTCTTTTTTTTTTAAGATGTACAAGACTTAATAATGCTCCATCACATTTGTTGGAGCGTTACAAACTTCGTACTCTCGATGTCTCCTTGACAATGAAAGGAAAGTCATGTCAGAAACGGTATCGGAAATGGATAATTGGAATCAATACAGTTTACTCTTCCTTCGAATTTGCTTTTTGGATGCTTAGTAACTTCCTTCATTTGTCTCATCATGCAAAGTGAACGAGATCGATAAGCTATTTTGGCACCTAAGGCATTTGCGTCATTTCCTCCAAATAAAGAAACTTCCCAAACTGGAATTCAATTTCGTTCCGCCTCTATGGAAGATTAGTGCCAAGGAAGCCTCGACGCATGCTTGCTCCTTGAATTCCATGAGCCTACACTTTTATCTTTTAGAAGGGGTAGATGCCGATTTCAAATAAACATCCTCATTTTACTTGAGAAATCGACCACGTGAAAAGAGAACCTTAAGTAAAGCTTTCTTGAAATTCATTTTCAAAACGTTTTGAAGGTAGACGTAAAGGTTCGTTTGAAGCACTTCTCAGTTTTTTTGTGTTTTGTATTTTTTAAAATGATGATTTTCACGAAATTGAATTCCATCATTAGTTGTGTGGCCCTGATTTTATCCATAAAGAGAAATTTTTTATTGTATACAATAATTTACAAAGTTCAATTCCTGCTTTTTTAAATGCTCTTTTTGAAGAGACGTTCAGTTGACAAGGAGCTTGAAAATTTTATATATGGATTGTGAGATGTGTTTTTCAAGATATTGCTTTGAAAGGAGAGTGGGTGCTCCCTGTTTCCACACTTGGGGACATTGTTCTTTAGATGCTTTGCCTCATTTATTGCCTGCAAAGAAAAGATTGGACATGTTATTTTCACACTCGATTGGAAATCATTTAGGAACTATATACATCTTTTTACGCCAAATGGATGGTCAAGTCTCAACATGCTTTCTTGTTAGAAGGCAATACTTCTACAATCAAGGTGCACCTTTTCCCCCATTTATCACCTGTAAGAAGAGGAGATGAAATGAGTTATCCCCATACTTAATTAGGTTCGATTTAGGAACGATACATCCTTTTTTGATGAATTTGACGACGTTGTTCCAACACACTTCATTGGTGGGGAAATGAGAGATTTTTTTTTTTCTAAATCAAACGTTGCTCTCCCACTCTTTATTTGAAAAACCTTTGTTCTGTTCGAATCCGTCCTGTACAAAAGAAAAGAATATGTCATTTTTCATGCTGAAGAGAATCAAGTTTAGGAACAAGATACATCATTTTCAAAGTCGGGCAATCAATATCCCAAGGTATCTCTCATGGAGGAAGGGATAATATTGCCCATTTATTTCATTTGAATCTTTCTTTTTTTTTAAAGATGTACAGGACTTAATAATGCTCCATCGCATTTGTTGGAGCGTTACAAACTTGGTTCTCTTGATGTCTCCTTGACAATGAAAGGAAAGTCATGTCAGAAACGGTATCGGAAATGGATAATTGGAATCGATACAGTTTACTCTTCCTTCGAAATTGCTTTTTTGGATGCTTGGTAACTTCCTTTATTTGTCTCATCATGCAAAGTGAACAAGATCGATGAGCTATTTTGGCACCTAAGGCAATCGCGTCATTGCCTCCATATAAAGAAACTTCCCAAAACGAAATTCAATTTCGTTCCGCCTCTATGGAAGATTGGTGCCGACGAAGCCTCGACGCATGCTTGCTCCTCGAATTCCATGAGCCTACTCTTTTATCTTTTAGAAGGGGCAGATGCCGATCTCAAATAAATATCCTCATTTTACTTGAGAAATCGACCACGTGAAAAGAGAGCCTTAAGTAAAGCTTTCTTGAAATTCATTTTCAAAACATTTTGAAGGTAGACGTAAAGGTTCGTTTGGAGCACTTCTCAGTTTTTTTGTTTTGTTTTTATGTTTTTTGTTTTCTTTTAAATGATGATTTTCACGAAATTGAATTCCATCATTAAAAATGTGAGTCACGTGATTTATAAAAGCATCAATTGGATTCCCAATCAAAACCCAAAATGGAAAACAAGATTCTTAACAAAAATAAAAACAAGGGTAAAATACAAGAAACTCTTGTATAGATAAGAGTAAAAATCAACTCTTGTCCTAATTCTGAAATTCACTCCTCTATGTGGTCAAACATGAGAATGTCAAGGAGTATCACGCATAACCTACAATGAAAGACGACAATGTCAATATGTGAAGTATTTGAATGAGAAAATGATCTCTCAATGAGGTCGCTTCTTACAACAAAGTCAAGGCGACGGTACATGCCCCATAGTCCTCATTACAGGGTTTTAGTACTTTGCCAAGATTTTATCATAAGAGAAGACATCATTGAAAAAATTGATCCGCCATCAATCGAATGTCCACTCTTATTCTAAAAGTTTCATATGCAAAAGTGGCATTGATTTTTGAAAGATTGATTTGTGATTTTTTCTAGAAAAAAGAAGTGACTTCTATTTTGAGAAATTTGTACACAAAATGTGATTTGCATTTTAGTCCCAAAATGTGAGAAAAGAAAAATGTGATCGAAAATATGATCTTGATTTTTTTTTTTTGGGAGGCCCAAAATATAATCTTGACTTGAAAGAATTTTCTAAACAAAAAGTGGTTTTGAGCACATAATTGAAAATTTAAACAAAGTCATGTTTAGCAGGGCCAAATCAAAATGTTTAGAACTTGCATTCAATGTTCACTTCTTAAGAGTGATTGCCAATTTTTCAATCATAAGCTTACATCACCGAGGGCATTCGATTAATTTCTGCAAATTTCAAGATGAAAATTCAATTAAAAAAACTAATAAAAAGAAGAATGACACTTATAGTGGGGATGACTTTTCTCTCTTTTTTTTCAATTACATAGACATGCACATGGGATGTGGTTCGATTTCTACTCTATACGGCTCAAAATGGAGCCATAGGATCACCGGACCGAACCAACAAGATCGCGGCTAGGTTGTGTTACCCATGACTCCGGCTTCGTCAAAGAACTGACCCATGTCGCGTGGTTGCAGACCGGGGTGGGTACCTTCGACATAAAGAAAAAAATTTCGGGGTAGAGATGGGCGACTCGTACTACATGGTCATAGTCGGAGTGGTATCCATCTCAACACTATCCTAAGAAATCCTATGCGGCCCAGGTCCGGCGGCAAGTAGTGTGTGCTAAGGTGTAGTGCAATGCAAAGGATACATGCACAACAATTTATAGGCAAACAACACTCCGTACATAAAAAATAAACCATACATTCCTACACCTCCCTACAAGACAAAGGTGAGCAAGCACTTCCCTTATATCTCCTGTAAAAACATTTAACACCTTTAATGTTAGGGGCATACCTAGAACCCTCACTGCTAAACAAAAATATTTTTGAACAAGATTAATTTTGGCCGAAGTCCTCTAAGGTTTAAAACCAAGTCCCCAGTGGAGTCGCCAAGCTGTCGCGACCTACCCTCTTGGGCGGGGGGGAAACAAGTTTAGGGGTATTGCCTAAAGGACGGGCCTAAGGCCCATGATTAGGCATGGGCTCTCTCAAGCCCATACCTTGCGTGACATTGGGGTATTTTTTAGGAAATTTGCACAAAAGGAGTTGCCACTGGCCTATTGGAGTCGGCTAGAAATCAAGTGAGGCATGGGAGTGTACCTCACTTCCTACGCAACCAAAGAGTCTAGGGTCAGGGACTTGATTACACTAATTGACCAATTAGTGCCTTTTCAATACCTAATCTTGTTCATTTTAGAAAAAACAAGATTTTTGTCTGGCAATTTGGATTAATTTTACACTTATCCACAAACATGCAAGGTGATCATGTGGGTGCACAATCATTGAAGTAACAATCATAACTACCAAGATCCTAATTGCAGTAAAATTGAGCACATGTAATTAAACATCCACAAACGTAATTAAATATGCAAATTAAACGTGCTATATAATCAATATACGAATAAATAAAGGCCTAATTACATTAAAAGGCAATACAAAGCAATTCCTAGCCAAACCCCATCATTTTTGGATTTTCGAATTTTTTTAAATTTTTTAAATTTTTAACTTTTTTTTAAATAATAATTAATTAATTTTTTTTCGAGCTGGACCGGGTTGGGTCCGGTTTGACCTGACTTGGGTCTGACCCGATCAGGGTGAGTCGAGTCAGACCAGCCCGGGTCCAACTCGCTTGGGGACGGGCTAGTCAACCGTCCGGGTATGACCCGGCTCGTCAAGCCTTAGCAAGACTGGGCTTGAACTGCGGGCCCAGTCCAGCTCAAAAATTCAATCCACGACAAAGAAACCTAAATAAACTAAGCCTGGCCCGACACAAAAAAATAATCTAATACTAAACGGCCTAATGACCTTGTTTTAACCTAGAGAGAAATCAGCCCACGCACTCAGGCCCAGCCCGAACGGATCAAAACCCTACTCGGTTCAATGGTCGCGACTCGACTTGTACCTCCTCTCCCTAGGGTTTCTTGGTGACACTGATGACGGTGACGACGGGCTTGACGGTGGCGGCGACACGGCGAGTGGCTCCGATGACGCGGCAAGTGGCGACGGCGATGGGCCGGTGTTGCGACGAGGTTGGACTGGTGCTACGGTGGCGGAAGATCACTGGTGAGGTGGTGGATGGAGACCAGCGAAGTGGAAACAAGGGTAGCCGTCGCGGAGGACGGCAGCTCAACTGTTGGCGTGCGCGATCGTCGCGACTGGCAGTGGAGGTGAGGTGCACGCAAAGCAAGTCGCGGGCTTCAGGGCGCAGCGAAGGCAGAGCAGTGGCGTCGTAGGGTTGCTGGCAAGGCGGAGCAAATGCGGGTCGGCGCTGGGCGATCACGGACGACTGGCGAAGCGACAGTGGTCAGTGATTCAACTGCCGGCGTTGGGTTGAAGCCGTACTATGCCGGACGGCGGCTCGACGCTGCTCGGATCCCGCCCTCCTCCCCCAAATTTCTCTCTCTCCTCCTTCGTTTCTTCATATTTGGGTTCTGAGGAAGATGGCGGCGAACGACGTCGATTGGGTGGCTTATCGGCGACGGTGGCGGTGCGGCTCTGAACGCAGCGGCACGGCTCCCTCTTCTCGAGCTCTCTCCCTCGAGCTCTCTCTCTCTGTTCCCCTCTCTCTATGCTGCCCCCCCTCCTCCACTCTCTCTGCCCTTTTCGCATATCCCTACGCACGAGGACATGGACCGGAGAAGGATCGCTTGCTGGGCTGGAGGAAAAAGGCCGGGCCACGTGGGGGGAAATGGGCCGGGCTGCGAGAGAAAAGGAGAGGCGGACGACCGGTCGGGCTAAGGCCGGATCCGGCCCGAACCGCCCCTAAATATTTTTTTCATTTTATTTTTGTTTTTTTTTTTTTTGTTGTTTTGTTGTTTTAATTAATTAATTAATTAATTAATCATAATAATTTTTAATATAATTTTTCTTTATGTACTTGAAAACAAAAATTAGGTGTCAACGAGAGGGGATCGACGGGCAGGGAAGAGGAAAGAGGAAGGGGACCGGTTTGGCTAAGGAGGGGGCCTACCTTGGTCTTCTCTCACCCCTTTGTCCCCTTTGACTTGGCCCCACCACACTTGCTGTCTTCCACAGCCAATTTCCAGCAGCCAACTCCCTTCTAGAAGCCTTGAGGTGGTCCAAATGTTGTGGACAAGGGGGACATACGAATTTGCACAACATTTGGCTCAATTTGGATTAAATTCTCATTTGATTCAACTCGAATCGACCTCTATAAATTCAACCATCATACTCTCAATCAAATTGACATTTTTCCTTGCCAATAGATCTCACTTGCATCCCAATTTTGCGATAAAAAACGGTCCTTTGCATTTTCCGGTCAAAAACGGCTATATCTCGACTTTTTCTACCAAAAACTCGGTTTGTAGAAAAATCTTCGAAGATAAAGTCGACGTTTCTAAAATGACTCGTGACATGATAGAATTTTCAATTTCTGAAATCGGATTCAAATTCACGGTTAATTTCAATCTAGCGCGATTTTAGTGTGACCTAGGCTATCGGGTAGCTTTTACAAATTTTTAGTGCAAATGACCCGTGGTCAATTTTCTTCAAGCCACAATGAACCTCTTCGACACATTGGCGACTCTCGGTAGTTGTGAAAATCTCAAGGTTTCAAATACAGACATAGGGTACCAAAACGACAAAAAAATCAATCTAGTGCCGATCGACGAGAATTTTTCAATTTGGTGGAATCACCCACGTTTAACCACACATCTCAATCGAACCGGTCTATCTCTGATTTCTAATCGATCTTTACTGTGCCATAATGACCTCTGCAGATGAGCATGGTCGAATAGTCCATTCTTGGTCGAATCCTCAAGTTTATTGCATTAAAATTCCTTAATAACTTCCCCAGATAGTCTAGTTATCTCATGAGTGATCAGCTCTGAGACTAGCACTGTAGGCGCGTCGATGAAAGGCCCGATTTATTCAATTGAAAACAGAAGTGAAAATCCAAGATGTCACATAAAAAGTGGAAGTGTAAGCTCCGTGGGTATGAGTATGCCGGAGGCAAGATTGTGGCCCACTTTGCCAAAGTTGATGGCCGCAAGGTCGTCGATGCCCGGGTGAGATCAGAAGCCCTGCAAGCGTTACGGGGAGAAAGAGTGGTGGAATTTGGCAATGACAAGGTAATGTTGAAGAGGGTTTGCATCTGCCCGTAACTGCGAGCAACGAAGATGCTTCGAGAGAGACTTCAATCGCTGCCATGCCGTACCTGAGCTCTGGTGCAGGTTCATCAGCCTTTCCTCCATTGCCTAACATGAGTTTTTCTAATCAGTCTCTTCTCGATTTGTCTGACATGCCATGCCCACTGAATGCAGAAGAGGAAGAACCCGATACAGAGGTTCCTCAAGGTATGTGCTTCTCCCAATTCCCCTTTTGTCAAAGCTCGTGCAGGATGCTTAATTTGTCTTCTAATCTTCACCTAATAATAGGGGTATAGGCAGGACCTCAGATTTCTTATAGTTATAGAAAAACACAAAATAAACATGAACTAATAGGAAGAGAGGAGCTTAAGAGTCGGTCATTTACGATTAATAAATCTTTGAAAATGGACAGAACAATACTCCTAAGTGTGAAATTTAAATTTTGAAAAGCAACGGCTCTCTCTATCCCCTCTAATCACCTACATAAAGAGCATTTGTTTTTTTTTTAAAACAGAAGCAAAATATGGTTTTCAATCTGAAGATCACAGTTTGAAATCTGTATCCCGTGTATTTTATATAAGAAAGCCTCTAAGGTCTTCCTTGCGGCATGGAGTCAACTTATCCGTTTACCCTTTCGTGGGATGCAGGGGAAATGCCGAGAGTATTGGATCCACTTTCAGTTGTTGAGGTTCTGCCTAATAACAAGCGGAAGTGTAACTTCTGCGAGAATGAGTACGTTGGAGACACGAAGAGGATCGAGGCGCAGTTTGCTGGGGTAGGAGGATGTCGAATTCTTGGCTGTAAGGTCTTCAATGACCGAGTGAGATCAGAAGCACCAGAGGCGCTGAAGGGTGAAAGAGCAGTGGAATTGAGCAAGAGACAAGGCAATGATGAAGGTTCATCCAACCTTACACAGAGTTCGCATCAGCCCTTGACTGCGGGCAGTGAAGTTGCTCGGTGTAAGACTTCATTTGTTGCCATGCCGTACCTGAGCTATGGTGCAGGTTCGTCAGCCTTTCTTCCATCGGCTGAGACGAATTTTCCCAATCAGTCTGCTGCTGCTTTAACCAACATACCACGCCCGCTGAATGCCAAAGAGGGAGAACTCAATACAGAGGTTCCACATGGTATGTGTGCATCTCTAAATTTCATCTCTAAATTTGGCATACGTTGAAGCTTGTGCAGGCCGCCTTATGTCTTCTGATCTTCACCTAAGAAAAGTGATACAGGTATAGAGAAACAGAAAATGGTCAGGAATTAATAGGAAAAGAGGAGTTTTAGAGTCGGTCATCGATAACCACTAGATCTTTGAAAATGAAAAGACAAATGTTTTGAAGTGTGGCATTCAAATCTTGAAAAGCCATGGCTCTCCCTGTCTGCTCCGATCTTCTACATGAGCATTGGCTTATATGGTTAAATTATTTATCAAAGATAATTCCCATGACTTTTAATTTTCAATCAATTCTTTTCTAATGAAGAGCTCATGATATGGAGTCGCTAGTATTTCACTATCGTGACATGAATGCCTACAATACATATTAATTATTGTATCGAATGTTGCATGTAATGTTTTTGTTCGAAAAAGTGAATACAAAGTTACAATTTTTTATTTCCATGAGTGTAACATACCTATAAAATATATCTAAGGAGTACCCAATAGTGAATTTTCACTTATAATTGTGTTTAGGTGCGAGAACGCATCTTGGATTGGCTAAGAGTCAATGAGGTACCCGTGGGCTTGCCGATGCGAATATGACGTCTCTCAAAAGAAGGCTGGAAGAACTCATCAGCAGTCACCAAGCGGACATGAACAAGCTGAAGTCGAAGTGGACGAGGATAGAAGAAGAATATCGGAGTGTGATTCGGGCAATCAAAGAAGGAATATCTTGTCCACCAGAGAAAGTAGCGGAGGTGGAAGGGCTGTGCAAAGAAGTTGAACAGATTCTTCTAGTTCCAGGAAGATTTCAACAAGATGCGATGGTTAGATGTCGCAAAACATCTCCCTCGGTGACAACGGAAGAATTAGTAGGCAAAGAAACTCTGCAGAAGGTGAATGAGATTGTTTCCTTTATAATGCAGTGCAAGGATTTTGTAATTGGTGTTTATGGTATGGGCAGAGTGGGCAAGACGGCCATTTTGAGGAATGTCTATAATAAACTCCTTGAGTATCTTGCATTGGATGTATTCTGGATTGCTGTACCTTAGTATTTTAGTGTTTATGCGCTACAAGAAACGATTGCCAATGCGGTCGGAATAGACAATCTTTCAAATGAGAAGGACATGAAAAGAAGGGCGGGCCTATTGTGTGGACAACTGAAGGTGAAGAAGAGATCTGTCCTAATTTTAGATGGCCTTTGGATGCACTTTGAAGTTAAGGATGTGGGTATTCCAGTTGGAATGGCAGACTAGGGTTGGTAGTGAGAACTCGATCACTAGATGTGTGTCGTATGATGCTCTGTCAAAAGGTAATGAAGATAGAACTTCTCAATAAGGAAGATTCTCAGAGGTTATTTGCAAAGATGCTATGCTTTGTAGGAGAACGATCTCGGGAAGTTGGACAAATTGCAAGGTGTCTTCTTGATAGGTGTTATGATCTGCCACTTGGGATCATTGAGATTGCAACTCGCATGAGAGGAATAGAGAAAGCACATGATTGGAGATGCATGTTGCAAAATTTAGAAGACTTCAAGATGGAGCTTGACGTGTTCAAGAGACTGCAGCTCAGTTACTTGAACTTGGGTAATGAACAAGTGCAATAGTGTTTCCTGCATTTAATCCTTTGTTTTGGAAATTCCCTTTCAACAGATGGCAGAAAGTGTTGGATAAAGTCTTTCATAGATGAGGGTTTGTTAGGTGGAATTGCCACCAGGATTAGACTGTACGAACGGGGTATCGAAATATTGGGTAAAATAGAAGGGGCTGGCCTGTTGGATCCAGAAAAAGGGCATCAGTGTCTACACCCATTGACAGGGGACATGGCATTGCATATAGTGCCGAGCACAACTCACATGTTTAAGGTCAATATGGATTTGAAAGAAATACCAGAGGACGTATTCTAGACCAATTGTCTAGAGAAAGTCTTTTTACATGGCAACAAAATAGACGAAATCTCATATGGCGTATCACCAAATTGCCCTAAACTGACAAGGCTGTCTTTATATAGCAATTTCACCTTGGGAGTCATCCATGGATCTTTCTTCGGACATCTAAAGGGACTGGTGGTTCTAGATCTCGGCTGGACCGGAATCACAGAATTACTGGACTCCATCTTTGAGTTGGAGAGCTTGGAAGCACTGTTACTGCAAGGTTGTTACTCGTTGCATTTTATTCCTTATGTAAGAAAGTTGCGATCCCTAAGAAAGTTGGAGCTCAGTGAGTGTGGAAGTCTTGGAGAAGTGCTAGAGGGCATGGAGATGTTGGCAAACCTGAGGTACCTCGCCCTAGATGCCACAGAGATCCAGACATTACCAGAGGAGTGTTGGGGAAGCTGGTGAACTTGCAATATCTCACGATTAAAGAGCTAAGGGTGGGAGAAGAGGTAAAATTACTGGATGTAGAGGAACTTCATTGTTCTGTTTCCAATGTGGAAACGTTCAATGCATGCGTGGGGGTGTCTTGAGCGAAATGGATCCCCATGCTACAGGCTCGTGATGGGTGCACGAAGTGGTAAGAGTCCTTTGGTGTGGGAGTGAGACTGAGAGGTCCTTACTCAATGATAGTTGCGACCATATCGCCGCGAGTGTAGATGGAACAAGTGGTGATGGCTGCACTCTACTTCCGAAAAGTGTTCAATCATTGGAATTGTCCCGGCGTCATAAAATGAAGAGAGTGATGGAATGGGAGTGGATGACCACTCACCTTCCAAATCTGGAGGAGATTATAACCAATAGTCGTGAGAACTTAGAGGAGATAATACATGGGCCATTGCCAAGCAAAGCCACTTGTCGCCTTTGAAAGGGATAATACGAACACCTAGAGGGGGGGTGAATAGGTGTTAAGAGAAATTTTTGCGGAAATGTTTATAAAATCCTTTTCTTTTGAAACAAAGTCTAAAAGCCAACGAACTTGAGCGAGTTTTGAATCACTAGCAGTTAAATAAAATTACAGGTAAGTAAAGGAGTTTAGGGAAAAGAATAAGAACACAAAGTTTATAATGGTTCGGCTTAGATCAAGCCTACGTCCACTCTTCAGCGCTAACAGCCTATTAGCTGAATTCCACTATGAATCAAAAGAGATTTTACAGTCACACGATCACGACTTCACAGTGCAAAGACTGTACTACACTCTTCCGAAGTCTCACAAATGTTCACTCTCTCTTTTGAGTACAGTTTGAGATTAGCAAATGAAATAGCAAGGAACTGAGAAGTTTCAGACTTTGAAATTTTTCTTTCACGCACTGTATTGAACAACTAGAGAGTTCGCCTTAAATACTCCTTCGTGCCTTCACGACCGTTGGCACTTTCCAAATGAATTCTTCCAATCTACCCGTTGGACAGAATCAATTAAGGAGATCTTGAGTCATTTGATGATTCAAATGAAAACCCGTCAATCATGTTCGTCTATACAATCAGGATCTTGGTTTCCATAAGTAGAACCTTCCAAGTTTACTCGCCTTTCAAAAGATTTGATTATCGAAATTGATGTCAATAAAGATAATCAATTATGTAGGTGCTGTATTCAACCAAAAAGCCTTCTATAAGCTGTACGAATCGAATCCTTGAAGAAATAGAGATAATCTTGCATCTGAATAAGTCTTCATTCTTCAGTATCGTTCAGTTTGGAATCTGTCAGCGTGAGTAGACTTTGATCCTAAAGTCTATCGGTCTTCAGACTTTGACTTTAAAGTCTTGGAGTCTTCAGACTAGACTATGGAAAGATTTTGTCAACTTCAAAACAATAAATGAGTTTTCTCCAACGATCTTCCCCTTTTTATAGTGACAAAACTTTCCTGCAGATTTAAGAACTTTTGACCTGCAAACAACTTTTGAGTAATATGTGATATCTTATAAAAATAAGTTGATTACGATCTAGATCACATCGATTTTGCAACCATAGAAACATGTTAATCTTGACAAGATGAAATAAATAACTATCCAACAACAATCATTATCACAAAATACTACAAGGATTATGTCAAACAGTTCAACAATCAGCCAAACAAAGGTTCAAAAGTCAAACATCAATAACAAAAGTCTAAAAGTCAGTCCAAACCGAATAACAAAAAGTTAAATCTGCGCATATTCTCCCCCTTTTTGTCAACAGCAAAAAGTGGAGAACTCCAAAAGATAAATAAAAGTGAAATGAAATCAGGGCAGTTTGGGGATACAAACGATCTAGAAATCCCCCATAGACTTAACAGTCTCCTCCAACTTCCTCAAAGTCTCCTTCAACTGCTCAATATCCTCACCCTTTGCATTCTCTTGAACTTGAAGCTTAAGGGCTTGTACCTGCTCGTGTAGAGAATCTGAAGTAGACGCCAAAGCTGTTTTGAGGTTCTTGATCTCAAACTCCATCCCATATTGGTATGCCTTCAAATCCAAAAGGACTTCTAACAGTCTTTTACAGTCTGCTGTTGGTTCTGTTGGTGCACTTGGTCCAGCCAAATCAATTCCAGGAGTATTGAGATGTGAAGGAACATCAGCAGTTCGATCACCAAGACTTGGAGAGGATGCCTCAACATCAACTTCAGGAATTTGAAAGGCATAGACATTCTCTCGGCAGAAGAACGACTAACATCATCACTAGTAAAGACAGGTGAAGAAGTACCTCTTCTTTCAGTAGCTCCCCCTGTTTCCATGCCTACAGGTGGAGAAAAGAATTCTTCTTCTTGCTCTTTCTCAGCATCAGCACCAAAGTGATGTTCTTTTTCTTTTCCATCTCCTGCAGTTCCACTCCTAGTCTTCTCAGAATCCTCTGACAAGGATACCGCTAAAGTTGGCTCAAAAGAGTCATCTTGACCCTCTTCTTCTCCCAATTTTCTTCTTTCTTCCTCTTCTTCTCTTCCTTCTTCTTCTTCTCTTCTTTCTCTTTCTCTTTCCTCTTCTCTTCTCTCTTCACTTCCTTCTCTTCTCTGCTCTGTCTCTTCTCTGCCTCTTTTCTCTGTGTCCACTGGCTGCTCAAAACTAACAAAACTCCAAAAAAATTTCAAGGTAAAAGCAGAAAGAGTAAGCTCATCCTCATCCTCTTCATTCTACAGGATAAGGGCTCTTCTCTTCTTTATTGATTCAATCACGGGCTCCTTGCCTTTTCTTTTCTTCGCAGCAGAGTCTTGTTTGGTTTTGCTCGGGGACTTCTCCTTAAAGCGCTCCAGGGCCTAGTTCAGTTCCTTCATTCTCATTTTCGATACCATCTTCAATCCTATCACCATAGGAGCAATGGTTCGAGCATAGAGAGATGCCAGAAGTTGAATTTGAAAATGTCTAAACAACTTGGTGACTAGCGCAAAGTAAGAGAGTTGTCCCTTATCTTTCACAACAATCCTGTACGTGTGCATCAGGATTGTGTGAGGCAGCGAGAACTTCATCCGATTACTGATGGCAAACATCAGTTTTGCTTCAGAACAAGAACATCAGTCTTGGAGGTTGACTTGGATCGGATGCAATTGATCATGATCTTGTGCAGCAATATGTTTGAGGCAGTCATTCATTGATAAATGATGCCACTCTCAGAAAGTCTGTCCTTCACAAGGAAACTTGTAGCATGACCAACAGTCACGTTTATTGGTCGGAAACTCCCTCTTTCCACACCAATAACGTCCGCCAAAGTGTCTACATCCACCACAAATTCTCTATCCCTTATAGTAAAACAAAATCTATTCACGTCAAGAAATGACAAATTCGAATAGAAATATGCAGTTAATTCGGCGTAAGCGACAGCAGTCTCAAAACAAAATCTTTCAAGTTGAAGGAGAGCAAATTTCTCCCTCAGGTTCACATTCAAGGAGTCCAAAAAAATTGAAATCCACAGTTCGAGGGTTCATCACCCTCTTTTCAGCAGTTTGGAGTAAGTTCTTTTGTGATCTTTAGACCGAAACAAATTCGTTCCCTCACCATGCACATCTGCAGCAACGCCCATCCTAAGCTGAAAATTCACATACAACCTCTCATCATCATCCTTAATCTCAGGCTGATTAAATGAACTAAACCGTGGATCAATTGGAAAGTTCGCAAAGGTCTTGTCCGCCATTCTTTCAGGCGCAATGCCTAACCTTTCCATTGATCTCAAGAACAAAGTCTCATTCTTGTAGCCTCTCTCTTTCAAAAACTCATCGATGAAAGTCATCTCAGTACCACCCTGCTTCAAATGATTGTAGAGTTTAAAGAGGAACTCGGGTTTTAGCGTTTTTACAGGTTCAACATCTTCCACGATCTCTTCTTCCTCATGATGATACGGAGGAAGTTGAGGTGCACGCGGTTGAGAATGCTGCTATTGTTGTTGTTGCGAATCTTCTCCCTCGGTCAAGTCAAAATGGGTAGGACCCTCGGGCATATTCTGTGGTCCCCTGCTTGCGATCCTGGACGACTTCCTTTGGAAAGACATTGTCGCAGTTGATGAGGATTTCTCGAACTTGTTCATTTGAAAAAGGTGAACACTTTGTAGATTAAACTTGAGAGAAAATGAGAGAGAGTAGGAATTATGTATTCTAGGGTTTGTAAAAACGTAAATGCAAAAGAAAGACTCGATGGTATAAAAAGCAAATGAAACGGGGTATACGAACCGTTGTACAGAAACGAACCGTCACACAAAAAATTGCTCTTTTTCGAAAAGTGACAAATAAATTGCAAAGATATAAAAGAAGTACTTACCTTGAAGCAACGCAAACATCTGTAAATGTTAATTGGAATAATCACAAATTCAACCTAGATCCATGTTTCTAACTAACACAATTACAAACAATTTTTTGGGAGGTATCTTTTATTTAAATGAAAACTATGCAATATGTAATGCATGTAATGCAACTACTCTAAACGCGATGACGTACAAAATATGTCTATTCTAACAGGACATGCAACTTATAATTAATAAACCTAGTTAGTGACGTGCATATTATATTTTTGTATTTAAGTTAGGAAATCAACTGACCAAAATTCTTTCTTAACTTTGATAATTATATCGATGTGCAACTCAATTTAAAAACATTACCTAGCCTAGATATTATCTAATGTGCAATCCTAATTTAAAGGAATTATCTCGACTATTGTGTTATGCAATCATATCTTGGAAATCGATGCCAACCTACATGATATGCACTGCAATCTTTTTGTATTTATCAAGGCAAGGAAAGTGGATGAAATAAGATAATCACCTAAATCATGAAGTATCATCGAATCGCCAAAGATATCATCAACAAATCAAATTAGGAAACAATATCTAATCAACGATTATTTCGCAGATAAAATTGATAAGTTGATTTTAATCCTTAAAGATTAGAACATCAATTTTAATGACTCCCGTGCGATTAGTTATTTTGTCTAAAGTAATAAAAAATCAGTGTGCAATTGCGGATGAGGATTCACAATTACCATATGGCTTTGTTACTGGATTCACGCTTTGGATCTTCGTTCATGGAAGATAGCAGTGGAAAATGGTCCCCCCTTGGAACAAATTAATATGATAAACTATCCATACATTTAAAAAAAAAAAAAAAAGGAGAGAGAGAGAGAATCAGTTATGTTCAAAACAAAATATCCATTAAAACAAAATGGTGGTATTAAAATCAAGAGATATGGAATATACCATTATGTCATATCATACGATCCCTATGTTACTAGGCATTAGTTTGTTTAGTGCTGAAAATGAAATAAAAATTATGTTTGGTAATATCTGATAATTGAAGAAAGAACCTTAGCACTGCTTAGTTTCTTACTGAAGATAGACAATTGAGCAAGATCAAAGTATTAGAATATTTTAGTCACATAAATGGGAAGATTTTTATTTTTTGTCGTTTTTTCACATTGAACCAATTAGATGATTCCTTCTTCATTGAATATTCAAACTGG
Source organism: Eucalyptus tenuipes (assembly GCA_014182365.1). Classification (NCBI taxonomy): domain Eukaryota; kingdom Viridiplantae; phylum Streptophyta; class Magnoliopsida; order Myrtales; family Myrtaceae; genus Eucalyptus; species Eucalyptus tenuipes. Next base: position 9,404,337 of record CM024542.1, on the reverse strand, counting down.
TTTTGAATTAAATTGAATCTTTTAAGACCAAATGAATCAGTCCTATCAAACCTGTCTAATCTAATTGAATATTGGAGAACTTAATTTTTAGAACTTGACTATGTCCGATTGGTACTAGAAAAGGACGCATATTTTAGTTTGACGTGGAAGATTCCAAGTTTTTTTATTGTGTTGTATGATCATTCCGGTATTTATTTCAGTAAGTCATGATACCACCATGCAATGTGTTTTTTATTGAGTCGAAATGGTTCAATGCTACGAATCATCGACATCTAACTCATAGGCCAGGCTTCCACTTTTTCTCTAGTTAAATTGGTTTTTGAGGTCCAAATCATCCTGCTTACAACTATGATTCCCAAGGAAGACGCATTAATGTCATCCCCAGGTCGCAGTTTTCACGTAATGCTCTGTCTACATAAATTACGTCGCTTCGATGTTCCTTCTCTTGGGTTCACATTTGATATTATCACAGTGGCCAATGATCAGTGAGGGCTCGCAACCCTCGTGTAAGGGCTTGTAGGCCCTCACCTAGTGGCCGGTGGGGGTCACCAACGGCCCCCTATTGGCCCTTAATAATAAAAAAGAAAAGACAGAAAAAATAATAAAAAATAATAAAAAAATTCAGAAAAATCAAATTCAACTATTTTTCAACTGCAGACAGTCAACATCAACGTTATCAATTTCCACCGAAAATTTGAATGGTTGGACTACATTGGAAAATTGTCGATATGTTTAGAACTAAATTTATCAAACTAAAAGATTTAATATTGAATTGGCATAAGTGTAATATGTGTAGGTCTTGTTTTTTTTTTTTTTTAAGTTTTCCAAAATATACCACAAGAGCTAAGGGGAAAACATCCCCGAGATGAACAATTCCAAATGAACGGTGTGCCTATTGCAATTCTGGCAGCGAGATGTGCAACCACGCTATCTGTCAAGAGCTTTCCTAGTGAAGCCGCAACCGAGTATGTTGGACTTCCTTCAATGAAGAAACCAGGCTGTTTAGCCCGTGGCAAGGTTGCTTCTTCATTTGCCACATGAAGACCATGGATTGCACTGTTGGCCTCTCCAGGAAATTTTTGGACGAACAACTGACCGACATGTATACATCTCTCTACTTGAGGTTCGATGGAGAGTTCGCTAAAGAATCAACCTTAAGTTCCAAGGCAGTGCCTTCCTTCCCCAGCTACCATGCCTAGGAAAGATCAACCTGAGTTGGTTGGTCGCCAAATCTGATGAGTGATTAGAATGTAGTATGTAAATCTGCAAACATTTGAACATCAGAAGGAATTAAGTATAAGTAGAAAGAGCATTACAAGTCTGAGAACTTTGTGAATGTGACTTGGATGGCAGAATCCTCTATTGCTTTTACCACTATCCATTTCTAACAAGAGCACTACATTGTACATTGGATTTCATCGAGAATTTTCCATCTAAGGCATGGTCTGGGGGACTTATAGCCACTACATCAAGCAAATCATGTCTCAATTCTCCTAACGTTTCAGAACTCATGAACTTTGTAGGTCATGAAATGAGATGACCATTTACTAAGTGCCGATGATCCTTCTAGTTCTTGGTTCTGTTTCTTCACTTCCTAAAGATTCTTGCCAATAATGTCGGAAAATTTTTGGATTTAAGTTGGCATCCAATAAGATGTCGCCGGTTTTAAGGTCTCCGTGAATGACATGAAGTTTAGAGTCTTTGCGGTGGTAAAGAAGACCTTGTCCAATTCCAGTGATAATGTCAAAGCGCCCTTACCTAGCAATGAGAAGCGCCACTTGTGAAATGAGTCGCCCCCACAAAAGCTTAGCTTTTGATCCAATAACTAATATATACATCGATTAGCACAAGTTGTACCGGAACAATTCTATAAGCGCTGAACCTTGCATTCCTCAAGGCTCATGCTAGGGTCCAGCCGATGGTTGACCAAATTGGTAGTTTAAAATCAAAGAGTTTGAAAAGTCTCTCTTGTAGTACAATTTAGGGGGAATTTTCTCAAGAAACCACAGGTCCAATTAAGTATTCGCCACTCTTCCGGTGGCTTTGTGTCAAAACCTTACAAGCACTTGCATCTCGAACATGTGTTACTTTTGCATAAACCATTGTGAACCACACAGTGCATAGCTGTCATGGGATCAGTAGGAAGCAATTGCATGATAGACTAACTAAAGCTTCCCTTCTTCCACACAAACATTGCACCAAACCAGACGCATTAATTGGTGTTCTGGTGAGGATTTCATCATTTGATGGCTGATAGTACGCGGCATAGACATCCGTCTGGTTGTAAACTACCGTTTGCCCTACAATGGGATCCACTGGCATAGGGACACTGTCAAACTGGATCCCACTCCATTTCCAGGTTGCAATATGTTCAGATGAACCCATTGTTGAACACTTCAAATTGTGGCAAGCCCCGAGTGGTTAATCTGAAGGGGTAGTGACTAAAGGTAGGGTCATCCACACTTTTCCAAGTAGTCAGATACCATTCAAATCCGGTTTCAAGTTTGACCCCACTTCCATACCTACTAAGGCCATGTCAGATGGGTATTCAAAGCTTTGCCTAGAATAGGCACCATCAGAATTTGAGCTGAATTTGAAGACCCAATGGCATCATTTGATTAGTTGAGAAGAGTGATAAGGTAACCACATGTGACACCCAGATTTTCGGTATCTAATTTCGACTGGATAAATAGGGCCGTTTTCGTTCGGTTGAAGCCGTGGATTGTGAAATTGGGATGCAAATGGGCTACATTGGTAAGGAAAAATACCAATTGGAATGATGAGGTGTTGAATGAAATTATGGGAGTCCATTTAAATTGAATCAAGAGGGATTAAGGTCCAATTGGGAAGAAAACTTAGCAAAATTCGTATGCCACCTCTACCCCATACTTTGGCCTACCGAAATGCTTCTAGAAGGGGGCATATTTGTCAAAAATTGAAGGGTGGAAGACAGCTGGTGGTGGCCCACGTGTGGCTGACCTAAGAGAGAGAGAGAGTGAGAGAAAAGAAGGGGAAATTGGTTTCTTCTTCCTCCCCTCTCTCCTCCGTCGACGTATCTTCCCCCATCTTCTTCTTTTTCTTCAAAACTCCATGGGAGCAGAAGACCAGCGAAGACTGAGCTGCAGTCGCTGCCTCTCGCCGTCGTCGCCCATCGAAGCCGGAGCCGCCACCGCTGCTCCGCGGCCGCCCACGCCTCACCGTGCGCCCTCCGCCTTTCCTCTTCCTTCGCCCGAGCAAGTCCGAACAGCAGGAGGCAGCAGCAGCGACCAAAGTCGCGCCGAGCACCGTCGCCGCCTCACGCCGCACGCCGCCCTCACCCCGCGTCGCCTTGCCGCCGAGCTGCCGTCCTCTCGCGCCACTACTGGCCGCGCGTCTTGGCGGTCTTCTCGCCCGGCTCGTCGCCCCGAGCCGCTGTCCAGCTCGTGCAGAGTCGCCGGAGCTCCTCCGACCACCTCCGGCCACCGTGAAGCCCCCCCGGGTCCGGTTCAGCCCCTCCGTCCATTTCCGACCCAAACCGGCTCCGGATCCGCCCTCCTTCGCCCCCAACCAGCAGCGCACGAGAGTGCAGAAAATGGGTATTGCAGCAACGGTTTGGCCCGTTTTGGCCGTCTTCCCGAGCTCGGATGCTCGGCCCGCTTTGAGGAAAGTCGATCCTCGCGTCGAGCCCGTCGTTTTGAGTGAGTTTTGCTCACTAATGCCTTCTTAGTTTGCTAATTATACTTAAAGGTTGATTAGTGTTAGTTAAGTGTAATTAGGTGGTTAGATTAGAATGGATTAGGAATTATTAGTGAATTGCATTGCATATTAGTGAAATAGTTAGTGTACTTAGATAGAGAATTTCCCGTAGTATTTATTGGATGCTTCTTGGGATTTTTCCCGACCCTTATCGGGTGTTAATTAGGCAATTCGGGCCTAAGTGGAATTTTTAGGAATTAAATATTAATTTTCGAAATTAATCATTTAATTATTTATTTTTCCGGAAATTCAACTGGGATGGCCAGTGACCGGAATTTTATGCTAATGATCATGGCGCAGTCCGTTTATTTAATTGAGCTTTATATTGTGTTAAATTGAATTTCTTGTATTTATTTATTTATTTTTCGAAATTATTTATTTAATTATTTATTTTCTGGAAATTCAACCGGGATGGCCGGTGACCGGAATTTCATGCTGATTGTCGTGGTGCAGTCCGTTTATTTATTTGAGTTTTGAATTATGCTGAATTAAATTAAATGTGAATTTTTAGGATATGTTCCTAAATGGTTATTTTTGATTATTTGACTGGAAAACGATTGGATATCGAGGGTCAGTACCCATAGTAAAGTGGTGATTAAGTATTGGCATCTAAAAGGGGCACGTGGGCTCGGTGATTGATGCATCACTTTGGCAAACTAATGCCTAAGAGAATGCACGTGGGCCCAACGTTTCGGTATGGCATCTAAAAGGACACGTGGCCCCGTGAATTGGAATGTCACTTGGGAAAGACACGTGGCTCGGTGATTGGATATGTCATCTTGGCGAAAAGGTAGCCTTAGAGAATGCACGTGGCTCGGAGACTCAGTATGTCTTCCTGGAGAATGCACGTGGCTTGGTGACGGAGTATGGCACCGTAAGAAGGGTCGGGTGGGACCGTAAAGCCACTAGATCTTGAAAGGGTCGGGTGGGACCGCAAAGCCACTAGATCTTGAAAGGGTCGGGTGGGACCATAAAGCCACTAGATCTTGAAAGGGTCGGGTGGGACCATAAAGCCATTGAATCTTGGAAGGGTCGGGTGGGACCATAAAGCCACTAGATCTTGAAAGGGTCGGGTGGGACCATAAAGCCATTGAATCTTGGAAGGGTCGGGTGGGACCATAAAGCCACTAAATCTAAGGAAGTTGCTTGGTGGGGCCGTGATTACCACCCGTAGATAAGTTGTGTCCTAAGGACCGTGATTCATAATTGGGAATTGAGTTGGAATAGTTGAAATGACCGGAAATGGTCTTGATGATATGTAATCAACTAGGTCGATTGATCATTACCTCGATCTGATGTTGTGAATTGATTGATTGAATTGAAATGACCGTGAGTGGTCTTGTTGGTGTGTAATCGACTAGGTCGATTTGATCGATGCTTCGATCAGTGATGTGATTGCTTGGATCCCTATTTGATATGTGCTAATATGCAGGTGGAATCTCGAGGCCAAGGTAAGTCCTCGACTCATGTTGTGCATAGGCAACCCTAAGGTGTATTAGTTTACTAATCGGGTCTTAGGGGGTAGAACTTGCCTGAGACATAGTCTCATCCCGGTTTGGGGACAACATTTCGGGACCCCGATGAAGAAACCGAGGAGAAAGAACTCGAAGAGGAGTATTTGGAAGAGAACTACGAGGATGATCCGAGGAGGACCCCGATGAGAATTGAGTCGTCAATCCTATCTGATGATTTTGGCTGTAGAATCTATTTGAGTAGAAACCAACCTTTTTAGCATGACTTGTATATGTAAATAAGGGTATTGGTTTTAAGGTTAAATTTTCTAGTCCTACTTGTATATCCCATTGCTTTATTGTCTCGGGGATTTTTATAATCGCTTTCCGCATGTGCTATCAAAAATGAAAGGGTCGGCGATATGTAGTCCCGGGATATCGCATTTTAAAATCGACCAAAAATCTAAGGATGGTCACGAGACCGAGGGTCGAGGCGTGACATCCCCTTTTGTGGTATCGAGCAATGGTTAGGTATTGGAGTGATAAGGTGCGATGACCTATGGGATAGTAGTAGGAAAGGCCTTTAAATTCATGACTGGTGCATGTCCTTGATAGCTGATTGGTAGAATTGTTTGTCGGGTGTGAATTGCTTGCTTTTAAGTATTGTGGATTCGGAAGGCAGAGTGTCGACTCGCCGCCTTGAGCGTAAGAGTGCCACCGTAGGTTGGTACGAGTGTAGTAAGTGTTGATTGACCCTAAGTCCGATAAGATCGAGCGGGTGCAAGTGTTCCTTGGGATCTAGATGAGCCAAGAAGATCGGGATCAAGTTGTTGTTGTTGCTACCTTTGCCGAGGTCCAACCGGAAGGATAATCGGGAATAGATTTCGTTATTTGAGTCAAAATTCAGCGCAAGCGACGTGGAATTCAGTCGGGGTAAAGACTGTTGTTGAGGGAATGGTATTCTATTTCACACAATAGGAATGGTGGAATAGTCGTCAAGCATTCGACAAATGGAACATGTTGTTCCATAGAAGACGGTATGGATCCGTCTCGTGTATTTTAAGAACAGGAATTTGTGTTAAACGTCGCAAAGCATGGATAGTGATTTAGGGGTTGTCCACATAAGTAGATGGAATCTCGACAATGGTTACCGCTGTCATCATCGATAGGACAAAGTCGAAGAAGTGCGCCATAGAACGCACCGTGGAATTTTTGGGATAGGTCTCCCGGTACAAGAAATAGTGCATGCGGCACTTGTCGGGAGGTAGAAGGCTCACGAGATAGGTGTCTAAATTGTGGAAGGAATGCATGGATTAATCCCGTGTCCGAGAATGACTAAAACGTGCTATGATGGTAGTCGCACGCTGTCAAGTGAAAAACTATCGGTGTGAGTCCAAGGGAGCATTGATACCGATCTTCGCAGATAAGACGCCATTAGGATGACAAAAGGGAACAGAATGGAATTGACTATGCTTTAATCAATGGAAGAATGTTTTGAGGTGATTTCATCAGAATGGTGCCCGAGAGTGTCGGGAATACAATTGTGGAATTCCAGTTGTTTGTTAAGGCTGTAGGAAAAGAACCACTGACTAGAGTTGTTCTTGATTGGCTATTGGTGTACAACTTATTCGTCAAGTGTGGAAAGAATTGGTTCGGGAGCATTTTGTGGTGATGAATTACTATAGTGGAGTAACCTAGTTTATTCCAGAGCAGTAGAAGTGCCAAGTTTTATTAAGAGTCGAGAAGGGTCCTCGACTTCTTTAATCTCGTCACTTGATGCAATCCGTTTGTTAGACGGAGGTTGCCTAGGTTACTTGACGATTGTCAAAAATAAGATAGATTGAAGAATTGAAATTTAGGACTCCTTAGTAGTCCAAGAATTCCTGGAAGTGTTGCCGAAGGATGGTCAAACCGTCGCCGAGAGAAAGAGATAGAATTACGATCGAGCTAGCACCCGAACAGAACCATTCTCTAAGGTTTCTTACCGGTTGTGGTTGTCCGAATTGATAGAACCAATGGTGCAGATGTGAGGATTGATGAATGAGGAATTCATGCATATTGGTGCATTACCTAGGGAAACATCAGCCTCATAGTGAGAAAGAAAGGAAGATGGTTCATTGCAATCATGCATCAACTATAGTCGACTCAATCGAGTGACAATCAAGGATGAGTATTCATTGTCAAAGATCGACGAGTTGGGTGACTTGTTATAAAGAGTGTTGATGTCTTCAAGGATCGACTTGAGGACAGGTTATCGTCAGTTGAGAACCAGGAAGGAGGTTATACTGACGACAACATTTCGCACTTGATTTAGCCCTTGTGAGAATAATGTAAAACCATTTGATTTGACGAACGCTCCAGCCGCTGTCATAGATTTGACAAACCAAGTGTTCAAAGAATGTTTAGATCAATGGTGATCGTGTGGTGTAGCGACATTCTAGGGTATTCATTAAGTGCTGAGGATCACGAGAGCCCCTAAGAATGGTCATGTGATTACAGGTAAAGGAATCCTTATGGACCCGGCCAAGATTGAATCAGTTGTTAATGGACCAAAACCGACAATAATGTCAGAGATCAAAAGCAGTGGGAATTGGACAGATTACTACAGAAGGTTCGTGAAAGAATTTTCAGCATCAATATCATCGCGGGCTCAACCTCTTAAGAAAGAAGAGGAATTCATAGACATAGACAAGTGCAAAGATAATTTCCGAGCTTAAGTAAGAACGGCTACCGCACTTATTCTAAACTTTTCATTTGCCTTTGGAAAGCACGAAATCTTGAGTGATGTGTCTTGCAGAGGACGGGAACGTATTGATACAACATGAGAAGATTGTTGCGTAACCGTCCCGCCGCTGAGACCCAATAAGTTGAATATGAAACGGTGTCGTGAATCAGAATCTTGGCAAGACTATAATGGTGTTATCTAGTGTCACCTTGGAGGAACGAAATGAGTCATTAATGTGTTGAGCCGAGAGTCTTCAATTGTGCATAGACCGCCTAAAGTATAGACTTTACTTGAAAAGGGTTCGAAATTTGGTTTTCAAATTTGAGGTAGGCTACCTTTTGAATTTTATAGCCACCCTCAAAATTGAACCAGATGTTCAAGTTAGAATCGGCGCCTAATTGACAGACAGAGATGTTCAGAAGATCTTATAAGAGGATACTAGTAAGAAAGAATCTGACTTTAAGATTTCTGAGGATGGAACGTTCGGGTTCCATGAGTGATTGAATACACTTGATAGTGTAGCACTCGGGGAAAAGATTTTGTCGAAGTTCACTATAGCATTGCGTTTTGACCAGATGGTGTAAGTAAGTCAGAACCGGCATCAGCTAAATTGGTAGGCTGATATGAAGATAGATACCGCCGAGTAGTTTGCGAGTGCCGAGTTGTCGAAGGGAAGTTCAATAATGCAAACCAGGACTTTTATCATCACTTAAGAGTCCCTGGTGGGAATGAAAATATATCACAATGGAACATTGTGACGAGCTTACTAAGAATTCGGGGATTACCGATACCATTTGAGGATAGTAGTCGATCGATAGATGGAGCTGGTCCACTTTGGTACAATACGAATAGATCTTGTTTTGAGTGTGTGACATCCAGATTTTTGGGTTCGATTTCGATTAGATAATTTGGGCATTTCATCGACATGACTATAGTGTTGTTCTCTGAGTTGGCCACTCACAAGATAACTAGACTAGCTGGGTAAGCTATTAAGGACTTTAAGGCAAATAGACTTGAGATTCGACCATGAATCGACTTCTCGACTGTGCTCATCTTTAGAGATCATTACGGCACAGTTAAAAATCGAATTAAGATCAGAGATAGGTCGGTTCGACTGAGATAAATGACCGATCGTGGGTGACTCCACTAAATTGGAAAATTCTCATCGACCGGCACTAATTTGATTTTACTATCGTTTTGGTACCCTATGTCCATATTTGACTCCTCGAGATTTTCACGACAATCGAGAATCGACAAAGTGTCGAGTGGGTTCATTGTGGCTCGAAGAAAATCGACCACGGGTCATTTGTCCTAAAAAGCTCTGAAAACTAACCAGTAGCCTAGGTCACACTAAAAGCGTGTCGGAGTGAAATTAACTGCCAATCTAAGTTCGATTTCAGAAATTGAAGATTCTGTCTTGTCACAGAGTGGGTATACCGAAGTGTGTGTGCATAAGATAATTCACCGGCATGGAGTGCCGGGGATGAATTATATTTCGAATCTAGATCAGAGATTATAAGTTTGGCAGAGTTTTCAGAGGGTTCTTTCTTAAGTAGTGCATAGTAGAGGGTACATAATTTCAGTGGTGAAAAGAAAGTGAAGAAAGATTTCGGGACGTAGTCGCTCGCAATCGTGTTTGCGGTTGTCAAATCAGTGTCAGAGTAAAGACTGCACAGAACTGTCAGAAATTTTCAGTCGTTGAGCTTCGAACGTTCATTAGAGAGTCGAGAAAAAGAGATTAAATGTGAACGACAGAGTGTCATACATGAGAAGTCCAGTTCAATTGTTGGTTCGAAAAAGAGCGAGATGTTGGGTACCAAGATGGTCTCCTTGGTCAAAGTGGTTGGACAACACCACGAGATCGAAGGATTAGACTGGGAAAAAGTGAGACTCAATGAAACGACAATACCCCCACCTTTTGTATAAGGATTGGTAAAAGTTTAAGTTTCGAGGACGAAATTTTTATAAGAGGGGAAGAGTTATGACACCCAGATTTTCGGTATCTAATTTCGATTTGGATAAATAGGGCCGTTTTCGTTCGTTGAAGCCGGGGATTGTGAAATTGGGATGCAAATGGGCTACATTGGTAAGGAAAAATACCAATTGGAATGATGAGGTGTTGAATGAAATTATGGGAGTCCATTTAAATTGAATCAAGAGGGATTAAGGTCCAATTGGGAAGAAAACTTAGCAAAATTCGTATGCCACCTCTACCCCATACTTTGGCCTACCTAAATGCTTCTAGAAGGGGGCATATTTGTCAAAAATTGAAGGGTGGAAGACAGCTGGTGGTGGCCCACGTGTGGCTGACCTAAGAGAGAGAGAGAGTGAGAGAAAAGAAGGGGAAATTGGTTTCTTCTTCCTCCCTCTCTCCTCCGTCGACGTATCTTCCCCATCTTCTTCTTTTTCTTCAAAACTCCATGGGAGCGAAGACCGCGGCGAAGACCGAGCGCATCGCGCCTCTCTCGCCGTCGTCGCCCATCGAAGCCGGAGCCGCCACCGCTGCTCCGCGGCCGCCCACGCCTCACCGTGCGCCCTCCGCCTCTTCCCTCTTCCTTCAGTTCGAGCAAGTCCGAACAGCAGAAGCAGCAGCAGCGACCAACGTCGCGCCGGAGCACCGTCGCCGCCTCACGCCGCACGCCGCCCTCACCCCGCGTCGCCTTGCCGCCGAGCTGCCGTCCTCGCGCGCCACTACTGGCCGCGCGTCTTGGCGGTCTTCTCGCCCAGCTCGTCGTCCCGAGCTGCTGTCCAGCTCGTGCAGAGTCGCCGGAGCTCCTCCGACCACCTCCGGCCACCGTGAAGCCCCGCCCGGGTCCGGTTCAGCCCCTCCGTCCATTTCCGACCCAAACCGGCTCCGGATCCGCCCTCCTTCGCCCCCAACCAGCAGCGCACAGAGAGTGCAGAAAATGGGTATTGCAGCAACTGTTTGGCCCGTTTTGGCCGTCTTCCCGAGCTCGGATGCTCGGCCCGCTTTGAGGAAAGTCGATCCTCGCGTCGAGCCCGTCGTTTTGAGTGAGTTTTGCTCACTAATGCCTTCTTAGTTTGCTAATTATACTTAAAGGTTGATTAGTGTTAGTTAAGTGTAATTAGGTGGTTAGATTAGAATGGATTAGGAATTATTAGTGAATTGCATTGCATATTAGTGAAATAGTTAGTGTACTTAGATAGAGAATTTCCCGTAGTATTTATTGGATGCTTCTTGGGATTTTTCCCGACCCTTATCGGGTGTTAATTAGGCAATTCGGGCCTAAGTGGAATTTTTAGGAATTAAATATTAATTTTCGAAATTAATCATTTAATTATTTATTTTTCCGGAAATTCAACTGGGATGGCCAGTGACCGGAATTTTATGCTAATGATCGTGGCGCAGTCCGTTTATTTAATTGAGCTTTATATTGTGTTAAATTGAATTTCTTGTATTTATTTATTTATTTTTCGAAATTATTTATTTAATTATTTATTTTCTGGAAATTCAACCGGGATGGCCGGTGACCGGAATTTCATGCTGATTGTCGTGGTGCAGTCCGTTTATTTATTTGAGTTTTGAATTATGCTGAATTAAATTAAATGTGAATTTTTAGGATATGTTCCTAAATGGTTATTTTTGATTATTTGACTGGAAAACGATTGGATATCGAGGGTCGCACCCATAGTAAAGTGGTGATTAAGTATTGGCATCTAAAAAAGGGGCACGTGGGCTCGGTGATTGATGCATCACTTTGGCAAACTAATGCCTAAGAGAATGCACGTGGGCCCAACGTTTCGGTATGGCATCTAAAAGGACACGTGGCCCCGTGAATTGGAATGTCACCTGGGAAAGACACGTGGCTCGGTGATTGGATATGTCATCTTGGCGAAAAGGTAGCCTTAGAGAATGCACGTGGCTCGGAGACTAAAAGCATGTCTTCCCGGAGAATGCACGTGGCTTGGTGACGGAGTATGGCACCGTAAGAAGGGTCGGGTGGGACCGTAAAGCCACTAGATCTTGAAAGGGTCGGGTGGGACCGCAAAGCCACTAGATCTTGAAAGGGTCGGGTGGGACCATAAAGCCACTAGATCTTGAAAGGGTCGGGTGGGACCATAAAGCCATTGAATCTTGGAAGGGTCGGGTGGGACCATAAAGCCACTAGATCTTGAAAGGGTCGGGTGGGACCATAAAGCCATTGAATCTTGGAAGGGTCGGGTGGGACCATAAAGCCACTAAATCTAAGGAAGTTGCTTGGTGGGGCCGTGATTACCACCCGTAGATAAGTTGTGTCCTAAGGACCGTGATTCATAATTGGGAATTGAGTTGGAATAGTTGAAATGACCGGAAATGGTCTTGATGATATGTAATCAACTAGGTCGATTGATCATTACCTCGATCTGATGTTGTGAATTGATTGATTGAATTGAAATGACCGTGAGTGGTCTTGTTGGTGTGTAATCGACTAGGTCGATTTGATCGATGCTTCGATCAGTGATGTGATTGCTTGGATCCCTATTTGATATGTGCTAATATGCAGGTGGAATCGAGGCCAAGGTAAGTCCCTCGACTCATGTTGTGCATAGGCAACCCTAAGGTGTATTAGTTTACTAATCGGGTCTTAGGGGTAGAACTTGCCGAGACATAGTCTCATCCCGGTTTGGGGACAACATTTCGGGACCCCGATGAAGAAACCGAGGAGAAAGAACTCGAAGAGGAGTATTTGGAAGAGAACTACGAGGATGATCCGAGAGGAGGACCCCGATGAGAATTGAGTCGTCAATCCTATCGATGATTTTGGCTGTAGAATCTATTTGAGTAGAAACCAACCTTTTAGCATGACTTGTATATGTAAATAAGGGTATTGGTTTTAAGGTTAAATTTTCTAGTCCTACTTGTATATCCCATTGCTTTATTGTCTGGGATTTTTATAATCGCTTCCGCATGTGCTATCAAAAATGAAAGGGTCGGCGATATGTAGTCCTGGGATATCGCATTTTAAAATCGACCAAAAATCTAAGGATGGTCACGAGACCGAGGGTCGAGGCGTGACATCCCCTTTTTGTGGTATCAGAGCAATGGTTAGGTATTGGAGTGATAAGGTGCGATGACCTATGGGATAGTAGTAGGAAAGGCCTTTAAATTCATGACTGGTGCATGTCCTTGATAGCTGATTGGTAGAATTGTTTGTCGGGTGTGAATTGCTTGCTTTTAAGTATTGTGGATTCGGAAGGCGAGTGTCGACTCGCCGCCTTGAGCGTAAGAGTGCCACTGTAGGTTGGTACGAGTGTAGCGGTGTTGATTGACCCTAAGTCCGATAAGATCGAGCGGGTGCAAGTGTTCCTTGGGATCTAGATGAGCCGGTAAGATCGGGATCAAGTTGTTGTTGTTGCTACCTTTGCCGAGGTCCAACCTGGAAGGATAATCAGGGAATAGATTTCGTTATTTGAGTCAAAATTCAGCGCAAGCAGACGTGGAATTCAGTCAGGGTAAAGACTGTTGTTGAGGGAATGGTATTCTATTTCACACAATAGGAATGGTGGAATAGTCGTCAAAGCATTCGACAAATGGAACATGTTGTTCCATAGAAGACGGTATGGATCCGTCTCGTGTATTTTAAGAACAGGAATTTGTGTTAAACGTCGCCAGCATGGATAGTGATTTAGGGGTTGTCCACATAAGTAGATGGAATCTCGACAATGGTTACTGCTATCATCATCGATAGGACAGTTCAGAAGAAGTGCGCCATAGAACGCACTGTGGAATTTTTGGGATAGGTCTCCAGTATAAGAAATAGTGCATGCTGGCACTTGTTAGGAGGTAGGAGACTCACGAGATAGGTGTCTAAATTGTGGAAGGAATGCATGGATTAATCTTGTGTCTGAGAATGGCTAAAACGTGCTATGATGGTAGTCAGCACGGCTGTCAGGTGAAAAACTATCAGTGTGAGTCCAAGGGAGCATTGATACCGATACCGCAGATAAGACGCCATTAGGATGGCAAAAGGAACAGGAACAGAATTGACTATGCTTTATTCAATGGAAGAATGTTTTGAGGTGATTTCATCAGAATGGCACCAGAGAGTGTCGGGAATACAATTGTGGAATTCCGGTTGTTTGTTAAGGTGTAGGAAAAGAACCACCGACTAGAGTTGTTCTTGATTGGCTATTGGTGTACAACTTATTCGTCAAGTGTGGAAAGAATTGGTTCTGGAGCATTTTGTGGTGATGAATTACTATAGTGGAGTAACCTAGTTTATTCCAGGAGCAGGTAGAAGTGCCAAGTTTTATTAAGAGTCGAGAAGGGTCCTCGACTTCTTTAATCTCGTCACTTGATGCAATCCGTTTGTTAGACGGAGGTTGCCTAGGTTACTTGACGATTGTCAAAAATAAGATAGATTGAAGAATTGAAATTTAGGACTCCTTAGTAGTCCAAGAATTCCTGGAAGTGTTGCCGAAGGATGGTCAAACCGTCGCCGAGAGAAAGAGATAGAATTACGATCGAGCTAGCACCGGAATGAACCATTCTCTAAGGTTTCTTACCGGTTGTGGTTGTCGAATTGATAGAACCAATGGTGCAGATGTGAGGATTGATGAATGAGGAATTCATGCATATTGGTGCATTACCTAGGGAAACATCACCTCATAGTGAGAAAGAAAGGAAGATGGTTCATTGCAATCATGCATCAACTATAGTCGACTCAATCGAGTGACAATCAAGGATGAGTATTCATTGTCAAAGATCGACGAGTTGGGTGACTTGTTATAAAGAGTGTTGATGTCTTCAAGGATCGACTTGAGGACGAGGTTGTTATCGTCGCTGAGAACCAGGAAGGAGGTTATACCGACGACAACATTTCGCACTTGATTTAGCCCTTGTGAGAATAATGTAAAACCATTTGATTTGACGAACGCTCCAGCTTTGTCATAGATTTGACAAACCAAGTGTTCAAAGAATGTTTAGATCAATGGTGATCGTGTGGTGTAGCGACATTCTAGGGTATTCATTAAGTGCTGAGGATCACGAGAGCCCCTAAGAATGGTCATGTGATTACAGGTAAAGGAATCCTTATGGACCCGGCCAAGATTGAATCGTTGTTAATGGACCAAAACCGACAATAATGTCGAGATCAAAAGCCGTGGGAATTGGACAGATTACTACAGAAGGTTCGTGAAAGAATTTTCAGCATCAATATCATCGCGGGCTCAACCTCTTAAGAAAGAAGAGGAATTCATAGACATAGACAAGTGCAAAGATAATTTCCAGAGCTTAAGTAAGAACTGGCTACCGCACTTATTCTAAACTTTTCATTTGCCTTTGGAAAGCACGAAATCTTGAGTGATGTGTCTTGCAGAGGACTGGGAACGTATTGATACAACATGAGAAGATTGTTGCGTAACCGTCCCGCCAGTTGAGACCCAATAAGTTGAATATGAAACGGTGTCGTGAATCGAATCTTGGCAAGACTATAATGGTGTTATCTAGTGTCACCTTGGAGGAACGAAATGAGTCATTAATGTGTTGAGCCGAGAGTCTTCAATTGTGCATAGACCGCCTAAAGTATAGACTTTACTTGAAAAGGGTTCGAAATTTGGTTTTCAAATTTGAGGTAGGCTACCTTTTGAATTTTATAGCCACCCTCAAAATTGAACCGATGTTCAAGTTAGAATCGGCGCCTAATTGATGACGAGATGTTCGAAGATCTTATAAGAGGATACTAGTAAGAAAGAATCGACTTTAAGATTTCGAGGATGGAACGTTCGGGTTCCATGAGTGATTGAATACACTTGATAGTGTAGCACTAAGGAAAAGATTTTGTCGAAGTTCACTATAGCATTACGTTTTTGACCAGATGGTGTAAGTAAGTCGAACCGGCATCGCCTAAATTGGTAGGCTGATATGAAGATAGATACCGCCGAGCAGTTTGCGAGTGCCAGAGTTGTCAGTAAGGGGAAGTTCAATAATGCAAACCAGGACTTTTATCATCACTTAAGAGTCCCCAGTGGGAATGAAAATATATCACAATGGAACATTGTGACGAGCTTACTAAGAATTCAGGGGATTACCGATACCATTTGAGGATAGTAGTCGATCGATAGATGGAGCTGGTCCACTTTGGTACAATACGAATAGATCTTGTTTTGAGTGTGTGACATCCAGATTTTTGGGTTTCGATTTCGATTAGATAATTTGGGCATTTCATCGACATGACTATAGTGTTGTTCTCTCGAGTTGGCCACTCACAAGATAACTAGACTAGCCTGGGTAAGCTATTAAGGACTTTAAGGCAAATAGACTTGAGATTCGACCATGAATCGACTTCTCGACCGTGCTCATCTTTAGAGATCATTACGGCACGCTTAAAAATCGAATTAAGATCGAGAGATAGGTCGGTTCGACCGAGATAAATGACCGATCGTGGGTGACTCCACTAAATTGGAAAATTCTCATCGACCGGCACTAATTTGATTTTACTATCGTTTTGGTACCCTATGTCCATATTTGACTCCTCGAGATTTTCACGACAATCGAGAATCGACAAAGTGTCGAGTGGGTTCATTGTGGCTCGAAGAAAATCGACCACGGGTCATTTGTCCTAAAAAGCTCGAAAACTAACCAAGAGCCTAGGTCACACTAAAAGCGTGTCGGAGTGAAATTAACCGCCAATCTAAGTTCGATTTCAGAAATTGAAGATTCTGTCTTGTCACAGAGTGGGTATACCGAAGTGTGTGTGCATCAGATAATTCACCGGCATGGAGTGCTGGGGATGAATTATATTTCGAATCTAGATCAGAGATTATAAGTTTGGCAGAGTTTTCAGAGGGTTCTTTCTTAAGTAGTGCATAGTAGAGGGTACAGAATTTCAGTGGTGAAAAGAAAGTGAAGAAAGATTTCGGTGACGAGTCGGCCGCAATTAGTGTTTGCGGTTGTCAAATCGGTGTCGAGTAAAGACGCACGTAACCGCCGAAATTTTCAGTCGTTGAGCTTCGAACGTTCATTAGAGAGTCGAGAAAAAGAGATTAAATGTGAACGACAGAGTGTCATACATGAGAAGTCCAGTTCAATTGTTGGTTCAGAAAGAGCAGATGTTGGGTACCAAGATGGTCTCCTTGGTCAAAGTGGTTGGACAACACCACGAGATCGAAGGATTAGACTGGGAAAAAGTGAGACTCAATGAAACGACAATACCCCCACCTTTTGTATAAGGATTGGTAAAAGTTTAAGTTTCGAGGACGAAATTTTTATAAGAGGGGAAGAGTTGTGACACCCAGATTTTCGGTATCTAATTTCGATTTGGATAAATAGGGCCGTTTTCGTTCGTTGAAGCCAAGGATTGTGAAATTGGGATGCAAATGGGCTACATTGGTAAGGAAAATACCAATTGGAATGATGAGGTGTTGAATGAAATTATGGGAGTCCATTTAAATTGAATCAAGAGGGATTAAGGTCCAATTGGGAAGAAAACTTAGCAAAATTCGTATGTCACCTCTACCCCATACTTTGGCCTACCTAAATGCTTCTAGAAGGGGGCATATTTGTCAAAAATTGAAGGGTGGAAGACAGCTGGTGGTGGCCCACGTGTGGCTGACCTAAAGAGAGAGAGAGAGTGAGAGAAAAGAAGGGGAAATTGGTTTCTTCTTCCTCCCTCTCTCCTCCGTCGACGTATCTTCCCCCATCTTCTTCTTTTTCTTCAAAACTCCATGGGAGCGAAGACCGCCGAAGACCGAGCCGCATCGCCGCCTCTCGCCGTCGTGCCGCCCATCGGCCGGAGCGCGCCGCCGCGCTCCGCGGCCGCCCACGCTCACCGTGCGCCCTCCGCCTCTTCCCTCTTCCTTCGATTCGAGCAAGTCCGAACAGCGAAGCAGCAGCCGACCAACGTCGCGCCGAGCACCGTCGCCGCCTCACGCCGCACGCCGCCCTCACCCCGCGTCGCCTTGCCGCCGAGCTGCCGTCCTCGCGCGCCACTATCGCCGCGCGTCTTGGCGGTCTTCTCGCCCGGCTCGTCGTCCCGAGCTGCTGTCCGGCTCGTGCAGAGTCGCCGGAGCTCCCTCCGACCACCTCCGGCCACCGTGAAGCCCCGCCCGGGGTCCGGTTCAGCCCCTCCGTCCATTTCCGACCCAAACCGGCCCGGATCCGCCCTCCTTCGCCCCCAACCAGCAGCGCACAGAGAGTGCAGAAAATGGGTATTGCAGCAAAGGGTTTGGCCCGTTTTGGCCGTCTTCCCGAGCTCGGATGCTCGGCCCGCTTTGAGGAAAGTCGATCCTCGCGTCGAGCCCGTCGTTTTGAGTGAGTTTTGCTCACTAATGCCTTCTTAGTTTGCTAATTATACTTAAAGGTTGATTAGTGTTAGTTAAGTGTAATTAGGTGGTTAGATTAGAATGGATTAGGAATTATTAGTGAATTGCATTGCATATTAGTGAAATAGTTAGTGTACTTAGATAGAGAATTTCCCGTAGTATTTATTGGATGCTTCTTGGGATTTTTCCCGACCCTTATCGGGTGTTAATTAGGCAATTCGGGCCTAAGTGGAATTTTTAGGAATTAAATATTAATTTTCGAAATTAATCATTTAATTATTTATTTTTCCGGAAATTCAACCTGGGATGGCCAAAGTGACCTAATTTTATGCTAATGATCGTGGCGCAGTCCGTTTATTTAATTGAGCTTTATATTGTGTTAAATTGAATTTCTTGTATTTATTTATTTATTTTTCGAAATTATTTATTTAATTATTTATTTTCTGGAAATTCAACCGGGATGGCCGGTGACCGGAATTTCATGCTGATTGTCGTGGTGCAGTCCGTTTATTTATTTGAGTTTTGAATTATGCTGAATTAAATTAAATGTGAATTTTTAGGATATGTTCCTAAATGGTTATTTTTGATTATTTGACTGGAAAACGATTGGATATCGAGGGTGGCACCCATAGTAAAGTGGTGATTAAGTATTGGCATCTAAAAGGGGCACGTGGGCTCGGTGATTGATGCATCACTTTGGCAAACTAATGCCTAAGAGAATGCACGTGGGCCCAACGTTTGGGTATGGCATCTAAAAGGACACGTGGCCCCGTGAATTGGAATGTCACCTGGGAAAGACACGTGGCTCGGTGATTGGATATGTCATCTTGGCGAAAAGGTAGCCTTAGAGAATGCACGTGGCTCGGAGACTCGCATGTCTTCCCGGGAGAATGCACGTGGCTTGGTGACGGAGTATGGCACCGTAAGAAGGGTCGGGTGGGACCGTAAAGCCACTAGATCTTGAAAGGGTCGGGTGGGACCGCAAAGCCACTAGATCTTGAAAGGGTCGGGTGGGACCATAAAGCCACTAGATCTTGAAAGGGTCGGGTGGGACCATAAAGCCATTGAATCTTGGAAGGGTCGGGTGGGACCATAAAGCCACTAGATCTTGAAAGGGTCGGGTGGGACCATAAAGCCATTGAATCTTGGAAGGGTCGGGTGGGACCATAAAGCCACTAAATCTAAGGAAGTTGCTTGGTGGGGCCGTGATTACCACCCGTAGATAAGTTGTGTCCTAAGGACCGTGATTCATAATTGGGAATTGAGTTGGAATAGTTGAAATGACCGGAAATGGTCTTGATGATATGTAATCAACTAGGTCGATTGATCATTACCTCGATCTGATGTTGTGAATTGATTGATTGAATTGAAATGACCGTGAGTGGTCTTGTTGGTGTGTAATCGACTAGGTCGATTTGATCGATGCTTCGATCAGTGATGTGATTGCTTGGATCCCTATTTGATATGTGCTAATATGCAGGTGGAATCTCGAGGCCAAGGTAAGTCCTCGACTCATGTTGTGCATAGGCAACCCTAAGGTGTATTAGTTTACTAATCGGGTCTTAGGGGTAGAACTTGCCGAGACATAGTCTCATCCCGGTTTGGGGACAACATTTCAGGACCCTGATGAAGAAACTGAGGAGAAAGAACTCGAAGAGGAGTATTTGGAAGAGAACTACGAGGATGATCCAGAGGAGGACCCTGATGAGAATTGAGTCGTCAATCCTATCTGATGATTTTGGCTGTAGAATCTATTTGAGTAGAAACCAACCTTTTTAGCATGACTTGTATATGTAAATAAGGGTATTGGTTTTAAGGTTAAATTTTCTAGTCCTACTTGTATATCCCATTGCTTTATTGTCTGGGGATTTTTATAACTGCTTCCGCATGTGCTATCAAAAATGAAAGGGTCGGCGATATGTAGTCCTGGGATATCGCATTTTAAAATCGACCAAAAATCTAAGGATGGTCACGAGACCGAGGGTCGAGGCGTGACATCCCCTTTTTGTGGTATCAGAGCAATGGTTAGGTATTGGAGTGATAAGGTGCGATGACCTATGGGATAGTAGTAGGAAAGGCCTTTAAATTCATGACGGTGCATGTCCTTGATAGCTGATTGGTAGAATTGTTTGTCGGGTGTGAATTGCTTGCTTTTAAGTATTGTGGATTCGGAAGGCAGAGTGTCGACTCTGGCCAGCTTGAGCGTAAGAGTGCCACTGTAGGTTGGTACGAGTGTAGCAGTGTTGATTGACCCTAAGTCCGATAAGATCGAGCGGGTGCAAGTGTTCCTTGGGATCTAGATGAGCCAGTAAGATCAGGATCAAGTTGTTGTTGTTGCTACCTTTGCTGAGGTCCAACCTGGAAGGATAATCAGGGAATAGATTTCGTTATTTGAGTCAAAATTCAGCGCAAGCAGACGTGGAATTCAGTCAGGGTAAAGACTGTTGTTGAGGGAATGGTATTCTATTTCACACAATAGGAATGGTGGAATAGTCAGGTCAGCATTCAGACAAATGGAACATGTTGTTCCATAGAAGACGGTATGGATCCGTCTCGTGTATTTTAAGAACAGGAATTTGTGTTAAACGTCGCCAGCATGGATAGTGATTTAGGGGTTGTCCACATAAGTAGATGGAATCTCGACAATGGTTACTGCTATCATCATCGATAGGACAGGTCAGAAGAAGTGCGCCATAGAACGCACTGTGGAATTTTTGGGATAGGTCTCCGGTACAAGAAATAGTGCATGCTGGCACTTGTCAGGAGGTAGAAGGCTCACGAGATAGGTGTCTAAATTGTGGAAGGAATGCATGGATTAATCCTGTGTCTGAGAATGACTAAAACGTGCTATGATGGTAGTCAGCACGGCTGTCAAGTGAAAAACTATCAGTGTGAGTCCAAGGGAGCATTGATACCGATACTGCAGATAAGACGCCATTAGGATGACAAAAGGGAACAGGAACAGAATTGACTATGCTTTAATCAATGGAAGAATGTTTTGAGGTGATTTCATCAGAATGGTGCCCGAGAGTGTCGGGAATACAATTGTGGAATTCCAGTTGTTTGTTAAGGCTGTAGGAAAAGAACCACTGACTAGAGTTGTTCTTGATTGGCTATTGGTGTACAACTTATTCGTCAAGTGTGGAAAGAATTGGTTCTGGAGCATTTTGTGGTGATGAATTACTATAGTGGAGTAACCTAGTTTATTCCGGGAGAGGTAGAAGTGCCAAGTTTTATTAAGAGTCGAGAAGGGTCCTCGACTTCTTTAATCTCGTCACTTGATGCAATCCGTTTGTTAGACGGAGGTTGCCTAGGTTACTTGACGATTGTCAAAAATAAGATAGATTGAAGAATTGAAATTTAGGACTCCTTAGTAGTCCAAGAATTCCTGGAAGTGTTGCCAGAAGGATGGTCAAACCGTCGCCAGAGAAAGAGATAGAATTACGATCGAGCTAGCACCCGGAACAGAACCATTCTCTAAGGTTTCTTACCGGTTGTGGTTGTCTGAATTGATAGAACCAATGGTGCAGATGTGAGGATTGATGAATGAGGAATTCATGCATATTGGTGCATTACCTAGGGGAAACATCAGCCTCATAGTGAGAAAGAAAGGAAGATGGTTCATTGCAATCATGCATCAACTATAGTCGACTCAATCGAGTGACAATCAAGGATGAGTATTCATTGTCAAAGATCGACGAGTTGGGTGACTTGTTATAAAGAGTGTTGATGTCTTCAAGGATCGACTTGAGGACGGGTTATCGTCGATTGAGAACCGGGAAGGAGGTTATACCGACGACAACATTTCGCACTTGATTTAGCCCTTGTGAGAATAATGTAAAACCATTTGATTTGACGAACGCTCCGGCCCATTGTCATAGATTTGACAAACCAAGTGTTCAAAGAATGTTTAGATCAATGGTGATCGTGTGGTGTAGCGACATTCTAGGGTATTCATTAAGTGCGAGGATCACGAGAGCCCCTAAGAATGGTCATGTGATTACAGGTAAAGGAATCCTTATGGACCCGGCCAAGATTGAATCGTTGTTAATGGACCAAAACCGACAATAATGTCGAGATCAAAAGCAGTGGGAATTGGACAGACATTACTACGAAGGTTCGTGAAAGAATTTTCAGCATCAATATCATCGCGGGCTCAACCTCTTAAGAAAGAAGAGGAATTCATAGACATAGACAAGTGCAAAGATAATTTCCAGAGCTTAAGTAAGAACTGGCTACCGCACTTATTCTAAACTTTTCATTTGCCTTTGGAAAGCACGAAATCTTGAGTGATGTGTCTTGCAGAGGACTGGGAACGTATTGATACAACATGAGAAGATTGTTGCGTAACCGTCCCGCCAGTTGAGACCCAATAAGTTGAATATGAAACGGTGTCGTGAATCAGAATCTTGGCAAGACTATAATGGTGTTATCTAGTGTCACCTTGGAGGAACGAAATGAGTCATTAATGTGTTGAGCCGAGAGTCTTCAATTGTGCATAGACTGCCTAAAGTATAGACTTTACTTGAAAAGGGTTCGAAATTTGGTTTTCAAATTTGAGGTAGGCTACCTTTTGAATTTTATAGCCACCCTCAAAATTGAACCAGATGTTCAAGTTAGAATCGGCGCCTAATTGTGAGACAGAGATGTTCGAAGATCTTATAAGAGGATACTAGTAAGAAAGAATCGACTTTAAGATTTCTGAGGATGGAACGTTCGGGTTCCATGAGTGATTGAATACACTTGATAGTGTAGCACTCAGGGAAAAGATTTTGTCGAAGTTCACTATAGCATTACGTTTTGACCAGATGGTGTAAGTAAGTCGAACCGGCATCGCCTAAATTGGTAGGCGATATGAAGATAGATACCGCCGAGCGGTTTGCGAGTGCCGAGTTGTCGCAAGGGGAAGTTCAATAATGCAAACCAGGACTTTTATCATCACTTAAGAGTCCCTGGGAATGAAAATATATCACAATGGAACATTGTGACGAGCTTACTAAGAATTCAGGGGATTACCGATACCATTTGAGGATAGTAGTCGATCGATAGATGGAGCTGGTCCACTTTGGTACAATACGAATAGATCTTGTTTTGAGTGTGTGACATCCAGATTTTTGGGTTCTGATTTCGATTAGATAATTTGGGCATTTCATCGACATGACTATAGTGTTGTTCTCTGAGTTGGCCACTCACAAGATAACTAGACTAGCTGGGTAAGCTATTAAGGACTTTAAGGCAAATAGACTTGAGATTCGACCATGAATCGACTTCTCGACCGTGCTCATCTTTAGAGATCATTACGGCACGTTAAAAATCGAATTAAGATCGAGATAGGTCGGTTCGACCGAGATAAATGACCGATCGTGGGTGACTCCACTAAATTGGAAAATTCTCATCGACCGGCACTAATTTGATTTTACTATCGTTTTGGTACCCTATGTCCATATTTGACTCCTCGAGATTTTCACGACAATCGAGAATCGACAAAGTGTCGAGTGGGTTCATTGTGGCTCGAAGAAAATCGACCACGGGTCATTTGTCCTAAAAAGCTCTGAAAACTAACCAGTAGCCTAGGTCACACTAAAAGCGTGTCGGAGTGAAATTAACCGCCAATCTAAGTTCGATTTCAGAAATTGAAGATTCTGTCTTGTCACAGAGTGGGTATACCGAAGTGTGTGTGCATCAGATAATTCACCGGCATGGAGTGCCGGGGATGAATTATATTTCGAATCTAGATCAGAGATTATAAGTTTGGCAGAGTTTTCAGAGGGTTCTTTCTTAAGTAGTGCATAGTAGAGGGTACATAATTTCAGTGGTGAAAAGAAAGTGAAGAAAGATTTCAGGACAGAGTCAGCTCAGTAATCAGTGTTTGCAGTTGTCAAATCAGTGTCAGAGTAAAGACTGCACAGAACTGTCAGAAATTTTCAGTCGTTGAGCTTCGAACGTTCATTAGAGAGTCGAGAAAAAGAGATTAAATGTGAACGACAGAGTGTCATACATGAGAAGTCCAGTTCAATTGTTGGTTCGTAAAGAGCAGATGTTGGGTACCAAGATGGTCTCCTTGGTCAAAGTGGTTGGACAACACCACGAGATCGAAGGATTAGACGGGAAAAAGTGAGACTCAATGAAACGACAATACCCCCACCTTTTGTATAAGGATTGGTAAAAGTTTAAGTTTCGAGGACGAAATTTTTATAAGAGGGGAAGAGTTGTGACACCCAGATTTTCGGTATCTAATTTCGACTGGATAAATAGGGCCGTTTTCGTTCAGTTGAAGCCAGGGATTGTGAAATTGGGATGCAAATGGGCTACATTGGTAAGGAAAAATACCAATTGGAATGATGAGGTGTTGAATGAAATTATGGGAGTCCATTTAAATTGAATCAAGAGGGATTAAGGTCCAATTGGGAAGAAAACTTAGCAAAATTCGTATGTCACCTCTACCCCATACTTTGGCCTACCTAAATGCTTCTAGAAGGGGGCATATTTGTCAAAAATTGAAGGGTGGAAGACAGCTGGTGGTGGCCCACGTGTGGCTGACCTAAGAGAGAGAGAGAGTGAGAGAAAAGAAGGGGAAATTGGTTTCTTCTTCCTCCCCTCTCTCCTCCGTCGACGTATCTTCCCCATCTTCTTCTTTTTCTTCAAAACTCCATGGGAGCAGAAGACCGGCGAAGACCGAGCTGCAGCCGCGCCTCTCGCCGTCGTCGCCCATCGGCGGAGCCGCCACCGCTGCTCCGCGGCCGCCCACGCCTCACCGTGCGCCCTCCGCCTCTTCCCTCTTCCTTCGTTCGAGCAAGTCCGAACAGCAGGCGAAGCAGCCGACCAACGTCGCGCCGAGCACCGTCGCCGCCTCACGCCGCACGCCGCCCTCACCCCGCGTCGCCTTGCCGCCGAGCTGCCGTCCTCGCGCGCCACTGCGGCGCGCGTCTTGGCGGTCTTCTCGCCCAGCTCGTCGTCCCGAGCCGCTGTCCGGCCGTGCGGGAGTCGCCGGAGCTCCCTCCGACCACCTCCGGCCACCGTGAAGCCCCGCCTGGGTCCGGTTCAGCCCCTCCGTCCATTTCCGACCCAAACCGGCTCCGGATCCGCCCTCCTTCGCCCCCAACCAGCAGCGCACAGAGAGTGCAGAAAATGGGTATTGCAGCAACTGTTTGGCCCGTTTTGGCCGTCTTCCCGAGCTCGGATGCTCGGCCCGCTTTGAGGAAAGTCGATCCTCGCGTCGAGCCCGTCGTTTTGAGTGAGTTTTGCTCACTAATGCCTTCTTAGTTTGCTAATTATACTTAAAGGTTGATTAGTGTTAGTTAAGTGTAATTAGGTGGTTAGATTAGAATGGATTAGGAATTATTAGTGAATTGCATTGCATATTAGTGAAATAGTTAGTGTACTTAGATAGAGAATTTCCCGTAGTATTTATTGGATGCTTCTTGGGATTTTTCCCGACCCTTATCGGGTGTTAATTAGGCAATTCGGGCCTAAGTGGAATTTTTAGGAATTAAATATTAATTTTCGAAATTAATCATTTAATTATTTATTTTTCCGGAAATTCAACTGGGATGGCCAAAGTGACCGAATTTTATGCTAATGATCGTGGCGCAGTCCGTTTATTTAATTGAGCTTTATATTGTGTTAAATTGAATTTCTTGTATTTATTTATTTATTTTTCGAAATTATTTATTTAATTATTTATTTTCTGGAAATTCAACCGGGATGGCCGGTGACCGGAATTTCATGCTGATTGTCGTGGTGCAGTCCGTTTATTTATTTGAGTTTTGAATTATGCTGAATTAAATTAAATGTGAATTTTTAGGATATGTTCCTAAATGGTTATTTTTGATTATTTGACTGGAAAACGATTGGATATCGAGGGTCAGTACCCATAGTAAAGTGGTGATTAAGTATTGGCATCTAAAAGGGGCACGTGGGCTCGGTGATTGATGCATCACTTTGGCAAACTAATGCCTAAGAGAATGCACGTGGGCCCAACGTTTCGGTATGGCATCTAAAAGGACACGTGGCCCCGTGAATTGGAATGTCACCGGGAAAGACACGTGGCTCGGTGATTGGATATGTCATCTTGGCGAAAAGGTAGCCTTAGAGAATGCACGTGGCTCGGAGACTCGTATGTCTTCCCTGGAGAATGCACGTGGCTTGGTGACGGAGTATGGCACCGTAAGAAGGGTCGGGTGGGACCGTAAAGCCACTAGATCTTGAAAGGGTCGGGTGGGACCGCAAAGCCACTAGATCTTGAAAGGGTCGGGTGGGACCATAAAGCCACTAGATCTTGAAAGGGTCGGGTGGGACCATAAAGCCATTGAATCTTGGAAGGGTCGGGTGGGACCATAAAGCCACTAGATCTTGAAAGGGTCGGGTGGGACCATAAAGCCATTGAATCTTGGAAGGGTCGGGTGGGACCATAAAGCCACTAAATCTAAGGAAGTTGCTTGGTGGGGCCGTGATTACCACCCGTAGATAAGTTGTGTCCTAAGGACCGTGATTCATAATTGGGAATTGAGTTGGAATAGTTGAAATGACCGGAAATGGTCTTGATGATATGTAATCAACTAGGTCGATTGATCATTACCTCGATCTGATGTTGTGAATTGATTGATTGAATTGAAATGACCGTGAGTGGTCTTGTTGGTGTGTAATCGACTAGGTCGATTTGATCGATGCTTCGATCAGTGATGTGATTGCTTGGATCCCTATTTGATATGTGCTAATATGCAGGTGGAATCGAGGCCAAGGTAAGTCCTCTGACTCATGTTGTGCATAGGCAACCCTAAGGTGTATTAGTTTACTAATCGGGTCTTAGGGGGTAGAACTTGCTGAGACATAGTCTCATCCCGGTTTGGGGACAACATTTCAGGACCCTGATGAAGAAAGCGAGGAGAAAGAACTCGAAGAGGAGTATTTGGAAGAGAACTACGAGGATGATCCGAGGAGGACCCCGATGAGAATTGAGTCGTCAATCCTATCCGATGATTTTGGCTGTAGAATCTATTTGAGTAGAAACCAACCTTTTAGCATGACTTGTATATGTAAATAAGGGTATTGGTTTTAAGGTTAAATTTTCTAGTCCTACTTGTATATCCCATTGCTTTATTGTGCGGGGATTTTTATAATCTTTCCGCATGTGCTATCAAAAATGAAAGGGTCGGCGATATGTAGTCCTGGGATATCGCATTTTAAAATCGACCAAAAATTGAAGGATGGTCATGAGACCGAGGGTCGGGGCGTGACACCACAAGTGTCGTAATTTTCGTACAGTGCTCATTTAAGTGGCGTAACTTTAAAAAAACGTTCGCCCAGGTGTCAGAAATTTGACATGACTTGGCACTTGTGGTGAACATTTTTAAAAAGTTATGAAGTTATTGATCGAAAAATTATATGGCACTCAACTGATCCCATAAAAGAAAAAAAAAAAAAAAAAGATGGCGATCAATTAAGCATTGTATGAAAGTTATGGCATCAAAGTAATCTGGAAAAGAAAAATATGGCTTTAATGTGAGTGTCTTATGTAAATTATGAAACTTGTAGTGACATTTTTCCATTGAGAAGAACTAGTTTCCCTTCATGGCTGAATGTTAGAACACCATTTGAATCAGTTAGTTGGTTGTCTCTATTAGCAATCCAAACAACATTGCAAGGAGTGAACTTGTTTTAATGCCTAAGTACCTATTCTTGGAGCTTCCAATAGAGAAGAAGCGAAGCTCAAATCTTTAGCCTGAAGAGACCAATGTCTCCCCATCTTTTACAAACTGGTCTAAACTCAAAGCAATAGCTCCAAATGATAACCTAACAATGACACAAAGATGATAAAACAATAAACGCAATTGACAAATAGAGTTTTTTGCATTTGATTGAAGACTTCAACCAATCTTTTGTGCTCCTCATAATGAAATCCATTTTTATTTCAGATCAGGGAAGGCAGAAGGATCAAATGAAGTCTATCTTCAGGTTCCTACAAGATCAAGAAGATAGCCATTAACAGTGGCGTGTACATTAAGATGCGTTATGTGTCACTATTTTAGAATCTCTTCTAGTCCAGATGAGACTAAAGTCAGAGCAAGAATTTCTGCATATTTTTTTTTCTACGACTAACATCAACCTTCTTCTGATTTAGTAATCAAAGTATACAATTTAAGTTTGACCTAGATGGTTCCAAGGTCATTGATCAAGTCCTACTATCACTCCATTCTATATTTTCTCGAAATCCAATGCGCAATTGTCACAAGACGATTCTTTCGATCGCGAACCTTGCGGCACTTAAGAGTTTTGAATCACCCGGTCAAGTCTAAGTAAGCCTTGCTCTCGCTCACACTCTCACACTCAATGAAGGGAATTTCTAGAGAGAGAAAGTAGAGAGAGAAGCTCTAGAGATACTTGTAATACTCAAATGAAGTTGATGACACAAATGGAGAGAGGGTTCCCCTATTTATACAAAAGTCCTTTAATCACAAACCGTTGGTCTTCTACATTATCTAACGATAGGGATATCAATCCTCGTCTAATCGATTCAACAGTAGAAATGTGCTTAATCTAATGGTGAAGGATGTTGATCCTCGTCACATTAGTCAAACGGTGGAGATTGATCTCATCTAATGGTTGAGATCATCAATCCCCATCGAACTAATCCGAGGACAAAGAATAAATCCCCTTACGATCTAGTGGTCTTGATGAGCCCCCTTTGGATTGATGACATGACGTTCCTTGGTCCGTGACATGATGCGCTTTCGTACAATCGGATTTGTTGCAAGCGATATTGAACGCTGCGAATGTACTGACGTCTTGCTCATTTGTCTGACTTCATGTGTGCTCATAAAGTTTGTCTTTTGATAATGCAAATTTTGGAATCATTATTACTATGATTTCCAAGAAAGAAAGAACAATGTCATTCGTGTCTTCATATAAAGGCTATGTCTAAATGAATACCACTTAGTCTGTTTTTTCATTACAAACAAGGTTATTTCCCTTCCAGATTCAAAGTTTCCACATTGCTGTCAACCGTTCTTTCTTCTATATTCGCATTTAATCCCGTCCCATTCAGCTCAATATCAGCACCAGAAGCTATAGCTTGAAAATAAATCCCCAGGGGTTAACAAAATCAAAGAAACTAACATACCAGAAGAAAGAACAATCATGACTTTTATATTTGCTCCTTGAATGTCCAAAATGGTTACGGTGATGACTTTAATTAAATCTCCTAATTCTTTTTACTACTATCTCTAACAAAAGCAATCCAAATCCACAATCATCAGATTTCACTCTAAATCATCCAAGGCATATGTTGGCAGCAAAAGCCCCTATCGAACAGTCATGTCCCAAAACTGTCCTAAAGTTGACCAGTGATTTTCTAAGAAACAAGCTGCAGACTTTCTAAGTATCATTATTTGTACTTGTCCTTTCTGCTTCGTTCCCGTTGCCAATCCCAAGTCTGAAAATTTAAGATTCAGAATAGCACCCAGAAAGTACACCGCCTGTTTTCAGGTCCTTGTGAATGACTTTTTAAGTATAGACTCTTCGTGGATATAGGGAAATCATGCAATTCCCGAGACAATTTCACTATTTCAGTGAAGTACCAGCCCATCCTCCGGATGATCTGTTGGTCGATTTAGCTCCTCACACCCTTTTTGTCTCAAGCATGAAACTCGCGCATACAAATTATGTCTCGGACACAAAATCAATTTACCAGGCCCTATGCTCTTAGTCCACAAGCTAATCCCCGGTTACCATGGTGTTCACCACATCAACAATAACGCAAAAATCAGAATTTCTGATCGCCATCATTCCGTGGGGCTCAGTCTGCTTCTGCCTTCGTTGCGCATGCCGGAAATACGCACATGGGGAGATCGCACCAATGGTCAACACTATCATGCACTAAATATTCAAGACTCAACTGAATGAAGCCAGGTCTAGTGGGACGCTCGAAACGTCAAGTCTTTTGACTAAACATTCACCGTAGATACCATCTGTCCATAAACTCATAAGGGCCCATCAGATACTTTCCTCAGCCAGAGAGGTACAAACATCATCGTGCCAAGACGTCCGTGTTTATTTGATTTCGTCAGGTGTCTTCCTATGTGTTCTGAATTTAAGTGCTAGGATTTCCCTGCTAAAACCAGTGGACAAGAATGGGTTTCTGCATGAAAACCTTCTCGAAAGCATTAGTCACAAGTTGGGTGCTCAGATGATTTCTAAGACGGTCAACATTGCGGATGCCATTAAAGCGTGTCGAATGAATAGCCACTAGTCTGCTCCAAACCAAGAGCACCTCCCACAGTAGATTGTACTTTAAGTGGTAGACCATCAAATTCATATCCAGAACAATTCTATATAAGATTTGTCGGAGGAGGAGGAAGAAGGGGCCGGGGTAATGGAAAGATAAATGTTTCACAAGGTAGAAATAAGGGATAATACAAACCGAAGAATCCAGAAACAAGACGTAGTTATCATAGATTATAAAATAAGGCATAAATTAAGCACATGTCATCGTAAGGTTCAGAGGTACTTTAAACATCAATCGAGCAGGATGATGTAGCAATGGCGTTGAGGTTGATGTCCACTGCCATCAGAAGACAATTCATACTCAATGGGATCCTCCACGGCTTCATCAGTCTGGGGGCAGAAATATTCTTTTGTTAGTCGCTCGCAAAGTGGGTCCGAAGAACCCAAAATCAGTTGAGAAAGGGAGTGGGAGAGGCGTTTTTCTGTAGTTGGCGAGCAACTGATGCACAAGGACCTTTCTCGTACTCATACCCAATATCATTGTGTACCGCATGACTATTCACGAGAAATCTATATACAGATTGCGGTGCATTTTGAGAGAGCTTAGAAAAACTTGAACTCTGGCCAATTCGCTTGTTGACACCTACGCCCATCTTATTTCTGTCCAATATTTGTGCTTCCGAAAGACCAGCCCTCATAGATTTCACAAGGTTCTAGATATAGCTAGCCCCTCATTTATTTCTCTCCTCCAAGAATAATTTAAAGGGATTAGAGACTTCTTTGATCAAATTAAAGAGAGAATGTAAACAATCTAAAGAAATTAGAGACTCCTCCGGCCAACCTAACCCAATCAAATTAAACATAAAGAAATTCAATAAGTTCAAATATGCAATCGGAAATACAAAGTCCATGAAAAGTATTCCCGAAGAATAGTGATCAATTTAAAAAGTAAAAAGAGGACTTGAAAGTGCAAATAGAAGTACCGAATGAGGTAAAATAGAAAAGACAACAAAAAGGAAACGTAAAAAGCATTTAACATGCTCTCTGAAACTATCCCAACCAATAAAGTAGAAAATTCCCAATCAAATTCTACTTTTACTAGGCTTTAGCATCCTTCCGACAAGGATGTGATGATGAATTTCAATTTTATTGTACGAGAATTCTGCAGCCACTAATCATTTCTTATCTCTATGTCGTGATCATTTTGTGACCACAAAAACTGCTCACTTATAACAGAGGGATTTGCATATCAGCATATGCAAAATTTTGTATACTCAGAATGGCCTGTTTTTAGAAAACCGGTGTGAGAAAATCTTTTAAATTCCCCCCCAAAAAAAAAAAAAAAAAAAAGAGAGAGAGCGAGGACTAGAATCATTGTTATTTATTCAAAGTTAAGGGAGATTTTTTTTTTTTTTTAATTCTTGAACATCGTTGAAACAACTAAGGTTTAATAATAACATGACTACTATGCTGCACTTTCAAGCTGTAATGGAATTCACTTATCAGTGTGTAGCACAGGCCTAATTGCTAGTTTCTGAGCAGTTATGAGGTATAACACTCACTATAAAAGTTAGGAATAAAATAAGCAACCCATACTGCGGGAGAACCAATCCTTAGAAGGGACCAAGGGAGATGGAAAGGATAAAAGAAGTAAAATTTGTGCGCGACTTACCAAGAAACTCAATGAAGTGTTCAAGTGTAGAACGGGCAAGGGGATGATCCCACTCCAGCGACTCCCACGTCTGCCGATTTATCCGAATCTCTTGAAGAGAAGGGGGAGGAGAAGGGAGCCCATTGTCAAGCACAGGCAGCTGCAGAGGAATCCCCTTCAGTTTTGGACAATTGTCAATAGATATCAACTGGAGGAAATTGCATCTCGTGGTCCCATCGCATATGCTCTTCAGCTCCGGAAGATTACATAGACCAAGGTTCATTAACTTCGGGAAGGAAAAGTGCGTCATTTTGGCAACAGTGCCCATTATCACCTCTATGCCCTTGCAGTCTTTGACTAATATCTCTTGGAGGAAAGGGAGGTGGAGCACCATGTCTTGCGTCAGCAGCGCCCTCTTCATGTTGTTGCAACAATTTACTTCAAGATATGTAAGGCGACAAGTGGCTCCGCTCGGCAATGGGCCACGTATTATCTCCTCTAAGTTCTCACAACTCTTTGTTATAATCTCCTTCAGATTTGGAAGGAGAGTGGTCAGCCACTCCCATTCCATCACTCTCTTCATTTCATGACACCCGGACAATTCCAATGATTGCACACTTTCTGGAAGCAGAGCGTAGCCATCACCACTTGTTCCATCTATACTCGCAGCGATATGGTCGCAACTATCAATGAGTAAAGACCTCTCACTCTTCCTCCCACACCAAAGGCTGAAATTTTCTGGTGCACCCATCACGAGCCTGTACCGTTGGCAACTAGTTCGCTCAAGAGACCCCACACATGCATTGAACGTTTCCACATTGGAAACAGAACAATGAAGTTCCTCCACCTTCGGTAATTTTATCTCTTCTCCTGCCCTTAGCTTTTTAATCGCGAGATATTGCAAGTTCGCCAGCTTCCCCAACACTCCCTCCGGTAATGTCTCTATCTCTGTGCCATCTAGGGCGAGGTACCTCAGGTTTGCCAACATCTCCATACCCTCTGGCACTTCTTCAAGACTTTCGCACCCTTTGAGGTCCAACTTTCTTAGGGATCCCAACTTTCCAACATAAGGAATAAAGCGTAATGCAAAACAACTTTGCAGTAACAGTGCTTCCAAGCTCTCCAACTGGGAGATGGAGTCTGGTAATTTCGTGATTCCAGTGCGGCCCAGATCTAGAACCGTCAGCCCCTTTAGATGTTTGAAGAAAGATTCATGGATGTCTCCCAAGGTCCAATTGTTATACAAAGACAGCCACGTCAGTTTAGGGCAATTTGGTGATACGTTGTATGGCATTTCTTCTATTTTGTTGCCTTGTAAAAAGACTTTCTCTAGACGATCAGTCCAGAATACTTCCTCTGGTATTTCTTTCAACCCCATATAGGCCTTAACCATGTGAGTTGTGCTCCGCACTACATGCAATGCCATGTCCCTTGTCAACGGGTGTAGATACCGATGCCCTTTTTCAGGATCCAACAGCCCGGTCCCTTCTATTTTATCCAATATATCGTTACCCTGATCGTACAGTCCTTGCCTGGTGGCAATTCCACCTAATAAACCTTCTTCTATAAAAGACTCTATCAAATACTCTCTGTCAGCTTCTGAAAGGAGATTTCCAGAACAAAGCATTGAATGCAGGAAACACTGTTGCACTTGTTCATTACCCAAGTTCAAGTAACTGAGCTGCAGACTCTTGAACACGTCAAGCTCCATCCTGGACTCTTCTAAATTTCCCAACATGTCTCTCCAGTCACGCTCTTTCTCTACCCCTCTCATGCGAGTTGCAATCTCAATGATCCCAAGTGGTAGACCACAACACCTATCAAGAAGAGACCTTGCAATTTGTTCAACTTCCCGAGGGAGTTCTCCTGCAAAGCAAAGCGTCTTTAAAAATAACCTCCAAGAATCTTCCATATCGAGAAGCTCTATCTTAATTTGCTTTTGACAGAGCATCATACGACACACATCTGGTGATCGAGTTGTCACTATCAACTTTAGTTTGCCTGTTTCAACTGGAATACCCACATCCTTAACTTCAAAGGGCTTCCAAAGGCCATCTAAAATTAGGATGCATCCCTTCTTTGAATTCAGATGTCCAGACAATAGGCCCGCCCTTCTCTTCAAGTCCTTCTCATTCGAAAGATTGTCTAGTCCAACCGCATTGGCAATCTCTTCTTGTAGCGCATAAACACTAAAATCCTGAGGTACAGCAATCCAGAATACATATGACGGAAGATAAGCAAGTAGACTAATATAGACATGCCTCAAAATGGCCGTCTTGCCCACTCCACCCATACCATAAACACCGAGTATGAAAGACTCATTCCGCAATATAGTGAAAAACATCTCATTCACCTTCCGTCGAGTTTCTTTGCCTAATAATTCTTCTATTGTCACCAAGGGAGATGTTTTGCTAAATCTAACAAGTGCCATCGCCTCTTGCCGAAATCTTCCTGGAACCAGAAGAATCTGTTCAACTTCTTTTCTCAACCCTTCCACCTCTGCTACTTTCTCTGGTGGAAAAGATATTCCTTCTCTAATTGCCCGCACTACACTCCAATATTGCTCTTCTATCCTCATCCACTTCGACTTTAGCTTGTTCATGTCTGCTTGGCGACTGCTGATGAGTTCTTCCAGCTTTCTTTTGAGAGACATCATATTCGCGTCGGCAAGCCCACGGGTACCTCGTTGACTCTTAGCCAGTCCAAGATGCGGTCTCGCACCTAAACACAATTATAAGTGAAAATTCACTATTGGGTACTCCTTAGATATATTTTATAGGTATGTTACACTCATGGAAATAAAAAATTGTAACTTTGTATTTACTTTTTCGAACAAAAATATTACATGCAACATTCGATACAATAATTAATATGCATTGTAGGCATTGATGTCACAATAGTGAAATACTGGCGACTCCATATCATGAGCTCTTCATTAGAAAAGAATTGATTTAAAATTAAAAGTCATGGGAATTGTCTTTGATAAATAATTTAACCATATAAGCCAATGCTCATGTAGAAGATCGGAGGGGACAGGGAGAGCCATGGCTTTTCAAGATTTGAATGCCACACTTCAAAACATTTGTCTTTTAGTTTTCAAAGATCTAGTGATTATCAATGACCGACTCTAAAACTCCTCTTGTCCTATTAATTCCTGACCATTTTCAGTTTCTCTATACCTGCATCACTTTTCTTAGGTGAAGATTAGAAGACAAATAAGGCGGCCTGCACAAGCTTCAACGTATGCCAAATTTAGAGATGAAATTTAGAGATGCACACATACCATGTGGAACCTCTGTATTAAGTCCTCCCTCTTTGGCATTCCGCGGGCGTGGTATGTTGGTTAAAGCAGCAACAGACTGATTGGGAAAATTCATCTCAGCCGATGGAAGAAAGGTTGACGAACCTGCACCATAGCTCAGGTACGGCATGGCAACAAATGAAGTCTTACACTGAGCAACTTCACTGCCCGCAGTCAAGGGCTGATGCGAACTCTGTGTAAGGTTGGATGAACCTTCATCATTGCCTTGTCTCTTGCTCGATTCCACTGCTCTTTCATCCTGCAGCACCTCTGGTGCTTCTGATCTCACTCGGTCATTGAAGACCTTACAGCCAAGAATTCCACATCCTCCTACCCCAGCAAACTGCGCCTTGATCCTCTTCGTGTCTCCAACGTACTCATTCCTGCAGAAGTTACACTTCCGCTTGTTATTAGGCAGAACCTCAACAACTGAAAGTGGATCCAATGCTCTCGGCATTTCTCCTGCATCCCACGAAAGGGTAAACGGATGGAGGCTTTCTTATATAAAATACACGGGAGACAGATTTCAAACTGTGCTCTTCAGATTGAAAACCATAATTTGCTTCTGTTTTAAAAAAGCAAATGCTCTTCATGTAGGTGATCTGAGGGGATAGAGAGCCATTGCTTTTCAACATTTAAATTTCACACTTAGGAGTATTGTTCTGAACATTTTCAAAGATCTATCAATCGTCAATGACCGACTCTTAAGCTCCTCTCTTCCTATTAGTTCATGTTTATTTTGTGTTTTTCTATAACTATCAGAAATCTGAGGTCCTGCCTATACCCCTATTATTAGGTGAAGATTAGAAGACAAATTAAGCATCCTGCACGAGCTTTTACAAAAGGGGAATTGGGAGATGCACATACCTTGGGGAACCTCTGTATTGGGTTCTTCCTCTTCTGCATTCAGTGGGAGTGGCATGTTAGACAGATCCTCTGCATTGGGTTATTCAGTGGGCATGGCATGTCAGACAAATCAACAACAATTTATTAGGCAGAAACTCAACAAGCTCCCATAATTTAAATGTCGCACTCGGCATTTCGCCTGTAACCCACAGAAGAGTGAACAGATATGTTTCAAGTGACTGGGTACCAACAAGCAAGACCCTGGGAACTTCTTTTGAAAAGACAGGAAACAATCCTCAAATTTTGCTCCAGATTAAAAACTATTGTTCTGTCGTTTGCTTCTTATACAGAAGCCCGGCTTAGTTTTTCTGTGAATGACTCGGATGCAGCAAATTGTTCTACCAACTCAAAATTTCAGCCTATATGAACCTATATGTGAAATCATAGATTCATAATGAAAAAATGGGACACGGAATTGGAGATTTGTAAGGATAAAAGATTTGGTGAAGTGAGCATGAAGAGTGAAATTTTGAGTCAAGCTCACCAAAACCCAACGTAATTGTCCAATTTGATTATTTGGAAGTTTCCAAACTCCTAACATCACATAATTTGCTGCTACATCTAAGATTCTCTCTCAACATTATTTCGTGGCCCCGGCTCAGCTGCACCCTCAAGTTCTTCAATTTGCCTGATTTCTATTAATGCCAATCAATTGTAACGATGGACGGTAAACTATCCAGTTTGCCCGCATCTAGTATGGCTTGGCTTGACCAAAGGCTTTCAACCCCAGTTGGAGTTGAGAACGATTGAAGTGGAAGCCATCAGTCAAGCCAATTATGTAACTTGGCGTTGATAAACCAATAAAAATCTTCGCTCTTTGCTCAACGGGAACATTAATTATCTTATTTAATAGAGAACGCCTTCCGGGTAAAAGCTCCAGAAACAAGACCAGACATGATTATTGCTTATTTTCTGTTCCATATTTGGCCGATTAAACGATTTAAGTGTCTTATGTTTCTTACAGATATAGAAGATCTGGAAATTTAAGTAGAAAAATCCTATAATAGAGCGTCAAGAGGTGCAACAGAAAATTCAGACAGGCATGCAATTGCATAACGAGGGCAAAAGACAACGTACGATGAGAAGGACTGAAGTTCCGGTCCAGTCTGGCGTCGATATGTTCCTTCAGCCCCTGATCACACGCCCTCGACTCCGGTTACAGCAAAATTTCCATGGCCCAGCTTCAACTGCCCGCTCGAGTTCTTGTCCCTCGATCTCGATCTCGTTCACATGGAAATTTGGAGAGGTGGGATACGGCGAGAGGAAATAAGGAAGAGGAAAAATGAGAGGAGGAAGAAACCACAAAATAGGTATAGAAAACCCTAGAAACCGAGAGTGCCCCTCGATTGTCGTGCTCGGCACATCTGCACCGTTCGTTTTCAAACGAGTACAGACCATCGTTGGATTATGTAAATCACCCCCCACCCCAAACAAAAAAAAGAGCACCGAACACACTAAAAAAAAAAAAAAACAGAGAAAAATTTTATTTGCGTTCAAAATTTCTGAAAATTGATTCCATTAAAAAATCATATGGTGTTCCTAAATCATTGACCAGAATTACTAATCCTTAAAAGGACGAAATTTGCATTTAAATTTACTTCTTTGTTTTTTCTATATGAAAAATTACTCAATATGCATAAAAAAAAAAAGAAACTAATTATCTCATGATTTCTTGATTTGCATCTATTATAGGGAAGTACAATTATCACGACCCTTGCCACAGGCAAAATGCCAAATGTTCTCATGATATGAGTTAACATATGGCCATGGGAACACGAACGATTTCTCTTGCAAGATGATGCTTATGCTTGGCTACGATTCACCCGAGCCCTATCAATCGCAAATCATTTCCCAGTCAATCATGAACATAAGATTTTATTCACAAGTTGCCACTAACCCGTAATACGTCGATTTAAGGAAAATTAAATTGCGCCAGGTTATTTTATTTCTTCAAGCCAGAATTTTCAAGTGGGGACTTGGAAATAGGGGATACATATCAAAGAAAGTTTTAACTTTTGGAATTAGGGTATGTGCTTTTCTTTGATACATTGTGATTAGTATCAATGGTAAATTATTTCAAGGTGCATAAAGAGAGGGATTCAAACCCTTGGTAAACAAAAGCTTACATAGTATTACCAATGTTATGCCTTGAACCCACTAGCCATCTTTCATACATAATGATATGTCTCAACAGTTGAAGGAATACTCAATCATTCATTTGGTACTTTTTTATTCACATCGGAAAATATATCACATCACGGCAAAATGAGGTTTCGTAGTTTAACGAATCTTCGAATTATTTGATGGGATACTTAGTAGATTGGTGACTTATTGAAGTAGTGAAATATGAAACCTTCCTATTCTAGGATCTCTTTCTTGTTTGGTTAATCACCTGAATAACATGATCCCCAAAAGAAATCGTTTGATTAATATAGTAATTAGCTACTGATCAAATGCACTTCGCGAATGAATTCATCAAAACCTTTACCATTAAAAATGATCGTCCAACCTCGACTTTTTAAACAAAGGTCAGATTCGTAAGAAGACTAGAGAGGAGATTTTCCTCAACTGCATCTTGTGTAGATTCGACATTTGATGTAAACTTAATAGGCTCATGACAAAGAAAGGCAAGTATCTCTAGTTTTTTCATCCGGAAGTGAAATTGGAGCTTCAACTCTTACTTTGTCATCATAACCATTTGATTTTGATGTGGTTTTGTATGCTGATTCAACCATGAATTGTCATTCTTTCTTTCACTCGTTCAATGTCAAATACACACAATGCCAACCGTAGCCTCGTACTTCTGAGATCTCACCAAACCACGACGACACTCACCTAGGACCTCAAGCAAGTAAATTGCCTTCCTTTTTATGTTACGTAGGTTGATTGCCATGTGCGGAGGTTGATTCCTCATATTTTAGTCGTCTTGGTTGATTTCGTACATAGTCATGTTAGTTGGCGATTTCAGCAAACGTACATCACGAGCATTGTTGAAATTATGGTTTATTGAGTTCACTAAGTTGCTGAAGTACTGAATGTTGAGATTTATGCTGCTTTGAGCTTAAATGGCACAAGTGGAGGACAAATCCGAGGATACAACTATTTTTGGTTCGGTTTACTATAGACTGTACTTTTTCCAATTTTATACTGGTTTTTTGTGGTATGAGTTTTGTGAGGGTTTCTTCAAAAAAGTTTCTCATTATACTTTGTTCTATAACACACTTTAAGTTCAAATTTTTTGGACTTCGTATGTTCAAAATATATTTAAAAAACTAAAGAGGGTTTGAAACAGTTTTCTCGGATTTTTACTGACCTTTACTCGGTTTTTATTTTCGACAAAATTTCATCAAAAGATTTGGAAAAATGTTCTACAAGAAAATTTTTAGACCACATCTTAAACTATAATGTGTAATTTTTTTCATCATTTTTGGAACTCATTTAAACTTGCAAAATGCCTATTTTTTGATTTGTTTTAGTTCAGAAATTCGACCCTGTTTTCACCAGACTTATTTGAAATATTGAGAGCTGTACAAGCTAAACCAGATTTTGATATCTTCATGAAAAATGTTCTTGAGAGTCTTGACCACATCATGTTAAAGTTTCGTGATTTTTCAAGTTGATTTACTTGACAAATGCCATTGATTTCTAAAGGTAGGCGAACTGCTCTTTTCAGGTTTACTTTGGATTTTGAATAAATCCTTTCTTAACTTGTCTTTCGGCTGGTATTGCCAACCAATTGTTTTACACTATTTTTCTAGCTTACAAATCGTCGAAAGATTATTGATGTTAAAGTTGATTCAATTTCTATGCATTAGCATAGTGGGTGGTATGTTAAATTGAATTATTAAATTGTTGCACCATAGAATGAGTGTGTGATTTGAAAATGCTATCGATTCTTGGGACGACAATGCACCGGGTTGTAGTAGGGATGCTTGAGGGGTGTAAGACGGTTCTCTCGGAGGCTTAAGGGTGTAACACGATTCCCCAGATGTCCTCGTGACACCATGGGTGTGAGATGCCTGAGGGGTGTAAGACGGTTCCCTCGGAGGCTTGAGGGTGTAACATGATTCCCCAGATGTCCTCGCGACACCATGGGTGTGAGATGCCTGAGGGGCATAAGACGGTTCCCTCGGAGGCTTGAGGGTGTAACACGATTCCCCAGATGTCCTCGCGACACCATGGGTGTGAGATGCCTGGAAGGGTAAATGGGTTCCTTAGGATGCCTGAGGGGTGTAACATTGTTCCCGCAGATGTCCTCATGATGTTGGATGGGTGCGAGATGTCCAGGCGGTGACAAGGTTCCTGAAAGATGGTGGTAGTCAATTCATTGTAAATATAATCAATTGCACTTCCAGATTTCATTCAAGCTTTACTGGGTAAAGAAAGCATCTTAGAAAAACTTCTTTCACCAAGTACGGCATGACCTATTGAACACCACACATAGTAGCAACTCTCAAAGCTCTCGGTCACACTAGGCGTAGCTGAAATGACTTTCACTTTCTGACTCCTCTTATTCTCAGCACATGGGGGGGGGGGGTGAAGGAGGTCGCGTTTGCTTCTAACCCTGTTTTCCCAGTAAAGCGTACTAGGAGACTCGACAACTTTCATGCAGTACAGAAATGAGGGACTTTTGACTTGACGCGAACCTAGCACAACCTAAACTCTTAACAAAGTGCACTAGGACACCCGACAACTTTCATGGAGGACTGATGGGACCAAAGATCACTCAAACTGGTCAATCGCAAGCTTTGACCTGACATCCTACAAAAACAGAGCATACATGACCATAAAAGACCTACCTAGTTTGGTGGGGTGCTACGGTGGATGGTGGCAAATGACGGGCCCTCCTGAGCTCTCTCTCTCTCTCTCTATCAAACCCCCCTTAAATGAGCGAGCCCCTTTGCTTTTAAGGGCGAGCAGTAGGCGTGCATGGCTTCTGCCACCGCCAGCTTGCCCATCGGCCTGATCTTGACCCACAAATCATGCCGCCACCTGCCCCCTCGCTATCCTCTACCTTATCTGCTTGTACTATTCTTTTCTACAAACGCGTGGCCGCCATAAGGGGTAAGAGGACCCTCGCATGAGCGAGGCTGAAGTAAAAGGAGATGGGCTAGCCCAAGCACGAAAAGAAGAAGGGGCTGGGCTTGGGGAAAAGAAAAGTTAAAATGGGCCGGGCCAATCGAGCCAAAAAAAAAAAAAAAAAAACAAAAGAAGAGAAAAGGAAAGAAGGTTAGGCTGGTCTTGTGCAAGCCCGGTTTCGTCCCTCCACTTTTTTTTTTTTTTTTTTATTTAATGGTAATTTTTTCAATTTTTTTAAATTAAAAATTATTTTATATATATTTTAATGATTAACACTAATAATGCAACAATCCCTATTGTCTACATGCAATGTATTTTAATGAAAACATATGTGATGCATTTTAATGAAAATTATTTATTGTACTTTTCTTTTAATTAACTAATTTTTTAATGATTAATTTTTTAATTTTTTAATTAATACTAGCGATGCTAATGCTCCTAACGTCTATATGTGATGCAATTTAACGAAAATTAATTTTTATTTATGGGTTAAAATTTATTCTTTAATTTTCTACGTGATAAAGCTCTTAATAATATGGCCCAATTTAGGTTTCAATAGTATATCATATCACATTACTACTATGTCACTTGGCACGTGTTTCTTCGAGGCTAAAAATGAAATGAAAATTATGTGTGGTGATATCTGAAAATTGAAGAACCAAGCAGTCATTAGATTCTTATTGAAGATAGACAACTGAGCAATATTAAAGTAATAAAATATTTTAGTCACATAAATGGGAAGATTTTTAATTTCTCTCATTGTTTTTTTACATTGAACCAATTAGGTGATCCCTTCTTTATTGAATAGTCAAACTGAGTTTTAAATTAAGTAAAATCTTTTTAAGTCTAAATATCAGTCCTATCAAACCTGCCTAATCTAATTGAATATTGCAGATTTTAGTCTACGGCCATTTGTCGTGACCTTACATCAAGTGCTTCAACTAGGGGTTCAACTAATGGATTATTAAGCCTATACTTAACTCGAGCTCTCCCGGCCCTATATCAATTTGCAACTCAGGTTCAAGTGATTTAACATGCGAATGATTTTTGTCAAGGAATCACCACGAATCGGTTTTTTGTGTGTCAATTAGATACCCAAGTATGGGAGAATTGATTTACTTATACGAACTAGAGATTACAAATTTGAGGACTTGGGCTAGGTTACTCTAACGCTCTTTCAATACATTTCTCTTTCATTCAAAAAAGTTTGATAGACAGATTGAAGACATGTGAAGTGATTATACGGGTGCGCAACCCTTAATGAAACACCCAACAATCAAAACAACAAACAAATTGCAAAGATATAAAAGAAGTACTTACTTTAAAGCAACGCGAGCATTTGTAATGTTAATTAGAATAATCACAAATTCAACCTAGATCTATGTTTCTAATTAACACAATTACATACAATTTTTTTTGGGGTAGTATATCTAATTGGAGAGAGGTGGCCCCCTACTTGGTCAAGAAGCATTAATTGTTGGACATCCTTATCCTCCAAGTTTCCAACTAGGTCCTAGGATAGTTTGGACACTTCATCTTGCTCATTGAATGACTAAATTCCAAGAGATATTAATGTGAACTTATCTTGAGTTCGAAGTTT
Source organism: Eucalyptus tenuipes (assembly GCA_014182365.1). Lineage (NCBI taxonomy): Eukaryota > Viridiplantae > Streptophyta > Magnoliopsida > Myrtales > Myrtaceae > Eucalyptus > Eucalyptus tenuipes. Next base: position 9,361,404 of record CM024542.1, on the reverse strand, counting down.
GAACTTGACTTGCCTTCTCTCTTTTTTCCTCTTGAGTGCATGACCATTTCCTTATGGGCTCCAAATTCCACATTTCACACTTAGGTATTTAGGGTATGATTAGGCCTAGGCTATAGGGACACCCTTTGCACCCCATCATTTAATGCGTTCACATTAATTCACATTTGTACACACTTATTTTTCTAAGAAAGTTTGACTAGTCCAAGCTTCATACTTGTCTTTTAAGGCTAAGGCCTAATGTGCCATGTGTCCATCTCGTCGATGCTCCTTAATTAACTACAAGACGAGGGCATTAAATACAACTTGGAATATCTCAGTTTTGAAGGCTTTATCATCAGGCAGGGACTAAACAAGTTTGACCATAATCGACTATCTCATTTGGCTCAAGATTCTTGCCTAAGACATGATCAGAGGAAGTGGACACAACCGAGCTTAACCAGTGAAACCAAGTTCAGACATCTCTTTTACCATGTAAAGGGCTCGAAGTTGAGGATGTTACAATATGCAAAGCAATCTTTTTGTATTTATCAGGGTAAGGAAAGTAGATGAAGTAATATAATCACCTAAATCACAAAATATCATCACATCGCTAAAGATATCATCCACAATTCAAATTAGGACAATATTTAATCAACTTGATTATTTCACTGATAAAATCGATAAGTTGATCTCAATCCTTAAAGATCAGAACATCAATTTTTAAGACTCCCATGCGATTAATTATTCCATCCAAAGCAACAAAAAATCAATGTGCGGTTGTGGATGAGGAAACAAATCCTAATGAATATTACCTATTACTCAAATGTGCATATTAGATATCAAATAGTCAAATTAAGCGAAGATTCACGGTTACCATATGGCTTTGTTCTTTGGATTCACACTTTGGAGCTTCGTTCATGGAAGATAGCGTGGAAAATGTCCCCCCCCCCCGAGGAACATATAAATATGATAAAATATCCATTCATTAAAAAAATAAAATAGAATCAGTTAGGGGTGATCGGTTCAGGATGGGTAGGGTCTAGACCTGGACCTTGTACCCGACCTTGTTATAACATGTTCCCATTTTTTGGACCCTGTACTTGACCCTATTTGTATTGGACCCTGTACCCGACCCACCCTGTTTTTCCGGTCCGATTTCAGGGTCAACCATGTTTATATTGGAACCTGTTTTGCATAAAAATTTCTATACAGTAACCTCACAACCTGTTTTGCATAAAAACCGCGGGAACTAGCAATAAAAAACACTGTCAATCGAAATGCTAATGACTCTCATTCTTATCCAAAAGTTCCTAGGTATCACCATGCACACTTTCAAACCGGCAGAACAATCGATCTCAAAGAAAATAGAACTTTTCTAATCTCAAAACCGAAATACAAAGTGAATCCCAACTGAAAATCCACCGACGATTTACACAAATAGCTTCCATATTCCATTGCCAAGGAGTGGACCTAGAGACCTCAACCTTGTCCTTGATGCACTTGATCTTCTTCTCCTTCTTCGGCTTCGTGTTCCACGTGGTACAAATTCTCTGACAAAAACCTAAAATTCATATATAAAGAAAAATCAACAAGAAACCATGCTCTAGAGACATATACAAAAGTTATGATTTAATAAAGTCTATTTACTTACCGCAAAATCGGAGTTTCCACAAAGATAAGATTTCATACTTTGACCCAGTACTCTTCCACCACATCAAAAGATCGATATTAAGGATATCTTCACTTTCAGCTTCAAGATACCGATCAAGCTCATATTTTTTTTTTTCATCCAACACTTTTTTCTTCACGTGGAGAAAGCTTTTGTGCCAAGCATGGATTTTACACTCATTGTCATCAATATCGGCATTGGAAGCACTACTACCGTTACTCACACTTGAACCACCAAATTTTTCTTTACTAGAAGAGCCAATAAAAGATCGCTGATAAGATTTATACAAATTCTCCAAGGCGACCTTCACTTTATCATGCATCTCATCAATTTTTGCTTCATCATCATAAATTTGTTAAAAACAGAACTTTACATGATTCAACTTCTTTGTAGGATCCAATGCAACCGCAATCAATGCCATCATATTAACTTTATCCAAACCCCCATAATACTTGTTAAGCTTCTCTTTCATTTTTTAACCAATAGCTTGAAGCTTTGGGTCTAAAGAATTCGCCGTATTATTCAAATACTTATACAACATAGCTATCCTCTCAAAATAATCATTTGAAGTAACATATGAACTACCCAACATCCTTTTCGTTGCATCATAAAACCGTTTCATAAATTTATAAAGAATGATGGCATTTTCCCAATCTTCATCTTGAGGAGGATCATTGTCAATTTCCCTTAAGTAAAATAAATCTTCTTCTTCCATTCTTTTAAAAGCTTTCTTTAACTTTATGGCGGTGGCTAACATCATGTAAGTGGAGTTTCATCTAGTGGCAACATCAAGACAGACCGAACCCTTGTATGCAATCCTCTCACTCTCAATGCAAGCTTTGAATGTCTTAACTCTCGCCGGAGAACTCCTCACATACCTAACTACGTTTCGGATGCATGCAATAGAATCACGCACATCATTCAATCTGTCTCTTACTATCAAGTTAAGTATATGAGCAGTGCATCTCATATCTAAAGCATCGCCATTCAAAATAAAAAATCCTTCTTCTGAAAAATTTTCTTTCAAATAACCAACGGCCACATAATTTGAACTAGCATTATCCACTGTTATTGTGGACACCTTTTTTTTTCTATTCCCCAATCATAAATGCATTGCTCCACCATTTTCCCAATCTCTCTACCCTTGTGACTATGCATCGCCACAAAATTGATTATTCTTTTTTGCAGCTGCCAATTTTCATCAATATAATGTGCCATAAGACACAAATAGTTTAAGTTTTGAATGGAACTCCACATATCTGTTGTGAGTGCAATCTTAGATTTAAGCTTACCAAAGTAAGCTTTCAAACAAGTCCTTTCACTTGGATATAACTTCATACAATCTCTTGCCACCGTAAATCATGAAAGATGATGGAAAAGAGGTTGCAATTCAGTAACAAAATTGCAAAAACCAGCACGCTCAACCATGGAAAGTGGTTGTTCATCAATAATAATCATTCGAGCAAGCATATGCCTACAACGTTCTTGATTAAACTTCCATGTCATTAAGACACTACCACCACTAGTAGTATTTTCCCCTACCTCGCCAACCACATCTTTGTCAAGTGATGCAAACAGTATTTGTATTTTATCTGCATGAGGATACTTTTTGCACTTTCTCAAGTGCTTCCACATAGTAGAGGTTCCATGATCAACATTATACGCATAATCCATCCCGCAATGAATGCACTTCACCTTAATTGTTTTTTGTGTTTTCACATCTATAATTCTCGAAAAATTATCCCAAGTCTCTGACTGATTAGCTCTCTTTTTACCTGAAGGAGGATGAGAGTTAGGTACCCTCACCTTGTTTGTCGCGCCCATGGCCACGGTTTCCACTTCATCAGCTCCATGGAATGCCAATTTCATGAGTGGGCTCATTTCATTATGTCCCTCCACTTCCATTGATATGTCTTTGTCTTGATCCATTAATTGAAAACTGAAAACAAATTATATAACATTAGGATTCTACAAAAACAGATTAGTTTTCATAGTAAATCAAATCTCTTTTCGAATATCTGGGCTCAATAACAACCCAAACATTCCCCAGCCAACGCTGTGCAGAACAAAAGACGTGGCTCCAAGCAACTACAGAGATTTCATTCGACCTTGCATCGACTGGCATTTGTGCTCAAACTAGAAAAAAAAGGATAGATTCGTACCCTTTGTGATCGCGTCGGATGCTTTTAACAACCTCCTTCACGCCTCTTTTCAAGCATTTGTCTTTAGCAGCTACAATCAAGAAGAACCACAAGGACATGCCAATAGTCAGCCCAAAGAAATTTCAATCGAACCACAAACACGCAGCACACCCATTTAAGCCCACCCCGCCCCCTCGCGCTTGCCATCCGCAGTGAATATCCGGCTCATCGACAAAGAGAACCGGCATTTCGATGCACCTAGTTCCAGCTAAAATTTCATTAAATAGGTTTCATAAAGAGCCAAGACCGTTAGTCACTGTATATCCGACGAATCACGTACCCAAAACTCATCATCAACTCGCCAACCAACGGGAAGGAGAAAGGGAGCAAGAATGCATGTTAACACGAGACAACAAGTAAGGGTTTGACGGGGCATTACCTCTGCGGACGAGCTTGAGGGCGCGCTTGTCGAGCTTCTTACCGGCGAGGGGTGTAGCGATGGGGGCGAGTTGGTGATGGCGCGACGAGGAAGCGGATGAATGCGAGATGAGGAAGTAGTGTGATGGGGAGTTGGATCTGGCGATGGCGCGATGGGGAGCTGGCGATGGCGCGACTGGCGATGTCGCGACGGGGAGTTGGCGATGGCGCAACTGGCGATGTCGCGACGGGGAGCTGGCGATGGCGTGACGAGGAAGCAAATGAACGAGGATGAGGAAGCAACGCGACGGGGAGCTGGATTTGGCGATGGCGCGACGAAGGAAAATGCTGTGAAGAAGTCTGCTAGTGTGAGAGGTAAAGATAGAAACAGGGGAACAAATTAGGGTTTTGGACTTTTGGGTTGGCTTACAAACCGGTTCCCGAACAGGTCCGGTCGATCTAGTTCCGGGTGGGTAATCCCTCGGAATCGGTTCCCGGACTAGTTCAAACTGATTCTGAATTTTGGGAACCGGCTCTCGGACCTTGTTTTCCGGGTGGGCCGATCCAGGAACCGGGTTTACCCAGTCCGGTTGCACACCTCTGGAATCAATTATGTTCAAAACATAATATCCATTAAGACAAAATGGACATATTACAATCCCGAGATAGGGATTTAGCGGTATGTTGTATCATATGATCCATATGTTACTAGGAATTTGTTTGTTTAATGCTGAAAATGAAATGAAAATCCTATTTGGTAATGAAAATTGAAGAAAGAAACTTAGCGCTAATTAGTTTCTTAACGAAGATAGACAATTGAGCAATATCAGAGTATTAGAATATTTTAGTCACATAAATAGGAAGATTTTTATTTTTTGTCATTTTTTTTTTACATTGAACCAATTAGGTGATCCTTTTTTTTATTGAATGTTCAAATTAGGTTTTGAATTAAGTTGAATCTTTGATGTCTAAATGAATCAGTCCTATCAAACCTGTCTAATCTAATTGAATATTGGAGATTTTAATCTTACAAACTTAATTATGCCCTAATGGTACTAGGAAAGGACACATATTTTAGTTTGACCCGGAAGTTTCCGATTTTTTTTATTATGTCGTATGATCATTACGTTTTTTATTTCCTTAAGGCGTGATACAACCGTGCAATGTGTTTTTTATTAAGTCTAAATGGTTCAATGCTACAAATCATCAACATCTAGCTCAAAGGCTAGGCTTCCACTTTTTCTCTAGTTAAATTGGTTTTTGAGGTGCAAATCATCCTACTTACAACTACATTCCCAAGGAAGACTCGGTAATGTCATCCCTGTGTCACGGTTTTCACGTAATGCCTTGGCTGCATAAACTACTTCACTTCGGTGTTCCTTCTCTTGGGTTTGCATTTGATACTATCGTAGTAGTTAGTGGCTGGCGAGGGCTTGCAAGCCCTCACCTAGTGGATGGCGAGGGATTGCAAGCCCTCACCTAGTGGCCAGTGATTGTCGCTGGCGGCCCCCTTTTGGCCCTTAACAATAAAAAAGAGAAGGAAAGAGAAAATAATAAAAAATTCAGAAAAATCAAATTAAAAATTTTCCAATTGTAGACGGTCGACATCCACGTCAAAAGGAAGAAAGACTCGACCTGAGAAAGGTCAATCTCAAACTTTTATGCAAAGGCTGACTGAAGAATCATCTGAGGGTTTTGACTTTGAGCAGTTAGATTATCAGGAAGAAGACCTAGACAACTTGATTGATGAGAATGTGCAAGGCAATTAGGATAGGGAGGATCCTGACCTTGATGAGAAACTTGAGGCAGAGAGGACGACTGGTCACACTCTAGTTGCAATACCGATTGCACAAAAAAGGACCGATCAGCATCGCGTGAATGATCCATCGGTTGATGTGCAGGATAAGGAAAAAGAAATTGCGAATACTTCAGCACCTATTGAGGATCCAAAAAAGGAGGTTGTGGCTGATGTCACCAAAGAAACAACTAATGAGCTGGAAAATGCCACTCTGCAAGAAAATCCTCTAGTCGGTGATGCTCAGGGTCAGACACATGATGAGCATATTCTATCTGATACTCCCATTGAACAGGATGATGGCTAGAATCTTCGCGATGAGGAAACAAGAACGGAAAAGGAAATTGCCACTGACATTCCTATTGCCAAGAAGACTCTGAACTTGAAAATTGAGACTAAGAAAGATGCTGTTCGTAAAATTCTAAATGCAAGCGGACGTGTAGAACAAGTAATATAATGATAAAAAAGAGTATCGTCCCACGGAGATTGATGATTAATAAACTAATTAAATACTAAGATCGATTAATTCTAAAATTTATCTAATAGATCAAAATATAATTGAGAATAAATTAAAAACAAAATTTGGAGACTAAATGTAGTAAATCAATCAGATAAATATATTAAAGCATCCGATTTCACCATTACCACTAGATATTAATTTCAGATTGTTGTGGATACAAAAACGATATCAAACATGTGATAGCAGAATTTCCTAATCTATTTGCTATCCTATCTTTAGGTGTAGCAAATCTACTTAGTTTATTAATCCACTATATCTCTATGTAAAATAAATTAATATAAGTGCATTAAAAACTATGAATATTCCCGGTTTACAATGAGTCTTTTCGATCACCTTATCACCGAAAGCTACACAAATAATGCGGTATATCTATATCCATGTTTAATTCATGGTTATATATTATAATGGGCAATTGCATATTATCACTTCTCAGTCTCAAACATGCACATCAGATCATTCAAATGGTGGCCATTCACTTAAAAGTATTATGCACAATAATATATAACTCACATGAATGAAATCAATTGCAAAACATAAAAATCATGAAATTCACATCATCATGGTTAGACTACACGTAGCCCTAACAAAAGAAAATTAGAACATAATAGAAGAGTAAATAAAAATATAAATCAAACCCAACATCTTAAATCAAAGAACAAGAATTCTGTCACTACTTTTATCTTCTCTTCAAAATACTTGAAAAACTCTTAAAATAATGAAAAACAATCTAACAAAAACCTAGACGTGCGGCCCCCTGGAGTGCCACAACTTTGCACAAAGGGACACTTAAGTGCCATAACTTACGAAAGGTATACTTAAGTGCCAAAATCGGAGCAAAAGGGATCACTTGAGTGCCAATCCAGCTAAAATCCGGCCAAATTGCGTACATGGCATTTTCCGGCGAATTCGGGCGAATTCTTTTACTGATGTGGCAAATGTTTTTTTTTTTTTAAAAGCCGACATGGACGATAAAAATGATGTCGTCCATCCACATTGAGTGCGCTGACCTAAACGACGTCGTTTAGGTCATTGTCGCTGACTTAAACGCTGTTCCTTCCCGTCCGCGTTCACAGTAGATCTCAGGCCCTTCTTTCTGTCGCCATTCATGCCCAGAGCTGGTCATCGGTTGCCGTCGTCAGTCGCCATTGTCGGTCGCCGTCGCCGCTCATCGCTCACCATCGTCGCTCGTCCAGGTTCGGCCCCTTCTCCCCCTCCCCTGTGATGAAATTAGGGCTCGATTATTTTATTAGGGTTCGCTCGATTATTTTATTAGGGCTCGATTATTTTATTACACTAACGATGGAATTTGTGTTGATACACTTCAACTGAAACTTGCTGACATCACACAAAGAGACCGGATTTCTCATTATTTTCGTGAATTTTTCTTTCAAGCCAATGTCAGAGTATGCTTTGATTGTTGAGTCACTAGCTATGCATCTCCTTAAGATCATCCTAATAAAGCAGGTGACTAATGCATCTCCGAGAAGAAAATTAAGTCCTTGAACCACCCTGCTTGTGAAATTTGTATAGGGTATGTCCTTGAACCTCCCTGCTTGTGAGGCTATATAGGGTATGCTTCTCAATCCAAAATCTTGAATGAGAACATAACAACTGTAGCTAGAATTTTATTGGTAAAGTTACAAACTAAGAAAAAGTTTCAAGCAGGAAGAATAAGAACTTGAAAGGGTATTGAAGCATGTTTTGGTGAAGCTATTTCCGGAATTGGCTCTGCGGCTTGCGTCGAGTCTTCTTTGAGAAAGGTATTGCTGCTTGTCCAAATTTGTTATGGGTTAGGATAGTCTAAGACTTTGGAGTGATCTCGTCGTGCTTCATTTTCTCTTTGTTTTTCTTTAGCTTTAGCGACATAAAATGCTTCCAAGTTTAGTTGTTCTAATTTTAGTTTAAACTTCTAAAGGAATTTGTAGGAGTCAGTGGCTGTGATTTGATTAAGTTGATGTTAGAGTATGCTTTGATTTGCTTAAGTTGATGTACATTCTCTCACATCGCAAGTTTAGTTCAGTAGACAAAATTGCTTGGGCTGTGATTGTTGTGGGGACCTGTGCTTGTTGTGGGGACCTCTGTTTTTGGTTAATATTTTAAGGGAAGGGAAGACAAATAATTAAAGTGCCGACCTCTTTTTTAGCTGTCATGTAGGGGCATATTGTCAGTGTGGGGACCTCTGTTTACTAAAGTCCATGAGAGTGGGGGGACTCCCATGTGCAATTGTCTAGTGGTCCCAAAAAGTAATGATTCTTTTTCTTGTTCTTGGTGCAGTAATGGCTCATGACAAGGATTATGTCATTTGTCATAGTTTGCTACGATGGGGAATTTGTGATTGGGGAGGATGAGTGGGAGTATGAGGGTGGAAATGAGGGCACCATCTTTGTGGATATAAAGAAGGCATGTTATATAGGATTTCTTAGGGATATAAAGACTTATTTGCCTTGTAAAGTTCATAAGCTGCTGTATTGCATTCCTGGGAAAGACTTAAGAGATGGTTTGAGATGCTTAGCAGATGATAATGGTCTTAGGGATATTCTATACCATTATCTTCATGGTGAATAGGTAAAAATATTTGTTGAGTACAATAGTGAAAGTGAGGATGAAGATGATGATGGAGAGAGCGCCAAAGTAGGACAAGAAGGAGATGGTATTCAAGGTAGTACTGACGTTAGGGTCGAAGGAGGGCAGGATAGATATGATGGACATGAGAGAAGCGCAAATGCAGTTCACCAAAGTGATGATGACATAGGTGATATCACAATCTCTGGATTAGATTGGGAAGTAGCTGAATCAATTGATGATGATGATGGAGGGTTGCCTGCTGAAAATTTTATAAGTGATGACGACGAGGAGGAGCTTGTACAGTCAAGAATATAGCAAAGGGATTTTTTAACAGCTATGTTTGCAACTTTGCAAGTAGCCGATGAAGTTCCAAACAGACCCGAAGGCCTTGTAGATGCTGGTGCTGCTGGCGAGGAGACTAACTATGAAGAAAGCGTTGAGAATGCTACTTCCCAGGATGAGCTTGAAGAAGATGAAGGACCTGTGCATAGAAGGAAAAGGAAAAGTAAGTTTCCTTCTTATGATCCATACGTTGCCTCTCCTACTTTGTCGGTAGGCATGAAATTTCATGATGCGAAACAATTTAGAGAAGCTATACTGAAGAACTCCATTGCTGCACAAAGGAACATTGACTTCATTAGAAACACTAAGACATTTGTAAGAGCTAGGTGTTCGTAGCAAAATTGTCCATGGAAGATCTATGGCGCATTTGTTAGGAGAAGTGGATCTTTCCAGATTAGAGCCTACCAAGAGGAACATACTTGTTCCATTAATTTTGAGAATAAAAGGGTAACAAGTGCATGGCTATCGAAGCACTTCTTTGAATTGATTAAGTTGATGCCTCAGATGAATACTACTCAGTTTAGGATGCTAGTGAAGGAGCAGGTAGGCATCAATATATCCAGGAATCAATGTAAAAGATCGAAGCAAAAGGTGATGAAGATCCTCATTGGTCAGTACAGCGGTGAATATGGACAGTTGTGGGACTATGCTTGGGAGTGTAAGTTGCAAAATCCTAGAAGTAGAGTGTATATAGAGGTCGTGGAGAGACCACTTCCTGATATTGGGACGAAGTTCGATAAATTCTATGTTTGCTTCGATGCATGCAAACGAGGATTTTTATCTGGTTGTAGACAAATTATAGGATTGGACGGGTGTTTTTTGAAGGGCTTGTGCAAGGGAGAATTGTTGGCCGCAATTGGAAGAGATGCAAACAACCAAATGTTTCCCCTGGCTTGGGCTGTTGTGAAGGTAGAGAACAAGGACAATTGGTCCTGGTTCCTCAAAAATTTGATGACTGATTTGGAGATAACAAATGGGGCAGGGTGGGCGTTCATGAGCGACTAACAAAAGGTAATGTTTGCTTTTTAAAAAATTTGGTCACTTGTTTGCTTTTTGATATCAACATGTCATTTGCTTACATTTTTTATATTTTGAATTATTATAGGACTGGTTCCAAAGCAATAGCTGAGTTGTTGCCTTATGCTGAACATCGAATGTGTGCGCGGCACATATATGCAAATTGGGCAAAGACCTATAAAGGGCACAAGTTGCAGTCGCAATTTTGGCAGCTAACAAAGAGCACGAATATGGCTGACTTTAGGATGGCCAAAGAAGAGATGCTTCAATTGACAAAGGATGGTTATGATGCACTGTCCTAAACAGACCTGAAGCATTGGTGTAGGGCGTTCTTTAGTGAGGAATTCAAGTGCGATAACATTGATAACAACATCTGCGAAGCATTCAATGGGAGGATAATAGATGCCAGATGTAAACCAATTATCTCGATGCTTGAAGACATACGGGTTTTGGTCATGACTCGGCTGCACAGACAAAGAGATGAGACTGCAAAGTGGACTAAGCAATATGGTCCTAGGATTGCTAAGAAATTAGATGACAACTTGGTTGCAAGTAGGTATTGTCATCCCATTTGGAATGGGGATGAAGGATATGAGATAATGAAGGGTTCCGATAAGTATGTTGTCCATTTAGGTACGATGAAGTGTTCATGTAGAGCATGGCAACTAAGTGGAATTCCTTGTGCACATGCCATATGTGCAATTCAATTGAAGGGCCACAACACAGAAGACTACCTTGATGATTGGTACAAGAAACCAAAATATCTTGCTTCGTATCAATTCATGTTGCAGCCAATTAGAAGTAGCAAGTTCTGGGAGCCAACAGAGCACGAAGCACCTCAACCTTTGCCAATAAAGAAAAGAATAGGAAGACCAAAGCGAAAACGAAAAATGACGGAGGGAGAGGACTCATGTCACCGTAGGATGAATAGGACAGGTGTACCGATAAAGTGCTCTTTTTGCCACATAGCAGGGCATACTATTAAGAGTTGTCAATTAAAGAAGCAGCATGAACAATTGAGGCCAATCGAAGGGCCTAGTGAAGGGACAGTTGGAGAAGGAGAAATAGAAAGGCGAAGTGAGTCGACTGTTCTTCAGTCGACAACAATAAACCCAGTAAGTCATGACAATTGTGTTTATGTTGCTTTATGGTTTGTTACGAATATGTATATAGATATAAGTGACATGTATGTAATGTTTTTGTCTTTGTTAGGTCACCGTGACACGTGAAGAATTGGCCGAAGCCCCTACTATACCTGAAACTGAAGGGCCTGTTCAAAGAAGTGAAGGTAGAAGACAGCCAGCTGCAGGATTGGCTGAAGCAAGAGGGCCAGTTAAGTCGACTGTTCTTCAGCAGTAATAGAGAAAAAAATATCTGGTAAGTTCAATGATTTGAGTTTACTTTTCATTTACGTTCTAATATGGCCTGATATTCTATTTATGATGTCCTTTGCCTTTTTCTCAGGTTTGAAGAAGGCAAGCTAGAGCTCAACTGCCAATAGAGAGCCCAGCTGAAGGGCCACCACAAGATCCATTACCAAGGTCATCATAAAGGCCACTAGAAGGGTTATCACAAGGGCGACCACCAAAGCCAACTAAAGGTGTCACTGAAGCTGAAGGCCTAACTAGAAAAACAACTAGAAGAAAGCCAAATCAAGAGCCACCTACAAGAAGGCCATCTACAAGACGCCTAGCTGAAGAATTGGCCGAAGAAGCCCCTGCTGTAGCTGAATAGCCATAAGAGCCCAAGAAATCACATGCGAAAAGAAGAGGCAACCAATCACAAGTACCTGAAAGTGACGCTCCCCTTCAAACAAGAGGGGCTCTTGGGAAGAGGCTAAAACAATATGGTTATGGCCTTTATACAAATGAGCATTCTGGAACTGTTATTCTTAATGTAAGTTTTATAGGCTGCATTTAATTTAATTTGTAGTGCAAACTTTTGTTGATAATTGAGTTTTCTTTTTGAAGCTTGGGAGAAGTTCAGAGGTTCTTATCTCTCGAGGCCCAACTCAAGAATCAACGGCTGCGTCAACAAAGAAGAAGATATTGCCTGCGCCAACAAGAAAGAAGAGTAAGAAGAACCCAGTTGCAGGTCCATCTGAATCAGTTCGGCCTACAACAGTTGCAGCTCCTTCTGAATCAGTTCAGCCTAGGACAATTGCAGCTCCATCAGAATCAACGCATCCCAAGACAGTTGAAGAAGAAGTCTCACGTCCAGTTAGAAAAAGTGCAAGGATTATGAATCAAGTGCGAGGTCCATCAAAACGAGCACGAACAGGAGGCATTGTGCATATTGATTGATGAAATGGGATGTGATATGGTTTGCGGGGCTAAGGAGTTAGTTGTAAACATCTGTGGATGTTTGTTTGTTTTTTTTCTTATAATAGTTTGTCATTGAGTTAGTTGAGTTTGTGAGACTTCATTTGTCATTGAGTTTGTGAGACTTCATTTCAAAATCAATGGAACGGTTGTTGCTTGTCATTTTTGGCATGCCTTTTTCTTTTTTTTTTTTAATTTTGTTTTTACTTTTACTTATTGCTGCTTCTGGTGGTGGATATGTGGTGGTGACTGGGGTGCTCGTGTGGCTGGTGGTGGCGGTTGGTGAAGCCTGGTGGTGGTGGGTTGGGTTGGAGGTTTTTGCTGCACCTAGTGCAAGATGTAAGTGTGCAATATGCACAGCTTGCACCAGGTAGTGCTGGTGCAAGCTGGTGTAAGACACCTTACACTAGCAACTTATGCAGCAACATACCACCATCATAGTGGTGGCTGGTGGTGGCTCAAGTGGATGCCTGAGATGCTTGGTGTGGCTGGTGGTGATGATGGCTGGAGGCCGATGGTGGCCAATGGTGGGCGGTGGTGGTGGCTGGTAGTAGCCGATGTGTACAAAAAAAAATGGCACTTAATTGATCACATTCTAAAAAACCTAGCACTTAAGTGTTCACTTTTAACAACAAGTGGCACTTAAGTGATCCTTTTAATAATAACTTGACAATTAAATGACTCTTTTTTTTATCACAACTGGCACTTAAGTGATCACTAGATACAACTTATAGCACTCGAGTAATCACTCATGTCTGTTCTATGTATATGGTGGTTTGCAGCAAAACAAAGAAGCTGTTGGTTTATATATTTGCTGCTGGTTTACATTCAATTCAAGTAAAATAGTCACCACAACACATCGACCTAATATACATTCCATCATCACCGATTTATATTTGAGAATAAGCAAAAACATTGTACAAACAATATTTGTCGAAATCATTCATTCATTCATTCATTCAAAACAAGTACATTTCTCCACACATTTACAATTATGGCAGTCGGAGAAACTTCTTCTCATCTTCCAGTACTTTACATTTCATCATAAAGTAGGATAGACAAAAAAATAGTAACACAATAAACGCTTGGTAACACTTGCGTTCAGTTTGCACTTTTGAAACTCCGTTCTTCAAATGGTTAACAGAAGATGCTTGAGCTTGAGCTTGCATTGAGTCAACATCATCCAAGTCGTCCACAAGTGTAGATGGAGGTTGATGACATCCATCAAGTAGGTCCAATATCACCTCTGTGGCTTGGTGAGAGAATTTCGCATCGACCCATTTGAAGTATTTGCACTTCAAGCCTTCTCTGTATTGGGCACATCCATAGAATCTTCTCCCGGGATTCGTTCGAGTCCACAATGTTCTTCAAGGACTTGGTAACCCACAAAAACAAAAACGCTCGCCTTCTCCTTCGCTTCGGCGAGAGAAATTTGAGCCGCCGTTGAAAGTCCTGCTCTTCATTTCCAATATTCGGTGGTAGAATTTGGGGCAAATCGAATTAGGGTGCGGGATTAGGGCTCCAGCACTTCAATGGCATTTTGCCCGATTTAGGGTTTTACATTTAGGGCAAATGGGGAGACGACAGCGTTTTTGCTGATTTAAGGGCTCTATTTTGGGCGAACACCCGAAACGACGTCGTTTGGGGTGAATTCATGCTGACTCAGCTCTCCGATGAGACACATCGGCGAGAAATATTAATATTTTAAAGCCACGTATGATTTCCGGCCAGCTTCGCCGGAGATGGCACTCGGGTGTCCCACTTTTCTTAAAATGTGGCACTTAAGTGTACATTTCGTAAGTTATGGCACTTAAGTGTCCCTTTGTGCCAAGTTATGGCACTTGAAGCGTTCTTTTGCCGAAAAACCTAACTACTCCTTTAGGCTCTCAATGTTCTCCTATTTATAGGATATATCCAAGATCCTTATCTCTAAGCAATTGTGCATAAAATTAGGGAGTAAATCAAAGGATCTTTGATTTGATATCTATCTCCCAACGCTTGTAGATAACATTAAGGAACAAAATCAAGGATTCCCTGATTTGATATCCATCTTCCACTGCTTTTTTATTTGAATTCTTGATTTTTCCCTTTCTTTTCCTTATCTTCTCCATATCTCATTATTCTACATACACAAGGAAAATTCGAATAGTTAGAAGGAAATCCAAATATTTTCTCATAGATATTACATTTTTTGTTGCTTAAAATAGGTAAAATAACTCTATAAATAGAGTTATCAAACCCCCAAACTTAACATTTTGCTAGTCCTTGAGCAAAATCAAGACATAACACATATTCAAGCTAACAACCTCCTCCATGACATCTTTCCATAATTGCTCAAATTCACAATTCAAAGAAAAACACAAATTTCATCCAAACATTGAAATTGATTTATAAGTTAAGACCAATTTTAACTATGTGATCCAAGTGTGTGTGTGAGAGAGTCCTCATCTTTTTCAAATTATATGCAATCCAGATAAATTCACATTGACGTGCAACCTCTAAAAAATTCTCAATAATTATGACCAAATCTCATAGGTTTGCTTTTCATTACTCTCTCCACTAATGTAAGCTAATTATCCAACCAAAAATCAATAGGACTTTTCTTGGTTTGTAATGTAAGGCTGGGCTAAAGGTGAGATAACGGTAATTTTAAGCTCAAATCACCCATCAACACATTGATTTTTAGCATCTAATTAGAGCCAATATCACTGTCCAATTTCGCTCATTCAAGATGATTTTTCTGCCACCATATATCATCATTCCTTTTTTTTTTGAATTGCTTTATGGTGGAGTTTCTCCCAAAGTCTCTCCTAATATAACATGAAAATTTCCAATCCATTGAGTATTCAAAAAGCTCACTCAATTGAAAGTTAGATAGGGAACCATAAAAGCAATATTTTTTTTTGATAATCTACCCCAAATAACCATAGCAATCACTTTTTTTTCTTTTTCGTACTCCATCCTTCCTCCCAAATTTTTATGAAGCTCAAATAATTTTTTATCCCAAAAAAAAAATCAATGTGTTCATAGGGCATGGGACAATGATATAATTTGATAACGGCTAGGCCAAACATATATGGGTGTCAATGAAAAATTGGATAATAATTAAGGCTCAACGAAGTGACTAAGGATAAATAAACAAGGTTAGCTTGAAAGGCTCAATCGATCCAAAAATTGCCTAAATCATTTTCTCAATTAGATGTAGCTTAGGATTTCACCTCAAGAGAAAATCAAACAAATTCTAAGATTTGGGTGAAATCTAAGAAAATAACATACTTCACATGAATGTTCTCTAGATTTACATACAATTAAAAAATTAAGGACTTTTAGTGCTCGGTAAGTGGATCAACATAATTAGAATTAAAATAAACTCACACATCAATTGTAAGTTTAAATAAAATTTAGATTTTCCTAAAAATCGCAAAAATTCAAAACAAGGAATGCAATCATGATAGACACAAAAAATAGATTTAGCCAAAATTTTTGTCTTCCCCCCAAACTTGAATGAAGCAGTGTCCTCAATGCAAAAAATATAAATAAGAAGAAGAAAACTCCCTTGGTTGTAGGGGTGAGCATTGGTCCAGGGTCAACCCTGGACCGACTTTGGACCGGCCCAACCCTACCGGTCCTGGTCCAGTTCCTAGGGAGACTAGGTTGGTCTTTGATCCTGGAATTCCTAGACCAGCACTGTGCGGGTCGGTCCTCGGTCCCGAGAGTTCCGGGTCAGTCCAACCTGAACCAACCCCGACTATATATATATATATATATATATTTAATATATTATTTATAATTTTTTTATATAGAAAAACCTTAAAATAAACGACGTCAATAACATTAAATAGTTTTTAGTGAGGAGTTCAAGTAATTTTACATTGTTTTTTAATAACTTATGTTTTTAATGTTTTTTACGGCATCAATAGTCATAATTTACGAAGGAGGAAAATATTTTTGTGAGAAATCCTCACGGCGTCTAAAAATGCTTTTTATGGCATCCTCCTCTAGTATTCATTCTCTTTTGTCTTATTTTTCCTCTTAGTCTTCAATTTGCCAAAATCGAAAGAAACAACTTCTCCGCTCGCCACTCGACACTCGCCTCGCTCGTTTTGGGTGACTCATGCCGCTCGCCACTCGATGCTCGCTTGGCTTGTTGCTCCCCGCTCAACATTCGATGCTCATTCTATTCGACGCTCACCCCACTTGACCCTCACCACTTGCCTTCCTTAGCTGACCTCGCTCATCATCGACCCCATTGGATCGGTACGCTACTCAGTTGCCCTTTTAAGGAGTACAAAAAATGAAATAAAAAATTATTGGTTGGTCCTGGGTTAACCTTGAAACCGGACCGAACCCATAGGGTCAATCTGGTCCTCAATCACTTTTTTAAGGAGTACAAATAATGAAATAAAAAATTATCGGTTGGTCCTGGGTTGATCCTGGAATCAGACCGAACCCATTGGGTCGGTCCAATCCTTGGTCCCAAGCTCAATAGGGTCGGTCCTCGGTCCCAAAAATTGAGGACCATCACTGTGCGGGTTGGTCCTAGGGTTAGGAGGTGGACCGGCCCAACCCGAACTATGCTCACCCCTACTTGGTTGTAGGGTAAGTTCATAGATGACCTTTATAATTAAACTCTTGAAAGGTGATCCCTAAAAAATTAACCTGGATAAAACAGAGAAAAGTTAATTTTTTTTTTTGCAAAACATAAACTTAAACATAAATTAAAAAAACATAATTAAAATGCTTGGGTTGCCTTCTAAGAAGCGCTTCCTTTATAGTTTTCAGCCAAACTATCTCAGATGTCGCTATTCTGGAGGATGAAGTTCAATAGTAATCTTTTACTTATTGTAACTACCTTCAAAGTAGGGCTTTAAATATTGACCGTTCACTTTGAATGTGCCCTTAGTGTCATGCGCAACTTCAACTGTTCTGTATGGGAATACCTGTGTAACTGTGAAAGGATTAGACCATCGAGACCGCAACTTTCTTGGAAAAAAGTTTAAGACGAGAGTTATAAAGTAAGACTTTTTGACCAATTTTGAACTCTCTTCTAAATATGTGCTTGTCATGCCATCTTTTTGTACGCTCATTGTACAACTTAGAAGTTTCAAAGGCCTCATTGCAAAATTCCTCCAATTCATTCAATTGCAGTAATCTTTCTTCACCTGCAGACTGCATGTCAAAATTTAAAAATTTCAAAGCCCAATATGCTTTATGCTCTAATTCCACTAGTAAATGACAAGTCTTCCCAAACACTAACCTAAAATGAGACATCTCAATTGGAGTTTTGAACGCTGTCTTATATGCCCAAAGTGCATCATCAAGTTTTATTGACCAATCTTTCTTAGAGGCATTCACTATTTTTTTTCAAAAATTCTCTTGATTTCCCTATTTGAAACCTCTACTTGACAACTAGTCTGAGGATGATAAGGGGTTGCAACATTATATGTGACTCCGTACTTACTCAAAATTGCTTCAAATTGTTTATTGTAAAAATGTGTCCCCCTATCACTTATGATTGCCTTAGGAATGCCGAATTGGGTAAAAATATTTTTCTTCAAAAATTTGACCACAACCTTAGTATTATTTGTTGGCAATGCTACAGCTTCTACCCATTTAGACACATACTCTTCGTAGATAGATGTGTGTTTGAGTTATCCAGCCACTAAAATGTATAAATTTCCATAAGAATGTGTAAGGGGTCCCATGACATCAATACCCTAAACATCAAATAATTCACATATAATAATGTTGTTTAAAGGCATCTCATTTTTTCTTGAAATATTTCAAGTTCTCTAACACTTATCACATGAAGCTACATAGGAGTATGCATCTTTAAAAAGTTTGGGTCAATAAAATTCAGATTGTAAAATCTTAGTTGCAATTTTGGTGGCACCAAAATGGCCACCTGCCTCTCCATCATGACAATGATGTAGAATGTTTGCCTTCTCTTTGTCTGTAACACATCTTCTTATGACCTTGCCTGCACATACTTTAAACAAGAAAGGTTCTTCTCAAAAATAATTTTTAACATTAGAAAAGAATTTTTTTCTTTTGTTGATATGATAATTCAGGAGGAAGAACATTACTTACTAAATAATTTGCAAAGTTGGCGTACCAGGGAATTTTTGTGGACTTGATGGAAAATTTTTTCTCACCGAGGAACTCTTCCAAAATTGGTCTTACCTCTTCCTTTGAATTTGAAATTCTTGATAAGTGATCTGCAATTATATTTCAATTCCCTTCTTATCTTTGATTTCCAAATCAAATTCTTGTAACAATAGAATCCACCTGATCAACTGGGGTTTTGATTCTTTCTTTTCAAGCAGATACTTAAGAGTAGAGTGGTCAGAATAAACTATAACTTTTGAGCCAATTAAATAAGAACGAAATTTGTCAAAAGCAAAAACTACCGCTAAAAGTTCCTTTTTCTGTTGTTGAATAATTTAATGGTTCACCTGACAAGGTTTGACTGGCAAGTATATAGTAAGGGTTTTACCGGTAAAGAAGAAACTCCATCTAAATAAGCATATTTCAAATAAGAAGGTAAGGATTTGACTTCAAGAATTGGAAGCTCTTCAATTGATGGTTTAGGCTTTATTATGTGTTTTCCCAACTCCTCAAATTTAATTGCCTTTTGCCTTGAATATGGTGGAATTGCCTCCATGAATATTGCGTACTCCTTTATCTCCTCATTCTGAATATCTTGTTCCTTGGTCGAATCAAACATGCTTCAAGTGGATCTTTAAAAATATTTTCTTGAAAAACCATATTCACTAACTTGTCAACTGTCTCAACTCTAAACCATATGGATATTTCATTGCTTTAAAAACATTAAATGAAACAAGATCATCTTAAACTCTAAGAAT
The DNA here is from genome assembly GCA_014182365.1 of Eucalyptus tenuipes. Taxonomy (NCBI): domain Eukaryota; kingdom Viridiplantae; phylum Streptophyta; class Magnoliopsida; order Myrtales; family Myrtaceae; genus Eucalyptus; species Eucalyptus tenuipes. The sequence goes on along the minus strand of CM024542.1, from coordinate 9,341,772 downwards.
TAACTTCCCTTGTTGTACATCAATAAGAGCTCTTCCCTTTGCTAGAAAAGGTCGACCTAAGATAAGTGGTACCTCAAAATCTTCCTCCATGTCATGAACTATAAAATCTGCAGGAAAGATAAATTTGTCAACTTTTACCAAAACATCTTCCACAATACCTCTCGGATATTTAATTGATCGATCAGCCAGTTGAAGTGACAGTGTAGTTGCTTTTACCTCGCCCAATCCTAATTTCTCGAAAACTGAATAAGGCATCATATTAATACTTGCACCTAAATCACATAATTCTTTTTCAAAGTAAGAATCCTAAATAGTACAAGGAATAGTAAAACTCCTTGGATCTTTTAATGTCGGAGATAATTTGTTTTGTAGGATGGCTGAACACTCCTCATTTAACTTCACAGTTTCATAATCCTCTAGCTTCCTTTTGTTTGACAAAATCTCCTTCAAAAATTTTGCATAACTAGGCATTTGTGCTAAGGCATCTGCAAAATGAATGTTAATGTGCAATTTTTTAAGTACATCAAGAAATTTAGAAAATTGCTTTGTCTTTGCTTGAATTCTTGAGGAATGAAATTGGTGGCACATATGGCTTGGGATTATCTGGAAAAAGTTTACTCTTGCTTGTCTCCTTTGATTGTTTATTGATCACATATTCCTTGTCTCTGAAAATCTCCTATTTGACATATTCTTCTCCCACTTGTTTACCACTTCTCAGGGTTATAGCCTTTATGTTTTCAATTGGATTTTTCTTTGCGTTGCTTGGCAAAGAACCCTGTTATTTCCCTGACATCATGCTTGCTAACTGACCCACTTGCATCTCCATATTTCTTATTGAAGCCTCTTGGTTTTGAAATCTCACATTTGTGCTTTTGATGAAGTCATGAGTCGCATTAGCAAGTTTGGTGACTATATCTTCCAAATTTGACTTTGTCTCTTCTAATTGTTTGAATCTCAGTGGTCTTGTCACATTCTAATTATTCCATGAAAAATTTGGATGATTACACCATCCCGGATTGTACATGTTGGAGGAGGGATTATTTTGTGACCTGTTAAAATTCCAACAAAGTTAGAATTTCACTAGATTATTTAGAAGTATTACCTACCTGACACTCTGTGTTAACATGTCCTCTACCACAAAAATCACATGTCAAATTCTGAATTTTCATGGCTGAAACACTCATATTATCTAGCTTTTTGTTGAGTGCTTCAAATTGTGCATCAATTGCAGCAAGCATCCACTTCGTGAACTCTGCTAGCTTTTCGCATTGGTAATCTCTCAGTAGGCCACTAATAACTATTGGACGTCATCTCCTCTAATAGATTGTAGGCTTCTTCAGGTGTTTTATTATTTAGAGTTCCCCCTATAGCTGCATCAATTATAGAACGAAGATTTGTACCAAAGCCATTTTAAAAAGTTTGTACCTACATCCATACGGGTAGTCCGTGATGTGGGCATCTCCTAAGAAATTTTTTGAATCTTTCCCATACTTCATATAATGATTCATTATCCATATGCATAAAATTAGTAATATCGTTACGCATCTTCGCAAACTTTGCAGCTGTAAAGAATTTAGCAAGAAATTTCTAAGCCATATCATTCCATGTAGTGATTGATCCTGCAGGAAGAGAAGAAAGCCAACTCTTAGCTTTGTCTCTAAGAGAGAATTGAAATAATCTCAATCTAATAGCATCATCTGTGACTCCATTATATTTAATGGTGTCACAGATTTCAAGAAAAGCATCGATATGAGCGTTTGGATCATCACTTGGTAGCCCACTGAATTGCACTAATTGTTGAAGCATTTGAATGAGTGACGGCTTGGTCTCAAAGTTGTTTGCTTGAATTGCAGGTCTTTTGATACTTGATGTGGTGCCTTGAACTGTTGGCCCAACATAATCTCTTAAAAGTCTACGTGGATTTTCATTCTCACCGTCTGCCATCTTGTTAGCGTGATTTCTCTGTTCTCTCAGTCGCCTTTTGAATGTACGCTTGATTTCTAGATCAAGCTCAGCAAGTTTCCCTTGTTGGCTACGTGTCATAAACCAATGTATACCCTGAAAAATAAAACAAAACGAAAGCTAGATTAAACTTAGAATTATCTGATATCAATATTAATTAGTATTAAACAAACGATCCCCGGCAACGGTGCTAAAAAGTTGTTCGTAAAATTCCAAACGCAAGTGAACATGTTGAACAAGTAATATAATGATAAGAAAGAGTATCGTCCCATAGAGATTGATGATTAATAAACTAATTAAATACTAAAATAGATTAATTCTGAAATTTATCTAACACATCAAAATATAATTGAGAATAAATTAAAAACAAAATTTGGAGACTAAATGCAGTAAATTAATAAGATAAATATGTTAGAGCATCCGATTTCACCATAACCACTAGATATGAATTTCAAATTTTTGTGGGTACAAGAACGATATCAACCATGTGATAGCGGAATTTCCTAATCTATTTACTATCCAATCTTCAGGTATAGCAAACCTACTCAATTTATCAATCCACTATATCTCTATGTGAATTATAATAAATATAAGTGCATTAAAAACTATGAATATTCCTGATTTATAATGCGTCTTTTGGATCACCTTATCACCGAAAGCTACACAAATAACGTGGTATATCTATATCCATGTTTAATACACGGTTATACATTATAATGAGCAATTGCATATTATCACTTCTCAATCTCAAACATGCACATTAGATCATTCAAGTGGTGGCCAGTCACTCAAAAGCATTATGCACAATAATATATAACTCATATGATTGAAATCAATTGCAAAACATAAAAATCATGAAATTCACATCATCATGGTTAGGCTACATTGTAGCCCTAACAAAAGAAAATTAGAACATAGGAGAAGAAGAAATAAAAATATAAATCAAACCCAACATCTCGAATCAAAGAACAAGAATTTTGTCACCACTTTTGTCTTCTCTTCAAAATACTTGAAAAACTCTCAGAATAATGAAAAACGAACTAACAAAAACCTAACTGCTCCCTCAAGCTCTCAATGTTCTCCTATCTGTAGGATATATCCAAGATCCTTATCTCCAAGCAATTGCGCATAAAATTATGGAGTAAATCAGAGGATTTTTTATTTGATATCTATCTCCCAACGCTTGCAGATAATATTATGGAACAAAATCAAGGATTCACCGATTTGATATCTATCTTCCACTGCTTTTTGATTTGAATTCCTAATTTTTTCCTTGCCTTTCCTTATCTTCTCCATATCTCATTATTTTGCATAAACAAAGAAAATTAGAATAATCAAAAGGAAATGCAAATATTTTCTCATAGATATTGCATTATTTGTTGCCTAAAATAGGTAAAATAACTCTATTTTTATAGTGTTATCGGATGCATAGATTGAGAAAAGTGCACATATTGAGGGGGAGCAAGTAAAAGATGCAGGGGCTGCACAAGTTGAACATACTAAGGGGGAGATTGACAAGGATCCACTTGCCAAAATCATTCCGCCACCAAAACCTTTAGCTGACTCCAGTGGCAATATCCTTCAGGCACTGTTGGAAATCAAGGATGAAATCAAGGAGTTGGAGCTTCAAATGCAAAAACTGAAGTAGGATGAAGACAATAAGCTATAGAAAGTTGATTAGGCTATAACAAACATGAGCTGCTATGTCTTGGTTCACGTTCCTCCAAAGGACCCTTCTTCTCCAAGCCCTCTTGTTCATGACCCAAATCAACCATCCTCCTCGAAATAATCTTTTAAAAACCACTTTTTCAGACAGTTTCGTAGGAGTTGGTTTAATGTCTTGTTTGAATATTCAGTTTGGTATTTATTTTGCACCCATATATAGGTGTGCTACTCGATCTTGAACTATGGTTTGCTATATCATATGCTATCTATTATGGTTTGCTATAACCTTCTGTGTTGTTGACAAAAAGGGGGAGAAATATTTGAGTCGCATGACTTCAATTTGTAGACTCCCTTTTGGATGTTTGTAGATTTTGATATTTACAGTCTATAAGTATACTGTGAGGACAAAATTTGCGCAAGATTGGTTGAAAATTTCTTATTTCTTATCTTGCATTTTTAGAGTATCTAGAAATTCTATAAGAATCACAACTTCTCATATTCAATATTCTTATAAATTACGAACTGTGATTTATTTCAAATCTTGCTAAATTCAAAGCAATTTCTATATCACATCTTGTCTAAGTTATGCTAGGAAATTTTTTTCATCATGAAAAGGGGAGATTGTCAAAGAAAATTTCCTAATTGATTTGGAAGATTGACAAAACTTTTCTTAATTATCTTTTGATTCTAATGGTAAGTTTTTCCATGTGGAAACTTTAATATGTATCATCAGCTGTTGTTTATTAGACCCAAGGACATTGTGAAGATCATACCCTTAATATTCAATCTCAACGGAAGAAGGATATGATCCGACTATGACTCATTGTGCTAACAGCAAGAAGATAGTCGTGGATTCCTTGCCTTATATATATATATTGATTGTCTGAAATGAAAATATTGAATACAAGCTTACTTATTTGGAACATCTTAATCTATCAATGGAACAATCAATTGAAGACATAGTGTTTTCCACTAGAATGACTCAAATTATGGAAACCCTTTTCTATAGTACAGACGGCAGATCCTTTGGTTCTCGACAATCCAGAAGCGGTCAAATCTTCTTCAGTATTCAAGTCCAACATGTTGATTAGACGAATGATCCTCAAAGCTTGGGTCCAACTGGTCAGCTTAGAAACTGAGGGGTATTGAAGGAAGTCGTAAGGTTGAAGGATGCTTACAGAACACTGAAGTTATGAATTCCAAAGTTCAACAAAGTCTTATCCTCAATTTTTTTATCTTTCACGAGCTATTCATTGTAATCTCTTAGAGGTCATTGAAAATGCTAGTACTACCACCTAGAGAGGGGGTGAATAGGTGTTAAAAAATTATTAAAAAAATAAATGCAAAATAAGTTATATTGCAAGCAAAGTCTGAGAATGAGTCAAAGTTCAACTAAAAGTGCCACCAGACTTTTAGAGTTTTGAGAAGTTCAGAAGAAGATTGCAATGAATACAGCTGAAAAGAGTTAAGGGAAGAGAAAATTGCACACTTCTGAAGTAAATTCAAACTCAAATAAAAATGGCTTAGATCAAGGCTACGTCCACTCTGTCACGCTGATAAACTTATGGCCGAAATTCACTAAAGTATCAATAGAGAAGTACAATGTTTGAAGTGCAAACACTTAGTGGAAGATTTCTTTTTCTTTCACTAAGTCACTCTTCTTGTGTTTTTCTCTCTTAAATACAATTTGTAAGTGCTGTCATTGAAGAACAAGTGGTTGGAAATGCCTCAAACTTTGGAATTTCAATTTTCATGCTCTATCTCAAATGGACTGAATGACCTCGTTAAATACTCCTCTACGCCTTTCTAACTATTGGCATTCTCCAGAGGAATTTTTTTATAATCAATCTGTTGGACAGAATCGATTAAGGAAATCTTGTAGCCATTTGAAGATTGAGATGAAAATCTGATAATTCCGATCGCCCATACAATAAGAATCTAGGTTTCTATAAGTGCCTGCTTTCCAAAACGGAACTTGTCTTCATGATTGATTTCATCAATTCGTGATTAATTCCATCAATGTATTTATAAAACGTAAGTGAGATTCTTCACTAGAAAGCCAGATATTAAGGATAAATCTCTACGTTCATACTGAATCCTTGTCGTAATATCAATTATCTCGAGTCTAATTATATCTTCGTTTTAGACTTGGTTTCAGTCTGGATCACGTCAGAGTGGGAAAGACTTTTGGAATAAATAAACTTGGACAAAAGTGTGCGATATAGCTAAGAAGTCTCGTATTCTTCAGAATAAGAACAAGAACAAGAAAGTTTTGTCAACTTCAAAACTCGATAGGAGTTTTCTTAACAATCTCCCCATTTTTTTATGGTGACAAGACTTTCATGCAGATTTAAGCATAATATCAAAGTTATCTTGCAAAACAACACTTTAGTAGCACATGATAATTAATAGAGATAAGAGATAGTAAACACAATAAAATCTTGCACAAAATACACATAGTCTGCATCCACAAAACACATCAATCAAAAGTCTGCATAAACCACACCAGTAAAGAAAAAATCAAACACCAGTTAGACACAATTCACCAAGTCAAAGCTTCAATCTGCATAAACTCTTCCCCTTTTTGTCAACAGAAAAAAAAGAAAATCAAATAAGCATAAATAAAAAGAGGTTAGGTTGAAAAGGATCAGGGTTGTCTAGGAACACGAACAAGTCGGAAATCTTCTAAGGTCTACTCGTTCTCCCGAAGCTTAGTTAAGCATTGATGAAAAATAGTCTCAACTTTTGCCAGATTTTGAGATGCCTACTGATTCGTAGTTTGGACTTTATCATCAATAGATTGTACCTTTCTTGTGAGAGACTATGAGGTAGTACCGAGAGCAGCATGCAACTTTTGGATTTCAAACTCCATCGTATATTGCTGTGCCTTAATCTCCAAGATGAGTTCTACTATTCGAGGATAGTTGGATTCTAGTTCTATTTGGGTACTAGCTTTTGTAAATTGTACCAGTGGAGTATCCAAAGATGAAGGAACATTGGCCTGAACATGTGAAACTTGTTGCTCCCCCTGAACATTAACTTCTTTATCTTGATCCTCAGGTGATACTTCAAGGAAATGAGATGCATAAATATCTTCAACATTTGGAGGAGATCGACTGATGCTATCACTAGTAGTTGATTCGATAAGAGGAGTTTTCTCACTTATTCCCCTTGTCTTGGTGGCTTTATTTTGAGAAATAACTTCTCATTCCTGAACTCCTTCTCTGCCAGCACAGGTTTATTTACCAGTTTCGATCTCCCCAACATCTTAAGCATCAATTTCCCTTGTATCTTTTCCTTCCTTGTTAGTGTCCTCCTGTTCCTTGTTCACATTGGCATCTCCTTCTTCATGATCTGAGTCATCATCCTCACTCTCTTTCACTTCAGTTTTTTCACCATCACTTTCTTTTACTGGTTCTTTCTCATTTTCATGCTCTTCTTCTTCCTCAAAATAAGTTATACCTCCATGATCATGTAAGGTAATAGCAGACATGGTCTCGTCTTCATTATCTTCTTTTTCTTCATCTCAGAGAAGAATAGGTCATTTTCTTTTTGGTGTTCTTGAGACGACGCTTTTCCTTTTGCACTTCTTCTCAGCAGTAGATCCTGGCTTAGCTTTGTTAGTACATTCCTTCTTTAGAAGTTTCAGGGCTCCAGGGAGATCTTTTAATCTCAAAAACTTGGATGGCAGTTGAATTTGAAAGTGTTGGAAGAGTCTGGTTACCAATGTTGTGTATGGTAGTTGTCCCTTTCCCTTCATGACATTTTTGTACATGTGCAGTAGGATTGTGTGTGAGATCCTGATTTTCAGGTTCTGTTTTCAATTGAATGAGTCGGGCTTTTCATCGACGTGCCTATAGTTTTTTTCTCTGAGCTAATCACTCACGAGATAACTAGTCTATCTAGTGAAGCCGTTAAGGAATTCTAACGCAATAGACTTGAGAATTCGACCAAATATCGACTACTCGACCATGCTAATCTGCAAGGGTCATGACGGTACCGTCAAAATAGATCAGAGACCGGAGATAGGTCAATTTGATAGAGGTATGTGATTAGTGTGTAGGTGATCCCACCGAATTGCAAAATTTATGTCGAACGGCACTAGATCGATTTTTTTGTCATTTCTGTACCCTGTGTCCATATTTGAAACCTCAAGATTGTCACAACAACCGAGATTCGCCAATGAGTCGAAAATGTACAATGTGGCTCGAAAATAATCGACCACTGGTCAATTGCACTAAAAATTCCTAAAAGCTACTCGGTAGGCTAGGTCACGCTAAAATCGTGCCCGGTTGAAATTAACCGCAAATTTAAACCCGATTTAAGAAATTGAAAGTTCTGTCATGTCACAATTCATTTTAGGAATGTCGACTCATCCTTCGAAGATTTTTCTACAAACTTGAGATTTCGACGAAAAATCAAAGTAAGGTTATTTTGAACCGGAAAAATTAGAGGATCGTTTTTTATCGCAATTTTGGCCATCAAGTTAGACTAATTGAAGAGGAAAAATCATAAGAGGGACGACGGCACCTTGGTTGAATCTTTTAGGCTTCAATTAGGCTCAATTGGAGGAGAATTGAATTGGGATTGGATGGAAATTGTCCAAATTCGTAGCCAATGGGGTGCAGCCACTTTTGGACCATTTGGGGAAGCTTCTAGGGGACGTTTGGTGCTGCAAATTGGCCATGGAAGACAGCCAAGGCTGGTGGGGGCACGCAATGACTAGAAGGGGATATTTGTGAAGACTTTTGGGCAATTGAGACCCTCCAACCTTTAGCAGTCTTCTTCTTCAACCTTGGGCCACTTTATCCATTGTTGAAGAAGCTTAGGAGCTCAAAATTATAGAGAGAAACCAGAGGGAGTCCCCCCTGCCGTCGACCGCCTCCCCTATCGCCTTCCAGCGCCGTCGCATGCCCGCATACTAGCCGCGAGCCCAGCCGCACGTCCCTGCCGTCCCGCTCGTCTTGCGTCCAGCCACCGTCTCCCGAGGCTCTTTCCAGCCTGTCGCAGGTCACCAGGCCACCGTCCAGGCTGTTGGAATCGCCACCGTCACCCGCCTCACCTCGCAGCAGCCTTGTCGTTCGGCCGTGCCCCTTTCCCGAGTCGTGCAGCCCCTTTGACCGATTCCTTCAGCCTCGAGCTGAATCAATGCTTCAGCAAAGGTTGAGGTCTTCGAGGCCCGTTTTAGGTCTCTTACGGGCCTTGGTTGGTGTCGCCGTAGGCTTGGTTGTCGCTCGCCTCCAAGTTGCCGTCTGTGACATCCTGAAATTTCAGTCCAGTTTTCAATAAAATAAATCGGGCCTTTCATCGACGCGCTTATAGTGCTATTCTCAGAGCTGATCACTCATGAGATAACTAAACTATCTAGGGAAGTCATTAAGGGATTTTAATGCAATAGACTTGAGAATTCAACCAGGAATCGACTAATCGATCATGCTCATCTGCAGAGATCATTACGACACAATTAAAAATCGATTAGAGATTAGAGATAGGTTGGTTCAACTGACATGTGTGGCTAAACGTGGGTGACGTGGGTGATTCCACCAAATTGCAAAATTCTCGTCGATTGGTACTAGATTGATTTTTCTGTCGTTTTGGTACCCTGTGTCCGTATTTGAAACCTTGAGATTTTCATGACCATCAAGAGTCGCTAATGTGTCGAAGAGGTACGTTGTGGTTTGAAAATAAGGCACTATTTGGTAGCCATCCAAACAGTGCCTAATTCTGATTTTTTGTTCCCAGAATCAGTTTGGGAAGAGAATCGCGTTTGGTAAAATTTTTGTTCCCGGGAACAGTTTTGGAAAAGAATTAAGAATAAAAAAATGTGATTCTCGGTCTGAGAATCAAAAAAAGAATCAAGGTCTTCTTCTTCCCTTCCGCCATCCCGTGACCGCTGTCCACCCCTGCCCACCGACACCCGCCGCCGCTTGTCGCCGCTGCCCGCCGCCGCTCGTCGCTGTCCGCAGCCGATTGCCGTCCGCTGGTCCGGCGAGCTTGCCGGAGGCAAGCCCAGCCACCGGCGAGGCTCGCCCAGCCCTGGTGAGGCTTGCTTGGCAACTAGTGAGGCGGCCTTGCCAGATTAGTGAGGTCGAGCCTCGGCAAGACCGGGCTCGCCGAGGTTGGGCAAGCCCCGCGATGCCCAGTCTGCCGAGGCCACCGGCGAGGCTCGCCTAGCCCCGCCGGTGGCCGGGCAAGCCTCGCCCGCCCCTGCGAGGCCGGCTGGCCATTAGCGAGGCTCAGCCTTGCTAGATCTAGCGAGGCCGAGCCTCGGTGGGGCTGGATGAGCCTTGCCGAGGGTCGGCGATGCTTCGGGGAGGTCGCCGACCCTCGTCTGGCCGGTCGCCGGTCCGACGATGGGCCACAAGTAGAAGAAGAAGAGGAATAGGAGAAAAAGGAAAAAAAAAGGAAGAAAGAAAAAAAGAAATGAAAAAAAGTAAAAAGTAAAAAATGTATTTAAAAATTAAAAGAAATTGATTTGGAATAGAATCAAAAAGCATGTTACCAAATGCAATTCTATTCCGAATAAGAAATTTTGGACAGTTATCAAATGCGTTCTTTTACTTAGAATCAGTACCCGAGAACAGAATAAAAAATAATCATTTCTTGTCAGAATTTGTTCTCGGGAACAGAATCGTTACCAAGGCCGCCATAATCGCCACCGTCACCCGCCTCACCCCGTAGCAACCTTGCCGTCCCGCCATGCCCCTTTCCTGAGCCGTGCAGCCCCTTCGACCAGTTCCTTCAGCCTCAAGCAGAATCAATGCTTCAGCAAAGGCTGAGGTCTCCGAGGCCCATTTTAGGTCTCTTATGGGCCTTGGTTGGTGTCGCCGTAGGCTAGGTTGTCGCTTGCCTCCGCGTTGCCATCTGTGACGTCATGAAATTTCAGTCCAGTTTTCAATAAAATAAATCGGGCCTTTCATCGATGCGCTTATAGTGCTATTCTCAGAGTTGATCACTCATGAGATAACTAAACTATCTAGGGAAGTCATTAAGGGATTTTAATGCAATAGACTTGAGAATTCAACCAGGAATCGACTACTCGACCGTGCTCATCTGCAGAGATCATTACGACACAATTAAAAATCTATTAGAGATTAGAGATAGGTTGGTTCAACCGACATGTGTGGCTAAATGTGGGTGACGTGGGTGATTCCACCAAATTGCAAAATTCTCATCGACCGGTACTAGATTGATTTTTCTGTCGTTTTGGTACTCTGTGTCCGAATTTGAAACCTTGAGATTTTCACGATCATCGAGAGTTGCTAATGTGTTGAAGAGGTATGCTGTGGTTTGAAAATAAGGCACTATTTGGTAGCCATCCAAATAGTGCCTAATTCTGATTTTTTGTTCCCAAAATTAGTTTGGGAACATAATGGTGTTTGGTAAAATTTTTGTTCCGGGAACAGTTTTGGACAAGAATTGAGAATAAAAAAAATGTGATTCTCGGTCTGAGAATCAAAAAAAGAATCAAGGTCATCTTCTTCCCTTCCGCCGTCCCGCGACCGCTGTCCACCCCTGCCCACCGCCGCCCGCCGCCGCTTGCTGCCGCGGGTCGCCGTTCGCCGCGGGTTCTTTGTTTGCCCGATCCGGTGAGCTCGCCGGACGCAAGCCCTGCCACCGGCGAGGCTCGCCCAGCCCTGGTGAGGCTGGGCAAGCCTCGCGTTGCCCGGCCCCGCTGAGGCCATCGGCGAGGCTCACCCATCCCCGCCGATGCCCAGCCCCGGCGAGGCCGGTAGCCAGGCAAGCCTCGCCTAGCCCCGGTAAGGCTGGCCTGGCCATTGGCAAGGCTCAGCCTCGCCAGATCTAGCGAGGCCGAGCCTTGGTGGGGCTGGGCGAGCCTTGCCCAGCTGCCAACGACGCTTGGTCTACTAGGGCCGGCCTTGCCGAGGGCCGGCGACGCTTCGGTGAGGTCGCCGACCCTCGTCTGGCCGGTCGCTGGTCCGACGACTGGCCACAAGAAGAAGAAGAAGAAGAATAGGAGAAAAAGGAAAAAAAGAAAAGAAAAAAGGAAAAAAAGAAAAAAAGAAAAAAGAAAAGAAAAAAAGTAAAAAGTAAAAAATGTATTTAAAAATTAAAAGAAATTGATTTGGAACAGAATCAATGAGCATGGTACCAAACGCAATTCTATTCCAGAATCAGAAATTTTGGACAGTTACCAAACGCGTTCTTTTACTCAGAATCAGTTCCCGGGAACAAAATAAAAAATAATCATTTCTTGTTAGAATCTGCTCTCGGGAACAGAATCGTTACCAAGCGCGCCCTAATCAACCACTGGTCAATTGTACCAAAAATTTCTAAAAGCTACTTGGTAGGCTAGGTCACGCTAAAATCACGCCAGATTGAAATAAACCGTGAATTTGAATCCGATTTCAGAAATTGAAAGTTCTGTCACGTCACATCACGAGTCATTTTAGGAACGTCGAATCATCCTCTGAAGATTTTTCTGCAAATCGAGAATTTTGGCAGAAATTCAATTCAGGGCCATTTCCGACCAGAAAATTCAGGGGACCGTTTTTTATTGCGTTTTTGGGATGCAAGTTGGTTCTATTAGCAAGGAAAAATGTCAATTTGGTCGTTGCTATGTTGGTGAAATTTATAGGACCGAAATTGACTCCAATTGAAGAGAGATTGGGTCTAAGTTGGGGGATGTGGTGTCCAAATTCGTATGCCATGGCCACCACCACCTTTGGACCATCTCAATAGCTTCTAAAGGAAGCTTTGTGGTTTTAAAATTGCTGAGGAAGCCAGCAATCTGGTGGGCCGTGGTCAAGGGGACAAAGGGGTGAGGTTGAAGCCAATTGGGACCCTTCAAGCTTTGTTGTCCCCCTTCTTCTTCCTCAACCGACCACTTTCCCCATTTCCAGCAACCTTGAAGCCTCCAAGAACCAGAGAAGTCAACCAGCAGCTCCCCCTCCACCATCGACGCCCCCTGCCACCCACCGGAGCCGCCGAGCACCCGTCGTTGCCACCGTGAGTCCCCGCGCGAACCGCGCCACTCTCGTGCGTCGTTCCGCCTCTTTCCACGTCCAGCTCATCCCCCAAACCTATCTAGCCGCCGTCGCAAGCCGTTCCCGCCGCCGTACGTCGCCGTTTGCCTCCGCCGACTTGCTGTAGCACGTCCGCCAGCTACCTTTGCTGTTTCAAGCCCAAGCCAAGCTCAAGCAACCCTCTTGACCCACCATCCAAAAACCAAACTAGCAAGAAGGCATGGGCTTCGGGGCCCATTTCCAAGCCCTTCTGGACCTCGTGGTGTAGCGCCGCTTCAAAGTTTGTTGCTCATCTCCGCCTCGCCATTATCGTGAACTCATTGGATTTCAAAACCGGTGAGTTTACTCACTAATCTACGCTTAGGGAGTTAATTATGCTTAGGGGTTGATTAGTTTAGGTTAAGCTTGGATTAGGTGGTTGGTTAGAACGGATTGGCAATTTAATTGTTCGATATTGCATGTTAGGTGGTTATAGTAGTGCAATTAGCAAGTAGATAGGTCGTATTATTTATCTAGATAGGTTTGGAAATTTTCGGGCCCGTTTTGGTATTTGATTAGGCTTTTTTGGCCTAAGTTGCATTTATGGCATTTATTTGTATTTATTTAATTAATTTTGGTATTTATTTAATTATTTAATATTTTTCGAAAATTATACTGGGATAGCCAGTGAACGGAATTTCGTGCTAATTGCAATGGTGTAGATGGTTTATTTATCCCAAAATTAGCATCCGTATTAGATGCTAATTTGTGCTATTTGAGTGATATTTGTAATTTTAGGAATTTATCCCAAAATTGAGTATTTTCAGTATTTAATCGGGAAACACTAGGCGTTGGTTTATAACGCCAAAAATATCTTTGTGGACTATATCAAATGGTGGGATTTAAAAAGAAAAGGAAAATATAGTATTTTGGCTAAAACCGATTGTAGACCCACACATGATTATTTTTATCGGGAATGATTAAAATGGTGAAATTCTCAGTTGGTGAGGACAATATACTATATCAGCCTATGGGCCTTGAATATCAGTTTAGTGTGAGCAATATATTTTATTAGCTTAGAGTGAGCATCATCGATATACTATATCAGCCTAAGGGCTTTCATATATCATCTTAGTGTAAGCAATATACCTTAGCAGCTTCTAGTGAGCATTATCGGTATACTATATCAGCTTGAGGGCTTTGATATATCAGCTTAGCACGAGCAGTATACTTTATTAGCTTTTGGTGAGCTGTATCTATTATCAGCTTTTGGCGAGCTATAGTATCTACCTTCAGCTTAGGGTGAGTAGTCCTTGATATGATCGAACTTTATAGATAGTATTGATTGGGATGATTGATAGATGGTGTTGATGATATGGAGTCGATTGGATCGATTGATTGATGACTCGATTTGATTTGATTTGAATTGAAATGATTCGTTGGATATATGAATCGTATGGACTTGCAGGAAGGAACTGAGGTAAAGATAAGTCACCTATCTCTTGTGTGCGTAAGTAACCTTTAGGCGTATTTCCTTCCTAGTTGGAGTTTAGGGGGTGAACTTGCTGAAACGTCGTCTCACTTCATTGTAGGATAACATTTACAAGTCCTTAGATGGATGTGCCACCCGAGCGTTTTGGCCAACTGAAGAAGGTTACCGAGCAGCACTCTCAGATTCCCCTCCCTAGGAGCCAAGGAGCCTGGGTCTACGAACTCGTGCGATCCGGTGTCTTGCTTGATGCGGGTCTACCCCATAAGGTACCTTATCAATTCAGATTGTGATATCATTATGGGCAAAATGGACCTAGAGAAGGCCCCCTTTTAGAGTCTGAGATTCCTAGGTCGATGCTGGAGATCGTGTTTGGCAATGGCACGATTAACCCTTCTAGTGGTTTAGTGGTAGACCCGGATCTCTCGAATCCAGAGTCCCCGGAATATTCAGTTGAAGACTCGAATGCTTAGAGGATTTGTAGCCCGCTACTTCCCCCTCTCTTTCTTCAGACCTTGTATATATCGGTTAATATTGTATATGACTTAGTTTGATATGTATATAAGTGTGTTGTGGTTTTTGAAAATTTGCGGCCCTGCTTTTCTATCCCACCTTTCAGTTGTCTTGGGATTAATTATTTTCTTCCGCATGCGCATTAAAATGAATGGGTCGGCAATGCGTCCTAGGATATCGTTATAATCAACCGCTGAGGGATGGGCACACGCTCAGAGGATCGGGGCATGACATCCCCATTTAAGTGGTACTAGAGTAGGTTAGTGGTTGGAGTGATAAGGTGCGATAAGTTTATGGGATAGTTAGTAGCAAAAGGCCTTTATTTCTTGATGGTGCATGCTTGTGATGGTTGGTAGATTGTTTGTTTGTGATCACTCAATTTCTAATTCTATGTCGAATTGGAAGGCAGGTTTCAGTAGAAAACTTGAGTCATGAGTGATAGGAGCAGAGGACTCCTAGAAAGCGTACCATAGGACATATGACTCGGGGTAGGACGCCGACGAGGGTCGGTACCCGAGGAGGTTGTGGTCGAGTGCCAGCTCAAGCTAGCGCTAATGGGGTAGCACTGCCTCCTGTTGGTGCCGGGGTAGTAGCCCTGGTGATCCCAGGTTCGAAGGGATTATGCAAGTGCTTTAAACAATGAGAGATCTGATAGGGCAGTAGGCCTAGAATCAAGCTGCCGCCACTACCGCCGTCGCTCAAGCTGCTGCTACTATTGCCGTTGCCATCGTTGCGGAGGCTGCCACCGTTGCCGCACTTGTCGAAGTTCTAGCTAGGAACATAGTTGTGGAGAAGGAGAGACCAATCCATAAGTTGGTCGAACAATTCCCAAAGCTAAATCCGCTGAGGTTCACCGGTGCTGGAGATCCAAAGACTGCATCACTTTGGATTCAAGATATGAAGAAGGCCTTTGCACTATTGATGTGCACTAAGGCAGAAAAAGTTGTCCTGGCAGTATACCAATTGGAGGGTAACGCAATGTGGCACCCCCAAAACGGCCCCCGATCCGTTAGGGTCACCACAGTTTCCTTACCTTTCCCTTGTCCTAATAACATGTCACTCTGATACCATTGAATT
This sequence comes from Eucalyptus tenuipes, assembly GCA_014182365.1. Classification (NCBI taxonomy): domain Eukaryota; kingdom Viridiplantae; phylum Streptophyta; class Magnoliopsida; order Myrtales; family Myrtaceae; genus Eucalyptus; species Eucalyptus tenuipes. The sequence continues at coordinate 9,326,100 of CM024542.1, read as the reverse complement.
ATAGTGGGTCCATATATCCTGGGGGTTTATAAATTTTTTTTTTCAATCGGTCCCAGTGCAATTCGTATAACGGAAGCATATTCGGCATCTCCCTAACCCATACTCAAACTAAATAATACAATCTAATGCACACCAACTACACCTTTATATATATATATATATATATATATATATATACACGTTAGAGCCGAAACACTTTTATTTACATACTTTGATCGGACATCAAGAGTTGGTACATCAAAAGGCCAAGGCTTTACTAAGCTCGGCTATAACCCAAAAGTACCCAACCCCACATTAGTCATGTACACCGATCCATCATCCAGTGTCGGCTATCCAAAAAGTGTCATCCTCTACCAGTCACACGCGCAATCACACCCAGCTTGGTGCATCGGCTGGTGGCGGCGACAGCATCCCCATCATGATCCTGTCGCGACAAACATGCACGGACAGGAACTCCTGGACTACGGGGCCATCAGGTAGACCCACGTCATACATAACTAAAACTCGAACACGGATGAACACTAGTCCACGAGCACCAACACAGGGGTGCTCCGATCACTCAACCTCAACATCAAACGGTAAGCCATAGAAAGTACCACGTGTGACAGGTGACAGAGGCATCTCTTAATCTGAAATGTTAGTCCCCAAAAGGGGTGAGTACAACCACTCAGCAGTAAAAGATTCCTCAAGCTTTATCAAGCATTACTATTAATATCCAGATTCAAGTATGGTAGACAAAACAAGAAATTCAACAATAGGTGTGTATCAAAATCATGAAAACTATCAATGTAATAACAATGTAGTCCTAATGTGTAGTGCAACATATCCAAGATAGACAAATCTCAATCATAGGGTCAAACAGAAACATCACGTTCCTTTCCATGCCATACACTCAGTCATATGTCCAGACCCACACACACTTATAATGGAATCTTTCATTTTTTTATTTTTTTTTCAAAAGGTTTCATCCCCGGAGGACCAATGTTTGCGTCCCTCCGGCATTCGCATCCCTCCAGGCATCATGAAAGCGTCCGGCATTCAGCCATTTAAGGCCATTGGGCATCTGGAGCGAATCACGCCTCCAGGCATCTCGTACCCCACCTGACATCACGAGGAACCTCGAGGGCCTCCCATGAAAATGGTTACCCTGGCCATTCGGAATTACGTACCGACAAGCATACCACCGGGCATCCCGAAGCTCCCGGGGAATAACCTCCGGCATTCAGCCATTTAAGGCCACCAGGCATCCACAAGGCATCGACTCACTCGATCCTCTGGGCATCCCGACTCTCGGGGTATTGTTGACCCGAGGGTTCAACGGTAACAATTTAGCATTTTAATTCACAAAACATTTTCAAATGCTAAACCAAGATGTCTCATGGACCCTCTAACACATCTCAATTTTGCACAAATATCCACAGCCAATACCATCATGTCACATAGCCATTCGAAACACCTTCACCTTCGGATACTTTTGTAAAAATTCAAGAACAGAACAGCCCGACTTTTACAATGCACAGTTCGGGTAAAAATTTTGAAATAAATACTAAATGGACTCAAAAAATTATGAAATTTTTACACGTTATCAATGAGACCTAAAGGAAAAAATTTCATGAATAACACCCAGTCAAATTCCATACATATCGAGAGTAAAAGCTTTGGTATTTCTTGCTACAGTTTCTGCAAAATTTCCAGATTTAGCATTCCTGTATGAAAATCATTTCGTCGACCAAATCTTGTCCATTTATGCTAAATTTTTTATATTTTACTCTCACAGATGTGCTCTCCAACTTTCGTTAAGCCTTCAAAATCACATTTTGGCTAGAAAATTCTAGAAAAATCGAGAAATCACCGGAGGTCATGCTGTTCTTGCGAAAACAGTTCACTAGCCTAAAGAGGACTCTTCCTATACTTTGAGTTTCGGTATCCAACTTGCATAGTCAAGATTTACAAGCACATTACACCACAATACAACCTCTTTACTTCTCAAAAATCCACCATAGCTAAATCCTTGAGTTCTCATTTCAATTTAAAAACGAAATCCACCAAAAACTTGCTCTATTCTTGCTCCAATACCTCGGCCAGCTTCATCTCCTTCATCAAAATCAACATGCAACTCCAAATTCCACATTTTCTCACATCTACCAACTCCTCACTAGATAAAACAGCAAGCAAAACATAGATTGAAGAACTTCTACTTGCCTTAAGTCCTATGCGAGCACAGCAAAACGGAGGACTCGGTGTCTCGGACGCGGCTCAGCGACGGCGAACTCGAGTGACGTCGACGGCGGCAGCTGGGTCACGGCGGAAGACAGCCTTCTTCTTCCCCTTCGCTCTCGCTTGCTCGCCCGCTCGAACTCTCTTGGTCTCACTCTCTCTTTCTCTCGATCACTCTCTCTTTCTCTCGGATTCTCTCTCTCTCGCGAGCACTCTCTCGCTCACTCCGCCCCTCTCTCTTTATCTTTCTTTGACCCTCATGATTAGCTAGTAATCATGAGGTTTGCATGGGAATGACAAGTGTAAGTTGGCTTTGGACAAATGTAATATGGCATGCAATCTTCCTCCCTTCCCCTTCTTTCGGTTGACAGCCTTGTGGGCCTCTTGGGCCGGCTTTGGGCCTGAAACTTTGGGCCAAGTTGTCCCATGTCCAATTTAAATAGCCCATAGAAAATATCAATAATAAGCCCATAATTTCTACACCACTTTAGGGCATTTTGATTTTTATAAAAATCAATTAACATTCCCATAACCAATTAACATTTTCATAGAGGGTTCGGTCCAAGAGATAAAATATCGTGGCCGATAATGTAATTGTCCATATGGCCATTCAAAGACAAATCTCCTTTCCTTAAAATTAATATTTCGGGTTGTCGAAATTCTCAGATGCCACACACAAACACCTGGTGGAGGGCCGCTGGAGGTACAGTATTTCCAGAAGGTGTAGTCCCGGTGTGGAACGCTTTCCTCAGAGCTTTCAATGACAAGTACTTTTTGGATAGTGCCCGAGAACAGAAGATGGAGGAATTTCAACGCCTCCGCCAAGGGACGATGACTGTTGACCAGTATGAGGTCAAGTTTGCGGAGCTTTCTCAATATGCTCCGAGATTGATAGAGGATCCAAAAGATAAAGCTCGAAGGTTCAGGAATAGCCTTCAACTAGAGTTGAAGAATCCCTTGGTGCCACTGGATCTAAAGGACTATCGTGAGGTGTACAATTGAGCCCAACTGATAGAAAGACGTTTGAATGAACAAGCCACCTCGTCTAGATCGAGGTTTACTTCGAATAAAGTTGGGAACCGGTATGGGAAGAGGCCCATGACCAAAGGAAGATTCCATGTTTCGCCCAATAGGAAGGGTGGAGTTGGAAGTTAGCGCCCAATCAAAATGGTGTATGTCGCTCCTGCAGAAGGTGATACGACTTCGTGCACCCAGAGAATGGGTGTTTGTTTTGAATGTGGCCAACTAGGTCACTAGGTCAGAGATTACCCCGTAAGAGGCGAGGGGGCAACATCGATTCTTGCTACCGCCGCCACCAAGCCTACATCCACTCTCTCACGCTGACAGCCTTCTGGCTGAAATTCACTAAAGTATCAATAGAGAAGTACAATGTTTTGAGTGTAAACACTAAGTGGAAAATTTCTTTTTCTTTCACTAAGTCACTCTTCTTGTGTTTTTCTCTCTTGAATGCAATTTGTAAGTGTTGTTGTTGAAGAACAATTGGCTGTAAAGGCCTCAAACTTTGGAATATCAATTTTCACGCTCTATCTCAAATGGACTAAATGACCTCCTTAAATACTCTTCTACGCCTTTCTAGCTGTTGACATTCTCCAGAGGAATTTCTTCCAATCAATCTGTTGGACAGAATCGATTAAGGAAATCTTATAGCCATTTGAAAATTGAGATGAAAATTCAATGATTCTAGTTGTCCATACAATCAGAATCTAGGTTTCCATAAGTAGATGCTTCCCAAAAAGGAACTTGTCTTCAAGATTGATTTCATCAATTCATGATTGATTCCATCAATGTATTTATAAAAGGTAAGTGAGATTCTTCACTAGAAAGCCAAATATTAAGGATAAATCTCTATAATGTTCATATTGAACTTGTCGTAAGATCAATAATCATGAGTTTGATTATATTTTCGTTCTGGACATGGTTTCAGTTTGAATCACATCAGAGTGGGAAAGACTTCTGTAATAAATAGATTTTGAGAAAAGCTTATGATATAGCTCAAAAGTCTAGTATTCTTCATAATAAGAACAAGAACAATAAAGTTTTGTCAACTTCAAAACCTAATAGGAGTTTTCTCAACAGTCGTAAGTGTGAGATGTAATAATCTCTTGCACGAGCTTGAGTAGTGAGTACTCAATCCTTGTAACCTATGATTGATTGACTATAGTGAAATCCAGCTGATAGGCTGTCAGCGTGAGCGAGCAGATGTAGGCTTGTTAAAGCCGAACCACTATAAATTTGTTGTGTGCAATATTTTCTATGCCTTAAGCTCCTATCTATATTTTGTGATAGATTTATTGCATATTGCCAAGATCTAAGCACTTTGCACGGTGTTATCGAGATGTTGTCCTATAGCAATATTATCTTAATTTTGCTTTGATTCCGCATTGTCACTTCTTCAGCCCCTCTAGGTGATAAATCTAGCCCTACCTAAATACATCCTTGGAGACAAACAATTCCAATGAACGGTATGTATGTTGACATTCTAGCAGCAAGAAGTGCAACCATGCTATCTGTGAAGAGCTTTCTCGGTGAAGCCACAACCCAGTTTCTGGGACTTCCTCCAATGAAGGAATCAAGTTGTTTAGGTAGTGGCAAGGTCGCTTCTTCATTTGCCAACATGATAACCATGGATTGCACCCCTGGCCTCTCCAAGATATTTTTGGATGAATAGATGACCGACCTGGATACATCTCTCTACTTGAGATTTGATGGAAAGTTACCTAAAGAATCAACCTTAAGTTCCAGGGCAGTGCCCTCTTTCCACAACAACCATGCCTAGGAAAGATTAACTTGAGTTGGTTGGTTGCTGAACATGATATGCGACTAGAAGCCAATATGTGAATTTGTAATGATTTGAACATCAGAAGGAATTAAGTATAAGAAGAAACAGCATTACATGTCCGAGAAAGTTGTGAAGGTGACTCGAATGGCAGAGTCCTCTATTGCTTTTGCCACTATCCATTTCCAAGAAGAGTGCTGCATAGCACATTAGATTTCATCGAGAATTTTTTATCCAAGGCATAGTCTTAGGGACCTATTGCCACTGCATCAAGCAAATCATGTCTCAATTCTCCTGATGTTTTAGAACTCATGAACTTTGGAGGTCACGAAATGAGATGAGCACTTACCAAGTGCCGATGATCCTTCTAGTTCTTGCTTCTATTTCTTCACTTGCAAAAGATTCTTGCCTACGAAGTCAGAAATTTTTGGATTTAAGTTGTCATCCAGTAAGACGTTGCCGGTTTTAAGGTCTCCGTGAATGACTTGAAGTTTTGAATCTTCGTGGAGGTAAAGATTGATGAGAAAACTCCTATTTGGTTTTGAAGTTGACAAACTTTCCTTCTCTTATTCTTATTCTTATTCTTGTTCTTGTTCTGAGAAATATTAAACTTTTGTGTTATATTGAGGAATGTTGTCAAAGTCTTTTTACATCAGAAGTCTTTCCCACTCTGACGAAGATCCAGACTAAACAAAGCCTAGAATGAAGACATAATCAGACTCGGGGTTATTGATCTTCCAACTAGGTTTCAGTATGATCAAGACATATTTGGCTTTTTGGCAGAGAATCTCACTTATCTTTTCTAAATATATTGATGAAATCAATCACGGATTGATGAAATCAATTTCGAAGACAAGTTCCTTTTTGGGAAGCATCTACTTAAGGAAACCTAGATTCTGATTGTTTGGGCGACAGGATCATTGGATTTTCACCTCAATCTTCAAACGGCTACAAAATTTCCTTAATTGATTCTGTCCAACGGATTGATTGGAAGAAATTCATCTGGAAAGTGCCAACGGTTAGAAAGGCATGGAGGAGTTAAGGAGGTCATTCGGTTCATTTGAGATAGCGTGTGAGAATTAAAATTCCAAAGTTTGAAGCCTTTCCAACTGCTTGTTCTTCATCGATAGTGCTTGCAATTGTACTCAAAAGAAAGATAAACACAAAGGAGTGACTTAGTGAGAGAAAGAAACTCTTCACTGAGTGATCGTACTCAAATCACCGTAATTCTCTTTTAATTCCATAGTGAAATCTAGCTAGAAGGCTGTCAGCGTGGGAGAGTGGACGTAGGCTTGATCTAAGCCGAACCACTATCTATTATGTGTTCAATTTTCTCTTTCCTTAACTCCTTTAATTTGGTTATTGCAATATTTTTTTGTGTCTTGCTAAACTCCAAAATATCTTATTTGAGTCTGAATTGAACTTAGAAGTCTGATATTAATCAGACATTGTTTGAGAAAATAACTTTTATTGCTTTTATTGGCCAAATTTGTCTTTACACCTATTCACCCCCCTCTTGGTGGTAATACTAGCACATTCAAAGAAGACCTAGACCAATTCCAGTGATAATGTTAAAGCGCCCTTACCATGTAATGAGAAGCGCCACTCGTGATATGTAGTTATTCAACACCCACAAAAGCTTAGCTTTTGATCCCAATAATATATATATATATATATATATATATCGATTAGCACAAGCTGTATGGGAACAATTCTATGTGCATTGAACCCTGCATTCTTCAAGGCTCATGCCAATGGCTAACCGATGGTTGATCAGATTTGGTAGTTTACAATCAGAGAGTTTGAAAAGTGCTTCTCCTGTAGAACAATTTGGGGGAAACTTTCTCAAGAAATCACTGGTCTAATTAAAGCATTTGCCACTCTTTTGGCGGCTCTGGGAGGAAACCTTGCAAGCACTCGCATCTCGAATTTCCGTAACTTTTGCAGAATTCATTGTAAACCACACAGTGCATAGCCGTCATGGGATCAGTAGAAAGCAATTGCATGATAGACTAACTAAAGCTTCCCTTCTTCCACACAAACGTTGCACCAAACCAGATGCATACATTGGTGTTCTAGTGAGGATTTCATCATTTGATGGCTGATGGTACATGGCGTAGGCATCCGTCTAGTTGTAAACCATCATTTGCCTTACAATGGGATCCACTGACATCGAGACGCCATCAACCTGGATCCCACTCCACTTCCCGATTGCAATATATTCAGATGAACCCATCGTTTAACACTTCAAATCACAGCAATCCCTGAGTGGTTAATCTGAAGGGGCAATGACCAGGGGTAGGGTCATCCACACTTTTCTAGGTGGTCAGATACCATTTAAATCTTATTCAAGTTCAACCCCAATTCCATACCTACTAAGACCGTGTTAGATGGGTACTCAAAGCTTTGCCAAGAATAGGCACCATTAGAATGTGAGCTGAATTTGAAGACCCAATGAAATCATTTGATTAGTTGAGAAGAGGGATAAGATCATCACAAATGTAATAACTTCCATACAATACTCATATAACTGCCATAACTTTTAAAAAGCGTTGACCCAAGTGCTAGAAATTTCACATGGCATGGCACTCGTGGTGAACGTTTTTAAATAATTATGAAGTGATCCATTGAAGAATTATATGGCACTCAATTGATCAAATAAAAATTATATGGCACTCAACTGAGCCAAAATATATATATATGACAATCAGTTAACTGCCGTATAAAAGTTATGGTATCCAATTGATCGGAAAAAAAAAAATGACTTTCATGTGAGCACCATACGTAAGTTATGAAATTTGTAGTGACTTTTTTCCGCTAAAAAGAACTAGATTCCCTGCATGGATGAATGTCATAACACCATTTGAATCCGTTGGTTGTCTATTAGCAATCCAAACAACTTTCTGAGGAGTGATCTTGTTTCAATGCCCAAGTATCGGTTCTTGCAGCTTCCAGGAGAGAAGAAGCCAAGCTCAAATCTTTGGCCTGAAGAGACCAACGTCTCTCCATCTTTCATAGACTAGTCGGAACTCAAAGTACTAGCTCCAGATGAGAACCCAACAATCACACGAAGATGATAAAACAATAAATGCAAGTGGCAAAAGGAGTTTTTTTTCATTTGATTGAAGACTTCAATCTTTTGTGCTCCCCACGATTAAATCCATTTTTGTTTCTGGTCATAAAAGGCCAAAGGGTCATATGAAGTCCACCTTGCAAGTTGCCGCAAGATCAAGAAGACTGCCATTAACAGTGGCACGTACACTAAGATGAGTGATGCGTCACTAATTTAGAATTTCTCCTGGTCCAAACGAAACTAGAGTCAGAGCAAGAATTTTTGCGTAATTTTTATTCTACGACTAACATCCACTTTCTTCGAGCGTGGAATTAAAGTATACAATTTCAATTTGACCTAGATGGTTCCAAGGTCATTGAACATATCCTACCATCGCTCCATTCTATATTTTCTCGAAATTCAATGCCTGATGTGCTTTCACACAATTGGATTTGTTGATATTGAATGCTGCGAATGTATTGACGTCTTGCTCATTTGTCTAACTTCATGTGTGCTGGTCAAGCTGTCTTTAGATGATGCAAATTTTGGAATGACCATTACTATGATTTCCAAGAAAGAAAGAACAATGTCATTCGTATAGTAGTCTCCATATAAAGGCTATGCCTGAATGAATCCTGCCTAGTCTATTTTCAATTACAAGCAAGGTTATTTCCCTCCCAAATTCAAAATTTTCACATTTTTGTCGACCGTTCTGTCTTCTATATTCACATTTAATACCGTCCCCTTCAGCTCAATATCAGCAGCAGAAGCTATAGCTTGCGAATAAATGCCCACACGTTTAACGAAATCAAAGAAACTGACATACAACATTACTATTATATTATGCTCCTTGAATGTCCAAAATGGTGATGACTTTGATTAAATCTCCTATATTCCTTTTACTGTTGTCTACCAAAAGCAATCCACATTCATAAGACTTCACTCTAAATCATAAAAGGCATGTGTTGGTGGCAAAGCCACCATCGAACAATCATGTCTCTAAACTGTTCGAAAGTAGCCCAGTGAGCCTCTACGAAACAAGCTACAAACTTTCTAGGTATCCTTATTTGTACTTGTCCTTTCTGCAACTTTCTCGTTGCCAACCTAAGCCTGAAAATTTAAGATCTAGAATAGCGCTCAGAAAGTGCATTGCTTGTTTTCAGGTACTTGTGAATGACTTTTAAGTATCGACTCCTCGTGGATATAGGGAAATCATGCAATTCCCGAGACAATTTCACCTTTTCAGTGACAAAGTAGGAGCTCATCCTCCGGAAGATTTGTTGGTCAATTTAGCTCCACCCCTTTTTGTCTCAAGCATGAAAGTCGCGCATACAAATTATGTCTAGGAAACAAAATCAGTTTACTAGGCCTTATGCTCTCATTCCACAAGCTAATGCCCCGTTACCATGGTGTTCACCACAGCCACAATAACAGAAGAAATGAGAACTTTTAATCGTTATCATTCTGCGGGACTCAGTCTGCTTCTGCCTTTGTTGCACAAGCAGGAGATACGCACATGGGGAGATCGCACCAATGGTTAATGTTAGGAAACAATAATAAGGGTAAAATAATCATAAGAGGGTTACTAGGGTTACTCATTTATATATATTATTGTAATCCTTTTTTGATTAAGTGAATACAATACGTAGAATACTCTCTCCTTCAACATGGTATCAGAGCGCGGTTAAAACTTCAAGAGAGTGATCCCACCACCACCACAGCCCGGTGGCGGAGGCCGTCGCTAGATCCAGACCCTCTGCCGCTGCCGCCGCAACATGCTTCTCTTCTAGACAGCGGAGGAGAAAGAACGCCCACATCGTCGTTTGGTCATCGTCTCCAAATCCAGATCTATCTACTGGTTTTCTAAGATCTGGACAAAACTACAGCATCAATCGCAAATTGGTTTGTGTTCAGCCTTTTTTTCTTGATGACGGGATTGAAAACCGATTGCATGATTTGGTCTTTGTTTGTCTTGCGATCTAGATTCTGTGTTGTTCATATATCCTGAGGATTTCAGAAGCCTTCGCTTCTACAAGGGTTTCGTTCGGTTCTACAAGGGTTTCACCCCTAAAAAAACAAATCGAAAAAAAAATTCGACTCGAACTGAGGGCATCAGAAGTTGTTTTCCAGTATACTTATATGGATTCTCATTGAAGTATATTGCTTCTTGAAGTGCTGGTTGGTATGCGCATAGTAATCTTTCCAGTGTTGGATGGTTTCCAGTCATCTTTGAAGTGTTGGTTGGTATGATTTTATGGCCTTTCCGTGAAGTATATTGACTCAGTGGTGGATCGATTGAACCCTTATTTCTGTTTGTTGTTCTGTGGCTGATTGCACAACTGGAGTTAAGTGCTTGATTATTGTGTCATTCTTATTGGGTTCGATCGATTCTTGTGTTCAACCTGCCTGGCTAATTGCATTATTGGAGTTCAGTAGAGTTAATACTGATGGCTTCTACATCATCTACTGGTTTGACGCATTTCCAATTGACATTTGTCAAGTTGGATGGCACTAACTATCCATCATGGTCTAAAGCTGTACAAGTTTATCTTACTGCAACTAGACAGCATGATTATCTTACATCTACACTTCCCTCGGATAAGAGTAAAGTAGATGATTGGATTTTTGGAGATGCAATGATCCGTACACTGTTATGGAATAGTATGGATCCGAAGATTAGCCCTCACTTCATTCAATGTAATTCTGCTAAGGAAATTTGGGACAAATGTGCTCTACTTTATTCTGGCCAAAATAATATGACACGAGTGTGTGACACATGGGAGGCCTTATTTGATCTTCAGCGTGGAGATCAGTCTCTATCTGAATATTATGCTCGTTTCACTACACTTTGCCGATAGTTAGATGCTTATCTTCTAGCTTCCAATGATCCGAATGTATTAGTCAAACGCCAGGAGGATCTTCGAGTGACACTATTTCTTAAAGCACTAGGGCCTGAATATTCCTCCCTTCGTCAGCAGATTACGTCTGAAAGCTCCCTTCCTACAATTGAGGTTTTCTCCTGAGCATTACACTCGACACCTACTGATAAGATCTCCACTACAACTTTAGAGACAAGTGCCATGATTTCTCATGGCTCTAGTGGACGTGGAGCTCGTGGTCGTGGTTATCGGGGTCATGGACATGGGTTTATTCAGAGTGGAAGTCGTGGTGGCCGTGATAGAATTCTTGGTAGCCGTGGCACTCGATATTGTAACCATTGTCGGAGGGCTGGACATACTGAAGCTTACTGCTACACGCTTCATCCAGAGCTTCGACCCACAGTTGCTGCATTTGCTGAAGTCGACGATTCCTCACCAGTTCAATCCGATCCTACTAATGTGTAGGATACAAAAGATTCGGTTACATTGACACATGCAGAATATGAGGCTTGGATTTGCTCCAAACAGGTGACAGGAACTTCAGCTCCCACTGCCACTTTAGCACATAGCTCAAAAGGTAGTTCATCCTGTTTACTTTCTACAATGTCAGACTCTTGAGTTATAGATTCTGGAGCTACTCATCATATAGCTGGTAACTCTAAATTGTTGTCTTCGTTAAATTCCACACCTCTTGGGGTCTCCAACTCTGTTACATTAGCTGATGGTTCAATTTCCCAAGTTACTGGCACTGGAGATGCCCATTTGAGTTCCTCCCTGTCTTTATCATCCGTCCTTCATCTCAAATCTCCATATAATTTGATTTCCGTTAGTTCATTAACTAAAGAGCTAAACTGTTCTGTAACCTTTTTTGCTTCTCATTGTGTTTTTCAGGATCTGAGGACTAGATAGATGATTGGTGGGGGACATGAATCGAATGGCCTATACTATCTAGACAAGAAGGTGATAGCTGAAGCAGCTCTGAAGCACACATCCACTGATGTCTATTAGATGCATTGTCGTCTTTGGTCATCCACCGCCAAACATTCTTCGACGATTGTTTCAGTCTCGAGTACGTGAGTACTTTTGAGTGTGAAGCTTGTCAGTTTGGAAAACATCATAGAGTCTCTTTTCCTTCTCGCTTTTAGAGTCATGTGTCTAGTCCCTTTGAGTTGGTTCATTAAGATATATGGGGTCCGTGTCATATTTTTGATACATCTTGTTTCCGGTACTTTGTTACATTTGTGGATGATTTTTCCCGAATGAATTGGTTGTTCCTAATAAAAGATCGTAGTGAGATTTTTCATTGCTTTCGTCAATTCTATTTTGAAGTGCTGAATCAATATAATACTTCTGTGAAAACTCTCTGATCCGATAATGCCAAAGAGTATCTTGCCGTTGCCTCTGGTTTTCAATCTTTTCTTGATTCCCATGGCATTATTCATCAAACTTCTTGTTCATATACACCACAACAAAATAGTGTAGCTGAACGTAAAAATCGTCATCTTCTTGACGTTGCTCGTTGTCTTATGTTTCACATGCATCTTAGAAAACATTTTGGGGCCATGCTTTGTTCTTACAGCCTGCTTCTTAATTAATTGGCTTCCAACTTTTGTTCTTCAGGGGGAGACACCTTTCTCTATTTTACATCCAAATCGTCCTCCCTTTGCATTACCTCTACGTGTATTTGGATGTGTTTGTTTCGTCCATTCTCTGACTCCAGGTCTTGATAAGTTGGCTCCTCGTGCTGATAAATGTGTCTTTGTTGGGTATTCTCGAACTTAAAAGGGCTATAAATGTTACAATCCTACTAGTCGCCGAGTGTTTGTATCAGCAAATGTGACATTTTTTGAAGACCAGCCATACTATAGTACTCACACAGTCTCTACAGTGTCTCCTGACACTGACAAATGTGTCTTACCAATTCCTCCACCAATCTCACTTCCTCCAGTATCGTCAACAGGATTTCAGTTTGCTAATCAAACTTACCATAGACGAGGAACAGCTCCCACTATAGAAGTACGGCCATCACCTGATTCATCTTATCCCTCATCGGTTGCTTTGCCATCCCCTGATCCTGATCCTGATCAACCCATTGCTACTTGAAAAGGTACACGATCTTGTGTTGGGCATCCTGTGGATCGTTATACACTTTATTATGGTTTGTCTAATTGTCTTCGTACTCGTCATCCTATTAGCAACTTTCTGTCTTATGATCGTTTATTTGCTACCTTCTCTACTTTTGTCTCGTCCTTGTCCTCTATTTCTGTGCCTAGCAATGTTACTGAAGCTCTTGCTCATCCTGGTTGGAGACAAGCCATGGAGGATGAAATGAAAGCACTCATTGAGAATCGCACTTGGAAGCTTACTACCCTTCCTGTGGAAAAGCAACCTGTTGGTTGTCGTTGGGTTTTCACAGTTAAGGTCCACCCTGATGGCACCGTAGATCGATTGAAGGCACGGTTAGTTGCTAAAGGATATACTCAAACATATGGTGTTGATTATGATAACACTTTTTCTCCTGTAGCCAAAATTCCATCTGTTCGTGTCTTTATTTCTCTAGCAGCGCATTTTGGATGGTTTCTACATCAATTAGACATCAAAAATGCGTTCCTACATGGTGATTTGGCTGAAAAGGTGTATATGGAGCAACCACCTGGATTTGTTGCTCAGGGGGAGAATCTGATATGTCATTTACATAAGGCATTGTATGGACTCAAGTAATCTCCTCGTGCTTGGTTTGGTAAGTTTAGTGATGCTGTTATCAAGTTTGGATTAAAGCGTTGTCGAGTAGACCATTCATTCTTCAGTTCCGTCTCCTCAGCTGGTTATATTCTTCTGGTGGTATATGTGGATGATATTATCATTACTGGCAGTGATTCAAATGGTATTCAACGACTCAAACAATTTCTGCATACACAGTTTAGTACTAAGGATATGGGATGTTTGCGGTATTTCCTAGGAATTGAGGTTGCCTACTCGCATACAGGTATAAATGCAACTCAGAGAAAATATGTTCTTGACATTCTTGATGAGGTTGGACTTGTTGGAGCAAAATCGGTTGATACTCCTATGGAACCCAATGTGAAACTTGATGCAGAAGATGGAGAATTATTACACGACCCAATGAAATATCGGAGAGTCGATGCCCTTTGGATGCCCGGTTTTATTTTGAATACATGCCCGGAGGCTTCCGCAATGCCAGGGTTGGGTGCGGAATGCCAGAAGGATGCAAACATTGGTCCTCTGGGGGGATAAAACCGTTTGAATGATTAAAACTAATGATTATATTAAGTGTGAGTGTGGTATGGTTATAGGACTAAATTGTATGACATGGAATGGGACGTGTCATAACAGTTTGGCCCCATGATCGAGACTGGTGTAACTGGACATGATGTATCTGAATCTTTTAAAATTGCATTTGCCATAGCATTAAAGGATTTCATGATTTTGATGTATATTGATCCATCGACTACCTGATTTTTTTGTCTACCATACTTGAATCTGGATATTAATAGTAATGCTTGATATAGCTTGATGAATCTTTTACTGCTGAGTGGTTGTACTCACCCCGTTTGGGGACTAACATTTCATACTAGACAAGATACCTCTGCTGCCACCGCCACCAGCAGATGGACCGAGTGGTTGGATATGGCCGCGAGGAGGAGGACAGCAGAGGAAGGAACTTTTGGACGCCGACACTGATCGATGGACTTTAAGTATATGACTGTTGCAAAAGATGTCGGTCATCTTTTGAAGTATAGCCGAGTATAGAAGACTACGGCATTTTGGTGTACCGACGAATGATGTCCATCTAGTTATGTAAATAAAAGTGTACGGCTTTAACTTATGTAAAATGTTTAGTTGGTGTGCACTGTTTTCTGAAGATAGGGAAGGGAGTTGTTGGATACGCTTCCGCCACATAAATTGCGCAAGGACCGATCTAAATGATATAAGCCCCAAGGATTGATAGACCTTCAGGTCAAGCAAGAGAATGGTAATCGAATTGTGGCGACCCTAACGGTTCGGGGGCCGACGAGGGGTGCCACACGGTAGTCGGCAGTCGGCGATCCGTGAGCAAGAATAAAAAACGAATAAATATAAAAAAGAAACTGTTGCGTTACCAAACACATTTCTATTCTTTTTCTATTCCAAGAGTAGAAATTTTGTGTAGTTACCAAACACGTTCTTTTACTCAGAAATTGTTCCCCGGAATAGAAATGGAAAAGAACTATTTCTGAAAAAAAAAAAACTCTTTCCCAGCCAAGAAGCGTTGTCATGCACACCCTAATTATCTTATTTGATAGAGAACGCCTTCCAGGAAAAAGCTCCAGAAACAAGACCAGACATGATTATTGCTTATTTTCTATTCCACATTTGGCCGATTAAATGATTTAAGTGTCTTATGTTTCTTACAGATATCGAAGAACTGGAAATTTAAGTAGAAAAATCCTATAATAGAGCGTCACGAGTTGCAACAGAAAATTCAGACAGGCATGCAATTGCATAACGAGGGCAAAAGACAACGTACAATGAGAAGGACTGAAGTTCCGGTCCAGTTGCTAATCTCTGGCATCGATATGTTCCTTCAGCCCTTGATCACACGCCCTCGACTCTAGTTACAGCAAAATTTCCATGGCCCGGCTTCAACTGCCTGCTTGAGTTCTTCTCCCTCGATCTCGATCTCGTTCACATTGAAATTTGGAGAGGTGGGATACGGCGAGAGGAAATAAGGAAGAGGGAAGATGAGAGGAGGAAGAAACCACAATATAGGTATAGAAAACCCTAGAAACCGAGAGTGCCCCTCGATTGTCGTGCTCGGCACATCTGCACCGTTCGTTTTCAAACGAGCACAGACCATCGTTGGATTATGTAAATCACCCCCAACAAAAAATAGAGCACCGAACACAAAAAAAAAAACAGAGAAAAATTTTATTTGCGTTCAAAATTTCCAAAAATTGATTCCAAAAATTGATTCCCAAATCATTGACCAGAATTACTAATCCTTCAAAGGACGAAATTTGCATTTAAATTAACGTCTTTGTTTTTTCTATATGAAAAATTACTCGATATGCAAAACAAAAAAAATAATTATCTCATGATTGCTTGATTTGCATCTATTATAGGGAAGTACAATTATCACAACCCTCGCCATGGGCAAAACGCCAAATGTTCTTATGAGGCAGAAGAACAGCCCAAGTGCCAAAACTTGGCACGGAGGGACACTTAAGTGCCAAAACTTAGGAAAGGTACACTTAAGTGCCAGTTTCGGAGTAAAGTGGAACACTTAAGTGCCACTACGGCCAAAATCCGACCAAATTGCTGACGTGGCAATTTTCCGGTGAGTTAGGTGCAAAACGGCGTTGTTTTGCTTGCGACGTGTCGACAAAATGCAAAAACGACGTCGTTTTGTGTCGATGTGTAAATAATTAATATAAAAATTAATGAAATTAAATTTAAACTTAATTTTATTTAAAATATTCTAAAAAATAAAAACTTAATATTAGAAAACCTAAAAAATGAAAAACTTAAAATTGAAAAACCTAAAAAATAAAAAAATTATAATTAAAAACCTAAAAAGTAAAAAACTTATAATTAAAAAACCTAAAAAATTAAAAAACTTAAAATTAAAAAACCTAAAAAATAAAAAACTTAAAATTGAAAAACCTAAAAAATAAAAAACTTAAAATTGAAAAACCTAAACAATAAAAAATTATAATTAAAAAACCTAAAAAATTAAAAAAATTAAAATTAAAAACCTAAAAATAAAAACTTATAATTAAAAAACATAAAATTTTAAAAAAAGGGGGAGGGGAGCCCTCGCCCTAGATTTGGGCGAGGGCTCGCGGGCCCTTGCCGCCGGTCGACCGGGGGCCGGTGACCCCGCCGACCCTCCCCCTCCATCGCCGGCCCTTCCCGGTGGCGGCGAGGGCTCGGCCCCCTACCCCCCTTCGGCTCCCCACCCCTTGTTTTTTTAATTTTAAGTTTTTTAATTATAATTTTTTTAGGTTTTTTAATTTTAAGTTTTTTATTTTTTAGGTTTTTAATTTTAAGTTTTTTTTATTTTTTAGGTTTTTAATTTTAAGTTTTTTATTTTTAGGTTTTTTAATTATAAGTTTTTTATTTTTAGGTTTTTCAATTTTAAGTTTTTTATTTTTTAGGTTTTTCAATTTTAAGTTTTTTATTTTTTAGGTTTTTCAATTTTAAGTTGTTTATTTTTTAGGTTTTTTAATTATAAGTTTTTTTTTTTTTTTCAATTTTAAGTTGTTTATTTTTTAGGTTTTTTAATTATAAGTTTTTTTTTTAGGTTTTTCAATTTTAAGTTTTTATTTTTAAGGCTTTTCAATTTTAGGTTTTTTAATTTTAAGTTTTTCATTTTTTAGAATATTTTAAATAAAATTACGTTTAAATTTAATTCAATTAATTTTTATATTAATTATTTACATATCGACACAAAACGACGTCGTTTTTGCATTTTCTCGCCACATCGGCTAGCTAAACGATGCCGTTTTGTGCTCAACTCGCCGGAAAATGTCCACGTCAGTAATTTGGCCGGAGTGTTCTACTTTACTCCGAAACTGGCACTTAAGTGTACCTTTCCGAAGTTTTGGCACTCAAGTGTCCCTTCGTGCCAAGTTTTGGCACTCCAGGTGTCCCAAACTCGTGCTCATGATATGAGTTAACATATGCCCATGGGAACACAAACAATTTCTCTTGCAAGATGACGCTTACGCTTGACTACGATTCACTCGAGCCCTATCGATCGCAAATTGTTTCCCTAGTCAATCATGAACATAAGATTTTATTCATAAGTTGTCACTAACCCATATTGGGCCGATTTAAGGAAAATTAAATCGCAGCAGGTTATTTTATTTCCTCTAACCAGAATTTTCGAGTGGGGACTTGGAAATAGGGAATACATATCAAAGAAAGTTTTAACTTTTGGAATTAGGGTATGTGCTTTTCTTTGATACATTGTGATTAGTATCAATGGTAAATTACTTCAAGGTACGTAAAGAGAGGGATTCAAACCCTTGGTAAACAAAAGCTTACATAGCATTACCAATGTTATGCCTTGAACCCACTGGCCATCTTTCATACATAATGATATGTCTCAACAGCTGAAGGAATACTCAATCATTCATTTGGTACTTTTTTATTCACATCGGAAATATATCACATCATGGCAAAATGAGGTTTCGTAGTTTAACGAATCTTCGAATTATTTGATGGGATACTTAGTAGATTGGTGACTTATCGAAGTAGTGAAATCTGAAACCTTCCTATTCTAGGATCTCTTTCTTGCTTGGTTAATCACTTGAATAACATGATCCCCAAAAGAAATCATCTGATAAATATAGTAATTAGCTACTGATCAAATGCACTTCGCGGATGAATTCATCAAAACCTTTACCATTAAAAATGATCGTCCAACCTCGAGTTTTTAAACAAAAGTCAGATTCGTAAGAAGACTAGAAAGGAGATTTTCCACAATTGCATCTTGTGTAGATTCGACATTTGATGTAAACTTAATAGGCTCATGACAAAGAAGGGCAAGTATCTCTAGTTTTTTCACCCGGAAGTGAAATTGGAGCTTCAACTCTTACTTTGTCATCATAACCATTTGATTTTGATGTGGTTTTGTATGCTGATTCAACCATGAATTGTCATTCTTTCTTTCACTCGTTCAATGTCAAATACACAAAATGCCAGCCGCAGCCTCGTACTTCCGAGACCTCACCAAACCACGACGACACTCACCTAGGACCTCAAGCAAGTAAATTGCCTTCCTTTTTATGTTACGTAGGTTGATTGCCATGTGGGGAGGTTGATTCCTCAGATTTTAGTCATCTTGGTTGATTTCGTACATAGTTGCTGAAGTACTGAATGTTGAGATTTATGCTGCTTTGAGCTTAAATGGCACGAGTCGAGGACAAATCCGAGGATACGGCTATTTTTGGTTCGGTTTACTGTAGACTGTACTTTTTCCAATTTTATACTGGTTTTATGTGGTATGAGTTTTGTGAGGGTTTCTTCAAAAAAGTTTCTCATTATACTTTGTTCTATAACATACTTTAATTTCAGATTTTTTGGACTTCGTATGTTCAAAATATATTTAAAAAACTAAAGAGGGTTTGAAACAGTTTTCTCAGATTTTTACTGACCTTTACTCAGTTTTTATTTTCGACAAAATTTTCAACAAAAGATTTGGAAAAATGTTCTACAAGAAAATTTTTAGACCACATCTTAAACTATAATGTGTAATTCTTTTCATCATTTTTGGAACTCATTAAAACTTGCAAAATGCCTATTTTTGGATTTGTTTTAGTTTAGAAATTCGACCCTATTTTCACTGGACTTATTTGAAATATTGAGAGCTGTACAAGCTAAACCAGATTTTGATATCTTCATGAAAAATGTTCTTGAGAGTCTTGACTTCGTGATTTTTCAAGTTGATTTACTTGACAATTGCCATTGATTTCTAAAGGTAGGCGAACTGCTCTTTTTCAGGTTTACTTTGGATTTTGAATAAATCCTTTCTTAACTTGTCTTTAAATTTGGTATTGCCAACCAATTTTTTACACTATTTTTCTAGCTTACAAATCGTCGAAAGATTGTTGATGTTAAAGTTGATTCAATTTCTATGCATTAGCACAGTGGGTGGTATGTTAAATTGAATTATTAAATTGTTGCACCATAGAATGAGTGTGTGATTTGAAAATGCTGTCGATTCTTCGGACGACGATGCACCGGGTTGTAGTAGGGATGCCTGAGGGGTGTAAGACGATTCCCTCGGAGGCTTGAGGGTGTAACACGATTCTCCAGATGTCCTCGCAACACCATGGGTGTGAGATGCTTGGAAGGGTAAATGGGTTCCTTCCGATGCCTGAGGGGTGTAACATGGTTCCCGTAGATGTCCTCACGATGTCAGATGGGTGCGAGATATCCAGGTGGTGACGGGGTTCCTCGAAAGACGGTGGCAGTCAATTCATTGTAAATATGATCAATTGCACTTCTAGATTTCATTCAAGCTTTCTTGGGTTCTTGTTTTCCCGCAAAGCGTACTAGACACCCAATGGCTTTCATGCATTATAGAAATGAGGGACTTTTGACTTGACGCGAACCTAGCACAACCTAAACTCTTAACAAAGCGCACTAGGACACCCGACAGCTTTCATGGAGGACTGATGGGACCAAAGATCACTCAAACTAGTCAATCGTAAGCTTTGACCTGACATCCTACAAAAACAGAGCATACATGACCATAGAAGACCTACCTAGTTTGGTGGGGTCCTACGGTGGACGTTGGCTAATGACGGGCCCTCCTGAGCTCTCTCTCTCTCTCCCTCCCTCCCTCTCTCTCTCTCTCTCTACCAAAAACCCCCCTTAAATGAGCGAGCCCCCTCACTTTTAAGGGCGAGCAGTAGGCGCGCATGGCTTCTGCCACCGCCAGATTGCCCATTGGCCTGATCCTGACCCACAAATCACGTCGCCACCTGCCCCCCTCACAATCCTCTACCTCATCTACTTGTACTGTTCTTTTCTACCTTCTTTTCTACAAACGCGTGACCACCATAAGGGGTAAGAGGACCTTTGCACGAGCGAGGCTGAAGTAAAAGGAGATGGGTTAGCCCAAGCACGAAAAGAAGAAGGTGTTGGGCTTGGGGAAAAGAAAAGTTAAAATAGGCCAGGCCAACCGAGCCAAAAAACAAAAGAAGAGAAAATGAAAGAAGGTTAGGCCGGTCTTGTGCAGGCCCAGTTTCATCCCTCCTCTTTTTTCTTTTTTTATTTAATGGTAATTTTTTTCATTTTTTAATATATTTTTTAATGATTAACACTAATAATGCAACATTGTCTACATGCCCTATTTTAATGAAAACATATGCGATGCATTTTAATGAAAATTATTTATTTTTCTTTTCTTTTAATTAACTAATTTTTTAATGATTAATTTTTTTAATTTTTTAATTAATACTAGTGATGCTAATGCTCCTAACGTCTATATCTGATGCAATTTAATGAAAATTAATTTTTATTTATGGGTTAAAATTAATTCTTTAATTTTCTACGTGATAAAGCTCTTAATAATATGGCCCAATTTAGGTTTCAATAGTATATCATATCACGTTACTCTTATGTCAATTGGCATGTGTTTCTTTAAGGCTGAAAATGAAATTCAAATTCTATGTGGTAATATCTGAAAATTGAAGAATCTTAGCAGTCATTAGTTTCTTATTGAAGATAGACAACTGAGTTTTAAATTAAGTAAAATCTTTTTAAGTCTAAATGATCAGTCCTATCAAACTTGCCTAATCTAATTGAATATTGGAGATTTTAGTGTTAGAACTTAACTACGGCCATTTGTCGTGACCTTACCTCAAGTGCTTCAATTATTCAGCTAATGGATTATTAAGCCTATACTTAACTCGAGCTCTCCCAGCCCTATATCAATTTGCAACTTAGGTTCAAGTGATTTAACATGCGAATGATTTTTGTCAAGGAATCACCACGAATCAATTTTTTGTGTGTCAATTAGATACCCAAGTATGGGAGAATTGATTTACTTCTACGAGCTAGAGATTACGAATTTGAGGACTTGGGCGAGGTTACTCTAACGCTCTTTCAATACATTAATGAAACACCCAACAATCAAAACAACAAACAAATTGCAAAGATATAAAAGAAGTACTTACTTTAAAGCAACGCGAGCATTTGTAATATAAATTAGAATAATCACAAATTCAACCTAGATCTATGTTTCTAATTAACACAATTACATACAAGTTTTTTTGGGGTAGTATATCTAATTGGAGAGAGGTAGCGCCCTACTTGGTCAAGAAGCATTAATTGTTGGATATCTTTATGCTCCAAGTTTCCAACTAGGTCCTAGGATAGGTTGGACACTTCATCTTGCTCATTGAATGACTAAATTCCAAGAGATATCAATGTGAACTTATCTTGAGTTCGAAGTTTGAACTTGACTTGCCTTCTCTCTCTGTTACTCTTGGGTGCGTGACCATTTCCTTAAGGGCTCCAAAGTCCACATTTCACACTTAGGTATTTAGGGTATGATTAGGCCTAGGCTACAGGGACACCCTTTGCACCCCATCATTTAATGCGTTCACATTAATTCACATTTGTTCACACTTATTTTTCTAAGAAAGTTTGACTAGTCCAAGCTTCATACTTGTTTCTAAGGCTAAGGCCTAACGTACCATGTGTCCA
Organism: Eucalyptus tenuipes; assembly: GCA_014182365.1. Taxonomy (NCBI): domain Eukaryota; kingdom Viridiplantae; phylum Streptophyta; class Magnoliopsida; order Myrtales; family Myrtaceae; genus Eucalyptus; species Eucalyptus tenuipes. Next base: position 9,303,932 of record CM024542.1, on the reverse strand, counting down.
TCTCAGTCGATGCTCCTTAATTAACTACAAGACGAGGGCATTAAATACAACTTGGAATATCTCAGTTTTGAAGGCTTTATCATCAGGTAGAGACTAATCAAGTTTGACCACAATCGACTATCTCATTTGGCCCGAGATTCGTGCCTAAGACATGATCGGAGTAAGCGGACACAACCGGGTTTAACCAGTGAAACCAAGTTCGGACTTCTCTTTTACCATGTAAAGAGCTCGAAGTTGAGGATGTTACAATATGCAAAGTAATCTTTTTGTATTTATCAAGGTAAGGAAAGTAGGTGAAGTAATATAATCACCTAAATCACAAAATATCATAAAATCGCTAAAGATATCATCCACAATTCAAATTAGGACAATATTTAATCAACTTGATTATTTCACTAATAAAATCGATAAGTTGATCTCAATCCTTAAAGATCATAACATCAATTTTTAAGACTCCCGTGCGATTAATTATTCCATCCAAAGCAACAAAAAATCAATGTGTGGTTATGGATGAGGAAAAAAATCCTAATGAATATTACCTATTACTCAAATGTGCATATTAGATATCAAATAGTCAAATTAAGCAGAAGATTCATAGTTACCATATGGCTTTGTTGCTAGATTCACGCTTTGGAGCTTCGTTCATGGAAGATAGCAGTGGAAAATGTCCCCCTCCCCCGAGGAACATATTAATATGATAAAATATCAATTCATTAAAAAAATAAAATAGAATCAGTTATGTTCAAAACATAATATCCATTAAGACAAAATGGACATATTACAATCCCGAGATAGGGAATTTAGCGGTATGTTGTATCATACGATCCATATGTTACAAGGAATTTGTTTGTTTAGTGCTGAAAATGAAATGAAAATCCTGTTTGGTAATGAAAATTGAATAAAGAACCTTAGCGGTGATTAGTTTCTTAACGAAGATAGACAATTGAGCAATGTCAGAGTATTAGAATATTTTAGTCACATAAATGGGAAGATTTTTATTTTTTGTCATTTTTTTTTTACATTGAACCAATTAGGTGATCCTTTTTTTTTATTGAATATTCAAACTGGGTTTTGAATTAAGTTGAATCTTTGATGTCTAAATGAATCAGTCCTATCAAACCTGTCTAATCTAATTGAATATTGGAGATTTTAATCTTACAAACTTAATTATGTCCAAATGGTACTAGGAAAGGACACATATTTTAGTTTGACCCGGAAGTTTCCAATTTTTTTTATTATGTCGTGTGATCATTGCGTTTTTTATTTCCTTAAGGCGTGATACAACCTGCAATGTGTTTTTTTATTAAGTCTAAATGGTTCAATGCTACAAATCATCGACATCTAGCTTAAAGGCTAGGCTTCCACTTTTTCTCTAGTTAAATTGGTTTTTGAGGTGCAAATCATCCTACTTACAACTACATTCCCAATGAAGACTCGGTCATGTCATCCCCAGGTCGCGGTTTTCACGTAATGCTTTGGCTGCATAAACTACTTCGCTTCAGTGTTCCATCTCTTGGGTTTGCATTTGATACTATCATAGTGGTCAGTGGCTGGCGAGGGCTGGCAAGCCCTCACCCAGTGGCCAGCGAGGGCTTGCAAGCCCTCACCTAGTGGCCAGCGATCGTCGCTGGTGGCCCCTTTTTGGCCATTAACAATAAAAAAGAGAATGAAAGAAAAAATAATAAAAAATTCAGAAAATTCAAATTAAAAATTTTCCAGCTGTAGACGGTCAGCATCCACGTCAAAAAGGAGAAAGACTCAACCTGAGAAAGGTTAGTCTGAGACTTTTATGCAAAGGCTGACTGAAGAATCATCTAAGGGTTTTTGTCATGCCTCGATCCTCGAGCGCATGCCCATCCCTCGGTGGTCGATAAATTTGCAATGTCCCAGGACGCGTCGTCGACCCATTCATTTTAATGCGCATGCAGAAGTGAAACAAAACCCCTGACAACAAACAACATAGGATAGAAAAGCAGGAAACAATTCACAACCAAAACATGTTTTTATAAAAACCCCGATTTATATACAACACTAGGCTATAGACAAAAGCCTACTCAAACAGAAAAGCCTACAAGTCCTCTAGGCACATGAATCCCAAACTGAAAACTCCGAGGTCTCCTGGGGACTTGGGTCCACCACCTGACTAGCAAGAGGGTCAGCTGTACCCTCACCATGAGCGACATCTATTACCGCAGCTGGGACATCAGAATCCTATAAAGGACCCTCTCTATGTTCATTGAGCCTGCGACGATGCCACACCCTAAATTGATGGGGTACCCTCTGAGGTAAACCCTCATCAACCCAGACGGTGGTCATCACAAGTTCATAGACCCAAACCTTGTGGCCCCCAGGAACAGGGAAATGAGTAACCAGCTCGAAAATCCTCCTGGGCTGCCCAAAACGTTCCGGAGGAACCGCCATCTAAGGATCTGAAAAGTTTGAGCCCACGACAGGGTGAGACAATGTCTAAGCAAGTTCACCCCCTAAACTCCGACTAGGAAGGAAATACGCCTAGAGGTAGTCTATGCACACAAGTTAGAAGAGTTACCTCGCCTCAATTCCTTTCTACATGTCAGTACAATTTAAATACCCAATCAATACAATTCAATCCACCGATCAATCAATGCAATCAATCATTGCTCACACAAGCATGAACTACCGACACACATTGATCCTCTAGCGTAGCCAGGGATTACTGCTCTCACAAGCTGATATGATTTACTGCTCACACAAGCTGAGATACACTATTACTCACACAAGCTGACTTACACGTTATTGCTCACACAAGCTGCCATTGATCACTGCTCACACAAGCTGACTTCTATCAATGCTCTCACAAGCTGACGATTCAATGCTCACACAAGCTGACAGATCATTACTCACACAAGCTGACAGATCATTGCTCACACAAGCTGACATGTATAATTGCTCTCACAAGCTGTTATGGTACTTAAAAACCATTTTCGGTGTCAAAACCCGACACTCGGTATTTTCTGAACAAAATACCAAAATTACACAATTTTGGGATAAATACCCAAAATTTCAATTTCCACTCAATTTGCACAATATAGCATTCAATTGTAGAAACTAAACACACCATTGCTATTAGCACGAAATTCCGGTCACCAACTATCCTGGTATAATTTTCGGAAAATAATTAAATAATTAAATAAGTACAATTAATTACCAAAAATACCAACTTAGGTCGGAAATGTCTAATTAACTGCCCAAACGTGCCGGGAAAATTTCCGAACCTATATAGATAAATTGTACAATCTCTCTAGTCTCTAATTAGTCTATTCTAACCACCTAACATGCACAATTGAATAATTAAATCACTAATCCATTCTAACTAACCACCTAATACATGCTTAACCTAAACTAATCACCCCTTAAGTGTCATTAACTCCATAAGCAGAGTTTAGAGAGTAAACTCATCGGTTTAGCAACCCGATGAGTCCACAACGATGGCAACACGGAGGCGGGTAACAACCGAGCCTACGGCGACACCAAGCGGAGACCGGACGAGCCTGAAATCGGGCCTCGAAGTCCAAAACTCCTTACTGGTCTTCGGTTATGCTTTGGACCGAAGGAGACGGAACTAGCAGTTGAAATGGCAAGGAAGGACTGGCGGAGGCTGCAGCTGGCCAGGCGGAGGCGGATGGTGGCTGGAACGGCGGCGAATGGTGGCTTGGGGAGGTCAACGGTGGCCTAAGGCGGCTCGGGGGACGCGGCTGGGCGCAATAGGAGGCGCGGGATAGCGGGATGAGCAGGCGGGCTGGCGCGCGGCGCGACGGCAAGCGACGGTCGTGCGATGGTGGCAGGCGGCTTCGGGCGAGAGGTCGACGGCTCGGGGAGGTGCTACTCTGTTTTCCTCTGGTTTTTAGAGCTCCCAAAGTGATCAACAATGGATAAAGGTGGCTAGAATGAAGAAAATGAAGGTGCTAGAGATGGGGGGTCCCATTTTGGCCTCAAAAGTCTTCTCTTCTCATCCAAATTCACTCATGGCAAGGGCCCATCAGTTTGCTGTCATCCAAAGCAAATTTGGTGCACAAAATTCCCCCTAGAAGCATCCCAAGTGGTCCAAAATGTTGATGGACCCTTGGCCTACGAATTTTGGGCCAATTTCCCCAAGTTAAATCAATTCTCCTTCAATTGGATCCAATTTGATGTCCATAAATCCCACCAAGGTGCCATCATCAATCTCAACATTTTTCCTCATCAATTTGTCCAACTTGAATCCCAAAAACGAGACCAAAAATGGCCTTCGGATTTTTTGGTCCAAAATACCCTTACTTTGAAAATTTGCCGAAAATCCCGATTTGCCGAAAAATCTTCGGAGGATGAGTCGAAGGTCCTAAAAAGACTCGTGACATGACAGAACTTTCAATTTCTAAAATCGGGTTCAAATTCGCTGTTAATTCAATCTGGCGCGATTTTAGCGTAACCTAATATACCAAGTAGCTTTTAGGATTTTTTAGTGCAATTGACCCGCGGTTGATTATTTTCAAGCCACAACATACATTTTCGACACATTGGCAACTCTAGTTGTCGTGAAAATCTCGAGATTTCAAATACGGACATAGGGTACCATAACGATAGAAAAATCATTCTAGTGCCGATCGGCAAGAATTTTGCAATTAAATGGAATCACCCACACACTAATCACATACCTCTGTCAAATCGACCTATCTCCTATCTCTAATCGATTTTTAACTGTGTCGTAATGACCCTTGCAAATTAGCACGGTCGAACAGTCGATTCCTGGTCGAATTCTCAAGTATATTGCGTTAAAAACCTCTTAACGGCTTCACCTGATAGACTAGTTATCCCGTGAGTGATTAGTTCAGGGAAAAGAACTATAGGCGCGTCGATGAAAAGCCCAACTTATTCAATTGATGACAGAACCTAAAATTCAGGATGTCACAGTTTTGGCTTTGAGCAGTTAGATTATTAGGAAGAAGACCTGGACAACTTGATCGATGAGAATGTGCAAGGAAATTAGGATAGGGAGGATCCTGTGTGACATCCTGAAAATTCAGTTTTGTTTTCAATTGAATGAGTTGAGCTTTTCATCGACGCGACTATAGTGCTCTTCTCTGAGATGGCCACTCATGAGATAACTAGCCTATCAAGTGAAGCCGTTAAGGGATTTTAAACGCAATAAACTTGAAAATTCGACTAGGAATTGACTGCTCGACCGTGCTAATCTGCAAGGGTTATTACAGCACAGTTAAAAATCGATCAGAGATAAGAGATAGGTCGGTTTGACTGAGATGTGTGGCTAAACATGGGTGATTCCACTAATTTGCAAAATTCTCGTTGATTGGCACTAGACTGATTTTTCTGTTGTTTTGGCGCCCTGTGTCCATATTTGAAATCTTGAGATATTTACGACAACCGAGAGTCGCCAATGTGTTGAAGAGATACTTGTGGCTCGAAGAAAATCGACCACAGGTCAATTGCACCAAAAATTCCTAAAAGCTACCTGGTAGGTTAGGTCACACTAAAATCACGTCAAATTGAAATTAATTGCGAATTTGAACCCGATTTCAAAATTGAAAGCCCTATCATGTCATGAGTTATTTTGAGGAACGTCCACTCATATTTGAAGGAATTTTCGGCAAGTTCGGGATTTTTATGGAAAATCGATTCGGACGATTCGAAAAACGAATGGAAATTCGGGTTGGCCAAATTGAAGGGATTTTTAGCCTCCTGTGTGAACTACATGGTGAAAGGAAATTGTGTGGGCTTTTTCTTTAACAAAATTGGACATCAATCGGAGAGAATTGTTAAGAAATCGGATTTTGGGAAAAAGTAAATAGAATAGGGAATTGAGGGAAATGGCCATTTTTGCTGCCCGAGACTTGTTATGTGGGGAAATTATGGCGCAAGAGAGCAAATGAGGATCAAATATTTTAGCATGAAGATTTTTGGGGACCAATTTGGATTAAATGAGAGCTTATGGGACCAAGATCGGTGAGTATAGAAAGTTTTATTAAACTTCCCCCTTCCTTTGGTTCCCCTCTCTCTCACGTCTCTCGCGTGCCTCTCTCTCCGCACGTCACTCTCTCTCCTCCCTCTCTTCTCGATCAAGGCTGCCAGCTGCCCTTGACGCCTTGGATTTTTCTGCTTTGCTTTTTAGCTTCCTTCCCTTCAAAACCCCATCCCCACTGACCCTTCTCTCTCTCTCTGTTTATTCTTCTTTCATCCGGTCAAAGAAGCCAGCTATCCCTTATCCTTTCCCCTTTTCTACTTTTCCTTTTTTCTTGTTTTGATTTGCTTGTTCGGCCAAAGACACTGCTTCTCTCTCTCCTCCATTCTTCACACGAACATTTGCTCCACCGAACCCTTTCATTCTCCATTTTCGCTCCACCGAATTTCCCCTGCAGTGCCACATGTCCTCCACCCCCACCAACGAACTCCTTCCCACGTTTCATCCCTCTCGGTCTTTGCTATGATCGACCAACTCCTTTCCTCTCTCTTGCTTCCCTCTGCCACTCGTCCAACAACCAATCGAGTAGCTTTTGCACGGCCAACTCCCTTGAAGTCGAACCAGCAGCCCCGCACGGTGGTTTGTTCAGCCCAACTCAGCCCTTCCAGCGTTCACAAGCTCAACTGTCCGTGTTCCTTCGAGTTTCAGCCACTGAGCTCCCTTCGAAGACGCAACTTAGCCGAGCCCAGCAGCTCAACCCCCTTCGAACCAGAACCGGACAGCAACCGTGAAGCTTTGCGAGCGATTTCGGCCCGTTCCGGGCCCCCATCAACGCCGCCACTTTGGTGTTTGTCGATCCTCGTCGCGTCCCCGTCGTTTTGGTCCGAGCGGATTGCAAATCAAGTGAGTTTAACTCACTAATCCCTACTTAGTAAGTTAATGACACTTAAGGGTTCATTAGTTTATGTTAAGTATGGATTAGGTGGATAGTTAGAGTAGATTAGCAATTTAATTAACCGTTATTGCATGTCAGGTGGTTAGTTTAGTGCAATTAGAGCCTAGACAAGCTCTAGTATTTATCTAGAGTAATTCGGAAATTTTCCGGGTCTGTCTCGACTTTTAATTAGGCTTTTCGGGCCTAAGTCCTATTTATTTGCATTTAATAATTAATTTCCGTAATTATTTAATTAGTTTTTTATTTTCTAGATTAGCAATATTTGGCTGTTATTTAGTGCAAATTGAGTGTGATTGGCAAATTTTGGGTATTTATCCCAAAATTTATTATTTTCAGTATTTAATTAGAAAATTACCGGGCATCGGTTTACAGCGCCAAAAATGTTTTTATCGACTATATAAATGGTGGGATTTTTGAAAGTAAGGATATTATATTTTTGGTTGAGGCCGACCGTGTACCCATACACGATTATTTTATCGGGTATTTTTAACCCGAGGAAAATAGGCCAAGATATTATGTTAATTGAAGAATTTAATTGTGAAATACAATGTCTTTGGCCGTAGGTAATTAATCGCGTGATGGTTTATAGTCGTAATATGATGAGTATTGAAAGTTGTTGGGCATGATGTTCTGAGTTAGATCAAGAAAACTGCCAAAGTATGGCCGTGCCCGCTGGGCCATAATTTTCCGCAAAACTTGGAATTGGCCGTGCCCGTTGGGCCATAATCAACCTCCGATGTATGGCCGTGCTCGTTGGGCCGTAATTAACCGCCGAAGTATGGCTGTACTCGTTGGGCCGTAATTAACCGCTGGAATATGGTTGTGCCTGTTGGGCCGTAATTTACCTCCGAACTTGGATCCGGCTGTGCCCTTTGTGCCATAATTCACCGTTGAACATTTAGTAGGCCGTGCCCGTTGGGCCGTAATCAATAGTTGGAGTGAGTAGTTGTAATGACCGGGTGACGGTCTTGCTGACATGGAATCGACTAGGTCGATTGATCGATGATTCGATCCGAGTTAATGATTTCATTGTTGATGTGATTCGATGAATTACATATTGTATTGATTTGATTGATTATGCATGGAAATTTGAAATTCTGATGAATATTCGGATTTTGTTAAATGCAGAAGCAATTTAAAAATCAAGTGAATAAAAGGCAAGAATTTTTACAGAACGGAAGAAATCTTAGCAAAATCGAGCTGATTGCGAAATCACGCTCTGATTTACAGTTTTGATTTAATGCGACAGAAGATGGAAAATCGGAAAATACCATACAAAGCGGCTGTCAGGAATCACTATAAAAGAGAGCTGCATTTTTCGTGACTAGGGGGGATTTTCGAAAATTGAGAGCAAAATTTGGAGAGTGAAAAATTTTCGTGAGAAAATTAAAAAAAAAAAAGAGAGAAAAAAAAGAGAGAAAGAAAAGAGGGGATTTGACCGGTTTAGCAGAAGGGCAAGAAAGGGGGGGAACGTGCGAGAGAGAGAGAGAGAGAGAGAAGAAGAAAAGGGAAAAGTAGCACAATAAATGGGGGATTGTTCATCGTCTCTTCCACCCTCGCCGCTCGTGTCTGCAACCGATTGCTGGATCTTCCTCAACCGCGCCGCACTGCCGTGCCCGCACCCCACCACATCCGCCTCGCTCGCAGCGACCGTGCCTGATGCTCAACGACCGCACCTCACTCGCTCCTGCATTGCCCTTCGCCTCCGCACTGCTCGCCATCGTCCGTAGCCACCGCGCCACTGCCTCTGCAACTCCCTCCCGATCGGCCGATCTCCCTCGCCGCACGAAGCCCGCCGTCGTTATCGCCTGTTACCGTCACTCCAAGTACCCCCCCGCGACGCGCGGGCCGCTCCGCCAGCTCTACACCCAATCGCTCCACCCACAATGACCCTGTGACCACCACCTCGCTTGTAGCTCGTCGCCGACGCCTGAGTTGCTCTGCTGTGCCGCGACCCCATCCCTCTACTCGCCGGACCCCGAGTCGACTCACCGGCCCACGACCCAGTGTCTATTGTACCCAACAAGACGCCGGCCCCCGACGCCGACCACGAAGTTCTGCTCCATCACGCACCTGCAACGCAACACTGACGCCTGTGCCACCGCTGCTCCGCGCCCTCGTCGTGCAGCAAGCCACCAGCGTCGCCATGCTGCCGCCGTCCAAGCCCCGTGCCGCTCGTCACCTACTCGAGACACGACCTCCACCGTGCTAGCACCACCCTCTTGCGTTGCCAACAGCTCGTGAGCACCTGCGCCTGCCGATCCGCCACCGCCGCTGCTCCGAGCTCGAGCCGCACACCGCTACTGCCCCGTCGACGCCTGCTGCACTCCTCGCCGCCCCGCGTCGCCGCTCCTCACCCGCGACCTCCTGCTCGCCCGCCACCGCACCGGAGCGCCGCCCGATCTACTCGCACCCTTGTTGCCCAAGTCCTGCGCCAAGCTCCGTCGGTTGTCTCCCTCGCCCGTGTCAACGCTGCTGCCCTCTCCATTAGGTAGCTTATTTTATTTTTCCTTTATTTTATGTTACTTTATTTTTTATTTTTATTTTAAGTTTCAATATTATTGTACGAGAAAGTGATGTTCATTTCATAAATCTTGTAAGCATTAACCGCAGGGTTTTGACCAAAATTATTGTAATTATTAATTTGATCTGTATGACGTCGGATCATTTTTTTAATTATATTAATTTTTTGGGCATTTTTGATAGTATTTTAATTGTTAAATCATTATAATTATTAATTTGATCCGTAAGACTTCAGATCAGATTTTTAATTATTTTGAACCTTTTTTTATGTCCTTATGTTTAGGGTTAGAGTAATCGTTAATTTAACCCGTGATACAAGAGATTATTTTTTCGATTATTTTAATCCTTTATTTGTTGAATATCTTGATTGTTTAGATGTAATGTTTAGTAATTGCTTGTCTTGGAAAAACACCAAAAAATATATAAAAAATTGAAAAAATCAAAATCTTGCATCGGAATATGTTGGATTGCATTTTTAGATATTTTTTTAGAATAGGTTAGGGTTGGACCTAAATAACTTTTTTTTTCAAAAATAGGGTCTTAGATAAAGTTGGCATATTTTAATAATCTCATTCTTTTTTAAAAAAAAAAAGTAGTTTTCTAAGATAGGATAGGTTTAAGCCAATTTAATCCCTAAAATAAATTAGAAAATTATTCATTTAGATAGTTTAATTAGGTTTTTTTATTAATTTCGAATTGATAAAAAAATACAAAAAAAACATCTTAGCATAAATTAATTCCATTCTTTAGGATAGATTGCATACTTATTAAGAAAACACAAAAAATATTATGTGCATGTCATCTAGAATTAGGTTCATGAAATGCACGTCATTTAGTGATTGTCTCTAGGTCCATTTAGTTAAAAATTGCTCGTAATTAGAATTAGGTCATTTGGTTATATTACATTGCGTATAGATTAGATTTCATTAAATAAGAGAAAATTCTTAAAAAAATTGAGTGACTGCGTGTTAATAAAAAAACCCTAGGGCTTTTGATTTATGAATTAACCTTGCATATGCTTTCCTTGCTACAAGGTAAGTCCCGTAATTTATTCATTGCTTTCTTGGGTGTTAAATTGGTGGTTTGCGCACCTGCATGATCACCTCACATGTTAGGGAAATAGGTTAAAATAAATCCAAGTTGCTTGTAAAAACATTTTTGAAAATAAAAGAATGGTACCAAAAAAGCATTAGAGAAATCTAGTGTAACCAAGTCCCCGTACCCAAAAGTCTCTAGTTCGTAGGAGTAAAATAATTCTCCCATTATTTTACTTAGGTGTATAATCGACCTACCATAAACTGATTAGTGTCGACTCCTAGATAAATTTCATTTGCATGTTAAAAACTTGAACCTAAGTCGCGAATTGGTATGGGCTTGGGAGAGCCCAAGCTAAGTTTAAAACTTAGTAGTCCATTAGCCTAAACCCCAGGTGGTACACCCGAAAATCTAGGTCGCGACACCTCCACCCTGTTGTCTAAGGATTGGTAAAGGTTTAGATTTCGAGGATGAAATATTTATAAGAGGGGAAGAGTTGTGACATCTTGAAACTTCAATTCTGATTTCAATTGCACGAGTCGGGCTTTTCATCGACGCGACTATAGTGCTCTTCTTTGAGATGGCCACTCACAAGATAACTAGCCTATCAGGTGAAGCCGTTAAGGGATTTTAAACACAATAGACTTGAGAATTCGACAAGGAATCGACTACTCGACCGTGCTAGTCTGCAAGGGTTATTACGACACAGTTAAAAATCGATCAGAGATTAGAAATAGATTAGTTCGACTGAGATATGTGACTAAACGTGGGTGATTCCACTAATTTGCAAAATTCTCGTCGATCGGCACTAAACTGATTTTTCTGTTGTTTTGGCGCCCTATGTCCGTATTTGAAACCTTGAGATTTTCACGATAACCGAGACTCGCCAATGTGTCGAAGAGATACATGTGGCTCGAAGAAAATCGATTATGAGTCAATTGCACAAAAAAGTCCTAAAAACTACCCAGTAGGTTACGTCACATTAAAATCGCGTTAGATTGCGATTTTAGAAATTGAAAGTCCTGTCATGTCATGAGTTATTTTAGGAACATTGACTCATATTTTGAGGAATTTTCGGCAAGTTCGGGATTTTTTGGAAAATTGATTTGGACGATTCGGAAAACGAACGGAAATTCGAATTGGCCAAATTGAAGGGATTTTTGGCCTCCTGTGTGAACTACTTGGTGAAAGGAAATTGTGTGGGCTTTTTCTTTAACAAAATTGGACATCAATCAGAGAGAATTGTTAAGAAATCGGATTTCGGAAAAAATGAAATAGAATACGAAATTGGGGGAAATGGCCATTTTTGCTGCCCCAGACTTGTTATGTGGGGGAATTATGGTGCAAGAGAGCAAATGAGGATCAAGTATTTTAGCATGGAGATTTTTGGGGACCAATTTGGATTAAATGAGAGCTTATGGGGCCAAGATTAGTGAGTATAGAAAATTTTATTAAAAAAATTTTATTAAAATTTCCCCTTTCCTTCGGTTCCCCTCTCTCTCACGTCTCTCGCGCGCCTCTCTCTCTCCGCACGTCACTCTCTCTCCTCCCTCTCTTTTTGATCAAGGCTGCCAGCTACCCCTGACGCCTTGGATTTTTCTGCTTTGCTTTTTGACTTCCTTCCCTTCAAAGCCCCATCCCCACTGACCCTTCTCTCTCTCTCTGTTTATCCTTCTTTCATCCGGTCAAAGAAGCCAACTGTCCCTTATCCTTTCCCCTTTTTCTACTTTTCCTTTTTCTTGTTTTGTTTTGCTTGTTTGGTCAAAGACACTGCTTCCCACTCTCCTCCATTCTTCACACGAACGTCTGCTCCACCGAACCCTTTCATTCTCCATTTTCGCCCCCACCGAATTTCCCCTACAGCGCCACATGTCCTCCACCCCCACCAATGAACTCCTTCCCACGTTTCATCCCTCTCGGTCTTTGCTGTGACTGACCAACTCATTTTCTCTCTCTTGGTTCCCTCTGCCACTCATCCAACAACCAACCGAGCAGCTCGTGCGCGGCCAACTCCCTTGAAGTCGAACCAGCAGCCCCGCACGGTGGTTTTTTCAACCCAACTCAGCCCCTCCAGCGTTCATGAGCTCAACCGTCCGTGTTCCTTTGAGTTTTAGCCACCGAGCGCCCTCCGAAACCGCAACTCAGCCGAGCCCAGCAGCTCAGCCCCCTTCGAACCAGAACCGGGCAGCAACCGTGAAGCTTTGCGGGCCGATTTCGGCCCGTTTCGGGCCCCCGTCAGTGCCGCTGCTTTGGAGTTTATCAATCCTCGTCACATCTCCGTCGTTTTAGTCTGAGCAAATCTTAAACCAAGTGGGTTTAACTCACTAATCCCTGCTTAGTAAGTTAATGACGCTTAAGGATTGATTAGTTTAGGTTATGTATGGATTATGTGGATAGTTAGAGTATATTAGCAATTTAATTTAAACATTATTGCATGTTAGGTGGTTAGTTTAGTGCAATTAGAGCCCAGACAAGCTCTAGTATTTATCTAGAGTAGTTCGGAAATTTTCCGGGCCTATCTTGGCTTTTAATTAAGCTTTTCGGGCCTAAGTCCTATTTATTTACATTTAATAATTAATTTTCGTAATTATTTAATTATTTATTTATTTTCCGCAAATTAGATCGGAATAGCTGGTGACCGGAAATTTATGCTGATTGCAGTGGTGTGATTGATTTGTTTATTTGATTGTTATTTAATGCAAATTGAATGTGATTGGCAATTTTGGGTATTTATCCCAAAATTTATTATTTTCAGTATTTAATTAGAAAATTACCGGGCGTCGGTTTATAGCGCCAAAAAGTTTTTATCGACTATATAAATGGTGGGAGTTTTGAAAGTAAGGATATTATATTTTTGGTTGAGGCCGACCGTGTACCCATACACGATTATTTTATTGGGTATTTTTAACCCGAGGAAAATAGGCCAAGATATTATGTTAATTGAAGAATTTAATTGTGAAATACAATGTCTTTGGCCGTAGGTAATTAATCGTGTGATGGTTTATAGTCGTAATAAGATGACTATTGAAAGTTGTTGGGCATGATGGTGTGAGTTAGATCAAGAAAACCGCAAAAGTATGGCCGTGCCTGCTGGGCCGTAATCAATTGCCGAAGTATGGCCGTGCCCGTTGGACCGTAATCAACCGCCGGAATATGCTATGCCCGTTGGGCCATAATTTACCACCGAACTTGGAACCGACTGTACCCTTTGGGCCATAATTCACCGCTAAACATTTAGTAGGTCGTGCCCATTAGGCTGTAATCAATAGTTGGAGTGAGTAGTTGTAATGACCGGGTGACAGTCTTGCTGACATGGAACCGACTAGGTCGATTGATTGATGATTCGATCCAAGTTAATGATTTGATTGTTCATGTGATTTGATGAATTGCATATTGTATTGACTTGCAGGAGGGGACTGAGGCCAAGGTAAATCCTCTGACTCGTGTTTGTACTTAGGCTGCCCTTGGGGCGTATTTTCTTCCTAGTCGGGTCTTAGGGGGTGAACTTGTTGAGACATTGTCTTACCCTATTGTGGGATAACATTTTTCAGGTCCCTAGGGCGAAGAATCCCGGAGCTTGAGGCAGAAGGGTCAGGAGCATGGATGGCTCAGAAGTTCTTTTTGAAGATAGACTTCCTATACTTAGACCCTAGAGTTGGCCTTTGTTTGTAAACCAGATTGTGGTTTTTAATCATGTGTTGATTTGAAATTTGTGGCCCTACTTTTCTATCCCATCTTGTTGTTATCTGGAGATTAATTATTTGCTTCCGCATGCACATTAAAATGAATAGATCGGCGACGCGTCCTGGAACGTTGCTATTTAATCGACCAAGTAGGGATGGGCACGTGCTCGGAGGATCGGGACGTGACAGTCTGACCTCGATGAGGAACTTGAGGCAGAGAAGATGACTAGTCACACTCTAGTTACAATACCAATTGCGCAAAACGAGACCGATCCACATTGCGTGGATGATCCATCGACTGATGTGCAGGACAAGGAAAAAGAAATTGCGAATACTTCAGCACCTATTGAGGATCCAGAAAAGGAGGTTATGGCTGATGTCACCAAAGAAACGACTAATGAGCTGGAAAATGCCACTCTGCAAGAAAATCCTCTAGTCGGTGATGCTCAGGGTCAGACACATGATGAGCATATTCTATCTGATACTCCCACTGAACAAGATGATGGCTAGAATCTTTACGATGAGGAAACAAGAACAGAAAAGGAACCTGCCATTGATGTTCCTATTGCCGAGAAGACTCTGAACTTGAAAATAGAGACTGAGAAAGATGTTGTTCGTAAAATTCTAAATGCAAGTGAATGTGTCGAATATGTAATATAATGATAAAAAAGAGTATCGTCCCACGGAGATTGATGATTAATAAACTAATTAAATACTAAAATAGATTAATTCTAAAATTTATCTAACAGATTAAAATATATTTGAGAATAAATTAAAAACAAAATTTGGAGACTAAATGTAGTAAATCAATCAGATAAATATGTTAAAGCATCCAATTTCACCATAACCACTATATATTAATTTCAAATTGTTGTGGATATAAAAACGATATCAAATATGTGATAGCGGAATTTCCTAATCTATTTGCTATCCTATATTTAGGTATAGCAAACCTATTCAGTTTATTAATCCACTATATCTTTATGTGAATTAAAATTAACATAAGTGCATTAAAAACTATGAATATTCTAGGTTTACAATGAGTCTTTTGGATCACCTTATCACCGAAAGCTACACAAATAACGCGGTATATTTATATCCATGTTAAATCATGGTTATATATTATAATGAGCAATTGCATATTATCACTTCTCAATCTCAAACATGCACATAAGATCATTCAAGTGGTGGCTAGTCACTCAAAAGCATTATGCACAATAATATATAACTCACATGAATGAAATCAATTGCAAAACATAAAAATCATGAAATTCACATCATCATGATTAGACTACATTGTAATCCTAACAAAAGAAAATTAGAACATAGTAGAAGAAGAAATAAAAATATAAATCAAACCTAACATATTGAATCAAAGAACAAGAATTCTGTCACCACTTTTGTCTTCTCTTCAAAATACTTGAAAAACTCTCAGAACAATAAAAAATGATCTAACAAAAACCTAACTGCTCCCTCAAGCTCTCAATGTTCTCCTATTTATAGGATATATCCAAGATCCTTATCTCTAAGCAATTGCGCATAAACTTATGGAGCAAATCAAAGGATCTTTGATTTGATATCCATCTCGCAACGCTTGCAGATAACATTAAAGAACAAAATCAAGGATTCCTTGATTTGATATCCATCTTCCACTGTTTTTTTATTTGAATTCTTGATTTTTGCCTTTCTTTTCCTTATCTTCTCCATATCTCATTATTCTGCATAAACAAGGAAAATTCGAACAACCAGAAGGAAATCCAAATATTTTCTCATAGATATTGCATTATTTGTTGCCTAAAATAGGTAAAATAACTCTATAAATAGAGTTATCAAACCCCCCAAATTTAACATTTTGCTAGTCCTTAAGCAAAATCAAGACATAACACATATTCAAGCTAACAACCTCCTCCATGACATCTTTCCATAATTGCTCAAATTCAAAGTTCAAAGAAAAACATAAATTTCATCCAAACATTGAAATTGATTTATAAGTTAAGACAAATTCTAACTAGGTGATCCAAGTGTGTGTGTGAGAGTCCTCATCTTTTTCTAATTATATACAATCTAGATAAATTCAAATTGACGTGCAACCTCTTAAAAATTCTCAATAATTATGACCAAATCTCATAGGTTTGTTTTTCATTCCTCTCTCTACTAATGTAAGCTAATTATCTAACAACAAATTAATAAGACTTTTCTCGGTTTGTAATGTAAGGCTGAGCTAAAGGTGAGATAACGGTAATTTTAAGCTCAAATCACCCATCAACACATTGATTTCTAGGATCTAATTAGAGCCAACGTCACTGTCCAATTTCACTCATTCAAGATAATTTTTCTGCCACCATATATCATCATTCCTTCTTCTTTTTTTTTTAACTGCTTTATGGTGGAGTTTCTCCCAAAGTACCTCCTAATATAACATGAAAATTTCCAATCCATTGAGTATTCAAAAGGCTCACTCAATTGAAAGTTAGATAAGGAACCATAAAAGCAATATTTTTTTTTATAATATACCCAAAATAACCATAGCAATCACTTTTTTTTTCTTTTTCATACTCCATCCTTCCTCCTAAATTTCTATTAAGCTCAAATATTTTTTATCCCAAAAAAAATCAATGTGTTCATAGGGCATGGGACAATGATATAATTTGATAACGGCTAGGCTAAACATATATGGGTGTCAATGAAAAATTGGGTAATAATTAAGGCTCAACGGAGTGACTAGGGATAAATAAACAATGGTTAGCTTAAAAGGCTCAATCGATCAAAAAATTGCCTAAATCATTTTCTCAGTTAGATGTAGCTTAGGATTTCGCCTCAAGAGAAAATCAAACAATTTCTAAGATTTGGGTGAAATCTAAGAAAATCACATATTTCACATGAATGTTCTCTAGATTTACACACAATTAAAAAATTAAGGACTTTAGTGCTCAGTAAGTGGATCAACATAATTAGAATTAAAATTAACTAACACATCAATTGCAAGTTTAAATAAAATTTAAATTTTCCTAAGAATTGCAAAATTTAGAACAAGGAATGCAATTGTGATAGACACAAAAAATAGATTTAGCCAAAAATTTTGTCTTCGCCCCAAACTTGAATGAAGCAGTGTCCTCAATGCAAAAAATGGACATAGGAAGAAGAAAACTCCCTTGGTTGTAGGATAAGTTCATAGATGACCTTTTTAATTAAACTCTTGAAAGGTGATCCCTAAAAAATTAACCTGAATAAAACAGAGAAATGTTAATATTTTTTTTTGGCAAAACATAAACTTAAAAATAAATTTCAAAAAACATAATTAAAATGCTTGGGTTGCCTCCCAAGAAGCACTTGCTTTATAGTTTTCAGCCAAACTATCTCAGATGTTGCTATTCTGGAGGATGAAGTTCAATGGTGGTCTTTTGCTTGTTGTAACCACCTTCAAAGTAGGGCTTCAAACGTTGACCGTTCACTTTGAATGTGCCCTCAGTGTCATGCGCAACTTCAACTGTTCTGTATGGGAATACCTATGTAATTGTGAAAGGACCAGACTATCGAGACCGCAACTTTCTTGGAAAAAGTTTAAGACGAGAGTTATAAATTAAGACTTTTTGACCAATTTTGAACTCTCTTCTGAATATGTGCTTATCATACCATCTTTTTGTACGCTCATTGTACAACTTATAAGTTTCATAGGCCTCATTGCAAGATTCCTCCAATTCATTCAGTTGCAGTAATCTTTCTTTGCATGCAGACTACATGTCAAAATTCAAAAACTTCAAAGCCCAATATGCTTTATGCTCTAATTCCACTAGTAAATGACAAGTCTTCCCAAACACTAACCTAAAAGGAGACATCCCAATTGGAGTTATGAATGCTGTCCTATAGGCTCAAAGTGCATCATCAAGTTTTATTGACCAATCTTACGTAGAGGCATTCACTATTTTTTTCTAAAATTCACTTAATTTCCCTATTTGAAATTTCTACTTGACCACTAGTTTGAGGATGATAAGGTTTTGCAACCTTATGCGTGACTCCATACTTACTCAAAATTATTTCAAATTGTTTGTTGTAAAAATGTGTCCCCCTATCACTTATAATTGCCTTAGGAATGCCGAATCGGGTAAAAATATTTTTCTTCAAAAATTTGACCACAATCTTAGCATTATTTGTTGGCAATGCTACAGCTTCTACCCACTTAGAGACATACTCCACAGCCACTAAAATGTATAAATTTCCATAAGAATGTGTAAAGGGTCCCATGAAATCAATACCCTAAACATTAAATAATTCACACACAATAATGTTGTTTAAAGGCATCTCATTTTTTCTTGAAATATTTCAAATTCTGTAACACTTATCACATGAAGCTACATAGGAGTATGCACCTTTAAAAAGTATGGGCCAATAAAATTCATATTGTAAAATCTTAGCTGCAACTTTGGTGGCACCAAAATGGCCACCTGCCTCTCCATCATGACAATGATGTAGAACGTTTGCCTTCTCTTCGTCTGTAACACATCTCCTTATGACCTTGTCTGCACATACTTTAAACAAGAAAGGTTTTTCCCAAAAATAAATTTTAACATCAGAAAAGAATTTTTTCTTCTGTTGATATGATAATTCAGGAGGAAGAACATTACTTACTAAATAATTTACAAAGTCAGCGTATTAGGGAATTTTTGTGGACTTGATGGAAAAAATTTTCTCATGAGAGAACTCTTCCGAAATTGGTCTTACCTCTTCCTTTGAATTTGGAATTCTTGATAAGTGATATGCAATTAGATTTTCAATTCCCTTCTTATCTTTGATTTCCAAATCAAATTCTTACAGCAATAGAATCCACCTGATCAACCGAGGTTTTGATTCTTTCTTTTCAAGTGGATACTTAAGAGTAGAGTTGTCAGAATAAACTATAACTTTTGAGCCAATTAAATAAGAACGAAATTTCTCAAAAGCAAAAACTACCACCAAAAGTTCATTTTTCTGTTGTTGAATAATTCAATGGTGCACCTGACAAGGTTTGATTGGCATAGTATATGGTTCGAAAAATTATATTCTTCCTTTATCCCAAAACAGCTCCTACTGTAGAATTGCTAGTATCACACATCAATTCAAAAGGTAAATCCCAATTTGGTGCTGCCATAATTGGTGCTGACATTAACTTCTCCTTTAAGTGTTCAAAGCCTGCATGCATTCTACAGAAAAATTAAAATGAGCATATTTTTCCAAAAAGATTAGAAAGAGATTTAGCAATTTTTAAAAAATCTTTTATAAATTGCCTGTAAAATCCTGCATGCCCCAAAAATCCTCTGACAAGTTTCACAGTGTTGGCAGAGGCAATTTTGCAATGACCTCCACTTTGGCTCAATCGACTTCTATTCCGTTTCGAGAAATTTTATGCCTGAGCACTATTCCTTCCTACACCATAATGTGACACTTCTCCCAATTCAAAACAAGGTTAGTCTCCTCACATCTTTATAAGACCAAAGCCAAATTATTTAAACAATAATCAAATGATAAGCCAAAAACGGATCATCCATGAAAATCTCAATATATTTTTCAACCATATCAGAAAAAATAGCCATCCTGCATCTCTGAAAAGTAGCTGGTGCATTACAAATATCAAAGGGCGTTCTTCTAAAAGTAAAAGTACCATAGGGATAAGTGAAAGTAGTTTTCTCTTGATCTTCTGATACAATAGGAATCTGATTATACCCCGAATATCCATCAAGAAAGCAATAAAACTCATGCCCCGCAAGTCTTTCCAACATCTAATCGATAAATGGTAAAGGAAAGTGATCTTTTCTAGTGGCATCATTCAATATTCTGTAATCCATACACACACGCCACCTAGTAACTGTTCTAGTTAGAATCAATTCATTATTGTCGTTCTTTGAACAGTCATACCGCATTTATTTGGCACAACTTGTACAAGACTTACCCAAGAACTATCAGAGATAGGATAGATGATACCTGCATCAAGTAGCTTAATTACCTCAGTTTTCACTACTTCTTGCATCTTCGGGTTCAAACGCCTTTGAGGTTTGATAGTGGGTTTATATTATTCACCCATCAAAATTTTGTGCATGCAAATTGAAGGACTAATTCCCTTGATATCAGTTATTTTCCATCCAATTGCACCCTTATGCTCACTTAATACCCTGAGCAGTTTCTTCTCCATCAAATCTGTTAAAGGAGATGATATAATTATCGGTAAAGAAGAAACTCCATCTAAATAAACATATTTCAAATGAGAAGCTAAGGGTTTGACTTCAAGAATTGGAGGCTCTTCAATTGATGGTTTAGGCTTTATTATGTGTTTTCTCAACTCCTCAAATTTAATTGCATTTTGCCTTGAATATGGTGGAATTGCCTCCATGAAATTTGCGTACTCCTTTATCTCCTCATTCTGAATATCTTTGTCCCTTGGTCGAATCAAACATGCTTCAAGTGGATCTTTAAAAAAAAAATTCCAGAAAAAGCTTACTCACCAACTTGTCAACTATCTCAACTCTAAAACAAGAATTATCATTAGATAGATATTTCATTGCTTTAAAAATATTAAATGAAATAAGATCATCTTAAACTCTAAGAATTAACTTCCCTTGCTGTACATCAATAAGAGATTTTCCTATTGCTAGAAAAGGTCGACCTAAGATAAGTGATACCTCAAAATCTTCCTCCATATAAAAAACTATGAAATCTGCAGGAAAAATAAATTTGTCAACTTTTACCAAAACATCTTCCACAATACCTCTCAGATATTTAATTGATCGATCAGCTAGTTAAAGTGACATTATAGTTGCTTTTACCTTGCCCAATCCTAATTTCTTGAAAACTGAATAAGGCATCAGATTAATACTTGCACCTAAATCTCATAATTCTTTTTCAAAGTAAGAATCCACAATAGTACAAGGAATAGTAAAACTCCATGGATCTTTTAATTCGGAGATAATTTGTTTTGTAGGATGGTTGAACACTCCTCATTTAACTTCACAGTTTCATAATCCTCCAGTTTCCTTTTGTTTGCCAAAATCTCCTTGAAAAATTTTGCATAACTAGGCATTTGTGCTAAGGCATCTGCAAAAGGAATGTTAATGTGCAATTTTTTAAGTACATCAAGAAATTTAGAAAATTGCTTGTCTATTTTGTGCTGCTAGAGTTGCTGAAGGAATGGAATTGGCGGCACATATGGCCTGGGATTATCTGGAAAAAGTTTACTCTTGCTTGTCTCATTTGATTGTTTATTGATCACATCTTCATTGTCTCTGAAAATCTCCTCTTTGACATATTCTTCTCCCACTTGTTTACCACTTCTCAGGGTTATAGCCTTTATGTTTTCAATTGGATTTTTCTCTATGTTGCTCGGCAAAGAACCATGTTGTCTCTCTAACATCATGCTTGCTAACTGACCCGCTTGCATCTCCAGATTTCTTATTGAAGCCTCTTGGTTTTGAAATCTCACATATGTGCTTTTGATGAAGTCATGAGTCGTATTAGCAAGTTTGGTGACTATATCTTCCAAATTTGACTTTGTCTATTCTGATTGTTTGAATTCAGGTGGTCTCGTCATATTCTGATTATTCCATGAAAAATTTGAATGATTGCACCATCTCGGATTGTACGTGTTAGAGTAGGGATTATTTTGTGACCTGTTGAAATTCCCAACAAAATTAGAATTTTCAATAGATTGTTTAGAAGTATTACCTTCCTGACACTCTGTGCTAACATGTCATCCACCACAAAAATCACATGTCAAATTCTAAATTTTCATGGCTGAAACACCCATATTATCTAGCTTTTTGTTGAGTGCTTCAAATTGTGCAGCAATTGTAGCAAAAGCATCCACTTTGTGAACTCCGCTAGCTTTTCGCATTGGTAGTCTCTCAGTAGGCCATTGATAACTATTGGACGCCATCTCCTATAATAGATTGTAGGCTTCTTCTAGTATTTTATTATTTAGAGTTCCCCCTATAGCTGCATCAATTATAGAATGAAGATTTGTATTAGAGCCACTATTAAAAGTTTGTACCTTCATCCATACAGGTAGTCCATGATGTAGGCATCTCCTAAGAAATTCTTTGAATCTTTCCCATACTTCATATCATGATTCATTATCCATCTGCATAAAATTAGTAATATCATTACGCATCTTCGCAGACTTTGCAGGTGGAAAGAACTTACCAAGAAATTTCTGAGCCATATCATTCCATGTAGTGATTGATCCTATAGGAAGAGAAGAAAGCCGACTCTTAGCTTTGTCTCTAAGAGAGAATGGAAATAATCTCAATCTAAAAGCATCATCCATAACTCCATTATATTTAATGGTGTCACAGATTTCAAGAAAAGCATCGATGTGAGCATTTGGATCATCACTTGGTAGCCCACTGAATTGCATTGATTGTTGAAGCATTTGAATGAGTGATGGCTTGATCTCAAAGTTGTTTGCTTGAATTGCAAGTCTTTTGATACTTGATGTGGTGCCTTGAACTGTTGGTGCAACATAATCTCTTAAGAGTCTACATGGATTTTCATTCTCACCATTTGCCATCTTCTTAGCGTGATTTCTCTTTCTCTCAGTCGCCTTTTGAATGTACGCTCGATTTCTGGATCAAGCTCAGCAAATTTCCCTTGTTGGCTATGTGTCATAAACCGATTACACCCTGAAAATAAACCAAAATGAAAGCTAGATTAAACTTAGAATTATTTGATATCAATATTAATTAGTATTAAACAAACGATCCTCGGCAATGGTACCAAAAAGTTGTTTGTAAAATTCTAAACGTAAGTGAACGTGTTGAACAAGTAATATAATGATAAGAAAGAGTATCATCCCATAGAGATTGATGATTAATAAACTAATTAAATACTAAAATAGATTAATCCTAAAATTTATCTAACGATCAAAATATAATTGAGAATAAATTAAAAACAAAATTTGGAGACTAAATGCAATAAATCAATCAGATAAATATGTTAGCGCATCCGATTTCATCATAACCACTAGATATGAATTTCAGATTGTTGTGGGTACAAGAACGATATCAAACATGTAATAGCGGAATTTCCTAATCTATTTACTATCCTATCTTCAAGTATAGCAAACCTACTCAATTTATTAATCCACTATATCTCTATGTGAATTATAATAAACATAAGTGCATTAAAAACTATGAATATTCTCGGTTTACAATGAGTCTTTTGGATCACTTTATCACCGAAAGCTACACAAATAACGTGGTTTATCTATATCCACGTTTAATTCACGGTTATCTATTATAATGAGCAATTGCTTATTATCACCTCTCAATCTCAAACATACACATTAGATCATTCAAGTGGTGACCAGTCACTCAAAAGCATTATGCACAATAATATATAACTCTCATGAATGAAATCAATTGCAAAACATAAAAATCATGAAATTCACATCATCATGGTTAGGCTACATCGTAGCCTTAACATAAGAAAATTAGAACATAGTAGAAGAAGAAATAAAAATATAAATCAAACCCAACATCTTGAATCAAAGAATAAGAATTTTGTCACCACTTTTGTCTTCTCTTCAAAATACTTGAAAAACTCACAAAATAATGAAAACGATCTACCAAAAACCTAACTGCTCCCTCAAGCTCTCAATGTTCTCCTATTTATAGGATATATCCAAGATCCTTATCTCCAAGCAATTGCACATAAAATTAGGGAGTAAATAAGAGGATTTTTTATTTGATATCTATCTCCCAATGCTTGCAGATAATATTAGGGAACAAAATCAAGGATTCCTTGATTTGATATCTATATTCCACTGCTTTTTTATTTAAATTCCTGATTTTTTCCTTTCTTTTCCTTATCTTATCCATATTTCATTATTCTGCATAAACAAAGAAAATTCGAATAATCAGAAGGAAATGTAAATATTTTCTCATAGATATTGCATTATTTGTTGCCTAAAATAGATAAAATAACTCTATTTTTATAGTGTTATCAGATGCATAAACTGAGAAAAGTGCACAAATTGAGGGGGAGCAAGTAAAAGATGTAGGGGCTGCACAAGTTAAACAGATTGAGTGGGAGATTGACAAGGATCCACTTGCCAAAATCATTCCTCCACCATAACCTTTGGCTGACTCTTAGTGGCAATATCCTTCCGGCACTGTTGGAAATCAAGGATGAAATCAAGGAGTTGGAGCTTCAAATGTAGAAACTGATGTAGGATGGAGACAAGAAACTGAAGAAAGTTGAATAGGCTATAACAAACATGAGCTGCTATGTCCTGGTTCACATTCCTCCGAAGGACCCTTCTTCTCCAAGCCCTCTTGTTCATGACCCAAATCAACCATCCTCCTTGAAATAACCTTTTAAAAACCACTTTTTCAGACAATTTCATAGGAGTTGGTTTAATGTTTTGTTTGAATATTCGGTTTGGTATTTATTTTGCACCCATATATAGGTGTGCTACTCGATGTTGAACTATGGTTTGCTATATCATATGCTATCTATTATGGTTTGCTATAACCTTCTGTGTTGTTGACAAAAAGGTGGAGAAATTTTTTAGTCGCATGACTTCGATTTGTAGACTCCCTTTTGGATGTTTGTAGATTTTGATATTTACAATCTACAAGTAAACTGTGAGGACAAAATTCGTGCAAGATTGGTTGAAAATTTCTTGTTTCTTATCTTGCACTTTTAGAGTATGTAGAAATTCTATAAGAATCACAACTTCTCATATTCAATATTCTTATAAATTACGAACTGTGCTTTATTTCAAATCTTGCTAAATGCAAAGCAATATCTATATCACATCTTGTCTAAGTTCTGCTAGGAAAGTTTTTTCATCATGAAAGGGGGAGATTGTTAAAAAAAATTTCCTAATTGATTTGGAAGATTGACAAAACTTTTCTTAATTATCTTTTGATTCTAATGGTAAGTTTTTCCATGTGGAAACTTTGATATGTATCATCAGCTGTTATTATTAGACTCAAGGACATTGTGAAGATCATACCGTTAATATTCAATCTCAATGGAATAAGGATATGATCCAACTATGAATCATTGTGCTAACAACAAGAAGATAGTCGTGGATTTCTTGCCTTATATATTGATTGTCCGAAATGAAAATATTGAATACAAGCTTACTTATTTGGAACATTTCAATCTATCAACGGAACAATCAATTGAAGACATAATGTTTTCCACTAGAATGACTCAAATTATGGAAACCCTTTCTACTGTATAGGTAGCAGATCCTTTGGTTCTTGGGAATCCAGAAGCAGTCGGATATTCTTCAGCATTTAAGTCCAACATGTTGATTAGATGAATGATCCTCAGAGCTTGGGTCCAACCGATCAACTTAGAAACTGAGGAGTATTGAAGGAAGTCATAAGGTTGAAGGATGCTTAGAGAACACCAAAGTTACGAATTCCAAAGTTCAAAAAAGTCTTATCATCAATATTTTTGTCTTTCACGAGCTATTCATTATAATCTCTTAGAGGTCATTGAAAATGCTAGTACTACCACCTAGAGAGGGGGTGATTAGCTGTTAAAAAAATATTAAGCAAATGAATGCAGAATAAGTTATATTGCAAGCTGTTGGAGAAAACTTCCTTATTTGTTTTGAAGACCCATACCCGACCCGACCCATATTGACAAAACATTTCCTAATTGGATAAAAACCTCAAATTAAATTAAGAAATAGTAAATAAAATAAAAATTGTTAAAAAAAACCTATAAATTGAAATATTTATGAAGAATTAGACTATGCACATGCTTCTCTTATTTAAAGTGAGCATACTATTGAGGTCAAATTATTTACTCACAAATGAGTTCATCATCTTGATTAAGATATGAAGCTAACATTTCCAGCCTTTTGAGCTGTCACCATGCATACAAGGAATAATTCTTCAAAGATCGTAGAAAGATACTTTCGCTCCAAGACACAATTCTCAAGAACTCTACCAAGAACCAAATTATCTACCAAATAATCAATTGCCCCAAAACCTTCAGATGCGGTATCTTGTTAAGACATTCCACATGATTTGAAGCAAACACAACTTTGCGCTTTTCCTTGTATGAGCTTGTCCGCGACAAACTGTTGCTCCCCTTGGTTGGCTCCTCAAACAGCACAGTCGCCCCTGCTTTATCCACCTTCAATTACAACAAAAAACTAAACCAGCAAAGAATCTCCTCTTGGGGAATCTCCTTAGTGGCTGCTGACAGACTGGGGCCTGCAAAATAAGGGGGAATACATCATAAACAAAGTGGGAGGGAAAACACGCCTTGGTAAAAAATGAATGCCACACATAGGACAAAAAGGAGACGGGCCAATGCAGCAAAAGACTTGGTTCAAAGGCAAATTCAGGCAAGAACAAGAGACATCATCTTGAAGATTGTCACAGATGGAAAATCCATAAACCATAGGCTAAGATCAGCAACATAAAAATCTCCAATCAAGTGACAAGTATGACATTCATTGCAGAAATGAAAGATTGCCAAGAGAACCCAAAAAATAAAGATAAAGCTCGAAAAACAAACTCAATCTAATTATATGACTATGAAATAGTAAATTCATTGCAGTCTAAGCTTCCCTTCACATGGCTACTAAAATAGATAGATTAACAGGATATTTTCACTGGAAAACACCAAGTTGATCATATGAGCATACATCATTGCAGCGAGTAGGCCTATTGCATGTACCCAGCATCACTTGTATTTTGATTCAATCCCGTCACTCCAAAAGAGTTCATAACAGCACCGAAGGAGGCATATAGTTAAGAGGCCTAGCGACCAAGTGGAGTAAATCCAGCATCAAAATGCCCAAAAGGATGTTGAATCTTTTGCACAAATACACACACATATCAGCACATTGTTAAGAACCTACAATATTGCAAGAATAAGACAAAAACCATTTTAACATGCTAGTCTGAATCTGGAGACAAAAGAGATAATTTAAAAGAAAGTACCTAATGCAAATAGTCTTGGAAGTCAACAATGAGAGACTCGTCCTCAAGATCTTCCTCAGGCGGAACTCCAAATAACCAATCTCTGGTGCATAGCTCAGCCTCCACATTTTCAGGCGAAAGGGAACTACGATATTTATTTAGGATGCGTCCTCCAATGCTAAAGGCTGACTCTGAGGCAACAGTAGTGATAGGAATACTCAATATATCACGTGCCATGAGAGATAACTCGGGATATCGATGTGAATTAGCTTTCCAATAATCAAGGACATTGAGATTAGGGAATTTTTTTCTATCAACCCTGGGCTCCTCTAAATACAAATCCAATTGTGATTTAGTAGATTGCGAGCCAAAGTGTTCGCTCTCAAATGCATCATACTCATCAAGATTGTCCCCAATGTTTTCGACAATGTCCTCAACTGAAATGTTACCTCGACTAATTGAAGATGCAAAGCGATCATCTCTCGATATTGAGGTCACATATTCATCAAAAAGCATATAAAGCTTTTCTCGAATGCTCTGTACAAATTTCACATGATCATCCATCTCCAACTTCGAATAGCAAAATTCTAACAAGTGTAGCTTATAGCGAGGATCTAATACAGCAGCAAAAGATAAGACAACACTGTAACACTTCCAATATTTTTCAAACTTCTTTAGCATTGCCATAGCCATAGATCTAATAGCTACATCCTCACTATTCCTTGCATTTATCAAACGAAGCTGAATCTGCCATACTCCATAGAAATAGAAATTTGCCGTGGGATATCTAACTCCGGAGAAGAGAGTAGTAATATCATAGAAAGGTTGCAACAAGAATGTAATTTTCTTGGCTCTAACCCAATCCTCAGGTGATGGACATGTAAGAAAGTTAGAATCAATTAGCTTCAAATGAGAAAATGCATGTTCAAAGACCAAAGCACCTTCAAGCATTAAGTACGTGGAGTTCCATCTAGTTGCCACATCTTGACGTACCTTTTTACCCGTCTTCAAGCAAGACTGTGTTATACACTCAACAAATTTTGCTCTCCTCCCTTGTGTAGCTCTCACATATTTGACAGATTCTCTAATATTTTGCAATAATCCATCAATCATCTTTAGACCTTCTTGGACAATAAGATTCAGAATGTGTGCACCACAACATACATGGACAAACTTCCCATCACACAACAAAGAGGATCTCATAGAAGGTGTACTTTTCCAAATATCAACCATACTGTCATTGTATGATGCATTATCCAATGTGATACTGAAAATTTTCCTCTCAATGCCCCACTCTCTCAACAAAGTCAGCAATTTTTCCAATAAAATGGCGCCATTGTATGGAGGCGGCACGTAAGAGAAGCACAAAACCTTTGCATGCAATTCCGAATTCTCATCAATGTAATGGGCAGTAACGGTCATATAATGATCAGTTGTCACAGAAGTCCACAAGTCAGAAGTTAAACATATTCTGCTAGAAAGTGACATTATATTTGATTTCAAATTTCTCTTCTCCTTCTCATAAACTTTCACCACATCACTTTTTGCTGTATTCCTCGATATGTGCTTCCCATTGGGATTAAGATAACTAAGCAACTCTCTAGTAGCCTCATGCTCTACAAAAGAGTATGTGTAATTGTGTTTGACTATTGCTTTTGCTAGCTTGCTTCTAAACACAGTTTGATCAAACTGTTCTGTGGAATCATCAACATTGGCCTCTCGATTGGGACAAGTACGTAAATGACGCAACAAATTTTTTGTCCCATGGCTAGCCATGTAAGCTGATTTGCACCATTTACACTTGGCCTTTTTCTTACCATCCTCATCTGTGAATTTTTCGAATTCAGACCATACAGTAGAAGTGCATTTTTTTCGATTGTTTAGAGCAAGTAGAGTTATCTTCCACATCCTCATGAAATAAGGATACAACTCTACGCCTCTTAGACCCTTCTATTGTTGAATATTCTTCTTGATCCTCGTTAGATCTTGACATGTCAACTAATTTGTTAAAGAAAACGTGAATCAAAACAAGTTATTTACTCAAAGAGAAAATGACATGTTATATTTCTATTTAACACTAAAAGAAAACATCTCCAACTTTCATTCTCCTTTATGAGTAGAGTACAAAAGAGAAAACATGCAGAAGACCCAAAAAGAACTACTTTGCCCATTTACAGGGAACACATCCACATAGAATTGCACAGTCCACACAATCTACAAAACACCGAAGCATAAACTGAGCATACAGCACCCTTCTCATAGGAGGACTCCCAAAAACATACTTGACGACAGATTTAAGACATACTGTTTTGCAAGAGAAACCAAAAAAAAAGGCATACTGTTTATTAAAGCATCATCCTATCTGAAAAACATCTGAAAAGAAAAGATGATGCTTGTGAAAGTAAAAGACGACAGATTTAAGACTAAATGGCTGGGGCTTTTCAAAGTGTGGCCCATTCTAATGAACAGGGTGTGACCTTTTACAAGTGCCACTGTATGCGACAAAAACTCCTCAATTCCACTAGACCACAAGTGGAAACCACCATAGCTATTGCAAAGGATGAACAAATAATGCAGTAGTAAACGGTTCATACAAGGGCAAAGCACAGGGCTAATCTAGTATAATCTACCCAAGAAACTGCAAGCTAACTCCACCCGGTTTCTGAAGTCAAATGTGCCGGAATACTCATAGAAGTATATCAAAGACAGATAAACGTAGCAATTGAGGAGAAATTCTCCCCTCGCGCCTAACCTACAACGAGCACCAAGCCCAGTTCACCAATTTCACTTCCCATGCCCATAAGAACCCGACCAACCCCAAGTTTCCCTCTTTATCCAAGCAATTCACTGTAAAACGACATGTTGATCCAAAATAGCGTAACCGCAAACGGAAAGGGAGAAAAAAAGGGGTTACCGATTGGTAGGCAGGGTCGAGAGGGTGAGATCCGACGATCTCACTCTTGACGCCTTGGAGGCCAAACCGCAAGGCGTCGGCCCGGACAACTCCGATTTCGTGGTCGAGCCGCAGAGGCGAGCGGCGGGTGGGTGACGAAGCTCGTCGACCTTCGAAGGAGCGGCGGAGGCGAGCCTCGAGACGGGCGGCGGAGGCGACTCGGAGGTGAGCCGCAAAGGTGGGTGACGGAGCTCATCGACCTTCGAGGGAGCGGCGGAGGTGAGCCTCAGAGCGAGGCGGGCGGCGGAGGGGCGACTCGGAGGCTAGCCGCGGCAAGCCGAGTGGCGAGGCGAGTGGCGAGGCGGCGAGTGGCGGAGGCGAGTGGCGAGGCGGCGAGTGGCGGAGGCGAGCGGCGGAGGTGGGTTGAAATGGGTCACCGACGAACACGAAGTCACGAAGACGAAGGGCGTGTTGCGACTCGCGACTCACTTTACAGCTTTAGGTTTTGAAAATGGGTCGAAAATGGGTCACAGCGTGTGACCCATTTTCGACCCATATTAGAATTGAACTTAAAATGGGTCACACGCTGTAATGGGCCCATTGCGTCCTTCATAACCCATGTACGACCCATAATAAAAAATATGGGTCGCAAAATGGGTCCATGACCCATTTTGCCTCCTCTAGTTTTGAAGCTGACAAAAGAAGATCTCATTTGATTCGAGCGGCTAAAGAAGATCTCACGACTAGAGATAGCATCTCAGAATCTATTATTCATTTTGAAATTAATTCGGGTAATTTGGATTCGTTGAATGGCGAAGTATACTTGGAAGGTTCTATTTATGGAAACCTAGATCCTGATTGTATGGGCGAGCAGGATTGGTGGGCTATCATCACATTCCTTAAGTAACTCGAGATCTCCCTAATTGATTCTATCCAACGGGTAGATTGGAAGAACTCCTTTAGAAGGTTCCAATGGTTATGAAGGCATGGAGGAGTATATAAGGAAGACGCTCTAATTATTCGAGTGTGTGCGTGTTATTTGCTAATTCAATTGTTGAGCGTAAACTTGTACTCAAAAGAGAGTTTATACATTTGTGAGGTCTTGAGGAAGTGTAGCAGAATCTCTACACTGTGGAATCAAGGACGTGATACTGTAACGACTCTTTTGATTCATAGTGAAATCCAGCCGGTGGGCTGTCAGTGCGGGAGAGTGGACGTAGGCTTGGATTAAGCCGAACCACTATAAACCTTGTGTTCTTATTCTCTTCCCTAAACTCATTTACTTTGCTCGTAACTCTATTTAATTGTTAGAGTCTCATTTCCTTTTCAAAGTCTATTGTTAAATAGACTCAGGTTAAAAGTAAAAGTTTTATACTATACTCTACAAAAATTTGTTTTCGCATCTATTCACCCCCCTCTAGGTGCTCGTACTAGCATTTACAATTGGTATCAGAGCCTGTGTACTCAGTTAAATTGAAGTGTTTTTACTTCAAAGTTAACGATCCATGGCTAGTATGTTGGCTCTAGGTTTGGTTGAAGGGCAAAGTAACACTAGACCGCCTTACTTTGATGGGAAGGAATATAGTATATGGAAAAACAAGATTCCTAAGATCAAAAGATCCTCTTGAATGGGATGTGGTAGACAAAGGAATCATTCCTAAAACTACAACAGTCTCAGAAAGGGGAAAAGAAGCTGTTGAGTCCAGCGAGATGACTCAAGAAGAGATAACCAAGAGACAAGCTCTTGATGCAAAAGCAATTTATTCCTTATATTGTGCATTATCTCCTACTGAATATAATAGAATATCTTCTTGTGAAACAACTAAAGAAGTCTGGGATAGACTGCACATCACCTATGAAGGAACCGATCGAGTGAAAGAAACCAGAATAAATATTCTGCTCGGTCAATATGAAGCCTTCAAGATGAAACCAGGATAATCTATCACTGACATGTTTAGTCGTTTCATAGAAATCGTGAATGGTCTTGAGTATCAAGGTCAACCAATCTTTGGACCCATGAAAGTTAACAAACTGCTGTGTGGACTTTCCAAAGATTGGAATCACGTAAAGACCTCAATAAGGGAGACACAAAGGATCATGCCACTCTCCGTTGACGAATTGGTTGGCACTCTTCAGTCCTATGAAGTGGAGCAAATCAATGAAGATGAAGATCCCAAAGGTAAAAAATCTATTGCTTTAAAATCTAATGATGATTCTGATGTTACAGATTCTGAAGACGATATGGACGATGAAGAGCTTGCTCTCATGATAAGAAGGTTAAGAAAACTGAACAAAAAGGGAAGAAGATTCAATTGGAAGAAACAAAGTTCTCAAAAGTTTCAAAATAAATCAGCTGAGGACGATGAATCCAATAAAGATGTGATTTGTTTTGAATGCAAGAAAAAGCGACACATCAGACCCAACTATCCCTTTATTGAAACAAAAGAAAGGAAAAGCTGAGAAATACAGAAAGGCTCTCAAAGCAGAAACTTGGAGTGATACTAAATGTGAAGAGAGTGATGATGATTATGCTAATATTTGTCTAATGGCACAATCAGACTAAGATTCAGACTCTGAGATAGACTCAAACACAGACAGTGAAATCGAGGTAAGTAATTTAAAAATTCCTACTAAAGTCTCTAAATATATTGATGAACTGTGTCTTAGTCTCAAAACCTCTCTCAAGAGGATTTCCAAACTAAAAAAGGGAAAATTCTGCACTGAAGCAACAGGAGATTGTTTGGAAAGAAAATGTCGAAAATTTAGATAAAAGTGTTATTACTTTGAAAGAAAATGTAGACTCTCTTTCAAAAGAAAATGCACTTTTGAAAAATGATATTTCAAGTATTTCAAAAAGGTTTTCTATAGGATCTGAGAAATTGGAAAAGATTCTTTTAGCGCAAAGACCTTACTTTAACAAATCAGGCTTGGGAATGACTGCTAAAACCATCCCTCTAATTGATTTTCCAAAAGTAAAGGAAAGAATCAAACAAAGACCTACAAAAGATTTTTATAGAAATCATTTTCAAAAAGTCTTTGTAAAACCTGTAGGCCGTAGTGCTCTTAAATGTTCTAAGTGCAACAGCTCAGAACATTTTGAGAAAGAATGTCCTATGGTTTGGAAACCTGTTAAGAAGGTTTGGGCGAAGACTGTATATTGCACTAACTCCATTGGACCCAAGAAAGTATGGGTACCAAAGAAAGCTTGATTTTCTTTTTTAAATGCAGGTCACTATCAAGAAAAAGGTCAAATGGTACTTTGATAGTGGATGCTCAAGACATATGACAGGAGACTCAAGTTGTTTCTTAAAGCTTATGCAAGTTAATGGTGGAAAAGTTTCTTTTGGTGGAAATAGCAAAGGCAAAATCGTCGGATGCGGAATAGTAAAGATTGGAAGTCTCACAATCAGCGACGTTTCTTTAGTGGAAGGACTCAACTACAACTTGCTGAGTATCAGCCAACTGTGCGACATAGGTTTCAAAATCAACTTTCAAGAAGGAATATGTTCAAGAACCAGTAAAGACTCCTCTCAGACTTTCACGGGGCGAAGACATGGGAACATGTGACGTCCCAGGGCGTCACGTACTAAGTGCAAGCGGAATTATAATTATTATTATCATCTTGCCTAACTTGTAACCTCCTTTAGATAATCTATAGTGTTTACTATTGAAGGTTAGCATGTATAACATGGATTATTTAAAATCTTAAGTTTATATTATGAGGTTATCCAGCAATCACTCTACCTTCAATTCTTAGTATTGGCCAATTCATTTATGCATATAGACAAGATCACAAGAAGCTTCATTTCTTCTGATCATCATTAGGGCCTACAAAATTTATCAACCTGGACTCTTTCCATGTTCATCGCCTATATATACAACATATACATAACAAAAGTAAGGCGTAACAAAAGCCAGGGATAAAGGGTGAGGGTGTCTACTCCACGAGTTCCCACACAAGCCCACGTTCAAAAGAAACAAAGGACAGTCAGCTTCTACATGATCAAAGGTGTCTAGGCGCCATCCGTCCCAGCTCCAGGTCCATCATCACTAAAAGGTATAGGGCCAAACATCGCTCCATCGTGCTTGATAAACCATGCGACAAACTTCATTGGAACCATCTCAGCTCTACCAACATCCATCCATAAAGTAGCCTCATACTTGAAGAAAGTCAGCTCCACATCAGAGTCATACACATCAGTAAAGGTAACCTCAATGCTTGATAACACTCCATAACGAGCTATTGGCGGCACATCCATACTATCAATCTGAAAATGTAAGGTATGAGCAACAACTTTGCCCGGTAAAGAATGATAAAACTCTAACTTAAACAATCCACAGCCATCAATATTTCAAGGGAATCATGACCAAACAATTCAAGATACTAAAGTAGGATTGTCACAAGCATAAACAATTGGATATTAACACAATGTATGTAATCACCTTATGTGCATCCTTTTTTATGCTTATCTTTCTCAAGCTCAATCTTATATCAAGATGCAATGCAACAATAATGAATGGACTTCGCCAAGTAGAATTATATTTAGTGTGCATATTAACACCGAACTCTCATGATCGAGTCATCCGGAAGTTACCTTAATCACAATATTTCTATCATGGGTCCGAGGCATCCATTTCTGATCACACACAAGGGCGTCTCACTCCGAGGCATCCCCTTTACCGAGGCATCCAAGACCTCAATGGGCATCCCAACTTCCGAGGGGCATCACCGACTCATCAACTTAAACAATCCACAGCCATCAATATTTCAAGGGAATCATGACCAAACAATTCAAGATACTAAAGTAGGATTGTCACAAGCATAAACAATTGGATATTAACACATCATGTATGTAATCACCTTATGTGCATCCATTTCTATGCTTACCTTTCTCAAGCTCAATCTTATATCAAGATGCAATGCAACAATAATGAATGGACTCACTCGCCAAGTAGAATTATATTTAGTGTCCGGAACTCTACCAGCCTGATCGAGTCACTTCCGGAAGTTGCCTTATCCGGACTTCCACAATATTTCTATCATGGGCATCTCACTCCGAGGCATCTCAGTATCACACAACTGAGGCATCCTTGATCACACACAAGGGCGTCTCACTCCGAGGCATCCCAATATCTCTCTACCGAGGCATCCAAGACCACTCAGCATGGGCATCCCAACTTCCGAGGGGCATCACCGGTATCTCCATACCGATGGGTTCATTCACTCTCTTAAGCACACGTTTCACACCACCACACCTTTGATTAATGCATTTATCGTATGCAAAAGAAAAAGACTCCAAAGTATCTAACTATATATATAACTCTCATGAACCTAGCACACGTGCGTGTCCAAATTATAAGATAAAACCCATTACGACATGTCCCATTCCATGCCGAACAGATATTTACCCCATAATCAAGCACTATGCACCACACTCATTGCACACGCTTGATACTATATACACCTATATCTCAAATAAGATATGAGAATTACTCTTATATGACTAACATCTATTATGAGGTTTATTAGACTCTACGTGCATCACAAAAGCCTAATATAAAAGACACAACATCTAATATATGTTCTCGGGTCCAGACAGTTCACTAGCTAAATGTACAGTTTCGGTTTCGGACACAGAAGGTATATCAATTCTTGTCGAAATACTACCAAATTTTAGTATGTTATATTGGAAACATATATTGACATTTTCTGTGAAGAAACTTAAGTCTAATTCTCACTGTATTAAGAGTAACAATCGCCATAATCTTTACTAGCACCCTGTATCGACGTCCAGATTCTTTATTTACAAAGAAAATTGTTTTACTAGCCAATTCTTATCCATTAAATCTCAAATTTTGACACGTTATTCCTTAAGATGTGTTCTACAATTTTCATTAAGGATTCGAAGTCAAATTCTAACTAGATAATTACATAAAATTCGTATAATCAGTAAAGGTCAAACCATTTCTCATAAAAACAGTTCACTGGTTTTACTAAATTCACTTCTATCTCTATGTTTTTATATTCATATGATTATAGCTAAGTATCTAATTCAATATTATAGATTTTCTGTCATTTAGAATGGTTTCTTTCTTATTTCCATCAACATACATAAAGAAAATAACACAAAACAGAAGACTCCCTAACCGCATTCTCTTAGAACAGAATAGTTACACACGATTTTTCTCACTTCTAGCTCAATCAAACCACTTATTTTTCCACAAATCTCTTCTACAACACTTCAATACTTAATCACAGCAACTAAAAGTACTTTCAGCAAGCTTTTCTTTAACAAATAGCCCATCCATGGCTCGGCTTGAAGTATAATTGCATCCGTGAGTTCACTCATCACAATATACACCACATCCATCCACTCGGCAACCATTTCATCACTTTACTCGGCAAAGACAGCATACTCACACTTGGATTTCGAAACATGCAAGACTCAAAAGTAACATGCAATGGTTTCTACCTTCAATCTAACACTTACTAAGCTTAGATTAATCACAAAACAACAACTACAAATCAAATCCTTCACTGTTTGGTTAGATCCGCAAGCTTTCTTGACGAACAATGGATAACTTTCAACTTAGAGTTATATCTTTCCTTACCTTGCTTCAGCTATTAAATAACTCAAAGATTCTTCAAAAATCAACACCAAAACTTGCATGCAAGAAGGAGAAATCGCTGGTTTTGGCTACTGGTTTCCTTGCTGTTCGACCGAGAGAAAAAGAGAAGAAGAAGAAGATGGGTTTCTCGGTTTTTGAAGAGAGAGAGAGGGTTTCGAAATTTATGAGGGGAAATAGATCTATAAGGCTAATCCCCAGGCTAGACTAATGATGAGATTTTGCTAATGATTATGTTCCTTTTTGATTGTTTTCGGTTTGTGGGAATCGAAACCGTGGGTGAGGAGGAAAAACAAAGAGAGAAGAGAGAGAAGTGTCGTGGCCTCCAAGTTTGATGTCTTTTGCCATTTGTCACTCAAATTCAATTAGTCTCTAATCCGTGTCGTTAGTCGGTTCATTAGTTTCTAATTTTTTCACCTAATTCCCTTTCGATTCCATTAGATTTCAATTCTATTATAATCATATAAAGTTATGAAATTATATGGCATATTAACTACTTAGTGTTAGTCTATAGAGAATTCATCACAATAAATGCTAAAGTTAGAAATTGATATTAACATTACAATCACTAATCAAATTATCATAACTATAAGCTATAAAATAAAATCACTCGAGCCTAAATATTCATCTCTGGCCCAAAGGCTTAATCTATAACAACTCCAGCCCACTAAACTAAATTTACCAGTCTAACAATTCTAAATCTTGGCCTGCCATAAGCTAAGCCCAAATCCATAATCTTTCATTAGACTTCTCAAGTCCAATTCATGTGGCCCACTTACTTCTCAAGCCCACACATTACTCACGATCCATCGAGTTCACTTTCTGGCCCAATCTAATTAATCTAAGTTCCTAATGATCTAATTACACTAATGAAGGTCGGTGAAATTTGGGATGTCACAGAACATCTATCTTCTGGACATCAAACCAGAAAAATCCCAATGTCTAATTTCAATTCAAGAGGAAGCTAATCTCTAGCATAGAAAACTTGGCCACATCAACATGAAGCAAATAGCTAAGATCTCAGCAAAGAAGCTTGTTCGTGGACTACCCAACCTGACATACCAAAAATCTGATCTATGCACACCATGCGTGTTGGGAAAACAGGTTAGAAGTTCTTTCAAACCAATAAATCAAGTTTCCACTAATCGTGTACTGCAGCTCCTACGTATGGATCTTTTCGAACCAACTAGGACTCAGATCATTGGTGGAAAGAAATATTGCCTAGTAATAGTGGATGATTATTCACGATTCACTTGGGTATATTTCTTGGCAAGTAAGTTTGAAACTTTTTCTTATTTCATAAAGTTTGCTAAGAAAGTACAGAATGAGAAAGGGTATGTTATTTCAAGTATACGGACAGACCATGGAGGTGAGTTTGAAAATCAAGATTTTGCTAAATTCTGTGATGAATATGGTTTTCAGCATGTGTTCTCTCCATACACTCCAGAACATAATGGAGTTGTGGAAAGGAAGAATAGATCGTTGCAAGAAATGGCTAGAACACTTCTAATTGAAAGCAACATTTCTTCTCGTTTTTGGGCTGAAGTAGTTTCTACAGCATGTTATATTATTAATAAAGTCTTCTTAAGGCCTATTCTGGAGAAAACTCCCTATGAGTTGTTCAAAGGAAAGAAGCCAATTGTTTCCTATTTTCATGTGTTTGGATGCAAATGTTTTATATTGAAAAATGCAAATGATCGAATTGGTAAGTTTGAAAAAAAATCAAACGAAGGCATCTTCCTTAGATATTCAACCATCACAAAGCTTACAAAGTTTACAACAAAAAGACTCAATCGGTGGAGGAATCGATGAATGTCAAATTTCAAGACCTTATGCAAAATCAATCGATCCAGACTCAACCTGAAGAATCTGAACTTGCTCCAGACTCTACAAAGTCTAAATCCCTAGAAGCAGCTCAAACTTCAGAAGGTCATCAACGAACAAACGTTGAAGAATCAAATGAAGAAAAAGATCAGTCTGTCAGACCAACCAGCAATTGGAAGCACAAGTCTAGTCATCCCAAAGAACTCATTATTGGCAACATTGATGAAGGGATTCGTACAAGATCCAAAAGGCATGAAGAGTCTAGTGTTGTGGCTCTTATTTCTGAAATAGAACCTAAGAGCATAGAAGAAGCTTTAACTGATGAAAGCTGGATTGAAGCTATGCAAGAAGAACTCAGGCAATTCAGTATTAATGATGTCTGGGAATTGACTCCTAAACCAAAAGGTAAATTTGTTATTGGAGCTAAATGGGTTTTTAGGAACAAGATGGACAAAAAAGGAAAAGTTATAAGGAACAAAGCAAGACTCGTGGCCAAAGGATATACGCAAGAGGAAGGGATAGACTATGATGAGACTTACGCACCAGTAGCAAGGTTAGAAGCAATTAGATTATTACTTGCTTTTGCTTGTTATAAGAA
Organism: Eucalyptus tenuipes; assembly: GCA_014182365.1. Lineage (NCBI taxonomy): Eukaryota > Viridiplantae > Streptophyta > Magnoliopsida > Myrtales > Myrtaceae > Eucalyptus > Eucalyptus tenuipes. Next base: position 9,264,939 of record CM024542.1, on the reverse strand, counting down.
TTTCAGGTTATTCCAAATGGACGTCAAAAGCGCATTCCTGAACGGATTTATCCAAGAAGAAATGTGGAACAACCTCCCGGTTTTGAAGACCCAAGGAAATCAGACTCTGTATTCAGATTGAAAAAGGTGCTATATGGTTTAAAGCAAGCACCTCGAGCTTGGTACGATAGGTTAAGTAAGTTTTTAATCCAAAATGGTTTTGTTAAAGGTAAAGTAGACACTACTTTGTTTATCAAAAGAGAAAGTAAAAACTTTTTACTTGTTCAAATCTATGTTGATGATATTATTTTTGGATCACCTAACGAAAATCTGTGTAAGAAATTCTCTAAGTCTATGCAGGATGAATTCGAGATGAGCATGATGGGTGAACTATCCTTCTTTCTCGGACTACAAGTAAAACAATTGAAGGAAGGAATTTTCATTCACCAAGAAAAATATGCTAAAGAACTTGTTAAAAAGGTCGGTTTGGAGAATTGCAAAAAGACCGATATACCAATGTCAAGTTCTTCTCGGTTTGGACAAAGATGAAGGAGGAAAGAAAGTTGACCGAAGCTATACAGGAGTATCATTGGTTCACTTCTTTATCTTACTGCCTCTACACCTGACATTTTGTTTAGTGTTTGCATTTGTGCCAGATTTCCATAAGATCCCAAAGAATCTCATCTAAGTTTTGCGAAACGCATCATCAAATACGTTGCAACAACCTCTAATTTAGGTCTCTGGTATCCTAAAGAAGGAGACTTTACTCTCCTTGGATACTCAGACGCAGACCTAGCAGGATGCAGAGTTGATAGAAATAGCACATCGGGCACTTGTCAATTACTTGGTAATAGGACAGTATCTTGGTTTTCAAGGAAGCAAAGTACTGTAGCTCTCACAACAGCAGAAGTAGAGTATGTAGCTCTTGGAAGTTGTTGTTCTCAAATCTTATGGATAAAACAACAGCTAAGAGACTTTGGAATCGAAGACTCATGCACTGAGATCAAATGTGACAACACCGGCGCGATTAATCTCACCAAGAATCCAATTCTTCATTCAAGAGCAAAGCATATAGAGATTCGACATCATTTTATTAGAGACCATGTTCAGAATGGAGAAGTCTTGATTCTATTCATAGACTCAAAGAATCAGTTGGCGGATATTTTTAAAAAGCCACTGGAGAAAAGTCAATTTGAGTCTATTCGATCCAGACTTAATATCTTAAAGTCTGAAGAAGTTCAGACTTCAGGGATAAAAAGTCTAAAGATACTCAGACTCAGAAGATCAAGAATCACGACTGTAAGTTATTTCTGTTTTAGAAATTTATTTTTCGGATAAAAACTCGAAAATGTACGTTTGTCTATTAATCTGTAATTGATTGATGTTATCTTCCCAAGTTTTCGTAATTATTGCAATCATTCCTTTTCGAAAAAGAAGTTATATTTTGAAATGACAGTTATCTATTTTCAAAAAGGAAGTTATTTTTTGAAAAGGCATTTTCTATTTTCCTTTTATGACGATCCGTATACCTCGTTTCGATTGACTTATATACTGATCGTCTTCTTCACAAACCCTAGAAGCACAGAACTTCACTTTCTTACTTTTACTCTCTAGTTTAATCCTCAAAGTTTTCATCTTTCTCGCGAATCGAGTTTGAAATCTCTCAAAGACTATGACAATGGCTTCTCAAAGAAAGTCCTCAAGGATTGCAAGCAGGGGACCACAGCATATGCGTGAGGGTCCTATGCACTTTGATCTGACCGAGGAAGAAGAATCTCCAAGGCAACAACAGAGTCCACAACATTCTCAACCGTGCCATTCTCCTTAGGCTAGACCACAGGATGTTCAGCAACAAGCGGAGGAAGAAATTATTGAGGATTCAAAACCTGTAAGAAGCCTTAAGCCCGCTTTTACCTTCAAAATCTACTCTGCCTTGAAGAATGGAGGTTCTCCATTGAACTTTATCGATGAATTTTTGAAAGAAAATGGGTACCGAAATGAAACCCACTTTTTATGAACGATGGAACGTTTGGGAATTGCTCCTGCGAGCTCGGCGAAAGAGCCTTTGCAAATATCTCAAGTGATCCATGTGTTGGAGGACATAGTCAACCTGATGGAAATGATGATGAAAAGATGTTCACTCATTTTAAGCCTAGAATGGGTGTTGCAGAGAATATTCGAAGCAAAAGGACAGATCTGTTTCGTTCTAAGGAAAAACAAGCGACTTTACTCTAAGTTGCTGAAGCGAGGGGTGATGAACCCAAGGAGTGTGGATTTCGATTTTCTCGACACTCTGAACGTAAAGTTGCGAGAGAAATTCACTTTATTTCAACTTGAACGATTTTGCTCTGAAATAACAGTAGCTCATCCAGAACTTATTGCGTATTTCTATTCCAATCTAAGCTTTTTGGATGCGAATAGATTCTCTTTCAGTGTTAGAGACCAGGACTATGTAGTTGATATGGACACTCTGGCTGATGTAATTGAAGTAGAGAGAGGGGTGTTCCAATCAATTAGTGTGTCTATTGGTCGTGCGACTGTGGAGCTTATTCGGGATGGAATGGCAAAAGGTCGAATTTCGTACTTGAGGATGAATGCCTCAAATGTCTTGCTTCACAAGATTGTGATCAATTGTCTTAGACCCAAATCGACTTCGAAGAGTGACGTCTTCAATTCAGAAGCAAAGCTGATGTATGCTATAAATGCTAGCAAAAAGTTCTCTCTGCCACACACTATCATGTTTCACATGTATAGATCAATGGTGAAGGACAAGGGCCAACTTCCTTATTCAGCACTTGTTACTAAGTTATTCAGACATTTGAATATTTAGCCTCCCAAAATTCTGTGTGTTCGAACCTGTGATCAAATGGTGGTGAGACTGAAGATGGTTTCAAAAATGCATTTGAAGTAAGGCTTTGGAGCGATTTAAGGAGAAAACCCCTATCAAGACTCACCAAGTCTCTATGGCTGCAAAACGAAAAGGGAAGGAGCCCATGACAGCTCCATCTAAGAAAAGGAGAGCACTCATCTTGCAGGATGAAGAAGATGAGGAAGATGTCACCATTTTCGCTCTTGCATTAAGGAACTTACAGCATTTTGTTCCAGAGACAGAGGAGAGAGAGGATCAAGACAGAGAAGAGACAGAGCAGAGGAGTGAAGAGAGGGAATCGATGAGAAAAGAAGCAGAGGAAGAAAGAACTGTAGAAGAAGAGGGAAGAGGAGAACAAGAAGAGACAGAGCATGAAGAGTACTTCTCTCCACCTGAAGGCACTAAAATAGGGGGAGCTGCTGAGAAAAGAGGTACTTCTTCACTTGCTTTTACTAGTGAAGATGTTAGTCGTTCTCCTGCCGATCCAAAAGATGTATATGCCTCTCAATTTCCTGAGGAAGATCATGAGGTTTCATCTCCAAATCTGGGTGCTCATCTAAAATGCCATCATCTACCAATACTCCTCAAACTGATCATGCTGAAGCAAGCACTCAAACTGACAACTCAACAGACTTTCGAAGATTGCTTGATGTTCTTATGGAGATGCGAGGCTAGATTTATGCCCTGGGATGCGAAGTTCAGAATATGCAGAATGCCAGTCAAGCCTCTTCAGTTTCTTTGCATGATCAAATTCAAGCCCTTAATCTTCAAGTTCAAGCAACTGCCAAGGGTGAGGAAATAACACAACTCAAGGAGGATCTGAGAAAGCTGGAGGAGACTGTCAAGTCGATGGGAGATTTCCAGCTTGTTCGTGTTCCAAAACAATCTTAATTTTATCCAATTCTCTTTTCATCTCTACCTTTTTAATGCTGACAAAAAGGGGGAGGAGTTGGTGCAGATTTGACTTTTTATTGACTTTATTATTTGACTTTACTTTTGTTTGGGTTGTGACTGGTTTGAAGTGTGTGTTTCGGTTTGGACTGTTTGATCGTTTATTGCTTGCAGTATCTTAAGCGCTGTTGGTATTCATGGCAAAGATAGTTGTTTTTACATGACTAACTTATTTTCTGTGGATGCATATTCGACACTATCTTTATCCTAATCCATTTATCTTTTGTAAGATATCCTTGTTTGCTTGAGTATTGTCTTGCAGGTCAAAATTATCCAAATTTGCAGGAAAGTTTTGTCACCATAAAAAAGGGGGAGATTGTTGGAGAAAACTTCCTTATTTGTTTTGAAGCTGACAAAACGTTTCCATCAGTCTAGTCTGAAGACTTGCAGACTCATTCGTCAAGTCTGAAGACCGCCAGACTCAAGATTTGAAGTCTACCCTCATTAATAGTTCCTAGACCGTCGAAGAAGACTTATCGAGAATCGAGTATTTCTTTAAGGATTTGATTCGAGCGGCTAAAGAAGATCTCACGGCTGGACATAGCATCTCAAAATCTATTATTCGTTTTGAAATTAATTTGGGTAATTTGGATTCGTTCAATGGCGAAGTATACTTGGAAGGTATTACTTATGGAAACCTAGATCCTGATTGTATGGGCGAGCAGGATTGGTGGGCTATCATCACATTCCTTAAGTAACTCAAGATCTCCCTAATTGATTCTGTCCAACGGGTAGATTGGAAGAACTCCTTTGGAAGGTTCCAATGGTTATTAAGGCATGGAGGAGTATATAAGGAAGACGCTCTAGTTATTCGAGTGTGTGCGTGATAGAGAAATTCCAAAGTCTGAAGCTTCTTGTTATTTGCTAATTCAATTGTTGAGCGTAAACTTGTACTCAAAAGAGAGTTTATACATTTGTGAGGCCTTGAGGAAGTGTAGCAGAATCTCTACACTGTGGAATCAAGGACGTGATACTGTAACGACTCTTTTGATTCATAGTGAAATCCAGCCAATGGGCTATTAGTGCGGGAGAGTGGACGTAGGCTTGGATTAAGCTGAACCACTATAAACCTTGTGTTCTTATTCTCTTCCCTAAACTCATTTACTTTGCTCGTAACTCTATTTAATTGTTAGAGTCTCATTTCCTTTTCAAAGTCTACTGTTAAACAGACTCAGGTTAAAAGTAAAAGTTTTATACTATACTCTACAAAAAAAAAATTTCGAACCTATTCACCCCCCTCTAGGTGCTCGTACTAGCATTTACACAAGCAAAGTCTGAGAATGAGTCAAAGTCCAACTAAAAGTGCCGCCAGACTTCTGAAGTAAATTCAGACTCAAATAGAGATGGTTTAGAGTTTTGAGAAGTTCAGAAGAAGATTGCAATGAATACAGCTGAAAAGAGTTAAGGGAAGAGAAAATTGCACACTTCTGAAGTAAATTCAGACTCAAATAGAGATGGCTTAGATCAAGGCTACGTCTACTCTATCACGCTGACAGCCTTCTGGCTGAAATTCACTAAAGTATCAACAGAGAAGTACAATGTTTGGAGTACAAACACTTAGTGGAAGATTTCTTTTTCTTTCACTAAGTCACTCTTCTTGTGTTTTTCTCTCTTAAATACAATTTGTAAGTGTTGTCCTTGTAGAACAAGTGGTTGGAAATGCCTCGAACTTTGGAATTTCAATTTTCACGCTCTATCTCAAATGGATTGAATGACCTCGTTAAATACTCCTCTACGCCTTTCTAACTGTTGGCATTCTCTAAAGGAATTTTTTTATAATCAATCTGTTGGACAGAATCAATTAAGGAAATCTTGTAACCATTTGAAGAATGAGATGAAAATCTGATAATCCCAGTCACCCATACTATAAGAATCTAGGTTTCCATAAGTAGATGCTTTCCAAAAAGGAACTTGTCTTCAAGATTGATTTCATCAATTTGTGATTAATTCCATCAATGTATTTATAAAAGGTAAGTAAGATTCTTCATTAGAAAGCCATATATTAAGGTTAAATCTCTGCGTTCATACCGAATCCTTGTCATAAGATCAATAATCCTGAGTCTGATTACATCTTCGTTCTGACTTGGTTTCTGTCTGGAACATGTTAGAGTGGGAAAGACTTTTGGAATAAATAAACTTTGACAAAAATCTATGATATAGCTAAGAAGTCTTGTATTCTTTAGAATAAGAACAAGAACAAGAAAGTTTTGTCAACTTCAAAACTCAATAGGAGTTTTCTTAACAATCTCCCCATTTTTTATTGTGACAAAACTTTCATGTAGATTTAAGCATAATATGAAAGTTATCTTGCAAAACAATACTTTAGTAGCACATGATAATTAATATAGATAAAAGACAGTAAACACAATAAAATATTGCACAAAATACACATAGTCTGCATCCACAAAACACATCAATCAAAAGTCTGAATAAACCACACCAGTAAAGAAAAAATCAAACACCAGTCAGACACAATTCACCAAGTCAAAGCTTCAATCTGCATAAACTCTCCCCCTTTTTTGTCAACAGCAAAAAGAGAAAATCAAATAAGCATAAATAAAAAGAGGTTAGGTTGAAAAGGATCGGGGTTGTCTAGGAACACGAACAAGTTAGAAATCTTCCAAGGTCTGCATGGTCTCCTAAAGCTTAGTTAGGCACTGATGAAAAATAGTCTCAACTTTTGCTAGATTCTGCGATGCCGGCTGATTCATAGTTTGGACTTTATCATCAAGAGAAATTACCTTTCTTGTGAGAGACTCTGAGGTAGTACCGAGAGCAGCATGCAACTTCTGGATTTCAAACTCCATCGTATATTGCTGTGCCTTTATCTCTAAGAGGAGTTCTACTATTCGAGGATAGTTGGATTTTGGTTTTATTTGGGTACTAGCTTCTACAAATTGTATTGGTGGAGTATCCAAAGATGAAGGAACATCGGCCTGAACGTGTGAAACTTGTTGCTCCCACTGAACATTAACTTCTTTATCCCGATCCTCAGGTGATACTTTAGGGAAATGAGATGCATAAATATCTTTAGCATCTGGAGGAGATCGACTGATGCTATCACTAGCAGTTGGTTTGATAAAAGGAGTTTTCTCACCTATTCCCCCTGTCTTGGTGGCTTCAGTCTGAGAAATAACTTCTCCTTCCTGAACTCCTTCTCTGCCAGCACAGGTTTATTTACCAGTTTCGATCTCCCCAACATCTTAAGCATCAATTTCCCTTGTATCTTCTCCTTCCTTGTTAGTGTCCTCCTGTTCCTTGTTCACATTGGCATCTCCTTCTTCATGATCTGAGTCATCATCCTCACTCTCTTTGCCACGCCCTAAACCTCGAGCGCGCACACATCCCTCGGAGGTCGATAAAATTGCGACATCCCAAGATGCGTCGCCGACCCATTCATTTTAATGCACATGCGGAAGTGAACGATTACCCCTGACAGCAACCAACACAGGATATAAAAGTAGGAAACAAATTCACAACCAAAACACTTTTATAAACACACTAGGTTTATATACAAAAGTCAACAACCAAAAGCCTACTACAAAAAGGAAGGGTTAACAAGTCATCTAGGCACACAAATCCCCAAACTCTAAAGCCTTATGGGGTTTTGGATCGACCACAGCACCATCAGGAGGGTCAGCTGTACGCTCGCCATTAGTGGCGTCTATCATCGTAGCTGGGATCTCAAAATCTTGTAGTGGACCCACTATGTATCTTTGGAGCCCGCGGCGAAACCACGCCCTAAATCGATGAGGTACCCTCTGTGGCACCCCCGAACAGCCCCCGATCCACTAGGGTCGCCATAGTCCACTTGCGTTTCTCTTGACCTGATAATATATTACTATGATACCAAAGAGTTATAATAAGTCTACAAGTCTTGGGGGTTTATATCTTTTAGATCGGTCCCTGCGTAGTTTACATAGCGGAAGCACACCCATCAACTATTCCCCGCTCTGGATTATAAAGTGATGCACACCAACTAAAACTTTTATAAGTTAAAGCCGAACACTTTTATTTGCATAACTTGATGGACATCATTAGTCGGTACATCAAAATGCCAAGGTTTTCTATACTCGGCTATACTTCAAAAGATGATCGACATCTTTTCCAATAGTCGTATACTTAAAGTCCATCGATCAGTGTCGGCTTCCAAAAGTTCCTTCCTTTGCTGTCCTCCTCCTCGTGGTCATATCCAACCACTCGGTCCATCTGCTGGTGGCAGTGGCAGCAGAGGTATCTTGTCTAGTTTGAAATGTTAGTCCCCAAAAAGGGGTGAGTACAACCACTCAGCTGTAAAAGATCCACTAAACTATATCGTGCGTAGCCATCACAATCTAATTTCATGCAAGATAGACAAAACATGTGTAATCAAAGGAAATGAGTGATGTGCATCCTTTTCATAAAACCTCTTAATGTAATGACTAGTGCAATTTCAAAGCTAAGATGCACCATTTCAGTCACACGGGTCCTGATTATAGAACCAAACTATTATGACATGTCCCATTCCATACCACACAATTTAATCCTATAACCAGACCACACACACACACTTAGTAGAGCCATCAATTTTAATATTCAAAAGGTTTCACCCCCCAGAGGACCAGTGTCTGCGTCCTTCTGGGCATTCGCACCCAATCCTGGCATCGCGAAGTCCTCCGGCATTACGCCACTAGACCATCGGGCATCCAGAGCGTGTTCCGTTACACCTTCGGGCATCTCCCATCCCACCTAGCATCACGAGGAATCGCTGGGGCTTGCCATGAAAATGGTTACCCCTGCCTTCCGGAATTACGTACCGACATACCACCGGGCCTCCCCTGGAATTACGTACCGATATACCACCGGGCATCCCAACACTCTCGAGGAAACCTCTAGGGCTCGCCATGAGAGTGGTTACCTTGACCCTCTAGAATTACGTACCGACATACCACCGGGCATCCCCAGAATTACGTACCGATATACCACCGGGCATCCCGACACTCCCGGGGCATCGTTGACCCGAGGGTCCAACGGCAACATTAACATCTTAATTTAATTCAATATCAAAAACAATTTCCAATGCAATGACGTTGGATGTCCCATGAGTCTTCATCAAATCTCAATGTTGAATAATATGCTGAATGCCAACACCATCATATCAAATGATAAATCAAGATGCGTTCACCCTTGAGATAAATTGAGCAAACTCGGAATAAAACAGCCCAAAAATCAGAATGCACCGTTTTAGTAAAAACTTTGGAATAACCCCTAAACGAACTCAGAAAATTCTAAAATTTTAGTATGTTATAAACAAGATCTAAAGGAAAGAATTTCATGAAGAACACTAAGTCAAATTCGTCACGTACAGAGAGCATTAAATCACACAATTCAGCCTCAGATTTATTCCATCAACCAGACTTCACAATAACAAAAGAAAAGCTTTTCGACCTCCTCAACTTAACAAATAAACTCAAATGTTGTACGTACAAAGGTATATTACAAATTCATTGAAGAAAGTGTTGCCCGAATCAGCTCCAAAAATTTTATAAAAATTTTAATAACTCACTCAGGTTTTCGGGTTTCACACGCTAGCAGAAAAACATCACACACCAAAATAAATTTGTGCCCACTATATTAATCCAGAAAATCTGACAGAACATATGTTATAATTTAAACAATTCCTCACAGCTCCCATGAAGAAATCAAAACCAAATTCATGCTAGCAATTTCCGTAGAAAATCGACAAAGCTACTGACTACACACGAGTTGTTCTGGACCGCATGGATTCAGTAGAATTCCACGCCTATATCTTGACTAATTTACTTCCAAAAGTTCATTTAAAATCTATACTTCAGATTGTAGTTCAGAGGAATTCAGAAATATATATAGAAAACCAACGCATTTCCTCAATTCCTAAATTCCCATCTAGTTCAATCATCCAAACTTCAGCATTCAGCCTTCAACTCAAACATTTCTCAAGTCTATTTGCACTACTTCAAACAATAACAGCCTTGCATTACATAGGTTAGTAGACTTTTACTTGCCTCAAGTCCTAAGCATCGACGGCAAGTAAAAACAGGAAGCTCGGGTCACGAACACGGCTTGGCGACGGCGAACACAAGTGGTGTCGACGGCGGTGGCGCATGAGCACGGACATAGGGTGGTCTTCTTCCTTGAACGCTCATGAATCTCTCTCTCGCTCGCTCTCTCTCTCTCTTTCTCTCTCTGCCTTATTTTTTTGCTCGATTAATCTCTCTCTCTCAAAACCGAGCCAATTTGTTCCACTGAACTGCTGACTAATTAATTAATTCGCATGTGTTTTCCTTTGGTGGCTGCACGCACACAAGACAGCTGGAGAATGGCATGTCTTCAGCATACATCTTCTTGAACAATTGCTGGCAGCCTATACCGAAGCAACGTGGCTGTTGCTGATCTTCCTTCGGTCAAAAATCCCAAAATTTGTTGACTCCATTTTGTCGACCAAGAGGAGAGAGGGCTCGGGATTACTTGGGCCAACAAATTGGTGGTCGCATTGTCCTTAATTCATGACCCAAATTCCTTCCAACTGTTAGCCCTAAATTTTTATACGTGCATGGAGCACTTTTGGTTCCATGGTCTTCATGGAATCAACTAATCTCCTTTTATTCAACCACCACATGTACATGTACGTGGCTGCTCTTGGTGGTCTTCACTTAGTTGACTCCTATAGTCAACTAAATGGGACTCAGTGGCAGCTAGGAAGCGACGACTGCTGGGGATTGACGTGGCCATCCACTGAAGTTTTTGGCTGCCATCCGTTCCTCTCCATGCACGGACGTGCCCATCATTTAGTGGACCGCATGGGTCAAATATTTTCCTCTTGATTGACTGCTGAATGGACTTTGCATGGACTGCTGCACGCCATTTTGCATTTTTCATGCAAGATGTGGGTTCTTGTTGTTGACTAATTTCAAAGAAGGAACGTGGTTGCATGGAGGAGGGTCGCTCGACAAGACTGCATGGGTCAAATGTTTCCCTTCGGTTGACCGGCAAATGAACGTGCGCATGGCTGTTGCGTGCTACGGACCTTCAGCTCAGTCAATTGGCGAGGCCGCTCGGGGTTAATATCGGACGTGTGCATGGCAATTCCTCTCCGAAAGTTGATGTTTCAGAAGGACGGGTGGTGATGAAACGATGACCTAATGCCATACCGACGATGACGATAACGAAATAGTATCCGTAAATGGTGCCAATGACGTAGTCTGTTGACACTCCCATTGACCCGTGACAAGCCGTTACTTATCCGAGGTTTGACAAAAACCCGGATGCCACACCCTCTGAGGTAGGCCCTCATCGACCCAAACGGTGGTCACTACGAGCTCATAAACTCAGACTCCGTGGCCCCCGGGAACAGGGAAATCAGTAATCAGCTTGGTAACCCTCCTAGGCTGACCAAAACGTACTGGGGGAACTGCCATCTAAGGACCTGAAAAGGTTGAGCCTACGACGAGGTGAGACAATGTCTTAGCAAGTTCACCTCCTAAATTCCGACTAGGAAGGAAATATGCCTAGAGGCAATCTATACACACAAGACAGAGGACTTACCTCGCCTCAGTTCCCTCCTGCATGTCAGTTCAATTCATATACTCAATCAATCAATCCAATCTATACAATCGATCAATCAATCCATCAATTCAATCCAATCCATGCAATCGATCAATCAATCAATTCAATCCATACGATCAATACAATTGATCCAGGGGTCTCGATTATAAGACCAAATCATTATGACATGTCCCATACCGTGCCACACAATTTTGTCCCATAATTTGTTGCGTCAATTTCAATCAATCACATGTTCCAATTCGATTATTGCCCGCACAAGCATGAACTACCGACGCACATCGGTCTTCTAGCGTAGCTTGGGATTATTGTTCGCACAAGCTAATATGGATTATTGCTCGCACAAGTTGACATTGATTATTGCTCACACAAGCTGATATACCGACGCACATCGGGGATGGATTCACTTAACCATCACATGATCAACCAATCCCGGCCAAGAACATTGTGCTTTGCACACAAATTCCTCAATTAAAATAATGAACTTGACCTATTTTCTTCATATAAAAAACACCCGATAAAATAATCGTGTGTGGGTACACGGTCAGTTTAAGCCAAAAATGCAGTATCGTCCTTTTAAAAATCCCACTATTTAATATAGTACCTAAAAAAAATTTTGGCATTAAAACCAACGCTCGGTATTTTATGATTAAAATACCAAAATTTCACAATTTTGAAATAATTAACCAAAATCACAATCACCGCTCCATTTGCACAAATTAACACTCAATTGTATAAACTAAGCACACCATTGCAATCAGCACGAAATTTTGATCACCAGCTATACCGATATAATTTTCGAAAAATAATAAATAATTACAAAAATTACAAAAATAATTAAATAATGCAATTTAAATACAATAAATAGCAACTTAGGCTGAAAATGCTAATCTAACCACCTAAACGGGCTTAGAAAATTTCCAAACCTATCCAGATAAATAGTACAATCTAATTAGCCCTTAATTAATCTAATCTAACCACATAACAAGCATAATTAAGCAATTAAATCACTAATCTAATCTAACTAAACACCTAATCCATACTTAGTCTAAACTAATCAACCCTTAAGCATAATTAACTCCCTAAGTAGAGTTTAGCAAGTAAACTCATCGGTTTTGTGATCCAGTGAGTCCATGGCGATGGCGATGCGGAGGCAAGCGACACTCGAGCCTGCGACTAAACGAGGATTGGACGGGCCTAAAAACGAGCCTAGAAGCCTTAGCCCACAACTAAGGTTCGGCTTCTGCTCCTTGGGCCGAGAAGGCTGGCGCGGGGCTTGGACAGGCTGGAACGGCCACATAGGCGACGGACGGCTGCTGCGGGGCGACGGCAGTGCTGGACGGCGACCAAGGCGAGCTTGACGGTGGCCAAGGCACGCAAGAGGATGGCGGATGAGCGGGATGCAAGCGGGGACGGGCGAGATGGCTCGCGGGCGGCGTGTGGGCTCGCGATAGGCGAATGGGTGGCGAGGGGGCTCCGACGATTGCTGTTGGCTCTTGGCTGGCTTTCTCTGCAACTTTGAGCTCTCAAGACACTCAATAATGGATAAAGTGAGCTAAGGGAAGAAGAAGAAGCCAGCTGAAGTGTCACGCCCCAAACCTCGAGCGCGTGCCCATCCCTCGGTGATCGATTAAATTGCGACGTTTCAGGACGCGTCGCCAACCCATTCATTTTAATGCACATGCAGAAGCGAAACAAAACCCCTGATAGCAAATAGCTTGGGATAGAAAAGCATGAAACAATTTCACAACCAAAAACACTTTTATAAACACCCCGGTTTATATGCAACTACTAGTCTAAAGTCAAGAGTCTACAAAAGACCGTCTCTCAAAACGAAGTTGTCCTATGACCAGCTAGTCGGACACTTTTGCCAATTCTTCGGTCTCCACAGGCTCCGGGGGGCATCGGGTCCTCCACAACACCATCAGGAGGGTTAATTGCACTCTCGCTTGGAGCGGTATCAACTACCACAATGGGGATCTCAAAACCCTAGAGGGGACCTTCCCTGTATCCATTTAATTTGTGTCGAAACCACACTCTGAATTGATGAGGTACCCTCTGAGGTATGCCATCATCGACCCAAACGGTGGTCACTACGAGTTCATAGACCCAGTGACCCCCGAGGACAGGGTAGTCAAAACTCCGCTCGGTACCCCTCATAGGTCGACCAAAACATTTTGGAAGAACTGCCATCTAAGAACTTGAAAAGGTTGAGCCCACAACGGGGTGAGACAATGTCTCAACAAGTTCACCCCCTAAACTCCGACTAGGAAGGGAATACGCCTAGAGGCAGTCTATGCACGCAAGATAGAGGACTTACCTCGCCTCAGTTTCCTCCTGCATGTTAGTACAATTCATATATCCAATCGATCAATTCAGTTTAATCCATCCATTCAATCAATTCAATCAATCACGCGTTCCAATACAATTATTGCTCGCACAAGCATGAACTACTGACGCACGTCGGTCCTCTGGCGTAGCCAGGGATTACTGCTCACAAGATGAAATACAGTATTGCTCATACAAGCTGAAATACACTATTGCTCACACAAGCTGATACAGATCATTGGTCACACAAGCTGATATAGATCGTTGCTCACACAAGCTGATACAAATCATTGCTCACATAAGCTGACATAGATGATTGTTCACACAAGTTGACTTATAATATTGCTCACACAAGCTGACTTACAATATTGCTCACACAAGCTGATACATCGAATCACATCGAGGACGAGTTCACTCAACCATCACACGATCAATCAATACCGGCCAAGGACATTGTGCTTTGCACACCAATTCCTCAATTAAAATAATGAACTTGGACTATTTTCTTTGTGTTAAAAATGCCCGATAAAAATAATCGTTTGTGGGTACATGGTCAGTCTGAGCAAAAAATGCAATATCGTCCTTTTCAAAAATCTCACTATTTATTATAGTGCCTAAAAAAAATTTTGGCGTTAAAAACCGACGCCCAGTATTTTCTGAACAAAATACCAAAATTTCACAATTTTGGAATAAATACCCAAAATTCCAATCACTATTCAATTTGCATAAATTAACACTCAATTGCATAAACTAAGCACACCATTGCAATCAGCACAAAATTTCGATCACCAGCTATCCCGGTATAATTTCCAAAAAATATAAAATAATTAAATAAATGCAATTAAATACCAAAAATACCAACTTAGGCCGAAAATGCTAAATTCACCACCTAAACGAGCCTAGAAAATTTCTGAACCTATATAGATAAATAGCACAATCTATCTAGTCCCTAATTAGTCTATTCTAACCACCTAACATGCACAATTGAATAATTAAATCACTAATCTAATCTAACTAACCACCTAAACCATACTTAACATAAACTAATCACCCCCTAAGCATCATTAACTCCCTAAGTAGAGTTTAGCAAGTAAATTCATCGGTTTACCTATCCGGTGAGTCCATGACGTCAGCTACGCAGAGGCGGGCAACAACCGAGCTTGCGGCAACACCAACCAAGACTCAGAAGAGCCCCGAAACGGCCCACGAAGGCTCAGCCCGAAGCTAAAGCTTCGATTCTGCTCCTTGGGCCAAGAGGTTGCTCGAGCGGCTGGCTGGGTTGGAAACGGTGAGGAGGTGGACCAGTAGCTGCAGCGGGCGACGGCGGCTGCTGGACGGCGGTAGAGACGGCTCAGTGACCTCAACGGCGACCAGGGAGGCTCAGGGAATGGCGAGGAGGCGCGAGTCGAGCGGGACGACGAGCACGAGGCTCGCGCGGTGCAAGGGGCTTGTAGGCGCGAGTGGGCTGCTCCGGTGGCTTCAGCGGTGGTCGACGGTGAAGGGAGGAGTGTTGGCCAGTTTCTTTTGGTTCTTTTAAGCTCTCAACCTCAACAACAGTGGATAAAGTGGCCCCAAATGAAGAAGAAGAAACTGCTGAAGAGAGGGGGTCCCATTTTGCCTGAAAAGTCTTCACATATAACCTCTTCCACTCATTGCATGCCCCCACCAACCTTGGCTGTCACCCATGGCCAATTTGCTACACCAAATTTCCCCTAAAAGCTTCCCCAAGTGGTCCATAATGTTGTCTCCCCCTTGGCCTACGAATTTTGGGCGAATTCCCCCCTAAATTGATTCAATTCCCCTCAAATTGAGCTCAATTTGATGTCCATAAATTCAGCCAAGGTGCCATCATCAAATTCAATATTTTTTCTCATCACTTAAACCAACTTGACGGCCAAAGATGCGACAAAAACGGCCCTCTGATTTTTCCGGTCCAAAATAGCCTTACTTTGAATTTTTGCCGAAAATCCCGATTTGCCGAACAAATCTTCAGAGGATCAGTTGACATTCCTAAAATGACTGGTGACATGACAAAATTTTCAATTTCTGAAATCGGGTTCAAATTCACAGTTAATTTCAATCCGACGCGATTTTAGCGTGACCTAACCTACCAGGTAGCTTTTAGGAATTTTTAGCACATTTGACCAATGGTCAATTATTTTCAAGCCACATTGTACATCTTCAACACATTGGCGACTCTCAGTTGTCGTGAAAATCTCGAGGTTTTAACTACGGACACAGGGTACAAAAATGACAGAAAAATTGGTCTAGTGCCGTTCGATAGAATTTTTGCAATTAGGTGGAATCACCCATACACTAATCACATACCTCTATTGAATTGACCTATCTTTCATCTCTGATCGATTTTGACGGTGCCGTGATGACCCTTGCAGATTAGCACAGTCGAGCAGTCAATTCTTGGTCGAATTCTCAAGTCTATTGCATTTATATTCCTTAACAGCTTCACCTGATAGGCTAGTTATCCCGTGAGTGATCAGTTTAGGAAAAAGAACTATAGGTGCGTCGATGAAAAGCCCAACTTATTCAATTGAAAACAGAACCTAAAAATCAAGATGTCATAGTAGTGGTCGACAGACTGACGAAGTTGGCTCACTTCATCGCCATACGAAAGGACCTTGTTTTGGTTGACTTGTGTGGCATTCCTAGGTCACGTGATTTTAGGCGAATGAATCTCCGTGGACCCGACCAAGATTGAAGCAGTTATGAATTGGCCAAGACCGACAACCGTAATAGAGATCAGAAGCTTTTTGGGTTTGGCAGGTTATTACCAAAGGTTCGTGGAAGGATTTTCAGCATTAGCTTCGCCGTTGACTCGACTACTGAAGAAGGAGGAGAAGTTTGTATGGACAACAAGTGCAAGGGTAGTTTCCAAGAGCTTAAGCAGAAGCTGACTACTGCACCCGTGCTGACGATTCCATTTGGTCTTGGAGGATACAAGATCTATAGTGACGTGTCATTTAGAGGACTAGGTTGCGTGTTGATACAACATGGTAGGGTTGTTGCACACGCGTCCTGTTAGTTGAGACCTCACGAGCTAAATTACCCGACGCATGACTTGGAACTCGCAGCAATCATTTTTGCTCTGAATAGTTGTAGACATTATTTGTGTGGAGACAGATTTCAAATCTTCACAGACCATCAAAGTCTCAAGTATCTATTCTCTTAGAAGGAGTTGAATATGAGACAGTCGTTGGATGGAACTCCTGAAGGACTATGATTGTGATATCTTGTATCCCCCTGGAAAGGCGAATAAAGTCGTAGATGCACTGAGTCGGAAGTCTTCGGTTGCGCATATGATGGTTAAGGAATGGGTTTTACTCGAGAGAGCTCGAGATTCGGTTTTCAAGTTTGAGGTAGGCCACCTTTCGAATCTTATGGCCACCCTCAAAATTGAGCCGAAAGTGCATATCAGAATCAAACGCTCCAGTTGACAGACCCAAAGATTCAGAAAATCTTGCAAGAGGATACCGAAAAGAGAAAGGCTGACTTTTTTAATTTTGAAGACGGAACACTGAAGTTCCGAGGACGATTGTATGTACCTGACGATGCAGTACTTAAGGAAGAGATCTTATTAGAAGCTCATCGTAGCAATTACAGCATTCATCCTAGCGGTACAAAGATGTATTAGAATCTGCATCAACATTACTGGTGATCCGGTATAAAGGTGGATATTGCCAAGCATGTCGCCAATTCTCTGACGTGTCAGCAAGTGAAGGCACAACATTGTAAGCCGAGAGGACTTTTGCAACCTCTCGAGATTCCCGAATGGAAATGGGAGCACGTCACAATGGACTTTGTGACGGGCTTACCAAGGAGTCAAAGGGGTAATGATTTCATTTGGGTAGTGGTCGACAGACTGACGAGGTCGGCTCACTTCGTCACCATACGAAAGGACTTTGCATTTGATAGATATGCTGAGTTGTACGTGCGCCCGATAGTTTGACTGCATGGAGTACCAGTGATGGTGATGTTAGATCGAGACCGAAAGTTATAGACTACCTTGGGAACAAAGCTGCAGTACTATACGGCCTACCATCCGCAGACGGATGGCCAGTCTAAGAGGACGATTCAAACCCTCGAGACATGCTGCGAGCTTGCGTGTTGGATTTCAAGGGGAGCTGGGAAGAACAACTTCACCTTATTGAGTTCGCCTACAACAACAGCTACTAGCAAAGCATTCAGATGGCTCCTTTCGAAGTGTTGTATGGCGGAGCGTACAGAACGCCAGTGTGTTGGGATGAAATCGGAGGGCGAAAGATCCTAGGCCTAGTGTTAGTCCAGCAGTCAATGGATGCAGTTGTTGTTATTAGAGACAGATTAAAGACCAGTTAGAGTTGCTAGAAAAGTTACGCTGATAAGAATCAAAGGTCATTGGAATTCCAAGTTGGTGAGCATGTCTTTCTGAAGGTGTCAATGAGGGGTACTTCGCGCTTCAGCAAGAAGGGAAATTGAGTCCGAGATACGTTGGTCCTTTTGAGATTCTGGAAAGAATCTGGATTCTAGCGTATCGTCTTACATTGCCCCCGAGGTTGGCGCAAGTGCAAGACATCTTTCACGTGTCGATGTTGAGGACGTATGAGCCTGACCCGACCCACGTGCTAAATTTTGGAGAATAGACGTGGACGACGAGTGTCGTACGTGGAAAGCCCGGTTCAGATAGTAGATCGGAAGGAGCAGGTTATGCGTACGAAGATGGTCCCCTTGGTTAAAGTGGTCTGGCAACACCACGGGACAAAATGAGTAACCTGGGAAAGTGAAGATTCGATGAGATGACTGTACTCCCACTTTTTTGTTTAAGATTGGTAATGGTTTAAATTTCGAGAACAAAATTTTTATAAGAGGGGAAGAGTTGTGACATCCTGAATTTCAGGTTCTATTTTCGATTGAATAAGTTGGGCTTTTTATCGACGTGCCTATAGTTCTTTTCTCTGAGTTGGCCATTCACGAGATAACTAGCCTATCAGGTGAAGCCGTTAAGGAAAATAAACGCAATAGACTTGAGAATTCGATCAAGAATTGACTGCTCGACCGTGCTAATCTACAAGGGTCATTATGGCACCGTTAAAATTTGATGAGAGACCGGAGATAAGTCGATTCAACAGAGCCATGTGATTAAGTGTGAATGATTCCACCTAATTGAAAAATTCTTGTCAATCGGCACTAGATCGATTTTTCTGTCATTTTGGTACCTTGTGTCCGTATTTGAAACCTTGAGATTTTCACAGCAATCGAGAGTCGCCAATGTGTCAAAGATAATACATTGTGGCTCGAAAATAATCGACCACGGGTCAAATGCGCTAAAAATTCCTAAAAGCTACAAGGTAGGTTAGGTTACGCTAAAATGACTTGAGATTGAAATTAACCGCGAAATTGAACCCAATTTTAGAAATTGAAAGTTCTATCATGTGACGATTCATTTTAGGAACGTCGACTCATCCTTTGAAGAATTTTTGGCGAGTTCGGGAATTTTACGGAAAATCAATTCGGACGATTCGGAAAAGAAAGGAAATTCGGAGGGGCCAAATTGAGGGGATTTTTGGCCTCCAAAGTGAGCTTTTTGGTGAAGGGAAAGTGTGGAAATTGTGTAGGCTCCCTCCTCTGCAAAATTGGTCATCAAATTGGAGAGATTTGTTAAGAAATTGAATTTCAGACATTTCGGAAAAAGGAAAGAAATTCGGATGGTAGAGAGAGTGGTCAATTTTGAGGTCCAAAATTGGTGATTTGTGGGAAATTATGCAAGAAAGTATTATGGGGGACCAAGAAGAAGAACATGAAGACTTTAGGGGCTAAGCAATGATGGTTTAGATATTTTGTTCCTAAGTCCAATTGGTTAATCCTTTGACTTATGGTTCCTCATCTCTCTCTCTCTCTCTCTCTCTCTCTCTCTTTCTTCTTCGAGCGTCTGCATCCCCGACCCCCTCCTTCGCTCCTTCTGGTTCTCCTTTATTTTCCCTCATGCACAATCGTTTTCTTCTCATTTCCCTGGGACCGAATCTGCTCCACCATCGTCACTCCCCCGCTCGGCCTCTGTCACCAGTTGACGCCACCTCGCCAATCCACCTTTCTCCCCCGAGTCAACCCTAGCTCCCACCGAAATTTCCATCAACACGAATCCACATCATCCCACCGCACTCCATCTTCACCTCTTCCTTCTGCCAACACCAACCCCACTAACGAGCAGCCCACACCCTCACGGACGCCATCATCTCTTTTTCCCCTCTTAGTGCGCCAGCTACTCCTTCCGTGGTCCTTCTCTCTCGCGGCCAACCTACTCGAAGCTAGCCCACCCCCACCATCAACTTCAATCAGCCACCATCTCCCTTGATTCCTCGCCCATTTCTCCGCGACAGCCCTCGCTAACCAAGCCCAATAGTTCGCTGTGGGCTTGCAAGGCCTTTTTGGCCTGGTCCAAGCTCTCGTTGGCGCCGCCGTAAGCCCGAGTTTCAGCCACCGTCGCGTTGCCGTCGCCGTGAACCGGTTTTTACGCTAAACCGGTGAGTTTACTCACTAAACTCTGCTTATGGAGTTAATGATGCTTAAGGGGTGAGTAGTTTAGGCTAATTAGGGTTTAGGTGGTTAGCTAGAATGGATTAGTGATTTAATTATTCATTTGTGCATGTTAGATGGTTAGAATAGCCTAATTAGGGACTAGATAAGTTGTACTATTTATCTAGATAGGTTCGGAAATTTCCCAGCCTGTTCGGGCGGTTAATTAAGCATTTTCAGCCTAAGTTTGCATTTTTGGTAATTAATTGTATTTATTTAATTTTTTTGTATTTATTTATTTATTTACCGATAATTATACCGGGATAGCCAGTGATTGGAATTTCATGCTGATTGCAATGGTGTGCTTAGTTTCTGCAATTGAATGCTATATTGTACAAATTTAGTGCAAATTGTAGTTTTTGGTATTTATCCTAAAATTGTGTAATTTTGATATTTTAATAAGAAAATACCGGGGCGTCGGTTTTTAATGCCGAAAATATTTTCAGACATTATATAAATAGTGGGATTTTTGAAAAGAAAGATATTACATTTTTTGGCTCAGACCGACCGTGTACTCACACATGATTATTTTTATGGGGTATTTTTAACATGACGAAAATAGGCCAAGTTCGTTATTTTAATTAAGGAATTGGTGCACAAAGCACAATGTCCTTGGCTGGTTTTGGGTAATTGAGTGATGGGTTATAGTCATGGCAAGATGACTATGGAAAGATGAGGTGACATAGGTTGTGTTGAGGGAACCCAATGGGTTGTGAGTTGGTAAAGAACTAGGTTCTTCACGATAATGAAACCTCGTGTGAGTCACCTCTAGTATCTTGTACCGTTGCTTATTGTAGTCAAGATCTAAGTGCTACATGGTGACTTGAGTCATATGGGAGCCACCTCTAGAAGCCT
This sequence comes from Eucalyptus tenuipes, assembly GCA_014182365.1. NCBI lineage: Eukaryota > Viridiplantae > Streptophyta > Magnoliopsida > Myrtales > Myrtaceae > Eucalyptus > Eucalyptus tenuipes. The sequence goes on along the minus strand of CM024542.1, from coordinate 9,243,809 downwards.
TGCAGTACTGTCTTGCATAGTCAAGAACTAAGTGCTACACAATAGCGAGATTTCATGTGCGTTACCTCTAGAACCTTGCACTAGTGCTCTTCGTGGCCAAGAACTAAGTGCTACACAACAGCATGATTTCGTGGGAGCCACCTCTAGTACCTTGAGCTATTAGTTAGTATAGTCGAGAACTAAGTGCTACACGATAGTGTGAATTCATGGGAGTCACCTTTAGTACCTCGTACTATGATTTATTGTGGTCAGGGACTAAGTGCCACGCGATGTCAGAACTTCATGGGGAGAGGGCACCTCTAGAACCTTGAGCTTGGTATTGAATATTAAGTCGGAATATTGAGTGGGATGTTGAGGTTGGATTGGGAATTTGAATATTGAGAGTGAATATCGGGTGTGGATGGAACCATCGATATGAATTGTTCGCGCCTAATTATGGGACAAAATTGTGTGACACGATATGAGACGTGTCATAACGATTTGGCCTTATAATCGGGACCCCTGTGAGCGATTGTTTGATTGAATGATGGATTGATTGTATTGATTCAATTGATTGATTGATTGATTAAGATTGAAATGAGACGTTCCAAATGCTTGAGTGTTGTTACTACACTTATGTGATATATGAATTGTGCTAACCTGTAGGAGGGAACTGAGGCGAGGTAAGTCTTCTGGATTGTGTGCATAGACTGCCTCTAGGCGTATTTCCTTCCCAGTCGTGATTTAGGGGGTGAATTTGCTGAGACATTATCTCACCCCATTGTCTCACCCCATTGTGAGCTTAACTTTTCAGGTCCCTAGTGTGAAGAACCCGAAGCTTGAGGTGGAAGAGTCAAGAGCATGGGTGGCTCAGAAGTTCTTTTTGGACTCTGTTTGTAAATCAAATTGTGATTTTTAAAAGTGTGTTTATTTTGAAATTTGTTGTCCTGCTTTTCTATCCCATGTTTGTTGTGGTCAGGGGATTAGTAATTCGCTTCTGCATGTGCATAATCGATTGGGTCAGCGACGCGTCTTGGGAACGTCGCAATTTTTATCAACCACCGAGGGATGGGTGTACGCTCAAAGTTCGGGGTGTGACAACTACCCAAATGGAATCATTACCCCTCTGATTCCTTGGTAACCCATCACAAAATCCATTGTGATGTGTTCCCATTTCACTCGGGATTCTCAAGAGGTTGTAGAAGTCCTCCCGGCTTACAATGCTGTGGCTTCACTTGCTAACACGTCAGACACTTGGCGACATGCTTGGCAATATCCGCCTTCATACCGAACCACTAATAGTGTTGACGCAGATTCTGATACATCTTCGTACTACCAGGATGAATGTCGTAACTGCTACGATGAGCTTCTGATAAGATCTCTTCCTTAAGCTTTACATCGTTAGGTACACATAATCGTCCTTGGAACCTTAGTGTTCTATCTTCAGAAATATGAAAGTCAGTCTTTCTCTTTTCGGTATCCTCTTGCAGGATTTTCTGAATTTTTGGGTCTGTCGGCTGAAGCGTCTTGATTCTGATCTGCACTCCCGGCTCAATTCTGAGGGTGGCCATAAGATTTGAAAGGTGGCCTACCTCAAATTTGAAAACCGAATCCCGAGCTCTCTCTAGTAAAATCCATTCCTTGACCATCATATGCACAACTGAAGATGTCCGACTCAGCGCATCTGCGACTTTATTAGCCTTTCCAGGGTGATACAAGATATCACAATCATAGTCCTTCAGAAGTTCCATCTAGCGACGCTGTCTCATATTCAATTCCTTATGAGAGAATAAGTACTTAAGACTTTGATGATCTGTTAAAATTTGGAATATTTCTCCACACAAATAATGTCTCCAAATCTTCAGAGCGAAAATGATCGCTGCGAGTTCTAAGTCATGCGTCGGGTAATTTAGATCGTGAGGTCTCAACTGACGGGACACGTATGCAACAACTCTGCCATGTTGCATCAACATGCAACCCAATCCTCTAAACGTCACATCACTATAGATCTCGTATCCTCCAAGACCAAGTGGTATGGTCAACACGGGTGCAGTAGTCAGCTTCTACTTAAGCTCTTGGAAACTACGCTTGCACTTGTCCGGCCACACAAACTTTTCTTCCTTCTTTAGCAATCAAGTCAATGGCGAGGCTAACACTGAAAATCATTCCACGAACCTTCTATAGTACCCTGCCAAACCCAAGAAACTTCTGATTTCTATCACTATTGTCGGTCTTGGCCAATTGATAACTGATTTGATCTTGGTCGGGTCCATGGAGATTCCTTTGCCTGAAATCACGTGACCTAGGAACGCCATACGAGTCAACCAAAACTCGCACTTACTAAACTTGGCGTACAGCTCATGATTCCTCAGGGTCTGGAGTACCATCCTTAAATGCCTCTCGCTCCTCAGAACTTCTTGAATACACCAGGATATCGTCGATGAACACGATCACGAACTGATCCAGATATTTTTTGAACACTCGGTTCATCAGATCCATAAAAGCAGCTGAAGCGTTTGTCAAACCAAATGGCATTACAGTGAACTCATAATGGCTGTATCGAGTATGAAACGTTGACTTCGGTATGTCCTCCTTCCTAATCCTCAGCTGATGATACCTTGTCCTTAAGTTGATCTTTGAAAATATCGACGCTCCTTGCAGCTAGTCAAACAAGTCGTCGATCCTCGGCAGCAGGTACTTGTTCTTGATCGTCATCTGATTGAGTTGACGATAGTCGATGCACAGACGCAATGAACCATCTTTCTTCTTCGCGAATAGAACTGGTGCTCCCCAAGGTGATGCATTAGAATGTATGAATCCCTTATCCAACAATTCTTGCATCTACACCTTCAGTTCCTTCAACTCATACAACGCCATCCGGTAAGGAGCCTTAGAGATTGGCTCTGTCTCAAGTGCTAACTCGATCACAAACTCTATCTCCCTCTTTGGCGGCAGGCTTGGCAATTCCTTTGGAAACACGTCTGGAAACTCTTGAACTACAACAATGTCTTCAATCTTCAACTCCTCAACTATCGTATCCACGACAGTCGCCAAGTAACCTTGGTAACCCCCGTCTAACAAACGGGTTGCCTCAAGCGACAAGATTAAGGAAATCGAGGGTCCTCCTCAACTCCCAATAAACTCGAAACTTTCACCCGCTAACGGGTTAAACTAAATCGCTTTACTATAGCAATCCATCTTAGCTCGTTGCTTGGTGAGCCAGTCCATGCCAATTATCACATCGAAATCATACATGGCTAGGACTAACAAATCTATCATCCCCTCTCGCTCACTAATCACTAACTTGCAACCAGGACAACCCACTGCGACGAACACCTTATCCTTTAACGGTGTAGATATGCTAACCACTGACTCCAACAACTCAAGACTCAATCCTACAAGCTTAAGAAATTGCTTAGCTATAAACGAATGAGTCGCGCCAAGATCAAATAAAGCATATGCAACATGGTCGTTCAGTGAAACCGTACTTGTGATCACATCAGGCGAGTCCTCTGCCTGTCCTCTAGTGATGGCGTACACTCTTCCTTGTGTTGGAGGTTTGTTTTATCCACCCTGTTGAGTGTTCGGCAGCACAAACCCTCTATTCTGACCCATCGGTGGCGGTGATGGTAACTGCTGTAGTCCCCTCGACTTTTTAGGACAGTCTTTGGCATGGTGACCTTGTTGGCCACACTCAAAACAAGCACCCATCCTAAAATGGCACGGGGCTGATCCATGTCGCCTTCCAAAAAGCGACACGCGCCATTCGACTCGGCACCGACTTGCCAACTCCACCCTTCCTATTAGGCGGAACATGATACCTTCCTCTCGGTCATGGGCTTCTTCCCAATCCGATTTCCATCTCTATTCAAATTGAACCTCAATCCAAATGAGGCAGCTTGCTCACTCAGATTTCTCTCTACTAACTGGGCCTGACCATAAACCTCATTGTAATCCTTCAGGTCGAATGGCACCAGTGGATTCTTCAACTTTGGTCGAAGGCCGTTCCTGAACCTCCAAGCTTTGTCTTCTGGATCTTCCACTAGTCTTGGAGCATATTGAGACAGCTTAGCAAATTTAGCCTCATACTGGTCCACGGTCATCATCCCTTGACAAAGGCGCTGGAATTCCTCCATCTTCTACTCTCAGGCGCTACCAAAAAGTACTTGCCATTAAAGGCTCTGAGGAAGGCGTTCCACACCGGAACCACACCTTCGGGGAATATTGTGCCTCTAGTGGCTCTCCACCAAGTACTAGCATTACCTTACAACTGGTATACTGCCGGGACAACCTTCTCCTCTTCAGTGCACATCGGAAGTGCAAAGGCTTTCTCTAGGTGTTGGATCCAGAGCGTTGCAGCCTCGGGATTTCCTGCACCGGTGAACCTCGGCACATTCAACTTCAAGAACTGCTCTATAAGCTTGTGCATCGGTCTCTCTCTCTCTCAACAACCACGTTCCCAGGTGGAACTTCAGCAGGTGCGACAGCGACTATGGCATCAGCAGCGATAGCAACGGTAGCAGTAGCGGCAGCTGTAGCTATGGTTGTAGTGGCGGCGGCTTGATTCTGGGCCTACTGCCCCATCAAAGCTCCAAGCGTCTCAAGCGCCTGCATGATCCCTTCGATCCTGGGATCACCAGGGGCTGCTACCCTAGCACCGACTGGAGGCGGTGCTACATCACTAGCGCTGACCTGAGCCGGCGCTCTACCACGACCCCCTCGGCTACCGACCCTTGTTGGCGTCTTACCCCGAGTTGCTGGTCCAATGGTCCTCTTCCTAGGAGTCCTCTGCTCCTGATCACTCATTATATAGACTTTCTACAAAACCTATTCCCAATTCCATACAGAATTAGAAAATGAGTGATCCCCACAAAACAATCTACCAATCAGCTATCAATCACATGCATCAGCATAAAGAAAATGGCCTTTCCTACTAATTATCCCATGAACCCATCACACCTCATCACTCCAACTATCGACCAGCTCTGATACCACTTCGGGCGGGGATGTCATGCCTCAAACCTCGAGCGCACGCACATCCCTTAGTGGTCGATAAAATTGCGACGTCCCAGGACACGTCGCCGACCCATTCATTTTAATGCACATGCGGAAGCAAATGATTACCCCTGACAGCAACCAACACGGGATAAAAAAGTAGGAAACAAATTCACAACCAAAACACTTTTATAAACACACTATGTTTATATACAAAAGTCAACAACCAAAAGCCTACTACAAAAAAGAAGGGTTAACAAGTCATCTAGGCACACGAATCACTAAACTCCGAAGCCTCCTGGGGTTTTGGATCCACCATAGCGCCATCAGAAGGGTCAGTTGTACCCTCGCCATGAGCGGCGTCTATCACCGCAGCTAAGATCTCAAAATCCTATAGGGGACCCACTCTGTATCCATTGAGCCTGCGGCGAAACCACGCCTTAAATCGATGAGGTACCCTCTGAGGTAGGCCCTCATTGACCCAGACGATGGTCACTACGAGCTCATAGACCTAGACAATGGTCACTATGAGCTCATAGACCCAGACTCTGTGGCCCTCGGGAATAGGGAAATCAATAATCAGCTCGGTAACCCTCCTAGGCTGACCAAATCGTACTGGAGGGGCTGCCATCTAAGGACCTGAAAAGGTTGAGTTCACGATGGGGTGAGATAATGTCTCAGCAAGGTCACCCCCTACACTCCAACTAGGAAGGAAATATGCCTAGAGGCAGTCTACACACACAAGACAGAGGACTTATCTCGCCTCAGTCCCCTCCTGCATGTTAGTACAATTCATATACTCAATCAATCAATCCAATCAGTACAATTGGTCAATCAATCCATCAATTCAATCAATTTAATCCAATCCATGCAATCGATCAATCAATCGATTCAATCCATACAATCAATGCAATTAATCTAGGGGTCTCGATTATAAAACCAAATCATTATGACATGTCCCATACCGTGCCACACAATTTTGTCCCATAATCCGGCGCGTCAATTTCAATCAATAACACATTCCAATTCGATTATTGCTCGCACAATCATGAACTATCGATGCACATTGGTCTTCTGGCATAGTCAAGGATTATTACTCGCACAAGTCGATATGGATTATTGCTCCACAAGCTAATATAGATTATTGCTCGCACAAGCTGATATACCGATGCACATTGGGATGGGTTCACTTAACCATCACACGATCAACCAATCCTGGCTAAGGACATTGTGCTTTGCACAGGAATTCCTCAATTAAATTAATGAACTCGGCCTATTTTCTTCGTATTAAAAACACCCAATAAAATAATCATGTGTTGCTACACGGTCAATTTAAGCCAAAAATGTGGCATCCTAAAATTTCATAACAAACCCTGGATACACTACGACCTATGGCGAGATGATGGAAGCATTAACAAACTATATTATAATCATTAGACCAATGAATTACAATTAAGCAAGGGCCGAGCATTGAATGGACTATTGTTTTGTTGAAAATGTATCCTATGTCCATGTGTGATCAAGGATTGTACTAAAGGATAAATTGATAAGAAATTTTTTGTACTTGGCCGTGTACCCTATGAATTGAATTTCCCTTGATTAATGTTGTAATATTTTATGGCTATGTGAATATTTGTGATTATGTAATTACAAGTGGGGATTAAAGTGGAAAAATAGGAGCAAGTGTGGGCTGGACACTTAAGGCCCAAAACAGCCCAAAGCAGCCCACCATTTCCCCCTTTTCGGTCGACCAAGGCCCGGCCCAAATAAGGCCACCTCCATGCATGAAGTTTGACAAGTGGCGAGAGGGATTCTATAAGTGTCGCTGCCCCTATTGCTTCACCGGAAACCTCCATGCAAACCTAATGATTACAAGCAATTAAGAGAATAAAAGAAAAGGGGAAGGGGGCGGAGTGACCGAGAGACTGATCAAGAGAGAGAGATTGAGAGAAAAAGGGAGAGTGACCGAGAGAAAAGAGAGTGGTGAGGGTGCTTCGGCGAGGGGAAGAAGGAGACCAGCCCCACCGTGTGTGCACCTGCTACCGCCATCAACGCCGCCTAGCTTCGCCATCGGTTGAGTCGCGCCCGGAGTCCTCAAATCGCCATTTGCTTGTTGTGGTTGCGTGAACTTGAGGCAAGTGAAGTCCATTGATCTACACGATACTTGTTATGGTTGTGTGTGAAGTGTAATAGATTTTGGATGTGCTGGATGTTAAAATTTTCGAAAGTATAGGAGTAGTTCTTTAGGCTAGCAAACTGTTTTATGGAAAAACAGCTTGACCTTTGGCAACTCTGTGAATTTTCTGTAATTATCTAGCCGAAATTTGACTCCATGTCCTTGATGAAAGTTGTAGATGACATCTTGAGGAGTAATATACTAAAATTTGAGAAGAAACGGACAATTATTGGTCGGTGAAACGATTTTTCTTTGAAAGAGTTAAATCTGGAAACTGTTACCGAGGGTTAGGGAGAGTTATGGTGATTGTAGCTCTTGATCTATCACGAATATGACTTCTAGTTCTTCACAAAACTTTTACCTCTAGGTTTTATCTATAACATACCAAAATTTCAGAATTTTCTGAGTTGATTTAGGGGTTATACCGAATTTTTTATTAAAACTGTGCAATAGTGATGTTTGAAGTTTTATGGCTGTGATGCATGGACCATTGCGATGCATACGAAGTTTTCTTGACTTGGTGTTCTTCATAAAAAGTTTTTCTCTAGATCCTGTTTATAACATGTTAAATTTTTAGAAATTATTAAGATCATTTACTAATTTTTCCAGAATTTTAATTAAAGGAGTGCATTCTGTTTTATCCGAAAATTGTTTTATTTTCAAGAACAAATGAATTACTTTATGAGATGTGGTATCCTGGGTTGTTATTTATACAGCATATGTGGTGACATTTAGCATATCATATGACATCAATAAAAAATCAAATTGATGAGGCTTTGTAAGCTCATGGAAACTTATGATTGTATTGCATCGAATGTCATTTTCAAAGTGAGACATATATGTATATATTGTGATGTTGATGATACCGTCGGACGGCTGAGACGACGATGCCCCGGGAGTGTCGGGATGCCTGGAGGTGTGTGTCGGATGCCCGGAGGTGTGTGCCGGATGTCCTCGGGAGTTTCGAGATGCCCAAAGGTGTGTGCCGGATGTCCTCGTGATGCCAGTTGGGATACGAGATGCCCGGAGGTGTGTGCCAGATGCCCGGAGGTGTGTGCCGGATGTCCTCGTGATGCCAGTTGGGGTACGAGATGCTCGGAGGTGTGTGCCGGAGGTCTCGCGACGCTAGGTTGGGTACGAGAGGAAGGAGGGATGCAAATACTGATCCCTGAGAAAAATGAGATCCTTTTGAATATCAAAATGGGAAATGAATCATGTGCATGTGTGTGCATATGGCATGATGCATGAATTATCTATGAATTCGAGTTGCTACTATTTGGCATTGAAAATGTGGTCATTAAGGCATCGAATGGATCTCATGGAGATATATGCATGATTGCATGGATGATATGAATCATGCGCATGTGTGAGCATATGGCATGGTACATAAATTGCCTATGGAATTGAGTTGGTACTATTTGGCATTGAAAATGTGATCATTAAGGCATTGAATGAATCTTATGGAGGTATATGCATGATTGCATGGATGATATGTGCATTACACATGATATCTTGGTTGTCTTGCTTGTTGCATTATGTAGTTTGATGGATCTTTACTGCTGAGTGGTTGTACTCACCTCTTTTGAGGACTAACATTTCAGACTAGGAGTTATGTCTCTGTTGCCAGCCACCCCCGGTACTTTCTATGGCATACTGACCGACGTCGAGGTTGAGGGTGTTGGAGAAAACTTCCTTATTTGTTTTGATGCTGACAAAACGTTTTCATCAGTCTAGTCTGAAGGCTTGTAGACTCTTTCGATAAAGTCTAAAGACTTGTAGACTCTTTCGACAAAGTCTGAAGATCGCCAGACCACCAAACTCAAGTTATAAAGTTTGCCCTCATTGACAGTTTCTAGACCGACGAAGAAGATTTATCCAGATTCAAGTATTTCTTTAAAGATTTGATTCGAGCGGTTGAAGAAGATCTCACCGCTGGAGATAGCATCTCAAGATCGATTATTCGGTTTGAATTTAATTCGAATAATTTGGATCCGTTGATTGGCAAAGTATACTTGGAAGGTTCTACTTATGGAAACCTAGATCCTGATTGTATGGGCGAGCAGGATTGGTGGGCTATCTTCACATTCCTTTAATAACTCGAGATCTCCTTAATTGATTCTGTCCAACGGGTAGATTGGAAGAACTCCTTTGGAAGGTGCCAACAGTTGTGAAGGCATGGAGGAGTATATAAGGAAGATGCTTTGGTTATTTGAGGGTGTGCGCGATAGATAAATTCCAAAGTCTGAAGCTTCTTGTTCTTTGTCGATTCAATTGTTGAGCGTAAACTTGTACCCAAAAGAGAGTTTATACATTTGTGAAGCCTTGAGGAAGTGTAGTAGAGTCTCTACGCTATGGAATCAAGGAAGTGATACTGTAACGACTCTTTTGATTCATAGTGGAATCCAGCCGGTGGGTTGTCAGTGTGGGAGAGTGGACGTAGGCTTGGATTAAGCCGAACCACTATAAACCTTGTGTTCTTATTCTCTCCCCTAAACTCTTTTAGTTTGATCATAACTCTATTTGATTGTTAGAGTCCAATTTTCATTTCAAAGTCTATTGCCAAAACAGACTCGAGTTAAAAGCAAAATTTATGCTCTACTTTGCAAAAATTGTTTTCGCACCTATTCACCCCCTTTAGGTGCTCATACTAGCATTCACAATTGGTATCAGAGCCTGTGTACTCATTTAAATTGAAGTGTTTTTACTTCAGAGTTAACGATCCATGGCTAGTATGTTAGCTCCAAGTCTGGTTGAAGGGCAAAGCAACACAAGACCGCCTTATTTTGATGGAAAGGAATACAGCATATGGAAAAACAAGATGAAGGCATTCCTAAGATCTAAAGATCCTATGGAATGGGACGTGGTAGACAAATGAATCATTCCTAAAGCTACAACAGTCTCAGAAAGAGGAAAGGAAGATGTTGAGTCCAGTGAGATGACTCAAGAAGAGATAACCAAGAGACAAGCTCTCGATGCAAAATCAATTTATTCCTTATATTGTGCATTATCTCCTACTGAATATAACATAATATCTTCTTGTGAAACAGCTAAAGAAGTCTGGGATAGGTTGCACATCACCTATGAAGGAACCGATCAAGTGAAAGAAACCAAAATTAATATTCTGCTTGGTCAATACGAAGTTTTCAAGATGAAACCAGGAGAATCTATCACTGACATGTTTAGTCGTTTTACAGAAATCGTGAATGGTCCTGAGTATCAAGGTCAACCAATCTCTCGGACCCATGAAGTTTAACAAACTGCTGCGTGGACTTTCCAAAGATTGGAATCACGTAAAGACCTCAATAAGGGAGACACAAAGAATCATGCCACTCTCTGTTGACGAATTGGTTGGCACTCTTCAGTCTTATGAAGTGGAGAAAATCAATGAAGATGAAGATCCCAAAGGTAAAAAATCTATTGCTTTAAAATCTAACGATGATTCTGATGTTACAGATTCTGAAGATGATATGGACGATGAAGAGCTTGCTCTCATGATAAGAAAGTTCAGAAAACTGAACAAAAAGGGAAGAAGATTCAATTGGAAGAAACAAAGTTCTCAAAAGTTTCAAAACAAATCAGCAGAGGACGATGAATCCAATAAAGATGTGATTTGCTTTGAATGCAAGAAAAAGGGACACATCAGACCCAACTGTCCCTTACTAAAGAAAAAGAAAGGAAAAGCTGAGAAATACAGAAAGGCTCTCAAAGCAGAAACTTGGAGTAATACCGAATGCGAAGAGAATGATGATGATTATGCCAATATTTGTCTAATGGCACAATCAGAATCAGATTCAGACTCTGAGATAGACTCAGACTCAGACAGTGAAATCAAGGTAAGAAATTTTAAGATTCCTACTAAAGTCTCTAAATATATTGATGAACTATGTCTTAGTCTCAAAACCTCTCTCAAGATGATTTCCGAACTAAAAAGGGAAAATTCTGCACTGAAGCAACAGGAGATTGTTTGGAAAGAAAATGTCGAAAATTTAGATAAAAGTGTTATAACCTTGAAAGAAAATGCAGACTCTCTTTCCAAAGAAAATGAACTCTTGAAAAATGATATTTCAAGCATCTCAAAAAGGTTTTCTGTAGGATCTGAGAAATTGGAAAGATTCTTTTAGCGCAAAGACCTTACTTTAACAAATCAGGCTTGGGAATGACTACTGAAACCATTCCTCTAATTGATTTTCCAAAAGTAAAGGAAAGAATCAAACAAAGACCTACAAAAGACTTTTATAGAAATCATTTTCAAAAAGCCTTTGTAAAACCTGTAGGCCGCAGTGCTCTTAAATGTTCTAAATGTAATAGCTCAGAACATTTTGAGAAAGAATGTCCTATGGTTTGGAAACCTGTTAAGAAGGCTGGGGCAAAGACCATATATTGCACTAACTCCATTGGACCCAAGAAAGTATGAGTACCAAAGAAAGCTTGAGTTCTTTTTTTAAATGCAGGTCACTATCAAGGAAAATGTCGAATGGTACTTGGATAGTGGATGCTCAAGACATATGAAAGGAGACTCAAGTTGTTTCATAACGCTTATGCAAGTTAATGGTGGAAAAGTTTCATTTGGAGGAAATAGTAAAGACAGAATTGTCGGATGCGGAACAGTAAAGATTGGAAGTCTCACAATCAGCAACGTTTCTTTAGTAGAAGGACTCAACTACAATTTGCTGAGTATCAGCCAACTGTGCGATACATGTTTCAAAATTAACTTTCAAGAAGGAATATGTTCACGAACCAACAAAGACTCCTCTCAGACTTTCACGGGACGAAGACATGGGAACATCTATCTTCTGGACATCAAACCAGAAAAATCCCAATGTCTAATTCAATTCAAGAGGAAGCTAATCTCTAGCATAGGAAACTTGGTCACATTAACATGAAGCAAATAGCCAAGATCTCTGCAAAGAAGCTTGTTCGTGGACTACCCAATCTGACATACCAAAAATCCGATCTATGCACACCATGCGTGTTGGGAAAACATGTCAGAAGTTCTTTCAAACCAATAAATCAAGTTTCCACTAATCGTGTGCTGCAACTCTTGCATATGGATCTCTTCGGACCAACCAGAACCCAGAGCATTTGTGGTAAGAAATATTGCCTAGTAGTAAGTAGATGATTACTCACGATTTACTTGGGTATATTTCTTGGCAAGTAAGTCTGAAACTTTTTCTTATTTTATAAAGTTTGCTAAGAAAGTACGAGAATGAGAAAGGGTATGTTATTTCTTGTATACGAACAGATCATGGAGGTGAGTTTGAAAATCAAGATTTTGCTAAATTCTCGTGATGAATCTGGTTTTCAGCATGTGTTCTCCTCTCTATACACTCCAGAACATAATGGAGTTGTGGAAAGGAAGAATAGATCGTTGCAAGAAATGGCTAGAACTCTTTTAATTGAAAGCAATATTTCTTCTTGTTTTTGGGCTGAAGCAGTTTCTACAGCATGTTATATTATTAATAGAGTTTTCTTAAGGCCTATTCTGGAGAAAACTCCCTATGAATTGTTCAAAGGTAAGAAGTCAATTGTTTCCTATTTTCATGTGTTTGGTTGCAAATGTTTTTTATTGAAAAAAGGCAAATGATCGAATTGGTAAGTTTGAAGAAAAATCAAATGAAGGTATCTTCCTTGGATATTCAACCACCGGCAAAGCTTATAGAGTTTACAACAAAAAGACTCAATCAGTGGAGGAATCAATGAATGTTAAATTTCAAGACTTCATACAAATTCAATCTATTCAAACTCAACCTGAAGAATCTGAACCTGCTCCAGACTCTACAAAGTCTAAACCCCCAGAAGCAGCTCAGACTTCAGAAGACCAACAAAGAACAAACGTTGAAGAATCAAATGAAGAGAAAGATCAGTCTGTCAGACCAACCAGCAACTGGAAGCACAAGTCTAGTCATCCCAAAGAACTCATAATTGGCAACATTGATGAAGGAATCCGTACAAGATCCAAAAGGCATGAAGAGTCTAGTCTTTGTGGCACTTATTTCGAAATAGAACCCAAGAGCACAGAAGAAGCTTTAACTGATGAAAGTTGGATTGAAGCTATGCAAGAATAACTCAGGCAATTCAGCATTAACGATGTCTAGGAATTGACTCCTAAACCAAAAGGTAAATATGTTATTGGAGCTAAATGGGTTTTCAGGAACAAGATGGACGAAAAAGAAAAAGTTATAAGGAACAAAGCAAGACTCATGGCCAAAGGATATACGCAAGAAGAAGGGATAGACTATGATGAGACTTACGCACCGGTAGCAAGGTTAGAAGCAATTAGATTATTACTTGCTTTTGCTTGTCATAAGAATTTCAGGTTATTCCAAATGGACATCAAAAGCGCATTCTTAAATGGATTTATCCAAGAGGAAGTCTATGTGGAACAACCTCCCGGATTTGAAGACCCAAGGAAGCCAGACTCTGTATTTAGACTGAAAAAGGCGCTATATGGTTTAAAGCAAGCACCTCAAGTTGGTACGACAGGTTAAGTAAGTTTTTAATCCAAAATAGCTTTGTTAAAGGTAAGGTAGACACTACCTTGTTTATTAAAAGAGAAAGTAAAAACTTTTTACTTGTACAAATCTATGTTGATGATATTATTTTTGGATCACCTAATGAAAATCTATGCAAGAAATTTTCTGAGTCTATGCAGGATGAATTTGAGATGAGCATGATGGATGAACTATCCTTCTTCCTTGGACTACAAGTAAAACAATTGAAGGAAGGGACTTTCATTCACCAAGAAAAATATGCTAAAGAACTTGTTAAAAAGTTCGGTTTGGAGAATTGCAAAAAGACTGATATACCAATGTCAAGTTCTTTGAAGTTGGACAAAGATGAAGGAGGAAAGAAAGTTGACCAGAAGCTATACAGGAGTATCATTGGTTCACTTCTTTATCTCACTACTTCTAGACCTGACATTTTGTTTAGTGTTTGTGTTTGTGCCAGATTTCAATTAGATCCCAAAGAATCTCATCTAAGTGCTGCAAAACGCATTATCAAATATGTTGCAACAACCTCTAAGTCGGGTCTCTGGTATCCTAAAGAAGGAGATCTTACCCTCCTTGGATACTCAGGCGCAGACCTAGCAGGATGCGAGTTGATAGAAAGAGCACCTCGGGCACTTGTCAATTGCTTGGTAACGGGGACGGTATCTTGGTTTTCGAGGAAGCAAAGCACTGTAGCTCTCTCAACAGCAGAAGCAGAATATGTGGCTCTTGGAAGTTGTTGTTCTCAAATCTTATGGATAAAACAACTGCTAAGAGACTTTGGAATCGAAGATTCATGCACTGAAATCAGCGCAATTAATCTTACCAAGAATCCAATTCTTCATTCAAGAGCAAAGCATATAGAGATTCGACATCATTTTATTAGAGACCATGTTCAAAACGGAGAAGTATTGATTCAATTCATTGACTCAAAGAATCAGCTGGCGGACATCTTTACTAAGCCACTGGAGAAAAGTCAATTTGAGTCTATTCGATCCAGACTTAACATCTTAAAGTCTGAAGAAGTTCAGACTTAGGGATAAAAGTCTAAAGATGCTCAGACTCAAGAGATCAAGATCCACTACTGTAAGTTATTTCTGCTTTAGAAATTTATCTTTCGGACAAAATCTCGAAAAGGTACGTTCATCTATAAATCTGTAATTGATTGATGTTATCTTTCCAAATTTTCGTAATTATAGCAATCATTCCTTTTCGAAAAAGAAGTTATCTTTTTTACAGTTATATATTTTTCAAAAAGGCAGTTATTTTTGAAAAGGCATTTTTATTTTTCCTTTTACGGCGATTCGTATACCCTGTTTCGATCGCCTTGTATACTGATCATCTTCTTCACAAACTCTAGAAGCACAGAACATCACTTTCTCACTTTTACTCTCTAGTTTAATCTCAAAGTCTTCACCTTTCTCACGAATCGAGTTTGGAATCTCCTAAAGACTGTGATAATGGCTTCCCAAAGAAAGTCCTCAAGAATCGCAAGCAGAGGACCATCGCCTTTGCGAGAGGGTCCTACGCACTTTGACCTCACCGAGGAAGAAGAATCTCCTAGGCGATAGCAAAGCCCACAATATTCTCAACCGCGCCACACTTCCCAGGCTAGACAACAACAACAAGCGGAGGAAGAAATCGTCGTGGATGCTGAACCTGTAAGGTCTCAAAAGCCTGCTTTTACCTACAAACTCTACTCTGCTTTAAAGGAAGGAGGTTCTGCTTTGAGTTTCATTGATGAATTTTTGGTAGAAAAGGGGTATCGAAATGAAACCCACTTTTTGTGCACAATGGAACGTTTGGGAATCGCTCCTGCGGGCTCGGCAGAAAGAGCCTTTGCAAATTTTCCAAGCGATCCACGTGTTAGTAGACATAATCAACCCGATGGAAATGATGATGAAAAGATGTTCACTAATTTTAAGTCTAGAATGGGTATTGCTGTGAATATTCGAAGCAAGAGGACAGATCTGTTTCGTTATGAGGAACACAAGCGACTTTACACTAAGTTGCTGAAGCGAGGGGTGATGAACCCATGGAGTGTAGATTTTGATTTTCTCGACTCTCTGAATGTGAACTTGCGGGAGAAATTTGCCTTACTTCAACTTGATCAATTTTGCTTTGAGACGACAGTGGCTCATCCAGAACTTACTGCATATTTCTATTCAAATCTAAGCTTTTTGGATGCGAATAGATTCTCTTTCAATGTTAGAGATCAGGATTATGTGGTTGATATGGACACTCTGGCCGATATGATTAGAGTAGAAAGAGGGGAGTTTCAATCAATCGGTGTGTCTATTGGTCGTGCAACGGTAGAGCTTGTTTAGGATGGGATGGCAGAAGGTCGAATTTCGTACGTGAGGTTGAATGCCTCAAATGTCTTGCTTCACAAGATTGTGATCAACTGTCTTAGACCCAAATCGACTTCGAAGACTGACTTTTCAAATTCAGAAGCAAAGCTGATGTATGCTATCAACGCTGGCAAAAAGTTCTCTCTGCCACACACTATAATATTTCACATGTACAGATCGGTGGTGAAGGACAAGGGCTAACTTCCTTATTCAACACTTGTTTCTAAGCTGTTCAGACATCTTAATATTCAGCCTCCCAATATTCTATGTGTTCAATCGTGTGATCAAATGGTGGTGGGACTGAAGATGGTTTCCAAAATGCGTCTGAAAGAGCTAAACAAGACTTTGGAGCGATTTAAAGAGAAAACTCCTATCAAGACTCATCAAGTCTCTACGGCTGCAAAACGAAAAGGAAAGGAGCCCATGACAGCTCCATCCAAGAAAAGAAGAGCACTCATCTTGCAGGATGAAGAAGATGAGGAAGATGTCACCATTTCAGCTCTTGCTTTAAGCAATCTTGCATTCTGTTCCGAGAGAGAGGAGAGAGAGGATCAAGACAGAGAAGAGGAAGAGCAGAGGGATGAAGAGAGAGAATCAATTAGGAAAGAGGCAGAGGAAGAAAGAACTCCAGAAGAAGAGGAGCGAAGAGAACCGGAGCATCTTGAAGATGAGACAGAGCATGAAGAATACTTCTCTCCACCTGAAGGCAGTGAAACAGGGGGAGTTGCTGAGAAAAGAGATACTTCTTCAATTTCTTTTACTAGTGAAGATGTTAGCCGCTCACCTGCAGATCCAGAAGATGTTTATGCATACCAATTTCCTGAGGAAGGTCATGAGGTTTCAACTCCAAATCTGGGTGCTCATGCTAAAATGCCATTATCTGCCAATACTCCTCAAACTGATCATGCTGAGGCAAGCACTTAGACTGATAACTCGGCAGACTTTCAATGAGTGCTTGATGTTCTTATGGAGATGCGAGGCCAGATTTATGCCGTGGATATGAAGTTCAGAATCTGCAGAATGCCAGTCAAGCCTCTTCAGCTTCTTTGCATGATCAAATACAGACTCTTACTCTTCAAGTTCAAGCCACTGCCAAGAGTCACGAGATAGAACAGCTGAAGGAGGATTTGAAAAAGTTGGAAGAGACTGTCCAGTCGATGGGAGATTTCCAACTTGTTCGCATTCCAAGACAATCCTAATTTTATTCTCTTTTCATCTCTTCCTTTTTAATGTTGACAAAAAGGGGGAGAAGCTGAGTGTAGATTTGACTTCATTTGACTACTGTTTGATTTTTGTTTGATTTTACTTTGGTTTTGACTGATTTGGATTTGGATTGATTGTTTAATGCTTGCTTGCAGTATTTTAAGTGTTGATGGTATTCATGGCAAAGATAGTTGTTTTTGCAGGACTAACACATTTCCTGTGGATGCAGATTCAATACTACCTTTATCCTAATCCATTTTTGAGATATCCATGTTTGCTTAAGTATTGTCTTGCAAGTCAAAAATATCCAAATCTGCAGAAAAGTTTTGTCACCATCAAAAAGGGGGAGATTGTTGGAGAAAACTTCCTTATTTGTTTTGATGCTGACAAAACTTTTTCATCAGTATAGTCTGAAGGCTTGTAGACTCTTTCGATAAAGTTTGAAGACTTGCAGACTCTTTCGACAAAGTCTGAAGATCGCCAGACCACCAGACTCAAGTTATAAAGTCTGCCCTCATTGATAGTTTCTAGATCGACGAAGAAGATTTATCCAGATTCGAGTATTTCTTTAAGGATTTGATTCGAGCGGTTGAAGAAGATCTCACGGCTGGAGATAGCATCTCAAGATTGATTATTCGGTTTGAATTTAATTCGAATAATTTGGATCCGTTGATTGGCGAAGTATACTTGGAAGGTTCTACTTATGGAAACCTAGATCCTGATTGTATTGGCGAGCAAGATTGGTAGGCTATCTTCATATTCCTTTAATAACTCGAGATCTCCCTAATTGATTCTGTCCAACGGGTAGATTGGAAGAACTCCTTTGGAAGGTGCCAACGGTTGTGAAGGCATGGAGGAGTATATAAGGAAGATGCTTTGGTTATTTGAGGGTGTGCGCGATAGATAAATTCCAAAGTCCGAAGCTTCTTGTTCTTTGTCGATTCAATTGTTGAGCGTAAACTTGTACTCAAAAGAGAGTTTATACATTTGTGAAGCCTTGAGGAAGTGTAGTAGAGTCTCTACGCTATGGAATCAAGGAAGTGATACTGTAACGACTCTTTTGATTCATAGTGGAATCCAGCCAGTGGGCTATCAATGCGGGAGAGTGGACGTAGGCTTGGATTAAGCCGAACCACTATAAACGTTGTGTTCTTATTCTCTGCCCTAAACTCTTTTAGTTTGATCGTAACTCTATTTGATTGTTAGAGTCCAATTTTCTTTTCAAAGTCTATTGCCAAAACAGACTCGAGTTAAAAGCAAAATTTATACTCTACTTTGCAAAAATTGTTTTCGCACCTATTCACCCCCTTCTAGGTGCTCATACTAGCATTCACAGAGGGTACGGAGCATCATCACCCCGAGATACGGGGGTTAGTTTTTGTTCATGTGTGGGTTCTGGTTTTGTACGACGTTGGATCACCCGCCGGCCCTGTCATTCAGGAGTTCTTGTCCGTGCATGTCCGCCGCAACGGGGTTATACTGGGGATGTTGCCGCCGTCGGCTGGCGGACCAGGTAGGGTGTGACTGAGCGCGATGGAGGGAGGATGAAGCTTCTTTTTGGATGGCCAACACTAAATGATGGACTGATGTACATGACTGCTGTGGGGTCGGGTACTTTTGGTTATAACCGAGCTTAGTAAAGCCTTGGCCTTTTGATGTACCGACTCATGATGTCCATCAAGTTATGTAAATAAAAGTGGTTCGGCTCAACAATATATATATATATATATTTATATATATATATATATATATAAAGTGTGTAGTTGGTGTGCATTGCATTATTTAGTTTGAGTATGGGTTAAGGAGATATCGAATATGCTTCCGTTATATGAACTGCGCTGGGACCGATTTAAATAATATAAACCCCCAGGACTTAGGGACCCATCACAATCCTATGATATCAGAGTGATGCTTCGCCAGGTCAAGTAAAAGGTAAGCGAACCGTGGCGACTCTAACGGATCGGGGCCGTTTCGGGGTGCCACAAAAATGCAATATCTTCCTTTTCAAAAATCTCACTATTTAATATAGTACCTAAAAACATTTTTGGTGTTAAAAACCGACGCCTGGCATTTTTTGATTAAGATACCAAAATTTCACAATTTTGAAATAATTAACCAAAATCACAATCACCACTCCATTTGCACAAATTAACACTCAATTGCATAAACTAAGCACACCATTGCAATCAGAACGAAATTCCGATCATCAGCTATCCCGGTGTAATTTTCGGAAAATAATAAATAATTACAAAAATTACAAAAATTATTAAATAATTCAATTTAAATACAATAAATACCAACTTAGGCCGGAAATGCTAATCTAACCACCTAAACCGGCCTAGAAAATTTCCGAACCTATCCAGATAAATAGTACAATATAATTTGCCCTTAATTAATCTAATCCAACCACTTAACAAGCATAATTAAGCAATTAAATCACTAATCTAATCTAACTAACCACCTAATTCATACTTAGTCTAAACTAATCAACCATTAAGCATAATTAACTCCCTAAGCAAAGTTTAGCAAGTAAACTCACCGGTTTTGCGATCTGGTGAGGCTACGGCGACGGCGACGCGGAGGCAAGCGACACTCGAGCCTGTGGCGACACCAAACGGGGACCGGACGGGCCTAAAAATGGGCCTAGAAGCCTCAGCCCATAGCTGAGGTTCAGCTTCTGCTCCTTGGGCCAAGAAGGCTGGCGCGGGGCTTAATCAGGCTAGAACAGCCACACGGGCGGTGAACGGCTGCTCCGGGGCAACGACGGTGCTAGACGGCAGCGAAGTCGACTCAAACGGCTGGACGGCGACCATGGCGAGCTCGACGGTGGCTAGGGCACACGAGAGGATGGTGGACGAGCAAGATGCGAGCAGGACAAGCGAACGGCTCGCTAGCGATGTACAGGCTTGCGATGGGCAGACGGGCGGCGAGGGGGCTCCGGCAGCTACTGCTAGCTCTTGGCTGGCTTTCTCTACAACTTTGAGCTCTCAAGACACTCAACATGGATAAAGTGAGCTGAGGGAAGAAGAAGAAGCCAGCTGAAGCTTGAAGGGTCTCAATTGCCCTAAAAGTCCACACAAATATCTCCTTGTGCTCATTGCATGCCCCCACCAGCCAAGGCTGTCATCCACAGCCAATTTGCAGCACCAAGGCTTCTTTAGCAAGCCATCCAAAAGTGGTTACCCCTTGGTCCTACGAATTTTGGACCATTTCCATCCAATTTGATGAAATTTCAACTCCAATTGAGCGCAAATTGGCCTCCATAAAATCAACCAAGTTGCCCACACTTAAATTCACATCTTTCCTTGCCAATTGAACCAACTTGAATCCCAAAAATGCGACAAAAAATAGCCCTATAATTTTCTTGGTCCAAAATGGCCTTACTTTGAATTTTTGCCAAAAATCCCGATTTGCAGAAAAATCTTCGGAGGATGAGTCAACGTTCCTAAAATGAATCATGACATGACAGAACTTTCAATTTATGAAATCGGGTTCAAATTCGCAGTTAATTTCAATCTATTGCAATTTTAGCATGACCTAACCTACCGGGTAGCTTTTAGGAATTTTTAGTGCATTTGACCCGTGGTCGATTATTTTCAAGCCACATTGTACATCCTCGACACATTGGCGACTCTCGATTATCATTAAAAGGTTTCAAAAAGGGGCACAGGGTACATAAATGATAGAAAAATCAATCTAGTGCCATTCAAAAGAAATTTTGCAATCAGGTGGAATCACCCACACACTAATCACATACCTCTGTCGAATCAACCTATCTCCAATCTCTAATCGATTTTGACATTGCCGTAATGACCATTGCAGATTAGCACGGTCGAGAAGTCGGTTCCAGGTCGAATTCTCAAGTCTATTGCGTTTAGATTCCTTAACGGCATCACCTGATAGACTAGTTATTCCGTGAGTGATCCGCTTAGGGAAAAGAACTATAGGCGCGTCGATGAAATGCCCAACTTATTCAATCGAAAACAGAACCTGAAATTTAGGATGTCACACTCTTTCACTTCAGTTTTTTCACCATCACTTTCTTCTGCTGGTTCTTTCTCACTTTCATGCTCTTCTTCTTCCTCAAAATCAGTTATACCTCCATGATCATGTAACGCAATAGCAAACATGGTCTCGTCTTCATTATCTTCTTTTTCTTCATCTTGGAGAAGAATAGGTCATTTTCTTTTTGGTGTTCTTGAGACAACGCTTTTCCTTTTGCACTTCTTCTCAGTAGCTAATCCCAGCTTATCTTTGCTAGAAGATTCCTTCTTTAGAAGTTTCAGGGCTCCAGAGAGATCTTTTAATCTAATTTTTGAGATCATTTTCAATCCAATTTGCACAGGGATAATGGTTCTGGAGCAAAACTTGGATAGCGGTTGAATCTGAAAGTGTTGGAAGAGTCTGGTTACCAATGTTGTGTATGGTAGTTGTCCATTCCCCTTCATGACAGTTTTGTACATGTGCAGTAGGATTGTGTGAGGGAGTGAGAAAGCAATACCATTGCAGATGGCCCACATCATTTTTGCTTCGATTCTAGAAACATCAGTTTTTGAAGCAGCCTTAGGTTTGATGTAGTTGATGACGATCTTGTGCAGCAAAATATTAGAACTTGACATCCTAGAGTAAGTAATACTTCCCCTAGGAATCCTATCCCTCACCAAAAACTTGGTGACCTGCTCGTTAGACACATTAACATCAACATCAAACACTTTATCACTCAAAATAAATTAAATGTGAGTAGGATCCAAGATAGACAGGTTAGAATATAAGTAAGCTGTCATTTCGAGGTAAGAATAAGATGACTCCACACAAAACCTCTCCATCTGAAGCTTGGCAAACTTTTCTCTCAAATTCACCTCAATGGAATCTAGAAAATCAACACAGTATGAGGGTTGATGACCCCCTTGTTCAACATTTGAAAGTAAACTTTCTTATGGTCCTTTGGTCGAAACAACTTCCATTTTTCTTCAACGATTTCTGCAGCAACACCCATTTTTGGTTGAAAATTTTTTAACACCTTTTCATCATCGTCTTCCTTTTTGCTCTCGGTCTGACCCTTTATGCCAAAGCGAGGATCAGCAGGAAAATTTGAAAATTCCTTTTCCGCTCTTCCAACCTTTACCAACACTAAGTTTTCCATGGCTCTCAAAAATAGGGTTTCATTTCCATAGTCATTTTCTTTCAAGAAAGAACTTATGAAATCCATAGGACTTCCTCCCTTTTTCAAAAACTCATAATGCTTTAGAAGTATCTCGGGCTTTCTTAGCGAAATAGGAGTTGCTTCCTAAGTGACTTCCTCTTCCATTGATTGGCGAGTCGAGCTTTGGGGCGAATCATCCCCAGTGAGATCAAAATGCGTCGAACCTTTAGGGATAAACCAAGGCCCGCAACTAGCAATACAAGAGGATTTCCTTTGATAGAACATCGAAGCAGACTTAGAGGACTTTGATGACATATTCATGTGTGAGCGGGTGAGAAATTTTGCAGAGGATGTGAGAGTGGATCAAGAAAAGCAAGGGTTTGAGAGTAAGATTAGGGTTTGAAGTCAATCTAGTTATCGGGAAAAAAAAAGAGTTGAAAATTTTATTTAAAGAAAATGAGGCAAGGCAACCGAACCGGCACAAAAGAAACTTCCGTTTTTAAAAATTTAAAAATATAACTGTCAACAATTTTCGAAAAATTAATTAGAAAAAATCAGCAGAGATATGACAATTTCCAAAAATATAAAAGGTAAGTAATAATTTGAGAATAATCATACCTGTTCAAGAAGGAAAGAAACTTACGCGCCAAAATTTAAAATAAAACTATCTAAGTCTGGAAGGCTTTTAGAAGGATGTATCTTCCATATGTTGAACTATTGTGTCTGCTCATCCATAGACTTTAGCCAGATGCAAGAGTAATATTCAACTTTTCACTGATGGACTTGAATAAGCCATTCTATAATGGCTTGGTGAAGATATCTGCCAGCTGATTCTTCGAATCAATGAATTGAACATTGATTTTGCCATTTTGCACATGGTCTCTTATGAAGTGATGGCGAATTTCAATATGCTTTGCCCTTGAATGAAGAATAGGATGTTTGGCAAGATTAATCATACTTGTGTTGTCACATTTTATTTCGGTGCAAGGTTCTTCTATTCCAAAGCCCCTTAGTTAATGCATGATCCAAAGAATCTGTGAATAGCAACTTCCAAGAGCAACATATTCTGCTTCTGCTGTTGAGAGTGCCAGAGTGTTATGGTTCTTTGAGAACCAGGACACCAACATTTTTCCTAATAGTTGACATGTTCCTAAATTACTTTTCTTGTCAACTTTGCAACCAACCAAATCAGCATCAGAGTAACCAAGTAATGTAAAGTCTCCTCATTTTGGATATCACAGACCTAACTTTGGATATGTCGCAATGTATTTGATAATGCGTTTGATAGCACTAAGATGAGACTCTCTTGGGTCAGCTTGGAATCTGGCAACATACACACACTGAATAGAATATCAGGTTCAGAGGCAGTGAGATAAACAAGAGAACCAATCATACTTCTATATGTCTTTTGGTCAACTTTATTTCCATCTTCATCCTTGTCAAGTTTGGAAGAACTTGACATGGGAGTCTCAGTCTTCTTACAGTTTTTCATCCCAAACTTCTTGGTAACATTTCTGGCACATTTCCCTTAATAAATGAAAGTTCATTTCTTTGATTGTCTAACTTGCAGACCCAAAAAGAAGGTTAATTCACCTATCATGCTCATTTTAAATTCTTCCTACATAGACTTTGAGAATTTCTTGCACAGATTTTCGTTAAAAGATCCAAAGATTATATCATCTACATATATTTGAATAAGTAGAAAGTCTTTTTCTTCCTTTTTGATAAACAAGGTTGTGTCAACCATTCCTTTCTTAAAACCTTTACTTACCAAGAACTTACTCAGTCTCTCATACCAAGCTCGAGGTATCTGTTTCAGACCATACAAAGCCTCTTCAGTCTATAGAGAAAGTCTGGTTTTTTGGGATCTTCAAATCCTGGTGGTTGTTTCACATAGACTTCTTGTATGAATCTATTTAGAAAAGCACTCTTGACATTCATTTGGAATAACCTGAAATTATGAAAACAAGCATATGCAAGCAATAGTCTAATGGATTCTTACCTGGTTACATGTGCATATGTCTCATCATAATCTATTCATTCCTCTTGCGTATAATCTTTTGCAACAAGCCTTGTTTTGTTCCTGGTTACTTTGCCATTTTCATCCATCTTGTTTCTGAATACCCACTTTGTCTCAATCACAAACTTCCTTTTTGGTTTTGGAACTAGCTCCCAAACATCATTAATATTGAATTGTCTAAGTTCTTCTTGCATTGCTTCTGTCATGCCTCGAACCCCGAGCCCGCGCACATCCCTCGGTGGTCGATAAAATTTGCGACCTTCCCAGGACACGTCGCCGACCCAATCATTTTAATGCACATGCGGAAGCGAAACAATAACCCCTTAACAACAAACAACATGGGATAGAAAAGCAGGGCAACAATTCACCAAAGCCACACTTTCATAAACAACTGGGTTTAGGTACAAAAAGATCGGTCCCAAAAAGAAGCTATCCTACGACCTATTCGTCGGACACATACGCCGTTCCTTCGGACTCCACTTCAACAAGCTCCGAGGGCTTCGGGTCCTCCATCTAAAGACCTGAAAAGTTAAGCCCACGACGGGGTGAGACAATGTCTCAGCAAGTTCACCCCCTAAACCCCGACTAGCAAGGAAATACACCTAGAGGCAGTCTATACACACAAAACAGAAGACTTACCTCGCCTCAGTTCCCTCCTATATGTTAATACAATTCATATACTCAATCAATCAATTCAATCGATTTAATCGATCCATCAATCCATCAATTCAATCAATTCAATCGTTCAATTCAATCAATACAATCGATACCGTCAATACAATCGATACAATCGATACCATCGATACAAGGGTCCCAATTATGAGACCAAATTGTTATGATATGTCCAATACCGTGCCACACAATTTTATCCCATAATCCGGCACGTCAAACACAATCAATCACACATTCCAATTCAATCATTGCTCGCACAAGCATGATATACCGACGCACATTAGGGACGGGTTCACTTAGCCAACACACGATCAACCAATCTTGGCCAAAGACATTGTGCTCTACACACAAATTCCTCAATTAAAATAATGAACCTGGCCTATTTTCTTCGTATTAAAAACATCCAATAAAAATAATCGTGTGTGGGTACACGGTCAGTTTGAGCCAAAATGCGATATCTTCCTTTCTAAAAATCCCACTATTTAATATAGTACCTATAAACATTTTTGGCATTAAAAACCAACGCCCGGTATTTTTTGATTAAATACCAAAATTTTACAATTTTGAAATAATAACTCAAAATTACAATCACCACTCAATTTGCACAAATTAACATTCAATCGCATAAACTAAGCACACCATTGCAATCAGCATGAAATTTTGGTCACCAGCTATCTTGGTATAATTTCCGAAAAATATTAAAAAATTAAATAAATAACAAAAATAATTAAATAAATGCAATTTAATTCCATAAAGGCATACTTAGGCTAAAAATTGCTAATCTAAAAATGGGCCTACAAGAAGTCCAAGAACTAATTCACTAATCTAGCCGGCCAAAATTAACTAAATAAGCTAATAATTACCTAATCATATCCATGGGTCATAAGCAAGGAGTGATTAAACTCGTTTAGCGAGCCGGTGAGTTCAAGCGGCAATGGAGGCGGAGGTGACAAGCCTAGAGTGACACTAATGGGGCCGGGGCCTTAAAACGGGCCTAGAAGTCCGGTGGCCTTCAACCTCTATCCATGGGTCGAAGGAGCTACTCTTGGACGGCAATGGAGGTGACAGCCGGGGTGAGCTAGCGTGGGTGGCCCGGCCGGCACGGGACGAGTGGAACGGCGCGGCACGGGGCGAGTGGACCAGCGACGGGCGACCAGCGAGCTCGGGTGTGCGACAAGCGGACGGGCGGCGATCGAATGGCGAGTAGGGGCGGTGGACGAGCTGCTGGCTGGTTCCTGCTTGCTTCCTCTGGTTTTTCAGCTCTCCAAACTACACAACAATGGGGAAAGCAAGCCAAGGAGGAAGAAGAAGATAGGCTGAAGGGGGACCACCAAAATTCCTCAAAAGTCCATGGAAAAGATCTAAACACTCATCACTTGGCTTCCCACTTGATGCTGCCTCATCCTTAGCCATTATCCACTCCCAAGTTTCCACAAGAAGCCATCCAAGTGGTCCAAAAGTTGCTCCCCCCCCTGTTGGCTATGAAATTTGGACAATTTCCCTCTAATTGGATTCAATTCCTCTTCCAAGTAATTCAATTTGAAGCCCAAAAATTCAGCCAAGGTCTCCACCACTTAAATTCACATTTTTCCTCACCAATTGAACCAACTTGAATGCTAAAAATCCACCCAAAAACGGTTCATTGAATTTCCCGGTCCAAAATAGCCTTACTTTGATTTTTCGCCGAAAATCCCAATTTACCGAAAAATCTTCGGACAATGAGTCGACGTTCCTAAAATTAATGGTGACCTGACAGAACATTCAATTTATGAAATCGGGTTCAATTTGGTGGTTAATTTCAATCGGGCGCAATTTTAACGTGACCTAACCTACCAGGTAGCTTTTAGGAATTTTTAGCGCAATTGACCCATAATCGATTATTTTCGATCCACATTGTGTATCTTCAACACATTGGTGACTCTCGATTATCGTAAAAATCTCGATGTGTCAACTACGAACACAGGATACCAAAACGACAGAAAAATCGGTCTAGTGCCGATCGACAAGAATTTTACAATTAGGTGGAATCACCAACACTTAATCACATGGCTTTGACGAATCGACCTATCTCCCGTCTCTAATCGTTTTTTAACTGTGCCATAGTGATCCTTCCAGATTAGCACGATCGAGCAGTCAATTCCTGGTCGAATTCTCAAGTCTATTGCGTTTATATTCCTTAACGGCTTCGCCTGATAAGCTAGTTATCTCGTGAGTGGCCAACTCAGAGAAAAGAACTTTAGGAGCGTCGATGAAAAGCCCAACTTATTCAATTGAAAACAGAACCTGAAAATCATGATGTCACAACTCTTCCCCTCTTATAAAAAATTTCATCCTCAAAATTTAAACCATTACAAATCTTTAAACAAAAAGATGGGGGTATTGTCGTCTCATCGAATCTTCACTTTCCCAGGTTGCTCCTTTTATGCTATGGTGTTGCTATACCACTTTGACCAACGAAATCATCTTGGTGCACAGAATCTATTCTTTCCGATCCACAATTTGAACCGGTCTTTCCATGTTCGACACTCAATCGTCCATGTCTAGTTCTTCAAAATTCAGCATGTGGGTCGGGTCAGACTCATACTTCCTCAACATCGACACGTGAAAGACGTCAGGCACTTGCGCCAACCTCGACGGCATGCAAGACGATACGCTAAAATCCCTATTCTTTCCAAAATCTCGAAGGGACCTACATACCTCGGGCTCAGTTTTCCCTTCTTGCCGAAGCGCAAAGTACCCCTCATCGGTGACACCTTCAGAAAGACGTGCTCACCAACTTGGAATTCCAATGGTATTCAACGCTTATCACCATAACTTTTCTGGCGGCTCTGAATGGTTTCCAATCTATCCTTGATAACGGCAACTACATCCACTGACTGCTGGACTAACTCTGGGCCTGTGATCTTTCGTTCTTCGACCTCATCCCAACACACTGGCGTTCTGCACGCTCTGCCATACAACGCTTCAAAATGAGCCATCTGAATGCTTTGTTGGTTGCTGTTGTTGTAGGCAAACTTGACGAGATGAAGTTGTTCCTCCCAGCTTCCCTTGAAATCCAACACACAAGCTCGCAGCATATCTTCGAGGGTTTGAATAGTCCTCTCAAACTGGCCATCTGTTTAAGGAAAATAAGCCGTACTGTACTGCAGCTTCGTTCCTAAGGCGGTCTGCAAACTTTTCCAAAAGGCAGCTGTGAACCTCAGGTCTCGGTCTATTGTAATCATCATTGGAATTTCATGCAGACGAACAATCTGACATGCGTACAATTCTGCATATCTATCCAAGGCAAGGTCTTTCCGTACGGCAATAAAATGAGTCTACTTCGTCAGTCTGTCGACCACTACCCAAATGGAATCATTACCCATCTGACTCTTTGGTAAGCCCGTCACAAAATCCATTATAATGTGTTTCCATTTCCACTCAGGAATCTCGAGAGGTTGCAGAAGTCCTCCCGGCTTACAATGATGTGCCTTCACTTGCTGACACGTTAGACACTTGGCGACATGCTTGGCAATATCCACCTTCATATCGGACCACCAATAGTGTTGACGCAGATTCTGATACATTTTCGTACTACCAGGATGAATGCTGTAACTGCTACGATGAGCTTCTGATAAGATCTCTTATTTAAGCTCTGCATCGTTAGGTACACATAATCATCCTCGGAACCTTAGTGTTCCGTCTTCAGAAATCTGAAAGTCAACCTTTCTTTTTTCGGTATCCCCTTGCAGGATCTTCTGAATTTCTAAGTCTATCAGCTGAAGCATCTTGATCCTTATCTGCACTTCCGGCTCAATTCTTAGGGTGGCCATAAGATTTGAAAGGTGGCCAACCTCAAATTTGAAAACCGAATCTCGAGCTCTCTCAAGTAAAATCCATTCCTTAACCATCATTTGTGCAACTGAAGACTCCCGACTCAGCGCATCTGCGACCTTGTTAGCCTTTCCAGGATGACACAAAATATCACAATCATAGTCCTTCAGAAGTTCCATCCAGTGACGTTGTCTCATATTCAACTCCTTCTAAGAGAATAGATACTTAAGACTTTGATGGTTAGTAAAGATCTTAAACCTTTCTCTGCACAAATAATGTCTCCAAATCTTCAGAGCGAAAATAATCACTGCGAGTTCCAAGTCATGCGTCGGATAATTTAG
Organism: Eucalyptus tenuipes; assembly: GCA_014182365.1. Taxonomy (NCBI): domain Eukaryota; kingdom Viridiplantae; phylum Streptophyta; class Magnoliopsida; order Myrtales; family Myrtaceae; genus Eucalyptus; species Eucalyptus tenuipes. Next base: position 9,214,628 of record CM024542.1, on the reverse strand, counting down.
CTCGTGAGGTCTCAACTGATGGGACGTGTATGCAACAACCTACCATGCTGCACCAACACACAACCCAATTCTCTAAACGACGCATCACTGTAGATCTCGTATCCTCCGGGACTAGATGGAATCGTCAACACGGGTGTGTAGTCAGCTTCTGCTTAAGCTCTTGGAAACTACGCTCGCACTTGTCTGTCCACACCATTTTCTCTTCCTTCTTCGATAGTCAAGTCAATGGCAAAGCTAAAGCTGAAAACCCTTCCATGAACCCTTATGTAGTACCCTGCCAAACCCAAAAAGCTTCTAATCCCTGTCACGGTTATCAGTCTTAGCCAGTTGATAACTGATTCGATCTTGGTCAAGTCCATGGAGATTCCTTCGCCTAAAATCACGTGACCTCGGAACGGCACACGAGTCAAACAAAACTCGCACTTACTGAACTTGGCATACAGCTCATGATTCCTTAGGGTCTGAAGTACCATCTTCAAATGCCTCTCGTGTTCCTCGGGACTTCTCGAATACACCAAGATATCATCAATGAATACGACCATGAACTGATCCAGATACTCTTTAAACACCCAGTTCATCAGATCCATGAAAGCAGCGGGGGCGTTTGTCAAGCCAAAGGCATTACAGTGAACTCATAATGGCCGTATCAAGTACGAAACGCTGACTTCGGTATGTCCTCTTTCTTGATCCTCAGCTGGTGATACCCTGTCCTCAAGTCGATCTTAGAGAATATCGACGCTCCTTGCAACTAATCAAATAAGTCATTCATCCTCAACAGCGAGTACTTGTTCTTGATTATCACCTAATTGAGTTGACGATAGTTGATGCACAGGTGCAACGAACCATCTTTCTTCTTCATGAACAGAACTGGTGCTCCCCAAGGTGATGCATTAGGGTGTATGAATCCCTTATCCAACAACTCCTGCATCTACACCTTCAGTTCTTTCAACTCAAACAACGCCATCTGATAAGAAGCCTTAGAGATTGGCTCTGTCCTGGAAGCTAACTCAATTACGAACTCGATCTCCCTCTCTGGCGACAGGCTTGGCAATTCCTTTGGAAACACATCCGGAAATTCTTGAACTACTACGATGTCCTCAATCTTCAGCTCCTCAACTGTCATATCCACGACAGTCGCTAGGTAACCTTGGCAACCCTCATCTAACAAACGGGTTGCCTCAAGTGACAAGATTGAGGTAATCGAAGGTCCTCCTCGACTCCCAACAAACTCGAAACCTTCACCTGTTAACGATTTAAACTGGATTACTTCACGACAACCATTCATTACAACAAAAAGCTCCTCGAGACAAACCTTTTCATATATGATATCAAAGTTATACATAAGCAAAATAGTCAATTACAACTCTAGTCAGCAATTCTCCTTTCTACGACTTTATTACAACAAACTGAAGTTCTACAAACTTAACCAAAAGTCTGTTGCACTACTTTGATAAAATCACCCCAAAAACATTCTTCCTCCAATCGGTGCATGGTTCGGTTCATTCATGTCCCTTTTCGCCATCCTAGTGGCGCCCTATCTACAGTAGTGGTGCCTGTGCTCTCCTGGACCTGCGCGGATAGTTCCTTACCTAATGGCCGTGCTGGCCACATTCAAAACAAGCTCCCGTTATACTAGGACACTGGATTGATCCATGCTTCCTTCTACAAACTCGGCACGCAACTGGTGAGTCTTCCACCTCTTGTCGGGTGACAACATGGACCCTTCCTTGCACCAGAGGCCTATTCCAATTACCCCACTATGTGTTCTGCGGCGCATTCCCTCTACTCTATCTCATCGACGGCGGTGGCAGCAGCTATTGTGGTTCCATCTGCCCGTGCGGACAATCCTTGATCAAGTGGCCCTGCTGGCCACATCCATAACAAGCTCTTATCTTTTTAAAACACAGGCAGACCCATGCCTTTTTCTACAGGCACAACACACGCCGATTGGGTTAAGTGCTGGCTTTCCGATTCTACTCCTTCAAGTAGGACGACTGGGGTACTTTCCTTCTGTCATCGGTTTTTTCCCAAATCGATTGTCATCTCTGCTGGATCCGAACCTCGACCCCAACACAACGGCTCGCTCCCAGATCACATTTCCTCACAGGACCTTAGCAGGTGCAGCAGCAACGATGGCTATGACATTGGTGGCGTAGCGGCGGCGGCAGCTCGATCCAGTGCTTGCTAGACCAAAATGCTTCCCAACATCCCTAGCGCCTGAACGATCCCATCGAACCTAGGATCACCTGGTGCCGCTACACTCTCAGTACCGCCTTGCAGCGGTACTCTTACGCTTGCACTAGCTTGAGTCGGCACTCTGCCTCGGGTACCGACCCTTGTCGGCGTCCTACCCCGAGTTACAAGTCCTACCGACCTCTTCCTAGGAGGTCTCTACTCCTAATCACTCAGGCTACAGGATCTTTATAGAAACTTGTTTTCCAATTTCACACAGAACTAGAAACTGAGCGACCATACAAACAAGCTACCAATCAGCAATCAATCACATGCATCGGCATAATTAAAAGGCCTTTCCTGCTAACTATCCCAAGACCCATCACACCTTATCTCTCCAACTACTGACCAGCTCTGATACCACTCCGGGCGGGGATGTCACGCCCTGAACCTCGAGCGCGCGCACATCCCTTGGTGGTCGATAAAATTTGCGACGTTCCCAGGACGCATCGCCGACCCAATCATTTTAATGTACATGCAGAAGCAAAACAATAACCCCTGACAGCAAATAGCATGGGATAGAAAAGCAGGGCAACAATTCACCAAAGCCACACTTTCATAAACAATTGGATTTAGGTACAAAAAGGTCGGTCCCAAAAAGAAGCTATCCTACGACCTATTTGTCGGACACATTCGCTAATCCTTCGAACTCCATTTCAATAGGCTCCGGGGGCTTCGGGTCCTCCATCTAAGGACCTGAAAAGTTAAACCCACGACGGGGTGAGACAATGTCTCAACAAGTTCACCCCCTAAACCCCAACTAGCAAGGAAATATACCTAGAGGTAGTCTATACACACAAAACAGAGGACTTACCTCGTCTCAGTTCCCTCCTGTAGGTCAGTACAATTCATATACTCAATCAATCAATCCAATCAATTCAATCGATTCAATCGATCCATCAATCCATCAATTCAATCAATACAATCGATACAGTCAATACAATACCATCGATACAAGGGTCCCGATTATAAGACCAAATCGTTATGGCACATCCCATACCACGCCACACAATTTTGTCCCATAATTCGGCTCGTCAAATACAATTAATCACACATTCCAATTCAATTATTGCTCGCACAAGCATGATATACCGACGCACATCGGTCTTCTGGTGTAGCCAGAGATTATTGTTCGCACAAGCATGATATACCGACGCACATTGGGGACGGGTTCACTTAGCCAACACACGATCAATCAATCCCGGCCAAGGACATTGTGCTTTGCACACAAATTTCTCAATTAAAATAATGAACTTGGCATATTTTCTTCGTATTAAAAACACCCGATAAAAATATTCGTGTGTGGGTACACGGTCAGTTTGAGCCAAAATGCGATATCTTCTTTTTTAAAAATTCCACTATTTAATATAGTACCTAAAAACATTTTTGGCGTTAAAAATCGCCACCCGGTAATTTCTGATTTTAAATACCAAAATTTTACAATTTTGAAATAATACTCAAAATTACAATCACCACTCAATTTGCACAAATTAATACTCAATTGCATAAACTAAGCACACCATTGCAATCAGCACGAAATTCCGATCACCGACTATCCCGATATAATTTCCGTAAAATATTAAATAATTAAATAAATAACAAAAATAATTGAATAAATGCAATTTAATTCCATAAATGCATACTTAGGCTAAACATTGCTAATCTAACCACCTAATGGACAAATTAAATTATCCTAACCGTTCTAACTACAAGGCCACGCAATAAAATAACTAATTATAATTTCTAACCACCTAATTCACCAATCCAACTAAGCTAAATTAACTAAATAAGCTAATAATTACACTAGTCACACTTAATCTAATTACCACTTAAGCGTCATTAACCTCCTAAGCACGGTTTAGTGAGTAAACTCACCTGTTTAGCCAGCCGGTGAGTTCACGGCGACGGCAATGCCAAGGCGGGCGAGAACCAAGCCTCGAGCGACACCAACAGAGGTCCAGACGGGCCTTAAAACGGGCCTAGAAGTCCAAGAACTCTTGCTGGCCTTCAACCTCTGTCCTTGGGCCGAAGGAGCTGCTCGAGCAGCTAGAAGCGGTAAGGAGGGGCGGTGACGCAATAGCGGGGCCAGGCGAGTGACGACGGTGGCTCCGGTGGCTTGGACGGTGACGGACGGCAGCCAGGCAAGTAGCGGGAACGCGTGGCTAGCACGGGACAAGCGGAACGGCGACGGGCGATGGGCGACCAGCGAGCTCAAGCGCGCGACAGGCGGACGGGCGGCAGTCGAATGGCGAGCAGGGGCAGTCGACAGGCTGCTAGCTGGTTCCTGCTTGCTTCCTCTAGTTTTTTAGCTCTCCAAACTACACAACAATGGGGAAAGCCAACCAAGGAGGAAGAAGAAGACAGCTGCTGAAGGGGGACCACCAAAATGCCTCAAAAGTCCATGGAAAATATCTAAACACTCATCACTTGGCCTCCCACTTGTTGCTGCCTCATCATCAGCCATTATCCACTCCCAAGCTTCCTCAAGAAGCCATCCAATTTGTCCAAAAGTTGTTGTCCCCCTTGGCTATGAATTTTGGACAATTTCCCTCCAATTGATTCAATTCCTCTTCCAATTAATTCAATTTGAAGCCCAAAATTTCAGCCAAGGTCTCCACCACTTAAATTCACATTTTTCCTCACCAATTGAACCAACTTGAATGCCAAAAATCCACCCAAAAACCGTTTCTCAAATTTCCTGGTCCAAAATAGTCTTACTTTGATTTTTCGCCGAAAATCCCGATTTGCCGAAAAATCTTCGAAGGATGAGTCGACGTTCATAAAATGAATCATGACATGACAGAACTTTCAAATTATGAAATCGGGTTCAATTTCGCGATTAATTTTAATTGGGCGCGATTTTAGCGTGACCTAACTTACCGTGTAACTTTTAGTAATTTTTAACGCAATTGACCCGTGGTCGATCATTTTTGATCCACATTGTGCATCTTTGACACATTGGCAACTCTCGATTATAGTAAAAATCTCAATGTTTCAACTACGGACACAGAGTACCAAAACGAAAAAAACATCGATATGGTGCCGATCGACAAGAATTTTGCAATTAGGTGGAATCACCCACACTTAATCACATGGCTCTATCGAATCAACCTATCTCTAGTCTCTAATCGATTTTTAACTGTGCCGTAATGACCCCTTGCAGATTAGCACTGTCGAGCAGTCGATTCTTGGTTGAATTCTCATGTCTATTGCATTTATATTCCTTAAAGGCTTCACCTGATAGGCTAGTTATCTCGTGAGTGGCCAACTCAAAAAAAAGAACTATAGGCACGTCGATGAAAAGCCCAACTTATTCAATCGAAAATAGAACCTGAAAATCAGGATGTCACGGCTTCTTTCCAGCTTTCGTCAGATAATGCTTCTTATACTCCTTTTGGTTCTATTGCATAAATAAGTGCTAGTGTAATTGAGTCTCCTTTTGCTTTAGATATGGTACGAATTCCTTCCTTTATATTGCCAATGATGAGTTCTTTAGGATAACTTGATTTATGTTTCCAGTTACTGTTAGGTTTGTCATTTCTTGTAAGGATTTGCTGATTGTTAGTTTTCTTCGATTCTTCTTACTTTTGTTCCACTTGACTTTGATCACCAGAAGACTGAAGTTCCTTGGGGGAATTAGACTTTATTAAGTATGAAACTAGTTCAAACTTTTCAAGTTGAGTCTGATCTTGTTGGTTCTGAATACTTTCCTGAAATCTAACATTCATGGATTCTTCAACAGTTTGCGTATTCTTGTTGAAGACCCTGTAAGCTTTGCTTGAAGTAGAGTAACCAAGAAATATTTATTCTTCCGATCTTTCTCCAAATTTTTCAGACCGATCATTTTCATTCTTCAAAATGAAACACTTGCAACCAAACACATGAAAATAAGATATATTTGGCTTTTTCCCTTTATACACTTCATAGGGGGTCTTCTCTAGGATGGGCCTTAAAAATACCCTATTAATTATATAACGCGGTAGAGATTGCTTCTACCCAAAAACAAGAACTATCGCGAGTTATGGCCATCTCTTGTAGCGATCTATTTTTCCTTTCTATAACTCCATTTTGTTCTGGAGTGTATGGAGAGGAGAAAACATGTTGATGACCATTCTCATCACAGAAATTTGCAAAGTCTTGATTTTCAAATTCTCCCCCATGATCAATCCTTATACTTGAAATGGCATAATCTTTTTCATTCTGAACTTTCTTAGAAAACTTTGAAGAAATATGAGAAGGTTTCGGTTTTATTTGCCAAGAAAAAAACCCAAGTGAATCTTGAATAATCCTCCACAACTATCAAAATAGTATTTCTTTCCACCAATGCTCTGTGTTCTAGTTGGTCCAAAGAGATCCATATGAAGAAGCTGCAAGACGCGATTAGTGGAAACTTGATTTACAGGTTTAAATGAGCTTTTGACCTATTTTTCCAAGATACATGGAATACACAACTCAGACTTCTGGTATACCATTTTGGGAAGACCTCGAATCAACTTCTTAGATGAAAATTTAGCAATATGTTTCATACTCACATGTCCAAGCTTGCGATGCCAGAGATATGCTTTATCTTGAATTAAAATAAGACATTGAGAGCTCTCTAGACTTATGTTCAAAAGATAAATATTGCCATATTTTTGCCCAATGAAGGATTGAGACAAGTCTCGACTAACTCTAGAACAGACATCTGCTTGGAAATTAATTCTGAATCATGTATCACATAACTGGCTTATGCTCAGAAGATTGTAATTCAGACATTTTACCAGTGAAACATTGTTGATGATTAAACTTCCAATCCTCACTAACCATATCTCCAATAGACTCTCTAGGCTTCATTTTGAAAGATTCATATTGGCCAAGTAAGATGTTTATTTTTGTCTCATTTACACGATTTGTTCCTTCATAAGTGACATGAAGCCTATCCCAGACTTCTTTAGCTATTTCACATGAAGAAATTCTGTTATATTCAGTAGGAGACAATGCATATTGTAAAGAATAAATAGCTTTTGCATCAAGAGCCAGTCTCTTAGTAATTTCTGCTTGATTGGAATCCTCCACATCTTTATCTAACACTTTTTTTCCCTTGTCTGAAGCTGAAGCTGCCTTTGGGTTGATTCCTCTTTCTACAACATCCCATTCCAGAGGATCTCTAGATCTCAAGAATGCCTTCATTTTATTGTTCCGCACATTGTACTATTTTCCATCAAAATAGGGTGGCCTGGTATTGCTCTGTCCTTCAATTAGCCCTAGTGCCAAGATACTAACCATAGAAGATCTTTAGCTCAGAAATAAAAATACTTCAATAAAACGAGCACCAATGCTCTAACACCAATTGAAAATGCTAGTACTACCACCTAAAGGGGGTGAATAGGTGTTAAAAAAAATTAAGCAAATAAATGCAGAATAAGTTATATTACAAGCAAAGTCTAAGAAAGAGTCAAAGTCTGACTAAAAGCGCCACCAGACTTCTGAAGTAAATTCAAACTCAAATAGAGATGGTTTAGAGTTTTGAGAAGTTCAAAAGAAGATTGCAACAGATAAAGCTGAAAAGAGTTTAGGGAAGAGAAAATTGCACGCGAGATTTATAGTGGTTCGGCTTAGATCAAGCCTACATCCACTCTCTCACACTGATAGCCTTCTGGCTTAAATTCACTAAAGTATCAATAGAAAAGTACAATGCTTCGAGTGTAAACACTTAGTGGAAAATTTCCTTTTCTTTCACTAAATCGCTCTTCTTGTGTTTTTCTCTCTTGAATGCAATTTGTAAGTGCTGTCGTTGAAGAACAATTGGTTGGAAACGTCTCAAACTTTGGAATTTCAATTTTCACGCTCTATCTCAAATGGACTAAATGACCTTCTTAAATACTCTTCAACGCCTTTCTAGCCGTTGGCATTCTCCAGAGGAACTTCTTCCAATCAATCTGTTGGACAGAATTGATTAAGGAAATCTTGTAACCATTTGAAAATTGAGATGAAAATCCAATGATTCTGGTCGCTCATACAATCAGAATCTAGGTTTCCATAAGTAGATGCTTCCCAAAAAGGAACTTGTCTTCAAGATTGATTTCACCAGAAAGCCAGATATTGAGGATAAATCTCTATAACGTTCATACTAAATCCTTGTCGTAAGATCAATAATCCTGAGTCTGATTATATCTTCGTTCTGGACTTGGTTTCAGTCTAGATCACATCAGAGTGGGAAAGACTTATGTAATAAATAGATTTTGACAAAAGTTTACAATATAGCTCAAAAGTCTAGTATTCTTCATAATAAGAACAAGAACAAGAAAGTTTTGTCAACTTTAAAACCTAATAGGAGTTTTCTCAACAGTCGTAAGTGTGAGAAGTAATAATCTCTTACACGAGCTTGAGTAGTGAATGCTCAATCCTTGTAACCTATGATTGATTGATTATAGTGAAATCCAACTGATAGACTGTTAGCGCGAGCGAGCGAATGTAGGCTTGTTAAAACCGAACCACTATAAATTTGTTGTGTGCAATATTTTCTATGCCTTAAACTCCTATCTATACTTTGTATTAGATTTATTGCATATCGCCAAGATCTAAGCATTGCACAGTGTTATCAAATGTTGTCCTATAGCAATATTATCTTAATTTTGCTTTGATTCTGCATTGTCACTTCTTCAACCCCTATAGGTGATAAATCTGCCCCTACCTAAATACATCCCTAGAGACAAACAATTCCAATGAACAGTATGTATATTGACATTCTAGCAGCATGATGTGCAACCATGCTATCTGTCAATAGCTTTCTTGGTGAAGCCACAACCCAGTTTGTGGGACTTCCTCCAATGATATTTTTGGATGAACAGCTGACTGACTTGGATACATCTCTCTGCTTGAGATTCAATGGAAAGTTACCTAAAGAATCAACCTTAAGTTCCAGGGCAGTGCCCTCTTTCCACAGCAACCATGCCTAGGAAGGATCAACCTGAGTTGGTTGGTCACCGAACATGATAAGCGACTAGAAGCCAATATGTGAATCTGTAATGATTTGAACATCAAAAGGAATTAAGTATAAGAAGAAATAGCATTACATGTCCGAGAACGTTGTGAAGGTGACTCGGATGGCAGAATCCTCTATTGCTTTTGCCTCTATCCATTTCCAAGAAGAGCACTACATAGTACATTGGATTTCGTCGATAATTTTTTATCCAAGGCATAGTCTTAGGACCTATAGCCACTGCATCAAGCAAATCATGTCTCAATTCTCCCGATGTTTCAGAACTCATGAACTTTGGAGGTCACGAAATGAGATGAGCACTTGCCAAGTGCCGATGATCCTTCTAGTTCTTGCTTTTGTTTCTTCACTTTCAAAAGATTCTTGCCAATGAAGTCAGAAATTTTTGGATTTAAATTGTCATCCAGTAAGACGTTGCTGATTTTAAGGTCTTCGTGAATGACTTGAAGTTTTGAATCTTCGTGGAGGTAAAGATTGTTGAGAAAACTCCTATTTGGTTTTGAAGTTAACAAAACATTCCTTCTTTTATTCTTATTCTTATTCTTGTTTAGAGGAATATTGGACTTCTGTGTTATATTGAGGAATGCTGTCAAAGTCTTTTTACATCAAAAGTCTTTCCCACTTTGACGAAGATCCAGATTGAACCAAGCCTAGAATGAATACATAATCATACTCAGGCTTATTGATCTTCCAACTAGGATTCAGTATAATCAAGACATAATTGGCTTTCTAGCGGAGAATCTCACTTATCTTTTCTAAATATATTGATGAAATCACTCACGAATTGATGAAATCAATTTCGAAGAGAAGTTCATTTTTTAGAAGCATCTACTTATGGAAACCTAGATTCTAATTGTATGGGCGAATAGTATCATCGGATTTTTACCACAATCTTCAAACGACTACAAGATTTCCTTAATTGATTCTGTCCAACGGATTGATTGGAAGAAATTCCTCTGGAAAGTGCCAACAATTAGAAAGGCATGGAGGAGTATTTAAGGAGGTCATTCGGTTCATTTGAGATAGCGCGTGAAAATTAAAATTCCAAAGTTTGAAACCTTTCCAACTGCTTGTTCTTCACCGATAGTGCTTGCAATTGTACTCAAAAGAGATATAAACACAAAGGAGTGACTTAGTGAGAGAAACAAACTCTTCACTGAGTGGTCGTACTCAAATCACTGTAATTCTCTTTTGATTCCATAGTGAAATCCAGCTAGAAGGCTGTCAGCATGGGAGAGTGGACGTAGGCTTGATCTAAGCCGAACCACTATAAATTATGGGTTCAATTTTCTCTTTTCTTAACTCCTTTAATTTGGTTATTGCGATATTTTTCTATGTCCTGCTAAATTCCAAAATATCTTATTTGAGTCTGAATTGAACTTAGAAATCTAATATTGATTAGACCTTGTTTGAGAAAATAACTTTTATTACTTTTATTGACCAAATTTGTCTTTACACCTATTCACCCCCCTCTAGGTGGTATTACTAGCACTTTCAAAGAAGACCTAGACCAATTCCGATGACAATGTTAAAGCGCCCTTACCATGCAATGAGAAGTGCCACTCATGATATGCAGTTATTCAGCACCCACAAAAGCTTAGATTTTGATCCAATAACTAATATATATATCGATTAGCACAAGCTGTACGGGAACAATTCTGTGTGCATTGAACCCTGCATTCTTCAAGGCTCATGCCAGTGGCCAACCAATAGTTGATCAGATCTAGTAGTTTACAATCAGAGAGTTTGAAAAGTGCTTCTCCTGTAGAACAATTTGGGGGAAACTTTCTCAAGAAACCACTGGTCCAATTAAAGCATTTGCCACTCTTCCGGCGGCTCTAGGAGGAAACCTTGCAAGCACTCACATCTCAAATGTCCGTAACTTTTGCAGAAACCATTGTAAACCACACAGTGCATAGCCGTCATGGGTCAATAGAAAGCAATTGCATGATAGACTAACTAAAGCTTCCCTTCTTCCACACAAACATTCACCAAACCAGATGCATACATTGGTGTTCTGGTGAGGATTTCATCATTTGATGGTTGATGGTACACGGCGTAGGCATCCGTCTGGTTGTAAACCACCGTTTGCCTTACAATGGGATCCACTGGCATCGAGACGCCATCAAACTGGATCCCACTCCACTTCTCGATTGCAATATGTTCATATGAACCCATCGTTCAACACTTCAAATCGTGGCAATCCCTGAGTGGTTAATCTGAAGTGGCAATGACCAGGGGTAGGGTCATCCACACTTTTACAGGTGGTCAGATACCATTTAAATCTGGTTCAAGTTCGACCCCAATTCCATACCTACTAAGACCATGTCAAATGGGTACTCAAAGCTTTGCCAATAATAGGCACCATTAGAATGTGAGCTGAATTTGAAGACCCAATGAAATCATTTGATTAGTTGAGAAGAGGGATAAGATTATCACAAATGTCATAACTTCCATACAATACTCATTTAAGTGCCATAACTTTTAAAAGTGTTGACCCAAGTGCCAGAAATTTGACATGGCATGGCACTCATGGTGAACGTTTTTAAATAGTTATGAAGTGATCCATTGAAGAATTATATGGCACTCAACTGATCAAAATAAAAATTATATGGTACTCAACTGAGTAAAATATATATATATTACAATCAACTAACCGCCGTATGAAAGTTATGGTATCCAACTGATCGGGAAAAAAAATATGACTTTCATGTGAGCACCATACATAAGTTATGAAATTTGTAGTGACTTTTTTCCGCTAAGAAGAACTAGATTCCCTGCATGGCTGAATGTCATAACACCATTTGAATCCATTGGTTGTCTCTATTAGCAATCCAAACAACTGTCTGAGGAGTGATCTTGTTTCAATGCCCAAGTATCTGTTCTTGCAGCTTCTCGGAGAGAAGAAGCCAAGCTCAAATCTTTGGCCCGAAGAGACCAACGTCTCTCCATCTTTCATAGACTAGTCGGAACTCAAAATACTAGATCCAGATGAGGACCCAACAATGACACGAAGATGATAAAACAATAAATGCAAGTGGCAAAAGGAGTTTTTTTGCATTTGATTGAAGACTTCAACTAATCTTTTGTGCTCCCCGCGATTAAATCCATTTTTGTTTTAGGTCATGAAAGGCAAAAGGGTCATATGAAGTCCACCTTGCAAGTTGCCGCAAGATCAAGAAGACTGCCATTAACAGTGGCACGTACATTAAGATGAGTGACGCGTCAATAATTTAGAATTTCTCCTGGTCCAAATGAAACAAAAGTCAGAGCAAGAATTTTTGCGTAATTTTTATTCTACGACTAACATCCACTTTCTTCTGATGTGGCAATTAAAGTATACAATTTCAGTTTAACCTAGATGGTTCCAAGGTCGTTGAACATATCCTACCATCACTCCATTCTATATTTTCTCGAAATCCAATGAGTGATGTGCTTTCACACAATTGAATTTGTTGATATTGAATGCTGCGAATGTATTGACGTCTTGCTCATTTGTCTAACTTCATGTGCACTGGTCAAGTTGTCTTTAGATAATGCAAATTTTGGAATGATCATTACTATGATTTCCAAGAAAAAAAAGAACAATGTCATTCGTATAGCAGTCTCCATATAAGGGCTATGCCTGAATGAATCCCGCCTAGTCTATTTTCAATTACAAGCAAGGTTATTTCCCTCCCAAATTCAAAATTTTCACATTTTTGTCAACTGTTCTGTCTTCTATATTCACATTTAATGCCGTCCCCTTCAGCTCAATATCAACAGCAGAAGCTATAGCTTGCAAATAAATGCCCACAGCTTTAACGAAATCAAAGAAACTGACATACAACATTACTATTATATTCTGCTCCTTGAATGTCCAAAATGGTGATGACTTTGATTAAATCTCCTATATTCCTTTTACTGCTATCTACCAAAAGCAATCCACATTCATAAGACTTTACTCTAAATCATCAAAGGCATGTGTTGGTGGCTAAGCCACTATCGAACAATCATGTCTTTAAACTGTTCGGAAGTAGACTAGTGAGCCTCTACAAAACAAGCTACAGACTTACTAGGTATCCTTATTTGTACTTGTCCTTTCTGCAACTTTCTCATTGCCAACCTAAGCCTGAAAATTTAAGATCTAGAATAGCGCTCAGAAAGTACATTGCTTATTTTCAAGTCCTTGTGAATGACTTTTGAGTATCGACTCCTCGTGGATATAGGGAAATCATGCAATTCCCGAGACAATTTCACCTTTTCAATGACAAAGTAGGAGCTCATCCTCCGGAAGATCTGTTGGTCAATTTAGCTCCACACCCCTTTTTGTCTCAAGCATGAAAGTCGCGCATACAAATTATGTCTAGGAAACAAAATCAATTTACCAGGCCCTATGCTCTCATTCCACAAGCTAATGCCCCGTTACCATGGTGTTCACCACAGCCACACTAACAGAAGAAATGAGAAATTTTAATCGTTATCATTATGCAGGGCTCAGTCTGCTTTTGCCTTTATTGCACACGACACGCAGGAGATACGCACATGGGGAGATCGCACCAATGGTTAACACTACCACGCACTAAATATTCAAGACTCTAACTGACTGAAGCCGGGTCTAGGGGGACGCTCCGAAACGTCAAGTCTTTTGATCAAACATTTTCTGTAGATACCATCTGTCCATAAACTTATAAGGGTCCATTAGATATTTTCCTCAGCCAGAGACAAGTACAAACCTCATCGTGCCAAGACGTCCCTGTGTTTAGTTCATATCGTCAGGTGCCTTCCTCTGTGTTCTAAATTTAAGTGCTAGGATTTCCCTGCTCAAACCAGAGGACAAGAATGGGTTTCTGCATGAAAACCTTCTCGAGAGCATTAGTCATAAGCTGGCTGCTCACATGATTTCTAAGATGGTCAACATCGCGGATGCCATTAAAGCGCGTCAAGTGAAATAGCCACTAGTCTGCTCCAAACCAAGAGCACCTCCCACAGTAGATTATACTTTAAAGTAGTAGACAATCAAATTCATATCCACATCAATTCTTTAAACGAGTCAGTTGGGGGGGGGGGTGGAGATGGACAGAGAAATGTTTCACGAGGTAGAAATAAGGGATAATACAAACTCAAGACTCCAGAAACCAGACGTAGTTATCATAGATTATAAAATAAGGCATAAATTAACCATATGTCATCACAAAGTTCGGAGGTACTTTAAACATAAATCGAGCACATTGATGTAGCAATGGCGTTGAGGTTGATGTCCACTGCCATCACAAGACAATTCATACTCAACAGGATCCTCCATGGCTTTCATCAGTCTGGAACCAGAAATATTCTTTTGTTAGTCGCTCGCAAAGTGGGTCCAAAGGACCTAAAAGCAGTTGAGAAAGGGAGTGGGAGAGGGGTTTTTCTATAGTTGGCGAGCAATTGATCCCCCAGGACCTTTCTCGTACTCTTACCCAATATCATTGCATACCGCATGACTATGCATGAGAAATCTATATACAGATTGTGGTGCATTTTGAGAGAGCTTAGAAAAACTTGAACTGTGGCATTCGCTTCTTGACACCTACGTCCATCTTATTTCGTCCAATATTTGCACTTCCAAAAGATCGGCCCTCATAGATTTCACGAGGTTTCGAGATATAGCTAACCCCTCATTTCTTTTTCTATTCCAAAAACAATCAAGGGATTAGAGACTTCTTTGAATGATAAAACCTAATCGAATTAAAGAGAGAACATAAACAAAATAAAGAAATTAGAGACTCCTCCGACCAACCAAACTTTATCAAATTTAACAGGAAGGAATTCAAAAAGTTCAAATATGCAATCGAAAATACAAAGTCCATCAAAAGTATTCATGAAGAATAGTGATCAATTTAAAAAGTAAAGAAGACTTGAAATTGAAAATAGAAGTACTTGGATGAGGTAAAACAGAAAAGACAACAAAAAGAAAAGGTACAAAGCATTTAACATGCTCTCTTAAACCATCCCAACCGATAAAGTAGAACTTCCCAATCAAATTTTACTTTTACTAGGCTTTAGCATCTTCCCAACAAGGATGTCATGATAAATTTCAATTTTTTCGTATGAGAAACTCTGCAGCCACTAATCATTTGTTATCTCCATGTTGTGATCATTTTGTGACCACAAAAACTGATCATTTATGAAAGAGGGATTTGCATATCAGCATATGCACAATTTTGTGTACTCAAAATGGCTTTTTTTTTCTAAAATCGGAGTGAGAAACATCTTCTAAATATACGAGTGCCTTGGCCCAAAAAAAAAAAAAAAAAAAAAAAAACAGAGAGAGCAAGGACAATTGCCATTGTTATTCATTCAAAGTTAAGGGAGATCTTTTTATTTTTTTTAAAATAACTTTTTAACATCGCTAAGGTCTAATAATAACATGTCTACTCTGCTGCACTTTCAAGCAGTAATAGAATTCAATTATCAGTGTGTAGCACGGGCCTAATTGCTCGTTTCAAAGCAGTTATGTGGTATAACACTTGCTATAAAAGTTTTGGAAAAAAAATGAACTTGCCATACTGCGGGAGAACAGATCCTTACAAGGGACCAAGGGAGATGGAAAGGATAAAATAAGTAAAATTTGCGGGTTACTTACCAAGAAACTTGATGAAGTGTTCAAGTGAAGAACGGGCAAGGGGATGATCCCACTCAAGCGACTCCCACATCTGCCGATTTATCCGAATCTCTCGAAGAGAAGGGGGAGGAGAGGGCAGCCCATTGTCAAGCAGGGGCAGCTGCAGAGGAATCCTCTTCAGTTTTGGACAATTGTCTATAGAAACCCACTAGAGGGAATTGCATCTCATGATCCCATCACATATGCTCTTCAGTTCCGGAAGTTTACGTAGAACCAAGTTCATTAACTTCGGGAAGGAGAAGTACGTCATTTTGGCAACAGTGCCCATTATCAACTCTATGCCCTTGCTGTCTTGGACTACTATCTCTTCGAGGAAAGGGAGATGGAGCACCATGTCTTGCGTCAGCAGACACCCTCTTCATGTTGTTGCATCCATTTACTTCAAGACATTTAAGGCGACAAGTGGCTTCACTTGGCAATGGCCCATGTATTATCTCCTCTAAGTTCTCACAACTAATGGTTATAATCTCCTCCAGATTTGGAAGGTGAGCGGTCAGCCACTCCCATTCCATCACTCTCTTCATTTTATGACACCGGGACAATCCCAATGATTGCACACTTTCCGGAAGCAGAACTCAGCCATCACCACTTGTTCCATCTACACTCACGGTGATACGGTCGCAACTATCAATGAGTAAGGACCTCTCAGTCTCAATCCCACCCCAAAGGACCCCACCGCTTCGTGCACCCATCATGAGCCTGTAGCATGCGGATCCATTTCGCTCAAGACACCCCACGCATGCATTGAATGTTTCCACATCGGAAACAGAACAATAAAGTTCCTCCACCTCCAGTAATTTTACCTCTTCTCCCACCCTTAGCTCATTAATCGCGAGATATTGCAAGTTCACCAGCTTCCCCAACACTCCCTCCGGTAATGTCTGGATCTCTGCGCCATCTAGGGCGAGGTACCTCAGGTTTGCCAACATCTCCATGCCCTCTGGCACTTCTCCAAGACTTCCACACTCACTGAGGTCCAACTTTCTTAGGGATCGCAACTTTCCTACATAAGGAATAAAACGCAATGAGGAACAACCTTGCAGTAACAGTGCTTCCAAGCTCTCCAACTCAGAGATGGAGTCCGGTAATTCCGTGATTCTGGTGCAGCTGAGATCTAGAACCGTCAGCCCCTTTAGATGTCCAAAGAAAGATCCATGGATGACTGCCAAGGTGAAATTGCTATGTAAAGACAGCCTCGTCAGTTTAGGGCAATTTGGTGATACGCCATATGGGATTTCTTCTATTTTGTTGCCATGTAAAAAGACTTTCTCTAGACGATCGGTCCAGAATACGTCCTCCGGTATTTCTCTCAAACCCATAATGGCCTTAAACATGTGAGTTGTGCTTGGCACCATATGCAATGCCATGTCCCTTGTCAATGGGTGTAGACACCGATGCCCTTTTTCAAAATCCAACAGGCCAGCCCCTTCTATTTTACCCAATATTTCGTTACCCCGTTTGTACAGTCTATTCCTGGTGGCAATGCCACCTAACAAACCCTCATCTATCAAAGACTCTATGCAAAACTTTCTGTCATCTGCTGAAAGGGAATTTCCAAAACAAAGGATTAAATGCAGGAAACACTGTTGCACTTGTTCATTACCCAAGTTCAAGTAACTGAGCTGCAGTCTCTTGAACATGTCAAGCTCCAGCCTGAAGTCTTCTAAATTTTGCAACATGCATCTCCAATCATGCTCTTTCGCTCCTCTCATGCGAGTTGCAATCTCAATGATCCCAAGTGGCAGACCATAACACCTATTAAGAAGAGACCTTGCAATTTGTCCAACTTCCCCAGATAGTTCTCCCACAAAGCAAAGCGTCCTTGAAAATAACCTCCAAGAATCTTCCTTCTTGAGAAGTTCTATCTTCATTTGCTTTTGACAGAGCATCATACGACACACATCTAGTGATCGAGTTGTCACTACCAACCCTAGTCTGCCCATTCCAACCGGGATACCCACATCCTTAACTTCAAAGTGCATCCAAAGGCCATCTAAAATAAGGATGGGTCTCTTCCTCACCTTCAGATGTCCACACAACAGGCCCGCCCTTCTTTTCAAGTCCTTCTCATTTGAAAGATTGTCTAGTCCGACCGCATTGGCAATCGCTTCTTGTAGTGCATAAACACTAAAATCCTGAGGTACAGCAACCCAGAATACATCCAATGCAAGATACTCAAGGAGTCTATTATAGACATTCCTCAAAATGGCCGTCTTGCCCACTCCGCCCATTCCATAAACACCAATTACGAAATCCTTGCTCTGCATTATAAAGCAAACAGTCTCATCTACCTTCTGCAGAGTTTCTTTGCCTACTAATTCTTCTATTGTCACCGAGGGAGATGTTCTGCGACATCTAACCGTCGCCTCTTGCCGAAATCTTCCTGGAACTAGAAGAATCTGTTCGACTTCTTTGCACAGCCCTTCCACCTCTGCTACTTTCTCCGGTGGAAAAGATATTCCTTCTCTGATTGCCTGAACCACACTCCCATATTCTTCTTCTGTCCTCGTCCACTTCGACTTCAGCTCGTTCATGTCCACTCGGCGACTGCTGATGAGTTCTTCCAGCTTTCTTTTGAGAGACATCATATTCGCGTCGGCAAGCCCACGGGTACCTCGTTGACTCTTAGCCAGTCCAAGATGCGTTCTCGCACCTAAACACAATTATAAGTGAAAATTCAGTATTGGGTACTCCTTAGATATATTTTATAGGTATGTTACACTCATGGAAATAAAAAATTGTAACTTTGTATTCACTTTTTCGAACAAAAATATTACATGCAACATTCGATACAATAATTAATATGTATTGTAGGCATTGATGTCACGATAGTGAAATACTGGCGACTCCATATCATGAGCTCTTCATTAGAAAAGAATTGATTTAAAATTAAAAGTCATGGGAATTATCTTTGATAAATAATTTAACCATATAAGCCAATGCTCATGTAGAAGATCGGAGGGGACAGGGAGAGCCATGGCTTTTCAAGATTTGAATGCCACACTTCAAAACATTTGTCTTTTCGTTTTCAAAGATCTAGTGATTATCAATGACCGACTCTAAAACTCCTCTTTTCCTATTAATTCCTGACCATTTTCAGTTTCTCTATACCTGTATCACTTTTCTTAGGTGAAGATTAGAAGACAAATAAGGCGGCCTGCACAAGCTTCAACGTATGCCAAATTTAGAGATGAAATTTAGAGATGCACACATACCATGTGGAACCTCTGTATTGAGTTCTCCCTCTTTGGCATTCAGCGGGCGTGGTATGTTGGTTAAAGCAGAAACAGACTGATTGGGAAAATTCGTCTCAGCCGATGGAAGAAAGGCTGACGAACCTGCACCATAGCTCAGGTACGGCATGGCAACAAATGAAGTCTTACACTGAGCAACTTCACTGCCCACAGTCAAGGGCTGATGCGAACTCTGTGTAAGGTTGGATGAACCTTCATCATTGCCTTGTCTCTTGCTCGATTCCACTGCTCTTTCACCCTTCAGCACCTCTGGTGCTTCTGATCTCACTCGGTCATTGAAGACCTTACGGCCAAGAATTCCACATCCTCCTACCCCAGCAAACTGTGCCTTGATCCTCTTCGTGTCTCCAACATACTCATTCCCGCAGAAGTTAGACTTCCGATTGTTATTAGGCAGAACCTCAACAACTGAAAGTGGATCCAATGCTCTCGGCATTTCTCCTGCATCCCACGAAAGGGTAAACGGATGGAGGCTTTCTTATATAACATACACGGGAGACAGATTTCAAACTGTGCTCTTCAGATTGAAAACCACAATTTGCTTCTGTTTTAAAAAAACAAATGCTCTTTATGTAGGTGATCTGAGGGGATAGAGAGCCATTGCTTTTCAAAATTTAAATTTCACACTTGGGAGTATTGTTCTGTCCATTTTCAAAGATCTATTAATCGTCAATGACCGACTCTTAAGCTCCTCTCTTCCTATTAGTTCATGTTTATTTTGTGTTTTTCTATAACTATCAGAAATCTGAGGTCCTGCCTATACCCCTATTATTAGGTGAAGATTAGAAGACAAATTAAGCATCCTGCACGAGCTTTTACAAAAGGGGAATTGGGAGATGCACATACCTTGGGGAACCTCTGTATTGGGTTCTTCCTCTTCAGCATTCAGTGGGCATGGCATGTTAGACAAATCCTCTGCATTGGGTTATTCAGTGGGCATGGCATGTCAGACAAATCAACAACAATTTATTAGGCAGAAACTCAACAAGCTCCCATAATTTAAATGCCGCACTCGGCATTTCGCCTGTAACCCACAGAAGAGTGAACAGATATGTTTCAAGTGACTGGGTACCAACAAGCAAGACCCTGGGAACTTCTTTTGAAAAGACAGGAAACAATGCTCAAATTTTGCTCTTCAGATGTAAAACTATTGCTCTGTTGTTTGCTTCTTATACACAAGCCCGGCTTAGTTTTTCTGTGAATGACTCGGATGCAGCAAATTGTTATACCAACTCAATTTCAGCCTATATGAACCTATATGTGAAATCATAGATTCATAATGAAAAAATGGGACGGGGAATTGGAGATTTGTAAGGATAAAAGATTTGGTGAAGTGAGCATGAAAAGTGAAATTTTGAGTCAAGCTCACCAAAACCCAACGTAATTGTCCAATTTGATTATTTGGAAGTTTCCAAACTCCTAACATCACATAATTTGCTGCTACATCTAAGATTCTCTCTCAACATTATTTCGTGGCCCCGGCTCAGCTGCACCCTCAAGTTCTTCAATTTGCTTGATTTCTATTAATGCCAATCAATTGTAACGATGGACGGTAAACTATCCAGTTTGCCCGCATCTAGTATGGCTTGGCTTGACCAAAGGCTTTCAAACCCAGTTGGAGTTGAGAACGATTGAAGTGGAAGCCATCAGTCAAGCCAATTATGTAACTTGGCGTTGATAAACCAATAAAAATCTTCGCTCTTTGCTCAACGGGAACATTAATTATCTTATTTGATAGAGAACGCCTTCCGGGAAAAAGCTCCAGAAACAATACCAGACATGATTATTGCTTATTTTCTGTTCCATATTTGGCCGATTAAACGATTTAAGTGTCTTATGTTTCTTACAGATATAGAAGATCTGGAAATTTAAGTAGAAAAATCCTATAATAGAGCGTCACGAGGTGCAACAGAAAATTCAGACAGGCATGCAATTGCATAACGAGGGCAAAAGACAACGTACAATGAGAAGGACTGAAGTTCCGGTCCAGTTGCTAATCTCTGGCGTCGATATGTTCCTTCAACCCCTGATCACACGCCCTCGACTCCGGTTACAGCAAAATTTCCATGGCCCAGCTTCAACTGCCCGCTCGAGTTCTTGTCCCTCGATCTCGGTCTCGTTCACATGGAAATTTGGAGAGGTGGGATACGGCGAGAGGAAATAAGGAAGAGGGAAGATGAGGGAGGAAGAAACCACAAAATAGGAATAGAAAACCCTAGAAACCGAGAGTGCCCCTCGATTGTCGTGCTCGGCACATCTGCACCGTTCGCTTTCAAACGAGCACAGAGCATCGTTGGATTATGTAAATCACCCCCGCCCCACCCCACCCCACCCCACCCCACAAAAAAAAAAGAGCACCAAACACAAAAAAAAAAAAAAAAAAAAAAAAGATAAATTTTATTTGCGTTCAAAATTTCCGAAAATTGATTCCATAAAAAAACCATCTGGTGTTCCCAAATCATTGACCAGAATTACTAATCCTTGAAAGGACGAAATTGCATTTAAATTTACTTCTTTGTTTTTTCTATATGAAAAATTACTCGAGATGCATAAAAAAAAAAAAAAAAAAAACTAATTATCTCATGATTGCTTGATTTGCATCTATTATAGGGAAGTACAATTATCACGACCCTCGCCATGGGCAAAATGCCAAATGTTCTCATGATATGAGTTAACATATGGCCATGGGAACATGAACGATTTCTCTTGCAAGATGATGCTTATGCTTAGCTACGATTCACCCGAGCCCTATCAATCGCAAATCGTTTCCCAGTCAATCATGAACATAAGATTTTATTCATAAGTTGCCACTAACCCATAATAGGTCGATTTAAGGAAAATTAAATTGCGCCAGGTTATTTTATTTCTTCAAGCCAGAATTTTCAAGGGGGGACTTGGAAATAGGGGATACATATCAAATAAAGTTTTAACTTTTGGAATTAGGGTATGTGCTTTTCTTTGATACATTGTGATTAGTATCAATGGTAAATTATTTCAAGGTGCGTAAAGAGAGGGATTCAAACCCTTGGTAAACAAAAGCTTACATAGTATTACCAATGTTATGCCTTGAACCCACTGGCCATCTTTCATACATAATGATATGTCTCAACAGTGAAGGAATACTCAATCATTCATTTGGTACTTTTTTATTCACATCGGAAATATATCACATCACGGCAAAATGAGGTTTCGTAGTTTAACGAATCTTCGAATTATTTGATGGGATACTTAGTAGATTGGTGACTTATCGAAGTAGTGAAATTTGAAACCTTCCTATTCTAGGATCTCTTTCTTGTTTGGTTAATCACCTGAATAACATGATCCCCAAAAGAAATCATCTGATAAATATAGTAATTAGCTACTGATCAAATGCACTTCGCGAATGAATTCATCAAAACCTTTACCATTAAAAATGATCGTCCAACCTCGAGTTTTTAAACAAAGGTTAGATTCGTAAGAAGACTAGAGAGGAGATTTTCCGCAACTGCATCTTGTGTAGATTTGACATTTGATGTAAACTTAATAGGCTCATGACAAAGAAGGGCAAGTATCTCTAGTTTTTTCACCCGGAAGTGAAATTGGAGCTTCAACTCTTACTTTGTCATCATAACCATTTGATTTTGATGTGGTTTTGTACGCTGATTCAACCATGAATTGTCATTCTTTCTTTCACTCGTTCAATGTCAAATACACACAATGCCAGCCGTAGCCTCGTACTTCCGAGATCTCACCAAACCACGACGACACTCACCTAGGACCTCAAGCAAGTAAATTGCCTTCCTTTTTATGTTACGTAGGTTGATTGCCATGCGCAGAGGTTGATTCCTCAGATTTTAGTCGTCTTGGTTGATTTCGTACATAGTCGTGTTAGTTGGCGATTTCAGCAAACGTACATCGCGAGCATTGTTGAAATTATGGTTTATTGAGTTCACTAAGTTGCTGAAGTATTGAATGTTGAGATTTATGCTGCTTTGAGCTTAAATGGCACGAGTCGAGGACAAATCCGAGGATACGGCTATTTTTGGTTCGGTTTACTGTAGACTGTACTTTTTTCGATTTTATACTGTTTTTTTGTGGTATGAGTTTTGTGAGGGTTTCTTCAAAAAAGGTTCTCATTATACTTTGTTCTATAACATACTTTAATTTCGGATTTTTTGGACTTCATATGTTCAAAATATATTTAAAAAACTAAAGAGGGTTTGAAACAGTTTTCTCGGATTTTTACTGACCTTTACTTGGTTTTTATTTTTGACAAAATTTTCAACAAAAGATTTGGAAAAATGTTCTACAAGAAAATTTTTAGACCACAAATTAAACTATAATGTGTAGTTTTTTTCATCATTTTTGGAACTCATTTAAACTTGCAAAATGCCTATTTTTGGATTTGTTTTAGTTCAGAAATTCGACCCCTTTTTCACCAGACTTATTTGAAATATTGAGAGCTGTACAAGCTAAACCAGATTTTGATATCTTCATGAAAAATGTTCTTGAGAGTCTTGACCACATCATGTTAAAGTTTCGTGATTTTTCAAGTTGATTTACTTGACAAATGCCATTGATTTCTAAAGGCAAGCGAACTGCTCTTTTCAGGTTTACTTTGGATTTTGAATAAATCCTTTCTTAACTTGTCTTTCGGTTGGTATTGTCAACCAATTGTTTTACACTATTTTTCTAGCTTACAAATCGTCGAAAGATTGTTGATGTTAAAGTTGATTCAATTTATATGCATTAGCATAGTGAATGGTATGTTAAATTGAATTATTAAATTGTTGCACCATGGGATGAGTGTGTGATTTGAAAATGCCGTCGATTCCTGGGACGATGATGCACCGGGTTGTAGTAGGGATGCCTGAGGGGGTGTAAGACAGTTCCCTCTGAGGCTTAAGGGTGTAACACGATTCCCCAGATGTCCTCGCGACACCATGGGTGTGAGATGCCTGAGAGGCGTAAGACAGTTCCCTCAAAGGCTTGAGGGTGTAACACGATTCCCCAGATGTCCTCGCGGCACCATGGGTGTGAGATGCCTGGAAGGGTAAATGGGTTCCTTCGGATGCCTGAGGGGTGTAACATTATTCCCGCAGATGTCCTCATGATGTTGGATGGGTGCGAGATGTCCAAGCAGTGACGAGGTTTCTGAAAGATGGTGGCAATCAATTCATTGTAAATATAATCAATTGCACTTCCAGATTTCATTCAAGCTTTATTGGGTAAAGAAAGCATCTTAGAAAAACTTCTTTCACCAAGTACGGCATGACCTATTGAACACCACACATAGTAGCAACTCTCAAAGCTCTCTAGTCACATTAGACTGTCGCTGAAATGACTTTCACTTTCTGAGTCCTCTTATTCTCGGCACATAGGGGGGGCGAAGGAGGTCGCATTTGCTTCTAACCCTGTTTTCCTTTTAAAGCGTACTAGGACACCCGACAGCTTTCATGCAGTACAGAAATGAGGGACTTTTCACTTGACGCGAACCTAGCACAACCTAAACTCTTAACAAAGCACACTAGGACACCCGATAGCTTTCATGAAGGATTGATGGGACCAAAGTTCACTCAAACTGGTCAATCGCAAGCTTTGACCTGACATCCTACAAAAACAGAGCAAACATGACCATAGAAGACCTACCTAGTTCGGTGGGGTGCTACGATGGATGGTGGCTAATGACAGGCCCTCCTGAGCTCGCTCTCTCTCTCTCTACCAAACCCCCTTAAATGAGCGAGCCCCCTTGCTTTTAAGGGCGAGAAAAGAGGCGCACATGGCTTCGCCCTTTGCCGGCTTGCCCATCGGCCCGATCTTGACCCACAAATCATGCCGCCACCTGCCCCCTCGCAATCCTCTACCTCATCTGCTTGTACTATTCTTTTCTACAAACGCGTGGCCGCCATAAGGGGTAAGAGGACCCTCACATGAGCAAGGCGAAGTAAAAGGAGATGGGCTAGCCCAAGCATGAAAAGAAGAAGGGGCCGGGCTTGGGGAAAAGAAAAGTTAAAATGGGCCAGCCAACCGAGCCAAAAAAACAAAAGAAGAGAAAAGGAAAGAAGGTTAGGCCGGTCTTGTGCAGGCTTGGTTTTGTCCCTCCACTTTTTTTTTTTTTTATTTAATGGTAATTTTTTAAATTAAAAATTATTATATATATTTTAATGATTAACACGATAATGCAACAATCCCTATTGTCTACATGCAATGTATTTTAATGAAAACATATGCGATGAATTTTAATGAAAATTATTTATTGTACTTTTCTTTTAATTAACTAATTTTTTAATGATTAATTTTTTAATTTTTTAATTAATACTAGTGATGCTAATGCTCCTAACATCTATATGTGATGCAATTTAACGAAAATTAACTTTTATTTATGGGTTAAAATTTATTCTTTAATTTTCTACGTGATAAAGCTCTTAATAATATGGCCCAATTTAGGTTTCAATAGTATATCATATCACATTACTACTATGTCACTCAGCATGTGTTTCTTCAAGGCTGAAAATGAAATGAAAATTCTATGTGGTAATATCTGAAAATTGAAGAACCTTAGGGCGTGCATGTTTGTGTTTCTCGCCAGTGTTTATGAACACAATTTCTGTTTTGTTGTTAGGGGAACAAAAAAAGAACAAAATGCGTTTGTTTGCATTTTTGTTCCAAATTTATTTTTTTGTTCCCGGAACAAATTTGGAACGAAAGAAGAAATAAGAAAATCTTGTTTCATGTTTCTGGACCACTTCCGAGAAACAATTTTTCTCTCTCCTTCTCTTTCTTTTCTTCTTCTTTTCTTCTTCTTTTTTCTTTGGCCGGTCGCCATCCTCGGCCATGGCCGGCGACTGGCCGTCGAGGGCCGGCGACACCGAGCCTCGCCGGTGGCTGGGCAAGCTCGGCCTTGCGTTGGCGGGTGAGCTCCCGACCAAGGCGAGGCCGAGCCTTGCCGGGCGGCGAGCCTCGCCGTGGTGGGCGAGGCCGCCGGCCATGGCCGAGGCCGGCGACCGGCCAAAAGGAAGGAAAAACCAAAAAAAAAAAAGGGAAAAGAAGAAAGAAAAATTAAAAATAAAATTAAAATATTAAAAAATTAAAAGAAAAAAAAAAATATACATGTTTACCAAACGTGTTCCTATTCTTTTTCTATTCTAGGAACAAGTTTACCAAACACGTTCTTCTATTTAAAAATTGTTCCCTGAACGAAATAGTTTTTCTATTTTGTTCTCTGCGGGAACAATTTTTGAAGTAAACGTTACCAAACACACCCTTAGCGAGTCATTAGTTTCTTATTGAAGATAGACAACTGAGCAATATTAAAGTAATAAAATATTTTAGTCACATAATTGTGAAGATTTTTAATTTCTCTCATTGTTTTTTTACATTGAACCAATTAGGTGATCCCTTCTTTCTTGAATAGTCAAACTGAGTTTTAAATTAAGTAAAATCTTTTAAGTCTAAATGATTAGTCCTATCAAACCTGCCTAATCTAATTGAATATTGCAGATTTTAGTCTATGGCCATTTGTCGTGACCTTACATCAAGTGCTTCAACTAGGGGTTCAACTAATGGATTATTAAGTCTAAACTTGAGCTCTCCCGGCCCTATATCAATTTGCAACTCAGGTTCAAGTGATTTAACATGCGAATGATTTTTGTCAAGGAATCACCACGAATAAGTTTTTTGTGTGTCAATTAGATACCCAAGTATGGGAAAATTGATTTACTTATACGAACTAGAGATTACGAATTTGAGGACTTGGGCTAGGTTACTCTAATGCTCTTTCACTACATTTCTCTTTCATTAAAAAAAGTTTGATAGACAGATTGAAGACATGTGAAGTGATTATACGGGTGCGCAACCCTTAATGAAACATCCAACAATCAAAACAACAAACAAATTGCAAAGATATAAAAGAAGTACTTACTTTAAAGCAACGCGAGCATTTGTAATGTTAATTAGAATAATCACAAAATCAACCTAGATCTATGTTTCTAATTAACACAATTACATACAATTTTTTTTTGAGGCAGTATATCTAATTGGAGAGAGGTGGCCCCCTACTTGGTCAAGAAGCATTAATTGTTGGACATCCTTATCCTCCAAGTTTCCAACTAGGTCCTAGGATAGTTTGGACACTTCATCTTGCTCATTGAATGACTAAATTCCAAGAGATATTAATGTGAACTTATCTTGAGTTTGAAGTTTGAACTTGACTTGCCTTCTCTCTCTTTTTCCTCTTGGGTGCGTGACCATTTCCTTATGGGCTCCAAATTCCACATTTCACACTTAGGTATTTAGGGTATGATTAGGCCTAGGCTATAGGGACACCCTTTGCACCCCATCATTTAATGTGTTCACATTAATTCACATTTGTACCCACTTATTTTTCTAAGAAAGTTTGACTAGTCCAAGCTTCATACTTGTCTTTTAAGGCTAAGGCCTAATGTGCCATGCGTCCATCTCAGTCGATGCTCCTTAATTAACTACAAGATGAGGGCATTAAATACAACTTGGAATATCTCAGTTTTGAAGGCTTTATCATCAGGCAGGGACTAAACAAGTTTGACCATAATCGACTATCTCATTTGGCTCGAGATTCGTGCCTAAGACATGATCAGAGGAAGTGGACACAACCGAGCTTAACCAGTGAAACCAAGTTCATACTTCTCTTTTACCATGTAAAGGGCTCGAAGTTGAGGATGTTACAATATGCAAAGTAATCTTTTTGTATTTATCAGGGTAAGGAAAGTAGATGAAGTAATATAATCACCTAAATCACAAAATATCGTCAAATCGCTAAAGATATCATCTGCAATTCAAATTAGGACAATATTTAATCAACTTGATTATTTCACTAATAAAATCGATAAGTTGATCTCAATCCTTAAAGATCAGAACATCAATTTTTAAGACTCCCGTGCGATTAATTATTCCATCCAAAGTAACAAAAAATCAATGTGCGGTTGCGGATGAGGAAACAAATCCTAATGAATATTACCTATTACTCAAATGTGCATATTAGATATCAAATAGTCAAATTAAGCAGAAGATTCACGGTTACCATATGGCTTTGTTCTTTGGATTCACACTTTGGAGCTTCGTTCATGGAAGATAGCAAGTGGAAAATGTCCCCCTCCCCGAGGAACATATAAATATGATAAAATATCCATTCATTAAAAAAAAAAAAAGAATCAGTTAGGGGTGATTGGGTCCAGGGTGGGTAGGGTCTAGACTTGGACCTTGTACCCGACCTTGTTATAACCTGTTCCCATATTTTGGACCCTGTACCTGACCCTGTTTGTATTGGACCCTATACCCGATCCACCCTATTTTTCCGGTCCGGTTTCAAGGTCAACCATGTTTATACTGGAACTTGTTTTGCATAAAAATTTCTATACAGTAACCTCACAACCTGTTTTGCATAAAAACCACAAGAACTAGCAATTAAAAACACTGTCAATCGAAATGCTAATGACTCTCATTCTTATCCAAAAGTTCCTAGGTATCACCATGCACACTTTCAAACCGGCAGAACAATCGATCTCAAAGAAAATAGAACTTTTCTAATCTCAAAACCGAAATACAAAGTGAATCCCAACCGAAAATCCACCGACGATTTACACAAACAGCTTCCATATTCCATTGCCAAGGAGTGGACCTAGGGACCTCAACCTTGTCCTTGATGCACTTGATCTTCTTCTCCTTCTTCAGCCTCGCGTTCTACGTGGTACAAATTCTCTGACAAAAACCTAAAATTCATATATAAAGAAAAATCAACAAGAAACCATGCTCTAGAGACATATACAAAAGTTATGATTTAATAAAGTCTATTTACTTACCACAAAATCGGAGTTTCCACAAAATGAAGTTTATTTTCCAATGATAATGTCCTTGGTAAGACAATCCAAATCTAAAAAAAAAAAAGAGATTAAATAAGGCATTCACTAAATAGAAAGTTATGCAAATGAATTACAAGATAGAAAGAAATATATATGACTTACCCGCCTCAAATTTTTCCGCATTCTCGATGCACTCTTTAACATTAATTGGCACCCGAACAACTCTCAACCAATCTTGAGTACAAATTAAACCTTCCACCACTCTAAGAGTCAAAGAGCTTCGAAAGCCATTAAGTACACGTCCCGATGTACTAAAAGCCGACTCTGAAGCAATGGTAATCACGGGAATAGACAAAACATCTCAAGCCATCAAAGATAAGATTTCATACTTTGACCTAGTACTCTTCCACCGCATCAAAAGATCGATATTAAGGATATCTTCACTTTCAGCTTCAAGATACCGATCAAGCTCTGATTTGTTTTCATCCAACACTTTTTTCTTCACGTGGAGAAAGCTTTTGTGCCAAGCATGGATTTTACACTCATTGTCATCAATATCAGCATTGGAAGCACTACTACTGTTACTCACACTTGAACCACCAAATTTTTCTTTACTAGAAGAGCCAACAAAAGATCGCTCATAAGATTTATACAAATTCTCCAAGGCGACCTTCACTTTATCATGCATCTCATCAATTTTTGCTTCATCATTATAAATTTGTTCAAAACAGAACTTTACATAGCTCAACTTCTTTATAGGATCCAATGCAACTGCAATCAATGCCATCATATTAACTTTATCCAAACCCCCATAATACTTGTCAAACTTCTCTTTCATTTTTTAACTAATAGCTTGAAGCTTTGGGTCTAAAGAATTCACCGTATTATTCAAATACTTATACAACATAGCTATCCCCTCAAAATAATCATTTGAAGTAACATATGAACTACCCAACATCTTTTTCATTGCATCATAAAACTATTTTAGAAATTTAGAAAGAATGATGGCATTTTCCCAATCTTCATCTTGAGGAGGATCATTGTCAATTTCCCTTAAGAAAAATAAATCTTCTTCTTCCATTCTTTTAAAAGCTTTCTTTAACTTTATGGCGGTGGCTAACATCATGTAAGTGGAGTTCCATCTAGTGGCAACATCAAGATAGACCGAACCCTTGTATGCAATTCTCTCACTCTCAATGCAAGCTTTGAATGTCTTAGCTCTCACTAGAGAACTCCTCACATACCTAACTACGTTTCGGATGCATGCAATAGAATCATGCACATCATTCAATCCGTCTCTTACTATCAAGTTAAGTATGAGCAGTGCATCTCATATGTAAAGCATCGCCATTCAAAATAAAAAATCCTTCTTCTAAAAATTTTTCTTTCAAATAACCAACGGCCACATCATTTGAACTAGCATTATCCACTGTTATTGTGGACACCTTTTTTTCTATTCCCCAGTCATAAATGCATTTCTTCACCATTTTCCCAATCTCCCTACCCTTGTGACTATGCATCGCCACAAAATTGATTATTCTTTTTTGCAACTGCCAATTTTCATCAATATAATGTGCCACAAGACACAAATAGTTCAAGTTGTGAATGGAACTCCACATATCCATTGTGAGTGCAATCCTAGATTTAAGCTTACCAAAGTAAGCTTTCAAACAAGTCCTTTCACTTAGATATAACTTCATACAATCTCTTGCCACCGTAAATCATGAAAGATGTGGAAAAGAGGTTGCAATTCAGTAACAAAATTGCAAAAACCAACACGCTCAACCATGGAAAATGGTTGTTCATCAATAATAATCATTCGAGCAAGCATATGCCTTCAACGTTCTTGATCAAATTTCCATGTCATTAAGACACTACCACCACTAGTAGTATTTTCCCCTACCTCGCCAACCACATTTTTGTCACTTGATGCAAACAAAATTTGTATTTTATCTGCATGAGGATACTTTTTGCACTTTCTCAAGTGCTTCCACATAGTAGAGGTTCCATGATCAACATTATATGCATAATCCATCCCGCAATGAATGCACTTCACCTGAATTGTTTTCTGTGTTTTCTCATCTATAATTCTTGAAAAATTATCCCAAGTCTCTGATTGATTAGCTCGCTTTTTACCCAAAGGAGGATGAGAGTTAGGTACCCTCACCTTGTTTGTCGCGCCCATGGCCACGGTTTCCACTTCATCAGCTCCATGGAATGCCAATTTCATGAGTGGGCTCATTTCATTATGTCCCTCCACTTCCATTGATATGTCTTTGTCTTGATCCATTGATTGAAAACTAAAAACAAATTATATAACATTAGGATTCTACCAAAACATATTAGTTTTCATAGTAAATCAAATCTCTTTTCGAATATCTGGGCTCAACAACAACCTAAACATTCCCACCCAACGCCGTGCGTAACAAAAGAAGTGGCTCCAAGCAACTACAGAGATTTCATTCGACCTTGCATCGACTGGCATTTGTGCTCAAACTAGAAAAAAAGGATAGATTCGTACCCTTTGTGACCGCGCCGGATGCTGTTAACAACCTCCTTCACGCCTCTTTTGAAGCATTTGTCTTCAACAGCTACCAATCAAGAAGAACCACAAGGATATGCCAATAGTCAGCCCAAAGAAATTTCAATCGAACCACAAACACGCAGCACACCCATTTAAGCCCACCACGCCCCCTCGCGCTTGCCATCCGTAGTGAATATCCGGCTCATCGACAAAGAGAACCGGCATTTCGATGCACCTAGTTCCAGCTAAAATTTCATTTAATAGGTTTCATAAAGAGTCAAGACCGTCGGGCCCTTTGTATATCCGACGAATCACGTACCCAAAACTCATCATCAACTTGCCAACCAACGGGAAGGAGAAAGGGAGCAAGAATGCATGTTAACACGAGACAATGAGTAAGGGTTTGACGGGGCATTACCTCTGCGGACGAGCTTGAGGGCGTGCTTGCCGAGCTTCTTACCGGCGAGGGGCTTAGCGATGGGGGCGAGTTGGTGATGGCGCGACAAGGAAGCAGATGAATGCAGATGAGGAAGCAATGTGACGGGGAGTTGGATCTGGCGATGGCGTGATGGGGAGCTGGCGATGGCATGACTGGCGATGTCGCAACGGGGAGCTGGCGATGGCGTGACGAGGAAGCAAATGAACGCGGGTGAAGAAGCAGCGTGACGGGGAGCTGGATCTGGCGATAGCGCGATGAAGGAAAATGCTGTGAAGAAGTCTACGAGTGTGAGAGGTAAAGATAGAAACATGGGAACAAATTAGGGTTTTGGACTTTTGGGTTGGCTTACAAACCGGTTCGGGAACCGGTCTAGTCGATCCGGTTCTCGGGTGGGTAATCCCTCGGAATCGGTTCCCGGACCGGTTCGAACTGATTCTGAATTTTGGGAATCGATTCTCTGACCTTGTTTTCCGGGTGGGCCGGTCCAGGAACCGGGTTCACCCAGTCCAGTTGCACACCTCTGGAATCAGTTATGTTCAAAACAGAATATCCATTAAGACAAAATGGACATATTACAATCCCGAGATAGGGAATTTAGCGGTATGTTGTATCATACGATCCATATGTTACTAGGAATTTGTTTGTTTAATGCTGAAAATGAAATGAAAATCCTGTTTGGTAATGAAAATTGAAGAAAGAACCTTAGCGCTAATTAGTTTCTTAACAAAGATAGACAATTGAGCAATATCAGAGTATTAGAATATTTTATTCACATAAATAGGAAGATTTTTATTTTTTGTCATTTTTTTTACATTGAACCAATTAGGTGATCCTTTTTTTATTGAATATTCAAATTAGGTTTTGAATTAAGTTGAATCTTTAATGTCTAAATGAATCAGTCCTATCAAACCCGTCTAATCTAATTGAATATTGGAGATTTTAATCTTACAAACTTAATTATGTCCTAACGGTACTAGGAAAGGACACATATTTTAGTTTGACCTAGAAGTTTCCAATTTTTTTTATTATGTCGTATGATCATTGCGTTTTTTATTTCCTTAAGGCGTGATACAACCGTGCAATGTGTTTTTTTTATTAAGTCTAAATGGTTCAATGCTACAAATCATCAACATCTAGCTCAAAGGCTAGGCTTCCACTTTTTCTCTAGTTAAATTGGTTTTTGAGGTGCAAATCATCCTACTTTCAACTACATTCCCAAGGAAGACTCGGTAATGTCATCCCCAGGTCGCAGTTTTCACGTAATGCTTTGGCTGCATAAACTACTTCACTTCAGTGTTCCTTCTCTTGGGTTTGCATTTGATACTATCGTAGTAGTCAGTGGCTAGCGAGGGCTTGCAAGCCCTCACCCAGTGGCCAGCGAGGGCTTGCAAGCCCTCACCTAGTGGCCAGTGATTATCGCTGGCGGCCCCCTTTTGGCCCTTAACAATAAAAAAGAGAAGGAAAGAAAAAAATAATAATAAATTTAGAAAAATCAAATTAAAAATTTTCCAACTGTAGACGGTCGACATCCACGTCGAAAGGGAGAAAGACTCGACCTGAGAAAGGTTAGTCTCAGACTTTTATGCAAAGGCTAACTGAAGAATCATCTGAGGGTTTTGGCTTTGAGCAGTTAGATTATCAGGAAGAAGACCTAGACAACTTGATTGATGAGAATGTGCAAGGCAATTAGGATAGGGAGGATCCTGACCTTGATGAGGAACTTGAGGCGAGAAAGCGGTCACACTCTAGTTGCAATACCGATTGCACAAAAAGGACCGATCGGCATCGCGTGAATGATCCATTGGCGATGTGCGGGATAAGGAAAAAGAAATTGCGAATACTTCAGCCCTATTAAGGATCCGAGAAAAGGAGGTTGTGGCGATGTCACCAAAGAAACAACTAATGAGCTGGAAAATGCCACTCTACAAGAAAATCCTCTAGTCGGTGATGCTCAGGGTTAGACACATGATGAGCATATTCTATCTGATACTCCCACTGAACAGGATGATGGCTAGAATATTCGTGATGAGGAAACAAGAACGGAAAAGGAAACTGCCATTGACGTTCCTATTGCCAAGAAGACTCTGAACTTGAAAATTGAGACTGAGAAAGTGCTGTTCGTAAAATTCTAAACGCAAGCGGACGTGTAAAACAAGTAATATAATGATAAAAAAGAGTATCGTCCCATGGAGATTGATGATTAATAAACTAATTAAATACTAAGATCGATTAATTCTAAAATTGATCTAATAGATCAAAATATAATTGAGAATAAATTAAAAACAAAATTTGGAGACTAAATGTAGTAAATCAATTAGATAAATATGTTAAAGCATCCGATTTCACCATTACCACTAGATATTAATTTCAGATTGTTGTGGATACAAAAACGATATCAAACATGTGATAGTGGAATTTCCTAATCTATTTGCTATCCTATCTTTAGATGTAGCAAACCTACTTAGTTTATTAATCCACTATATCTCTATGTAAAATAAATTAACATAAGTGCATTAAAAACTATGAATATTCCCGGTTTACAATGAGTCTTTTGGATCACCTTATCACCGAAAGCTACACAAATAATGCGGTATATCTATATCCATGTTTAATTCATGGTTATATATTATAATGAGCAATTGCATATTATCACTTCTCAGTCTTAAACATGCACATCAGATCATTCAAATGGTGGCCAGTCACTCAAAAGTATTATGCACAATAATAAATAACTCACATGAATGAAATTAATTGCAAAACATAAAAATCATGAAATTCACATCATCATGATTAGACTACATCGTAGCCCTAACAAAAGAAAATTAGAACATAAGAGAAGAGTAAATAAAAATATAAATCAAACCCAACATCTTAAATCAAAGAACAAGAATTCTGTCACTACTTTTGTCTTCTCTTCAAAATACTTGAAAAACTCTCAGAACAATGAAAAACAATCTAACAAAAACCTAACTACTCCCTCAGGCTCTCAATGTTCTCCTATTTATAGGATATATCCAAGATCCTTATCTCTAAGCAATTGTGCATAAAATTAGGGAGTAAATCAAAGGATCTTTGATTTGATATCTATCTTCCAATGCTTGCAGATTACATTAAGGAACAAAATCAAGGATTCCCTGATTTGATATCCATCTTCCACTGCTTTTTGATTTGAATTCTTGATTTTTCCCTTTCTTTTCCTTATCTTCTCCATATCTCATTATTCTGCATAAACAAGGAAAATTTGAATAATCAGAAGGAAATCCAAATATTTTCTCATAGATATTACATTATTTATTGCTTAAAATAGGTAAAATAACTCTATAAATAGAGTTATCAAACCCCCAAACTTAACATTTTGCTAGTCCTTGAGCAAACTCAAGACATAACACATATTCAAGCTAACAACCTCCTCCATGACATCTTTCCATAATTGCTCAAATTCACAATTCAAAGAAAAACACAAATTTCATCCAAACATTGAAATTGATTTATAAGTTAAGACCAATTTTAACTATGTGATCCAAGTGTGTGTGTGAGAGAGTCCTCATCTTTTTCGAATTATATGCAATCTAGATAAATTCACATTGACGTGCAACCTCTAAAAAATTCTCAATAATTATGACCAAATCTCATAGGTTTGCTTTTCATTACTCTCTCCACTAATGTAAGCTAATTATCCAACCAAAAATCAATAGGACTTTTCTTGGTTTGTAATGTAAGGATGAGCTAAAGGTGAGATAACAGTAATTTTAAGCTCAAATCACCCATCAACACGATGATTTTTAGCATCTAATTAAAGCCAATGTCACTATCCAATTTCGCTCATTCAAGATGATTTTTCTGCCACCATATATCATCATTCCTTTTTTTTTAATTGCTTTATGGTGGAGTTTCTCCCAAAGTCTCTCCTAATATAACATGAAAATTTCCAATCCATTGAGTATTCAAAAAGCTCACTCAATTGAAAGTTAGATAGAGAACCATAAAAGCAATATTTTTTTTTGATAATATACCCCAAATAACCATAGCAATAACTTTTTTTTCTTTTTCGTACTCCATC
The DNA here is from genome assembly GCA_014182365.1 of Eucalyptus tenuipes. NCBI lineage: Eukaryota > Viridiplantae > Streptophyta > Magnoliopsida > Myrtales > Myrtaceae > Eucalyptus > Eucalyptus tenuipes. The sequence continues at coordinate 9,178,682 of CM024542.1, read as the reverse complement.
CTTCCTCCCAAATTTTTATTAAGCTCAAATAATTTTTTATCCCAAAAAAAAAATCAATGTGTTCATAGGGCATGGGACAATGATATAATTTGATAACGGCTAGGCTAAACATATAATGGTGTCAATGAAAAATTGGGTAATAATTAAGGCTCAACGAAGTGACTAAGGATAAATAAACAAGGTTAGCTTGAAAGGCTCAATCGATCCAAAAATTGCCTAAATCATTTTCTTAGTTAGATATAGCTTAGGATTTCGCCTCAAGAGAAAATCAAACAAATTCTAAGATTTGGGTGAAATTTAAGAAAATAACATACTTCGCATGAATGTTCTCTAGATTTATACACAATTCAAAAATTAAGGACTTTTAGTGCTCTGTAAGTGGATCAACATAATTAGAATTAAAATAAACTCACACATCAATTGTAAGTTTAAATAAAATTTAAATTTTCCTAAGAATCGCAAAAATTCAAAACAAGGAATGCAATCATGATAGACACAAAAAATAGATTTAGCCAAAAATTTTGTCTTCCCCCCAAACTTGAATGAAGCAGTGTCCTCAATGCAAAAAATATAAATAAGAAGAAGAAAACTCCCTTGGTTGTAGGGGTGAGCATTGGTCGGGGTCAACCCCTGGACCGACCCTGGATCGGCCCAACCCTGCTGGTCCTGGTCCAGTTCCCAAGGAGACTAGGTCGGTCTTTGATCCTAGAATTCTGGACCCAAAGATTGTGCGGGTCGGTCCTCGGTTCCTCGGTTCCGAGTTTGTCCAACCTGAACCCACCCTAACTATATATATATTTAATATATTATATATAATTTTTTTATATAGAAAAAACCTTAAAATAAACGACGTCAATAACATTAAATAGTTTTTTAGTGAGGAGTTCAAGTAATTTTACATTGTTTTTTAATAACTTAGGTTTTTAATGTCTTTTACGGCATCAATAGTCATAATTTATGAAGGAGGAAAATATTTTTGTGAGAAATCCTCACGGCGTCTAAAAATGCATCTTATGGCATCCTCTTCTAGTATTCATTATCTTCTGTCTTATTTTTCCTCTTAGTCTTCAATTTGCCAAAATTGAAAGAAACAACTTCTCTGCTCGCCACTCGACACTCGCCTCGCTCGTTTTGGGTGACTCGTGCCGCTCACCACTCGATGCTCGCTTGGCTTGTTGCTCCCCGCTCGACATTCGATGCTCATTCTATTCGATGCTCACCCCACTTGACCCTCACCACTTGCCTTCCTCAGCTGACCTCGCTCATCATCGACCCCATTGGGTCGGTACGGTACTCGGTTGCCCTTTTAAGGAGTACAAAAAATGAAATAAAAAATTATTGGTTGGTCTTGGGTTAACCTTGAAACTGGACCGAACCCATAGGGTCAATCTGGTCCTCAATCGCTTTTTTAAGGAGTACAAATAATGAAATAAAAAATTATCGGTTGGTCTTGGGTTGACCCTGGAATCGGACCGAGCCCATTGGATCGGTTTAGTCCTCGGTCCCAAGCTCAATAGGGTCGGTCCTTGGTCCCAAAAATTGAGGACCAGCATTGTGCGGGTTGGTCCTAGGGTTAGGGGGTGGACCGGCCCAACCCGGACCATGCTCACCCCTACTTGGTTGTAGGGTAAGTTCATAGATGACCTTTATAATTAAACTCTTGAAAGGTGATCCTTAAAAAATTAACCTAGATAAAACAGAGAAAAGTTAATCTTTTTTTTTTTGCAAAACATAAACTTAAAAATAAATTAAAAAAAACATAATTAAAATGCTTGGGTTTCTTTCTAAGAAGCGCTTCCTTTATAGTTTTCAGCCAAACTATCTCAGATGTCGCTATTCTGGAGGATGAAGTTCAATAGTTGTCTTTTACTTGTTGTAACTACCTTCAAAGTAGGGCTTCAAATGTTGACCATTCACTTTGAATGTGCCCTCAGTGTCATGCGCAACTTCAACTGTTCTGTATGGGAATACCTGTGTAACTGTGAAAGGACTAGACCATCGAGACCGCAACTTTCTTGAAAAAAAGTTTAAGATGAGAGTTATAAAGTAAGATTTTGACCAATTTTGAACTCTCTTCTGAATATGTGCTTGTCATGCCATCTTTTTGTACGCTCATTGTACAACTTAGAAGTTTCAAAGGCCTCGTTGCGAAATTCCTCCAATTCATTCAATTGCAGTAATCTTTCTTCACCTGCAAACTGCATGTCAAAATTCAAAAATTTCAAAGCCCAATATGCTTCATGCTCTAATTCCACTAGTAAATGACAAGTCTTCCCAAACACTAACCTAAAAGGAGACATCGCAATTGGAGTTTTGAACGCTGTCTTATATGCCCAAAGTGCATCATCAAGTTTTATTGACCAATCTTTCTTAGAGGCATTCACTATTTTTTTCTAAAATTCTCTTGATTTCCCTATTTGAAACCTCTACTTGACAACTAGTCTGAGGATGATAAGGGGTTGCAACATTATACGTGACTCCGTACTTACTCAAAATTGCTTCAAATTGTTTATTGTAAAAATGTGTCCCCCTATCACTTATGATTGCCTTAGGATCACTTATGATTGCCTTAGGAATGTCGAATTGGGTAAAAATATTTTTCTTCAAAAATTTGACCACAACCTTAGTATTATTTGTTGGCAATGCTACAGCTTCTACCCACTTAGACACATACTCCACAGCTACTAAAATGTATAAATTTCCATAAGAATGTGTAAAGGGTCCCATGAAATCAATATCCTAAACATCAAATAATTCACATACAATAATGTTGTTTAAAGGCATCTCATTTTTTCTTGAAATATTTCAAGTTCTTTAACACTTATCACATGAAGCTACATAGGAGTATGCATCTTTAAAAAGTGTGGGTCAATAAAATTCAGATTGTAAAATCTTAGCTGCAATTTTGGTGGCACCAAAATGGCCACCTGCCTCTCCATCATGACAGTGATGTAGAATGTTTGCCTTCTCTTCGTTTGTAACACATCTTCTTATGACCTTGCCTGCACATACTTTAAACAAGAAAGGTTCTTCTCAAAAATAATTTTTAACATTAGAAAATAATTTTTTTTCTTCTGTTGATATGATAATTCAGGAGGAAGAACATTAGTTGCTAAATAATTTGCAAAGTTGGAGTACTAGGGAATTTTTGTGGACTTGATGGAAAATTTTTTCTCATCGGGGAACTCTTCCAAAATTGGTCTTACCTCTTCCTTTGAATTTGGAATTCTTGATAAGTGATTTGCAATTAGATTTTCAATTCCCTTCTTATCTTTGATTTCCAAATCAAATTCTTGCAACAATAGAATCCACCTGATCAACCGGGGTTTTGATTCTTTCTTTTCAAGCAAATACTTAAGAGTAGAGTGGTCAGAATAAACTATAACCTTTGAGCCAATTAAATAAGAACGAAATTTATCAAAAGCAAAAACGACCGCCAAAAGTTCCTTTTTCTGTTGTTGAATAATTCGATGGTGCACCTGACAAGGTTTGACTAGCATAGTATATAGTAAGGGTTTGACCGGTAAAGAAGAAACTCAATCTAAATAAGCATATTTCAAATAAGAAGGTAAGGGTTTGACTTCAAAAATTGGAAGCTCTTCAATTGATGGTTTAGGCTTTGTTATGTGTTTTCCCAACTCCTCCAATTTAATTGCCTTTTGCCTTGAATATGGTAGAATTGCCTCCATGAATATTGCGTACTTCTTTATCTCCTCATTCTGAATATCTTTGTTCCTTGGTCGAATCAGACATGCTTCAAGTGGATCTTTAAAAATATTTTCTTGAAAAACCTTATTCACTAACTTGTCAACTGTCTCAACTCTAAAACAAGAATTATCATCAAATGGATATTTCATTGCTTTAAAAGCATTAAATGAAACAAGATTATCTTAAACTCTAAGAATTAACTTCCCTTGTTGTACATCAATAAGAGCTCTTCCTGTTGCTAGAAAAGGTCGACCTAAGATAAGTGGTACCTCAAAATCTTCCTCCATGTCATGAACTATGAAATCTGCAGGAAAGATAAATTTGTCAACTTTTACCAAACCATCTTCCATAATACCTCTTGGATATTTAATTGATCGATCAGCCAGTTGAAGTGACAGTGTAGTTGCTTTTACCTCGCCCAATCCTAATTTCTTGAAAACTGAATAAGACATTAGATTAATACTTGCTCCTAAATCACATAATTCTTTTTCAAAGTAAGAATCCCAAATAGTACAAGGAATAGTAAAACTCCCTAGATCTTTTAATTTCGGAGATAATTTGTTTTGTAGGATGGCTGAACACTCCTCATTTAACTTCACAGTTTCATAATCCTCTAGTTTCCTTTTGTTTGCCAAAATCTCCTTAAAAAATTTTGCATAACTAGGCATTTATGCAAAGGCATCTACAAAATGAATGTTAATGTGCAATTTTTTAAGTACATTAAGAAATTTAGAAAATTGCTTATCTATTTTGTGCTGCTTGAGTTGCTGAGGGAATGGAATTGGCAGCACATATGGCTTGGGATTATCTGGAAAAAGTTTACTCTTACTTGTCTCCTTTGATTGTTTATTGATCACATCTTCCTTGTCTCTGAAAATCTCCTCTTTGACATATTCTTCTCCCACTTGTTTACCACTTCTCGGGGTTATAGCCTTTATGTTTTCAATTGGATTTTTTTCGTGTTGCTCGGCAAAGAACCCCGTTATTTCCCGACATCATGCTTGCTAACCGACCCACTTGCATCTCCATATTTCTTATTGAAGCCTCTTGGTTTTGAAATCTCACATTTGTGCTTTTGATGAAGTCATGAGTCGTATGAGCAAGTTTGGTGACTATATCTTCCAAATTTGACTTTGTCTCTTCTGATTGTTTGAATCTCGTTGGTCTTGTCACATTCTAATTATTCCATGAAAAATTTGGATGATTACATCATCCCAGATTGTACATGTTGGAGGAGGGATTATTTTGTGACCTGTTAAAATTCCAACAAAGTTAGAATTTTTCACTAGATTGTTTAGAAGTATTACCTACCTGACACTCTGTGTTAACATGTCCTCCACCACAAAAATCACATGTCAAATTCTGAATTTTCATGGCTAAAACACTCATATTATCTAGCTTTTTGTTGAGTGCTTCAAATTGTGCAGTAATTGCAGCAAAAGCATCCACTTCGTGAACTTTGCTAGCTTTTCACATTGGTAATCTCTCAAGAGGCCACTGATAACTATTGGACGCCATCTCCTCTAATAGATTGTAGGCTTCTTCAAGTGTTTTATTATTTAGAGTTCCCCCTATAGCTGCATCAATTATAGAACGAAGATTTGTACTAAAGCCATTATAAAAAGTTTGTACCTGCATCCATACGGGTAGTCCGTGATGTGGGCATCTCCTAAGAAATTCTTTGAATCTTTCCCATACTTCATATAATGATTCATTATCCATCTGTATAAAATTAGTAATATCGTTACGCATCTTCGCAAACTTTGCAGGTGTAAAGAATTTAGCAAGAAATTTCTAAGTCATATCATTCCATGTAATGATTGATCCTGCAGGAAGAGAAGAAAGCCAACTCTTAGCTTTGTCTCTAAGAGAGAATTGAAATAATCTCAATCTAATAGCATCATCTGTGACTCCATTATATTTAATGGTGTCACGGATTTCAAGAAAAGCATCGATATGAGCATTTGGATCATCGCTTGGTAGCCCATTGAATTGCACTAATTGTTGAAGCATTTGAATGAGTGACGGCTTGATCTCAAAGTTGTTTGCTTGAATTGTAGGTCTTTTGATACTTGATGTGGTGCCTTGAACTGTTGGCGCAACATAATCTCTTAAAAGTCTACATGGATTTTCATTCTCACCATCTGCCATCTTGTTAGCATGATTTCTCTATTCTCTCAGTCGCCTTTTGAATGTACGCTCGATTTCTAGATCAAGCTCAGCAAGTTTCCCTTGTTGGCTACGTATCATAAACCGATGTGTACCCTGAAAAATAAAACAAAACGAAAGCTAGATTAAACTTAAAATTATCTGATATCAATATTAATTAGTATTAAACAAACGATCCCCGGCAACGGTGCTAAAAAGTTGTTCATAAAATTTCAAACGCAAGTGAACATGTTGAACAAGTAATATAATGATAAGAAAGAGTATCGTCCAATAGAGATTGATGATTAATAAACTAATTAAATACTAAAATAGATTAATTCTAAAATTTATCTAACAGATCAAAATATAATTGAGAATAAATTAAAAACAAAATTTGGAGACTAAATGCAGTAAATCAATAAGATAAATATGTTAGAGCATCCGATTTCACCATAACCACTAGATATGAATTTCAAATTTTTGTGGGTACAAGAACGATATCAAACATGTGATAGCGGAATTCCCTAATCTATTTACTATCCAATCTTCAGGTATAGCAAACCTACTCAATTTATTAATCCACTATATCTCTATGTGAATTATAATAAACATAAGTGCATTAAAAACTATGAATATTCTTGATTTACAATGCGTCTTTGGATTACCTTATCACCGAAAGCTACACAAATAACACGGTATATCTATATCCACGTTTAATTCACGGTTATACATTATAATGAGCAATTGTATATTATCACTTTTCAATCTCAAACATGCACATTAGATCATTCAAGTGGTGGCCAGTCACTCAAAAGCATTATGCACAATAATATATAACTCATATGATTGAAATCAATTGCAAAACATAAAAATCATGAAATTCACATCATCATGGTTAGGCTACATTGTAGCCCTAACAAAAGAAAATTACAACATAGGAGAAGAAGAAATAAAAATATAAATCAAACCCAACATCTCGAATCAAAGAACAAGAATTTTGTCACCACTTTTGTCCTCTCTTCAAAATACTTGAAAAGCTCTCAAAATAATGAAAAACGAACTAACAAAAACCTAATTGCTCCCTCAAGCTCTCAATGTTCTCCTATCTGTAGGATATATCCAAGATCCTTATCTCCAAGCAATTGCGCATAAAATTATGGAGTAAATCAGAGGATTTTTTATTTGATATCTATCTCCCAACGCTTGCAGATAACATTATGGAACAAAATCAAGAATTCCCCGATTTGATATCTATCTTCCATTGCTTTTTGATTTGAATTCCTGATTTTTTCCTTTCTTTTCCTTATCTTCTCCATATCTCATTATTCTGCATAAACAAAGAAAATTCGAATAATCAGAAGGAAATGTAAATATTTTCTCATAGATATTGCATTATTTGTTGCCTAAAATAGGTAAAATAACTCTATTTTTATAGTGTTATTGGATGTATAGACTGAGAAAAGTGCACATATTAAGGGGGAGCAAGTAAAAGATGTAGGGGCTGCACAAGTTGAACAGACTGAGGGGGAGATTGACAAGGATCCACTTGCCAAAATCATTCCTCCACCGGAACCTTTAGCGACTCCGGTGGCAATATCCTTCAGGCATTGTTGGAAATCAAGGATGAAATCAAGGAGTTGGAGCTTCAAATGCAAAAACTGACGTAGGATGAAGACAATAAGCTGCAGAAAGTTGATTAGGCTATAACAAACATGAGTTGCTATGTCTTGGTTCACGTTCCTCGAAAGGACACTTCTTCTCCAAGCCCTCTTGTTCATGACCAAAATCAACCATCCTCTTTGAAATAATCTTTTAAAAACCACTTTTTCAGACAGTTTCATAGGAGTTGGTTTAATGTTTTGTTTGAATATTTGGTTTGGTATTTATTTTGCACCCATATATAGGTGTGCTACTCGATCTTGAACTATGGTTTGCTATATCATATGCTATCTATTATGGTTTGCTATAACCTTCTATGTTGTTGACAAAAAGGGGGAGAAATATTTGAGTTGCATGACTTCAATTTGTAGACTCCCTTTTGGATGTTTGTAGATTTTGATATTTACAGTCTACAAGTATACTATGAGGACAAAATTCGCGCAAGATTGGTTGAAAATTTCTTATTTCTTATCTTGCATTTTTAGAGTATCTAGAAATTCTATAAGAATCACAACTTCTCATATTCAATATTCTTATAAATTATGAACCGCGCTTTATTTCAAATCTTGCTAAATTCAAAGCAATATCTATATCACATCTTGTCTAAGTTCTACTAGGAAAGTTTTTTCATCATGAAAAGGGGAGATTGTCAAAGAAAATTTCCTAATTGATTTGGAAGATTGACAAAAATTTTCTTAATTATCTTTTGATTCTAATGGTAAGTTTTTCCATGTGGAAACTTTAATATGTATCACCAGCTGTTGTTTATTAGACCCAAGGACATTGTGAAGATCATGCCCTTAATATTCAATCTCAACGGAAGAAGGATATGATCCGACTATGAATCATTGTGCTAACAGCAAGAAGATAGTCGTGGATTCCTTGCCTTATATATATATATTGATTGTCCGAAATGAAAATATTGAATACAAGCTTACTTATTTGGAACATCTTAATCTATCAATGGAACAATCAATTGAAGACATAAGAAGAAGAAGAAGAAGAATAGGAGAAAAAGGATCTAGCGAGGCCGAGCCTCGGTGGGGCTGGGTGAGCCTTACCCAGCTGCCGGTGAGGCTTGGCCGACGAGGGGTGGCCTTGCCGAGGGCCAGCGACGCTCCGGTGAGGTCGCCGGCCCTCGTCGGCCGATCGCCGATCCGACAACCGGCCCAAGAAGAAGAAGAAGAAGAAGAAGAAGAAGAAGAAGAAGAAGAAGAAAAAGGAGAAAAAGGAAAAAAGAAAAGAAAAAAAGAAAAAAAAGAAAAAAAGAAAAAAAGAAAAGAAAAAAAGTAAAAAGTAAAAAATGTATTTAAAAATTAAAAGAAATTGATTTGGAACAGAATCAATGAGCATGGTACCAAACGCAATTCTATTCCAGAATCATAAATTTTGGACAGTTACCAAACTCGTTCTTTTACTCAAAATCAATTCTCGAGAACAGAATAAAAAATAATCATTTCTTGTCAGAATCTGCTCCTGGGAACAGAATCGTTACCAAGCGCGCCCTAATCAACCACTGGTCAATTGCACCGAAAATTTCTAAAAGCTACTTGGTAGGCTAGGTCACGCTAAAATCACGCCTGATTGAAATTAACCGTGAATTTGAATCCGATTTCAGAAATTGAAAGTTCTGTCATGTCATGTCACAAGTCATTTTAGGAAGGTCGACTCATCCTCTGAAATTTTTTCTGCAAACCGAGAATTTTGGCGGAAATTCAATTCAGGGCCGTTTCCTACCAGAAAATTCAGGGGATCGTTTTTTATGGCGTTTTTGGGATGTAAGTTGGTTCTATTGGCAAGGAAAAATGTCAATTTAGTCGTGGCTATGTTGATGAAATTTATAGGACTGAAATTGACTCCAATTGAAGAGAGATTGGGTCTAATTTGGGGGATGTGGTGTCCAAATTCGCATGCCATGGCCACCACCACCTTTGGACCATCTCAATAGCTTCTAAAGGAAGCTTTGTGGTTGGAAAATTGCTGAGGAAGCCAGCAATCTGGTGGGCCATGGTCAAGGGGACAAAGGGGTGAGGTTGAAGCCTATTGGGACCCTCCAAGCTTTGTTGTCCCCCTTCTTCTTCCTCATCCGACCACTTTCCCCATTTCCAGCAACCTTGAACCCTCCAAGAACCAGAGAAGCCAATCAGTAGCTCCCCCTCCACCGTCGACGCCCCCTGCCACCTGCCGGAGTCGCCGAGCGCCCATGGTTGCCACCGCGAGTCCCCGCGCGAACCGCGCCAGTTCCGTGCGCCGTTCCGCCTCTTTCCACATCCAGCCCATCCCCTGAACCTGTCTAGCTGCCGTCGCAAGCCGTTCCCACCGCCTGGGCCAACGTACGTCGCCGTCTGCCTCCGCCCGACTTGCTGTAGCACGTCCGCCAGCTGCCTTCACCGTTTCCAGCCCAAGCCGAGCCCGAGCAACCTCTTGACCCACCATCCAGAAACCAAACCAGCAAGAAGCCGTGGGCTTCGGGGCCCATTTCCAAGCCCTTCTGCACCTCATGGTGTAGCGTCGTTTCGAAGTTTATCGCTCATCTCCGCCTCGCCATTATCGTGAACTCATCGGATTTCAAAACCGGTGAGTTTACTCACTAATCTATGCTTAGGGAGTTAATTATGCTTAGGGGTTGATTAGTTTAGGTTAAGCTTGGATTAGGTGGTTAGTTAGAACGGATTGTCAATTTAATTGTTCGATATTGCACGTTAGGTGGTTAGAGTAGTGCAATTAGCAAGTAGATAGGTCGTATTATTTATCTAGATAGGTTTGGAAATTTTCCGGGCCCGTTTCGGTATTTGATTAGGTTTTTCCAACCTAAGTTGCATTTATGGCATTTATTTATATTTATTTAATTAATTTTGGTATTTATTTAATTATTAATATTTTCTGAAAATTATACTGGGATAGCCAGTGACCGGAATTTCGTGCTAACTGCAATGGTGTAGTTGGTTTATTTAATTAGATGTTAATTTGTGCTATTTGAGTGATATTTGTGATTTTGGGAATTTATCCCAAAATTGAGTATTTTCAGTATTTAATCGAGAAACACCAGGCGTTGGTTTATAACGCCAAAAATATATTTGTGGACTATATAAAATGGTGGGATTTAAAAAAAAAAGGAAAATATAGTATTTTGGCTAAAACCGACTGTATACCCACACACAATTATTTTTATCGGGAATGATAAAAATGGTAAAATTCTCAGTTGGTGAGGACAATATACTATATCAGCCTATGGGCCTTGAAAATCAGCTTAGTGTGAGCAGTGTATTTTATTAGCTTAGAGTGAGCATCATCGGTATACTATATCAGCCTAAGGGCTTTGATATATTATCTTAGTGTGAGCAGTATACCTTAGCAGCTTCTAGTGAGCATTATTGGTATACTATATCAGCCTGAGGGCTTTGATATATCAGCTTAGCATGAGCAGTATACTCTATCAGCTTTTGGTGAGCTATATCTATTATCAGCTTTTGGCAAGCTATACTATCTATCTTCAGTTTAGGGTGAGTAGACCTTGATATGATCGGACTTTATAGATAGCATTGATTGGGATGATTGATAGATGGTGTTGATGATATGGAGTCGATTGGATCGATTGATCGATGACTCGATTTGATTTGATTTGAATTGAAATGATTCGTTGGATATGTGAATCGTATGGACTTGCATGAAGGAACTGAGGTAAAAATAAGTCACCTATCTCTTGTGTGTGTAAGTAACCTTTAGGCGTATTTCCTTCCTAGTTGGAGTTTAGGGGGTGAACTTGCTGAAACGTCGTCTCACTTCATTGTAGGATAACATTTACAAGTCCTTAAATGGCTGTGCCACCCGAGTGTTTTGGCCAACTGAAGAAGGTTATCGAGCAGCACTCTCAAATTCCCCTCCCTAGGAGCCAAGGAGCCTGGGTCTACGAACTCGTGCGATCCGTTGTCTTGGTTGATGCGGGTCTACCCCATAAGGTACCTTATCAATTCAGATTGTGATATCGTTACGGGTAAGATGGACCTAGAGAAGGCCCCCTTTTAGAGTATGAGATTCCTAGGTTGGTGCTGGAGATCGCGTTTGGCAATGGCACGATTGACCCTTCTGGTGGTTTAGTGGTAGACCCGAATCTGTCGGATCCAGAGTCCCCGGAGTATTTAGTTGAAGACTCGAATGCTTAGAGGATTCGTAGCCCGCTACTTCCCCCCTCTTTTTTCAAACCTTGTATATATCGGTTAATATTGTATATGACTTAGTTTGATATGTATATAAGTGTGTTGTGGTTTTCGAAAATTCGTGGCCCTGCTTTTCTATCCCACCTTTATGTTGTCTTAGGATTAATTATTCGCTTCCGCATGTGCGTTAAAATGACTGGGTCGGCGATGCGTCCTAGGATGTCGTTATTTAATCAACCACTGAGGGATGGGCACACGCTCAGAGGATCGGGGCGTGACATCCCCATTTAAGTGGTATTAGAGTAGGTTAGTGGTTGGAGTGATAAGGTGCGATAAGTTTATGGGATAGTTAGTAGCAAAAGGCCTTTATTTCTTGATGGTGCATGTTTGTGATGGTTGGTAGATTGTTTGTTTGTGATCACTCAATTTCTAATTCTATGTGGAATTGGAAGGCAGGTTTTAGTAGAAAACTTGAGTCACGAGTGATCAGGAGCAGAGGACTCCTATAAAGCGTACCATAAGACCTGTGACTTGGGGTAGGACACCGACGAGGGTCGGTACTTGAGGAGGTTATGGTCGAGCGCCAGCTCAGGCTAGCGCTAGTGGGGTAGCGCCGCCTCTTGTTGGTGCTGGGGTAGTAGCCCCTGGTGATCCTAGGTTCGAAGGGATTATGTAGGCGCTTGAAGCGATGAGAGATCTGATAGGGCATGTGGCACCCCCGAAACGGCCCCCGATCCGTTAGGGTCGCCACAGTTTGCTTACCTTTCTCTTGACCTAATAATATATTACTCTAATACCATAGAATTATAATCGGTCCATAAGTCTTGGAGGTTTATATCATTTAGATCGGTCCCAGCGCAATTTATATAGCGGAAGCATATTCAAAATCTCCCTATCCCATACTCAAACAAAATAATGCAATGCACACCAACTTCACATTTTATATAGATTAGAGCCGAACACTTTTATTTACATAATTTGATGAACATCATGAGTCGGTACATCAAAAGGCCAAGGCTTTTCTAAGCTCGGCTATAACCAAAAGTACCCAACTCCAAAGCAGTCATGTACATCGGTCCATCATTCAGTGTCGGCTGTCCAAAAAGCTTCATCTTCCACTCATCGCACTCAGTCACACCCAGGCCGGTCCATCAGCTGGCGGCGGCGGCGACATTCCCAGCATGATCCCATCGCGGTGGACATGCACAGACAAAAACTCCTAAATGACAGGGCCGGCGGGTGATCCAACGTTGTACAAGACCAGAACCCGCACACGATCAAAAACTAATCCCTGTATCTCGGGGTGATGATGCTCCGTACACTCGCACTCGACATCGGTCGGTATACCATAGAAAGTACCGGGGGTCACTGGCGACAGAGACATATCTCCTAGTTTGAAATGTTAGTCCCCAAAAGGGGTGAGTACAACCACTCAGCAGTAAAAGATCCATCCAACTATACAATGCAACAAGCAAGATAGCCAAGATTTCATATGAAATGCGCATATCATCTATGTAATCATGCATATATCTCCATAAGATTTATTCCATGCCTTAATGACCACATTTTCAATGCCAAATAGTACCAACTCAAATTCATAGACAATTTATGCACCATGCCATATGCACACACATGCGCATGATTCATTTCCCATTTTGATATTCAAAAGAATCTCATTTCCCTGGGGACCAGTGTTTGCATCCCTCCGGGCTTTCGCATCCAATCCTGGCATCACGAGACCTCCGGCACACACCTCCGGGCATCTCGCACCCCACCTGGCATCACGAGGCACATCCAGGGCTCGCCATGAAAATGGTTGCCCCTTCCATCCGAATTTACATACAATACTTACAACCGGGCATCTTGAAACTTCCGAGGACCTCTGGCACACACCTCCGGGCATCCAGCACACACCTCCGGGCATCCCGACACTCCCGGGGCATTGTCGTCTCAGCCGTCCGACGGTATCATCAACATCACATTATACACATATATGTCTCACTTTGAAAATAGCATTTGATGCAATACCATCATAAGTTTCCATGAGTTTACAAAGCCTCATCAATTTCATTTTTTTTTATGTCATGTGATATGCTAAATGTCACCGCATCCATTGTATAAATGACGACCCAAGGCATCACAACTCATAGAGCAATTCAATTGTTCTTGAAATAAAACAATTTTCGAACAAAACAGAATGCACTCCACTAATTGAAATTCTGGAAAAATTAGTAAACGATCTTAATAAATTCTAAGAATTTAACATGTTATAAACAAGGTCTAGGCAAAAAGGTTTTATGAAGAACACCAAGTCAAGAAAACTTCGTATGAATCGCAATGGTCCGTTCATCACAGCCATAAAACATTCAAACATCACTATTGCATAGTTTTAATAACAAATTCGGTATAACCCCTAAATGAACGCAGAAAATTCTGAAATTTTGATATGTTATAGATAAAACCTAGAGGTAAATGTTTTTTGAAGAACTCAAAGTCGGATTCATTATAGATCAAGAGCTATAATCACTATAACTCTCCCTAACCCTTTGTAACAGTTTCCAGGTTTAACACTTTCAAAGAAAAATCGTTTCACCGACCAATACTTGTCCGTTTCTTCTCAAATTTTAGTATGTTACTCCTCAAGATATCATCTACAACTTCCATCAAGGACATGAAGTCAAATTTCAACTAGATAATTGTATAAAATTCATAGAATCGCCAAAGGTCAAGCTGTTTTTCCATGAAACAGTTTGCTAGTCCAAAAGAACTACTTCTATCCTTTCGAAATTCCAACATCCAGCATCAAAATTCAAGCATCTCCAAAATCTATTACACTTCACACACAACCAGAGCAAGCATAATGTAGATCAATGGACTTCACTTGCCTTAAGCTGACGCAACCACAGCAAGCAAAATAGTAACTAGCGGACTTCGGGTGCAGCTCAATCGACGGCGAAGCTAGGCGGTGTCGACGGCGGCAGCAAGAGTATGCACGGCGGGGCTGGTCTCCTTCTTTCCCTCGCCAATGCACCCTCACAAACTCTCTCTTTCTCTCGGACTCCCTCTCTTTTTCTCTCGGTCACTCTCCCTTTTCTCTCGATCACTCTCTCCTTCGGTTGCTTCCTCGTTCATTCCGCCCCCTTCTCTTTTCTTTTTGTTTTCTTAATTAGCTAGTAATCATGAGATTTTGCATGGGAAATCTCTGGTGAAGCAAGGGGCGGTGACACCTCATGCAGTTCCTCTTGCCACTTGTTGAATTCTTGCATGGAGGTGGCCTCATTCGGCCGGGCCTTGGTCGACCAAATGGAGAGGAAATGTGGGCTGTCTTGGGTGCTTTGGGGCTTAAGTATCCAGCCTGCATTTACTCCTGATATTTCACTTTAATCTCCACTTATAATTACATAATCACCAATATTCGCATGGCCATGAATATTACAACATTAATCAAGGGTAATTCGATTCATAGGGTACACGGCCAAGTATAGAAAATTTCTTATCAATTTATCTTTTAGTACAACCTTGGTCACACATGAGCATATGTTATATCTTCAACAAAACAATAGTCCATTAAATGCTCGGCCCTTACTTAATTGTAATCCATTGGTCTAATGACTATAATATAGTCCGATGGTGCTTCCATCACGTAGTCATGGGCCGTAGTGTATCTAGGAATTGTTATGAAATTTTTAGGATGCCACAATTCTCCCCACCTTAGAGAATTTCGTCCTCGAAATTAGACATCACTTATGTCTCTTTAAACAAGTGAGGGTACCTTTCCCTCATCTCATTTTCACTTTCCCATGTGGCTTCCTCCAGATCATGATGTCGCCATAATATCTTAACCAATGGAATTTTCTTGGTCCTGAGAATTTGCTCCTTTCGATCCAGTACTTGCATAGGCTCCTCAATGTACCTCACTTTCTCATCCACTTTGATGGCTTCATGATCGAGTATGTGTCCTGGATTGGGCTGATACTTCCTCAGCATCGATACGTGGAATACATCAAGCAAGTTCTCTAGCTTAGGAGGTAAAGCTAGTTGATAGGCTACATCCCCTATTCTTTCTAATATCTCAAAAGGTCCAACGAATCTAGGGCTCAACTTACCCTCCATTCCAAATCTGGATATTTCTTTCATAGGGGATACCTTAAGGAATACATGATCCCCCACATTAAACTCTAAGGGTCTTCTACGCTTATCTACGTAGTCTTTCTGCCTACTCTGGGCTGTTTTAAGTCTTTTCCTGATAATTTCAACAGCCTCAGTGGTAACTTGTACCAGTTCAGGTCCTATCAATCTCCTTTCACCTACTTCATTCCAACAGACAGGGGTCCTGCACCTTCTTTCATATAATGCTTCATATGGAGCCATGCCTATACTTTTCTAAAAACTATTATTATAGGCGAACTCTATTAAGTGCAACTTTTCATCCCAACTTCCCCTAAAATCAATAATACAAGCTCTCAGCATATCTTCCAGAGTCTGGATCACTCTTTCCGTTTGTCCATCTATTTGAGGATGAAAAGCAGTACTAAATTGAAGCTTTGTCCCTAAGGCATTTTGGAGACTTCGCCAAAAATTTGAAGTAAACCTAGAGTCTCGATCAGATGTGATCGTTACAGGAATACCATGTAAGCGTATTACCTGGCTTACATATATCTCAGCCAGCTTATCCATCGGGTAGTCTACGCGGACCGCTAGGAAATGAGCAGATTTAGTCAAGCGATCTACTATCACCCAGATCGAGTCGTGACCACTTGATGTCCTTGGCAGTCCTTGCACGAAGTCCATCGTCACATGCTCCCATTTCCATTCTGGTACATCTAATGATTTCAATAGTCTTGCATGTTTGCGGTGTTCCACTTTCACTTGCTGGCATGTTAAACACTGAGAAATGTGTTTAGCTATATCCGTCTTCATGCCATTCCACCAAAACTGCTGGCGTAAATTTCTATACATTTTTGTGCTACCCGGATGAATACTATAATTACTCCTATGTGCTTCTGACAGAATTTCCCTTTTTAATTCTTCATTGTCGGGAACACAAAGCCGTCCTTGGCATCTTACTACTCCATCCTTAGAGACTTGAAACTCTGGACTCTTCCCTAAAGATACAGTGTTTCGTATCTTCACAATCTCCGGATCAGATTCATGTAGAATCTTAACTTTCTGAATAATTTTGGGCTCAATCTTTAATGCAGTGAGCATACTAGTAAGGTGGTCTATTTCCAACTTGAAGTTTGAATCTGCTATTGACTTTAACAGATTCCATTATGTTATCCTTAGACTAGCCATGTCCATAGCCGACTTTCGACTAAAGGCATCTGCCACCTTATTTGCCTTCCCTGGGTGGTACCGTATTTCACAGTCATAATCCTTTAATAATTCCATCCACATTCTCTGTCTCATGTTCAACTCTTTTTGCGAATACAAATACTTCAAGCTCTTATGATCTGTATAGATTTCAAATTTCTCTCCATATAGATAATGTCTCCATATTTTCAAAGCAAACATTATAGCTACCAATTCTAAGTCATGGGTTGGGTAATTCAATTCATGAGGTTTCAACTGTCTGGATGCATAGGCTATGACCTTGCCATGCTGCACCAAAACGCATCCCAGCCCTTTGTGAGACGCATCACTATATACCATGAATCCATCAGATCCAGATGGTATAGTTAAAATTGGGGCTGTAGTTAACTTCCTTTTAAGTTCCTGAAAACTTCTTTCACATTCTCCACTCCATTCAAATCTTACATTCTTTCGGGTCAATTTCGTTAAAGGGCCTGCCAATTGTGAGAATCCTTCGATAAACCTCCTATAATAGCCAGCCAATCCCAAGAAACTCCGTATTTCGGTTGGTGTTGTCGGCCTCGGCCAATTTACTACCATCTCAACTTTTGCAGGATCTACTACAATTCCATTTCCCGACACCACGTGTCCTAAAAATATTATCTGGTCTAGCCAGAATTCACAATTACTGAATTTGGCGTATAAGTTATGATCTCTTAGTGTTTGCAATGCTATCCTCAGGTGTCGTTCATGTTCTTCAGGTCCTTTAGAATATATAAGGATATCATCAATGAAGACAATTACAAACTGATCCAGATAAGGCTTAAATATCCTATTCATTAAATCCATGAATGCGGCCAGTGCATTCGTTAATCCAAAAGGCTTAACTAGGAACTCATAATGTCCATAACGAGTCCTAAATGCAGTCTTAGGAATGTCTTCTTTCTTTATCTTTAACTGATGGTATCCTGACCTTAAGTCAATTTTAGAAAAGACCGAACTTCCTTGCCAATGATCAAATAAATCATCAATTCTAGGCAAGGGATACTTATTCTTTACAGTCACCTGGTTCAGCTGTCTATAGTCAATACATAAACGCATCGACCCGTCTTTCTTTTTCACAAATAGGACTGGTGCACCCCAAGGTGAAGCACTTGGTCTAATATATCCCTTATCAAGCAATTCTTGTAGTTGCACCTTCAATTCCTTTAGCTCCATCAAGGCCATTCTATACGGGGCTTTTGATATTGGTCTCGTTCCAGGCATTAGTTCATTTTCAAATTCAATCTCTCGTTCCGATGGTAATCCTAGGCAACTGCTCAAGAAACACATCCTGAAATTCCCTGACTATTCGAATCTCATCGATTTTAGTCTCTTTCTTAGAAAGATCTCTTACTACTGCTAAGTATCCTTGACATCCTTTGTCAAGTAGTTCATGAGCTTCTACCATTGAAATAATGGCTATAGAGGGGTTTGTCTGACCTCCGAAAGATTCAAAACTAGACCGGTCAAGTAACATGAACTGGATCACTTTCCTATAGCAATCCACCTTAGCCCGATACTTATGGAGCCGGTCCATTCCTATTATAACATCAAAGTCATACATAGCCATCACAACTAGATCTATTTCCATATCTTGCTCTTCAATAGTTATCTTACATTTTGCACATACCATCGTAGGTAATACCATATTCTTTAATGGCGTGGAAACAAAAGAGGCGTCTCAAGAGATGTAGTTTCTATTTTACTCAATTGCCTATATCTTTCAGATACAAATGAATGTGTAGCACCAGTGTCAAACAATGCATATGCCTTCTTGCCATTTATGAAAATCGTACCTGAGATAATGTTTTTGGAAGCTTCCGCTTCCTCTTGGGTGACTGCATACACCTTTCCTTGTGCTGTTGGTCTTTGTGGATTCCTTTGTGGGTATGGTCCAACAGTACGTTGTTGTACTCGTCGCATTGGGTTGACATTCGGCTACGACCTCTCTTGTGGACAATCTTTCTTGAGGTGACCTACCTGTCCACAACTATAACATTTCGGCCGTCCATTGCAAGGTCTTGGGCCATGTTGTCCATCGCATCTTCGACAAGTATTATTTTGATAGGGTGCTTTTCCTGAATTCAGGCCATCTCTAGCTTTTCCAAAGTTTCCAAAATTACTCTTTTTCTTAGATTCCTAGGTCTGACCTTGACCAAGATAGGGTCTCTTACCCCTTCTGATATCAGTAAAGTTCAACTATCTCTTAGACTCTGATTGCTCTCTCATCAATTCCTGTTCTACCAACTGTGCCCTTTCATAAATCTCATTATAATCTCTTCTATTCAAAGGCACCGGTTGTTTCCTGATATCAGTCCTCAACCCTTTTAGAAATCTCTTAGCTTTTTCTTCTCGATCCTCAATCAGCCTGGGAGCATATCTAGATAATTCAGAAAATTTTGCCTCATACTAGTCTATTATCAGCTCCCTTTGTTCCAACTGAACAAATTCAATGATCTTCTTATCTCTAATGTAGTTAGAAAAATGCTTTCTATTGAAAGCTCTAACAAATTCGTCCCAATTTATATCAGTACCTGGTGGAAAGATCGTGTCTCTTGAAGCTCTCCACCAAAACTTTGCATTTCCCTCCAGTTGGTACTCTGCCAAAGTTATTTTCTCAGCATCATTGGAGTCCAACAACCGGAAAATTTGTTCCATTCCATCTATCCATTGTTCCGCCTCCTCAGGACTTCCTGTTCCACTAAACTTAGGTGGCTTCAGTTTCAGAAATTGTTCCACCAGTCCTTGAGGGCGACGTTCCACTTCGGGTTGTTGCTGCGCTTGTCTTTCCATCATATTTCCTATATTGGCCAATGCCTGCAGGATGTCTTCCATTTGGGGTTCAGCCCTTGCAGCAGAGGCTTCAGCCCTCGATGGGTGAGAACTTCCAGCTCGTATCATGACTTTCCTGCAGTTTCCAAGCATTTGCCTCAGGAATAATATGTAACTCAATGTCTCCATTTAAAAGCAACTTCAACTATATATATGTAACATAAACATGTTACTGACACCTAAAAGCAACTCATAAAAATTACTAGGGATCTACGAGTGAATGCCCATCACCCGTTGTTCAAAGTTAGTCAACTATCCTAGTTAGTATCCTATGGTGTGCATTGTCATCTTATTCCTCAATTTCCAAATGAGGCTCCTTATCACTCCACATATAACCATTGCTCTGATACCAAGACTGCTGTGGCACCCCCGAAACGGCCCCCGATCCGTTAAGGTCACCACAGTTTGCTTACCTTTCTCTTGACCTAATAATATATTACTCTGATACCATAGAATTATAATGGGTCCATAAGTCCTGGGGGCTTATATCATTTAGATCGGTCCCAGTGCAGTTTATATAGCGGAAGCATATTCAAAATCTCCCTATCCCATACTCAAGCAAAATAATGCAATGCACACCAACTACACATTTTATATAGATTAGAGCCGAACACTTTTATTTACATAATTTGATGAACATCATGAGTCGGTACATCAAAAGGCCAAGGCTTTTCTAAGCTCAGCTATAACCAAAAGTACCCGACTCCACAGCAGTCATGTACATCGGTCCATCATTTAGTGTCGGCGGTCCAAAAAGCTTCATCTTCTACCCATCGCACTCAGTCACACCCAGCCCGATCCATCAGCTGGTGGCGGCGGCAGCATTCCCAGCATGATCCCATCGCGGCGGACATGTAGAGACAAAAACTCCTGAATGACAGGGCCGGCGGGTGATCCAACGTTGTACAAGACCAGAACCCGAACACAAACAAAAACTAACCCCCGTATCTTGGGGTGATGATGCTCCATACACTCGCACTCGACATCGGTCGGTATACCATAGAAAGTACCGGGGGTGACTGGCGACAGAGACATATCTCCTAGTCTGAAATGTTAGTCCCCAAAAGGGGTGAGTACAACCACTCAGCAGTAAAAGATCCATCAAACTATACAATGCAACAAGCAAGACAGCCAAGATTTCATATGAAATGCGCATATCATCTATGCAATCATGCATATATCTCCATAAGATTTATTCCATGCCTTAATGACCACATTTTCAATGCCAAATAGTACCAACTCAAATTCATAGACAATTTATGCACCATGCCATGTGCACACACATGCGCATGATTCATTTCCCATTTTGATATTCAAAAGAATCTCATTTTCCCCGGGGACTAGTGCTTGCATCCCTCCGGGCTTTCGCATCCAATCCTGGCATCGCGAGACCTCCGGCACACACCTTCGGGCATCTCGCACCCCACTTGGCATCACGAGGCACATCCAGGGCTCGCCATGAAAATGGTTACCCCTTCCATCCGAATTTACGTACAATACTTACAACCGGGCATCTCGAAACTCCCGAGGACTTCCGGCACACACCTCCGGGCATCCGGCACACACCTTCGGGCATCCTGACATTCCCGGGGCATCGTCGTCTCAGCCATCCGACAGTATCATCAACATCACATTATACACATATATGTCTCACTTTGAAAATAGCATTTGATGCAATACCATCATAAGTTTCCATGAGTTTAATGCTAAATGTCACCGCATCTATTGTATAAATGATGACCCAAGGCATCACAACTCATAGAGCAATTCAATTGTTCTTGAAATAAAATAGTTTTCGAACAAAACAGAATGCACTCCACTAATTGAAATTCTGCAAAAATTAGTAAACGATCTTAATAAATTCTAAGAATTTAACATGTTATAAAAAAGGTCTAGGGAAAAAGGTTTTATGGGGAACACAAAGTCAAGAAAACTTCGTATGAATCGCAATGGTCCGTGAATCACAACCATAAAACATTCAAACATCACCATTGCACAGTTTTAATAACAAATTCGGTATAACCCCTAAATGAATGCAGAAAATTCTGAAATTTTGATATGTTATAGATAAAACCTAGAGGTAAAATTTTCGTGAAGAACTCGAAGTCGAATTTGTGGCACCCCGAAGCGCCAAGGTCACCACAGACTTATCAAAGAAGAACCTTAGTTCCTAGGCATATATATAAATATATATATATTTGTTTTTTTTTATTCCTTTATAGGTCCGAGCGCATCTTATTTGCGGAAGCATAATCAAGTTCTACTAACTCTCCCTCCCAACAATCATGATACAATTACACACCACTAAACACTATTAGAAAAGATAAAGCCATGACACTTTTATTTACATATTTTCAAGATGGATTTTCTCGGGTCGGTACAACAAAAGAAAGGCCAAGACTTTTAGCTACACTCGACCATAATCCCCAAAAAGAGACAACTCGACCCTCTATGTCTATCATGCAAAATCCTCCATCTACTAGTGTCGGCTATTGTCCAAAAAGTTGCAGCTCCTACTCTTCACGCACGGGCCGTCACACCCATCCCGGTGCGTCAGGCGGTGGTAGCGGCAACATCCCCGCATCACTCCATCTCAACGAACGTGAACAGATATGAACTCTGTATGACCGGGCCCCCCCCAGGCCCACATCATACATCACTAATGCACGAACCTGAATAAACGTCAAACCAGGGATGGTGGGACAGTCGATCTCCACACACTCGACCTCCACTTCCGAAGGAAGGCCGTAAAAGACGCCCCGCGTGACAGCAGGGAGCGGCATCTTCTTAATCTGAAATGTTGGTCCCCGAATGGGTGAGTATAGCCACTCAGCAGGTAAAGGACCCAATAAACCACTCAATGCATCACACAATACAATCATAACAATCATAGCATAAGACATATCATTCAAGCATCCATGCATAACTTACCTTGGAGCCATGCATATGCCATCATACCACATGTACACATATCCTCATGTAATCATCACCATCATATCATACATGTACCATCATGCCATAGGTGCACATACATCCATGCACTTACCATCATCATGTCACATATACCATCATGCCATAGGTGCACATACGTCCATGCACTTACCATCATCATGTCACATATACCATCATGCCATAGGTGCACATACATCCATGCACTTACCATCATCATGTCACATATACCATCATGCCATAGGTGCACATACGTCCATGCACTTACCATCATCATGTCACATATACCATCATACCATAGGTGCACATACATCCATGCACTCATCATCATGCATCCATGCATACATATGGTCATACCATGCATGATTCAATTTCAATTTCCAAATTTTATCTTTTCATTTTGAACCACCACATTTCTCTTTTTCCCGGGACCAATATTTGCATCCCACATTTATCGCTCGCACCCCACTTGGCATCGCGAGGAACCTCCGGCACAAACCTCCGGGCATCCGGCACAATACCTGCGGGCATCTCGTACCCCAACCGGCATCACGAGGTATCCCTCGGCACAAACCTCCGGGCTTCGGCTCCCCACGCCCGAGCATCTCGAAACTCCCGAGGACCCTCCGGCATTCAGCCATTTAAGGCCACCGGGCATCCGGCCTTTACCCTTCTAGCCAGGCATCCCGACACTCCCGGGGCATCGTCGGCTCACACCTCCGACGGCCTTCTCACTTATCTTAGTTCACATTTTCAATTATAGCTCAATTTCAACATGGCATATGATGTGATGGCAAACAAGATCATTTTCACCATTTGATTCTTATATGCATTTCCGATCATCATCATACATGCAGCAAGATACAACCACTTATGACAATACAATCCATGGGGTCCATACAACTTAGAATAATCCATACATCATGTCCTTTTTGAAATTTTTCAAATTCCAGCTTACACAATTTCGGAAAACATATAAATTAAATATCCATATGATCTTCAAAAATCATAAAATCAGAGTATGTAATAGACAAGACAAAAAGATAGCAATTTCATGAAGAACACGTGCCCAAAAGAGCTTCACACAATAAGATATGGCTCACACAATACCGCATGCAAAATTCGGGTAAAGTCAGATTGCGCAGTTCTTGAAATATTTCGATTAAAATACTCGAATGACCTCCAAAAATTATGAAATTTCACCAGGTTATAGTCAAGAACCTAAGGTAGATTTTTCTTGAGACATCTAGTCCAGATTCGCTCTAGGTAATTAACTTTAGACGGTCGAAGCTCCTGTTCCTAGTACCGAACAGTCCAGTTTAGCTGTCTCCGAAAAATCGAGGCTTCGCCTACTTATCTTTCTTCATTTCCTCTGAAATTTTGATATGTTTTGCCTCAAGAGGTCCACTACAACTTTCAATAAGGGATCTAGGTGAGATTCTCAACGGATAGTCACTTTATAGTTCACGAAGTCGCTGGAGTCCAGAACAATACTTCCAGATCTACCGTCTTCAAAAGAAAATCGTTTCACTAGGCTAAACTTGCTCATTTTACCTCAAATTTGAGTATGTTAATCTTCAAGATGTTCTCTACAACTTTTGTGAAGAAGTCAAAGTGATATTCTCGGTAAAAAGTAACATGCAACACACAAAACCACCAAGAGGTCGACAAAACAGTTCCAGATCTAACGTTTTCGTAGAGGAAGGGTTTCACCAATTAAAACTCAGCCATTTTGTCTCAAATTTTATTATTTTATACTTTGAGATGTTTTCTACAACTTTCATGAAGAAGTCGAAGCCAAAATCCGACTCAAAACCCACATGCAAGCCTCTACAACATTCTGGGTCAGGCGGCACACTCGAAAACAGAACACATTTTCAAGAACAACACACTCAAGCTTCGGTTTTTCACACCCTAAACGTCCGAGATTCACCACCATTCAAACACACAAGCAAGACACAACATGCAAGAGCAGAATATAGATCCCAACTTGCCTTCAAATCAAGCAAACAACGGCACACGGACGGCGACGGACGAGTGGACCTCCCCTTCGCGCGGCTTCTCCCTTTCTCTCTCGGTTCCTCACTCTCTCGCAACCCTCTGTCTCTCTCACTTGGCTTGGGCGACAGTCCCCCCCCATAACCGGTCACTCCTTTCTTTTATTTCCCCCTCTAAACCATCATTAGCCATCATTAGAAGCCATCCAAGAAGACCAATGGATGAAGCCTTCTTTTTGCCACTTGGCAAATCCCATGCATAATGGGCTTGGAAGTGGGCCGACCACTTCCCCCTCTCCTTGGTCGACGGCAGCCCTCTTCATGGGCCTCATGGGCCAAGCCAATTTGGCCCACTTTAGGTCCAATACCCTTGGGCCTAAAGTTTAATCTTAATAAATCCCATTTTCACTTTTAATAATTCATTTTTAATTCTCTCTTTTATAGATTTCAAATTTTCAATTTTCATATGGTCATAAATTAAACTATAGGGATTAAATCTATGAGGTGCATAGCCAAGAATAAGTTCTTCTTATTAATTTATCCTATAATACTAATTTTAATAATTCATGAACACAAATATATAACACTTGGTCTTAAAAGAAAACCAATGGCTAAAGCATAAACCATAGGTAATTTCATTACCTAATCATGGGCTGTAATACATCTAGAGGTTGTCTTGAATTTTGGGATGCCACAGGATTCATTATAGATCAAGAGCTATAATCACTATAACTCTCCCTAACCCTCTGTAACAGTTTCCAGGTTTAACACTTTCAAAGAAAAATCGTTTCACCGACCACTACTTGTCTGTTTCTTCTCAAATTTTAGTATGTTACTCCTCAAGATGTCATCTACAACTTCCATCAAGGACACAAAGTCAAATTTCAAATAGATAATTGCATAAAATTCATGGAGTCGCCAAAGGTCAAGCTGTTTTTTCATGAAACAGTTTGCTAGTCTTAAAGAACTACTTCTATCCTTTCGAAATTCCAACATCCAGCATCAAAATTCAAGAATCTCCAAAATCTATTACACTTCACACACAACCAGAGCAAGCATAATGTAGATGGATGGACTTCACTTGCCTTAAGCCGACGCAACCACAGCAAGCAAAATAGTAACTAGTGGACTTCGGGTGCAGCTCAATCAACGGCGAAGCTAGGCGGTGTCGACGGCGGCAGCAGGCGTTCACACGGCAGGGCTGGTCTCCTTCTTTCCCTCGCCGATGCACCCTCACAAACTCTCTCTTTCTCTCGGACTCCCTCTCTTTTTCTCTCGGTCACTCTCCCTTTTCTCTCGATCACTCTCTCCCTTGGTTGCTTCCTCGTTCATTCCACCCCCTTCTCTTTTCTTTTTGTTTTCTTAATTAGCTAGTAATCATGAGACTTTGCATGGGAAATCTACGGTGAAGCAAGGGGTGGTGACACCTCATGCAGTCCCTCTTGCCACTTGTTGAATTCTTGCATGGAGGTGGCCTCATTTGGCCGGACCTTGGTCGACCGAATGGAGAGGAAATGTGGGCTGTCTTGGGTGCTTTGGGCCTTAAGTATCCAGCCCGCATTTACTCCTAATATTTCACTTTAATCTCCACTTATAATTACATAATCACCAATATTCGCATGGCCATGAATATTACAACATTAATCAAGGGTAATTCGATTCATAGGGTACACGGCCAAGTATAGAAAATTTCTTATCAATTTATCTTTTAGTACAACCTTGGTCACACATGAGCATATGTTATATCTTCAACAAAACAATAGTCCATTAAATGCTCGGCCCTTGCTTAATTGTAATCCATTGGTCTAATGACTATATATAGTCCAATGGTGCTTCCATTACCTAGTCATGGGCCGTTGTGTATTTGGGGATCGTTATGAAATTTTTAGGATGCCACAGGGCAGCAGGACTAGAATCAAGCCTCCGCCACTACCGCCGCCGCTTAAGCTACTGCTACTATTGCTGTTGCGATCGCTGCGAAGGCTGCCGCCATTGCCGCACCTGTTGAAGTTCTAGCTGGGAACATAGTTGTGGAGAAGGAGAGACCAATCCATAAGTTGGTCGAACAATTCCTAAAGCTAAACTCGCTGAGGTTCATCGGTGCCGGAGATCCAGACTGCATCACTTTGGATTCAAGAGATGGAGAAGGCCTTTGCACTATTGATGTGCACTGAGGCAGAAAAAGTTGTCCTGGCAGTATACCAATTGCAGGGTAACGCAAACACCTAGTGGAGGGCCGCCGGAGGTACAGTATTTCCGGAAGGCGTAGTCCCGGTATGGAACGTTTTCCTCAGAGCTTTCAATGACAAGTATTTTTCGTGTAGTGCCCAAGAATAGAAGATGGAGGAATTTCAATGCCTTCGCCAAGAGGCGATGACTGTTGACTAGTATGAGGTCAAGTTTGCAGAGCTTTCTCAATATGCTCCGAGATTGATAGAGGATCCAGAAGATAAAGCTCGAAGGTTCAGGAATAGCCTTCAACTAGAGTTGAAGAATCCCTTGGTGCCGCTGGATCTAAAGGACTATCATGAGGTGTACAATTGAGCCCAGCTAATAGAAAGAAGTTTGAATGAACAAGCCGTCTCTTCTAGATCGAGGTTTACTTCTAATAAAGTTGGGAACCGGTATGGGAAGAGGCCCATGACCGAAGGAAGATTCCATGTTCCGCCCTAATAGGAAGGGTATAGTTGGAAAGCGCCAAATCAGAAAGGCGTATGTCGCTCCTGTAGAAGGCGATACGACTTCGTGCACCCGGAGAATGGGCGTTTGTTTTGAATGTGGCCAACTAGGTCACTAGGTCAGAGATTGCCCCAGAAGACTGGGGGGCAACATCAGTTGCTGCTGCCGCCACCACCAAGCCTACATCCACTCTCTCACACTGACAGCCTTCTGGCTGAAATTGACTAAAGCATCAATAGAGAAGTACAATGTTTTGAGTGTAAACACTCAGTGGAAAATTTCTTTTTCTTTCACTAAGTTACTCTTCTTGTGTTTTTCTCTCTTGAATGCAATTTGTAAGTGTTGTCATTGAAGAACAATTGGCTGTAAAGGTCTCAAACTTTGGAATATCAATTTTCACGCTTTATCTCAAATGGACTAAATGACCTCCTTAAATACTCTTCTACGCCTTTCTAGCCGTTGGCATTCTCCAGAGGAATTTCTTCCAATCAATCTGTTGGACATAATCGATTAAGGAAATCTTATAGCCATTTGAAAATTGAGATGAAAATTCAATGATTCTAGTCATCCATACAATCAGAATCTAGGTTTCCATAAGTAGATGCTTCCCAAAAAGGAACTTGTCTTCAAGATTGATTTCATCAATGTATTTATAAAAAGTAAGTGAGATTCTTCACTAGAAAGCCAAATATTAAGGATAAATCCCTATAATGTTCATACTGAACTTGTCGTAAGATCAACAATCATGAGTCTGATTATATTTTCGTTCTGGACTTGGTTTCAGTCTAAATCACATCAGAGTGGGAAAGACTTCTGTAATAAATAGATTTTGAGAAAAGCTTATGATATTGCTCAAAAGTCTAGTATTCTTCATAATAAGAACAAGAACAAGAAAGTTTTGTCAACTTCAAAACCTAATAGGAGTTTTCTCAATAGCTCAAAAGTCTAGTATTCTTCATAATAAGAACAAGAACAAGAAAGTTTTGTCAACTTTAAAACCTAATAGGAGTTTTCTCAATAGTCGTAAGTGTGAGATGTAATAATCTCTTGCACGAGCTTGAGTAGTAAGTACTCAATCCTTGTAACCTATGATTGATTGACTATAGTGAAATCCAGCTGATAGGCTGTCAGCGTGAGCGAGCGGATGTAGGCTTGTTAAAGCCGAACCACTATAAATTTGTTGTGTGCAATATTTTCTATGCCTTAAGCTCCTATCTATATTTTGTGATAGATTTATTGCATATCGCCAAAATCTAAGCACTGCACGGTGTTATCAGATGTTGTCCTATAGCAATATTATCTTAATTTTGCTTTGATTCCGCATTGTCACTTCTTCAGCCCCTCTAGGTGATAAATCTAGCCCTACCTAAATACATCCCCGGAGACAAACAATTCCAATGAACGGTATGTATGTTGACATTCTAGCAGCATGATGTGCAACCATGCTATCTGTCAAGAGCTTTCTCGGTGAAGCCACAACCTAGTTTCTAGGACTTCCTCCAATGAAGGAATCGAGTTGTTTAGGCAGTGGCAAGGTCGCTTCTTCATTTGCCAACATGATAACCATGGATTGCACCCCTGGCCTCTCCAAGATATTTTTGGATGAACAGCTGACCGACCTAGATACATCTCTCTACTTGAGATTTGATGGAAAGTTACCTAAAGAATCAACCTTAAGTTCTAGGGTAGTGCCCTCTTTCCACAACAACCATGCCTAGGAAAGATCAACTTGAGTTGGTTGGTCGCCGAACATGATAAGCGGCTAGAAGCCAATATGTGAATTTGTAATGATTTGAACATTAGAAGGAATTAAGTATAAGAAGAAACAGCATTACATGTCCGAGAAAGTTGTGAAGGTGACTCGAATGGCAGAATCCTCTATTGCTTTTGCCACTATCCATTTCCAAGAAGAGCGTTGCATAGCACATTGGATTTCATCGAGAATTTTTTATCCAAGGCATAGTCTTAGGGACCTATTGCCACTGCATCAAGCAAATCATGTCTTAATTCTCCCGATGTTTCAGAACTCATGAAC
Organism: Eucalyptus tenuipes; assembly: GCA_014182365.1. Taxonomy (NCBI): domain Eukaryota; kingdom Viridiplantae; phylum Streptophyta; class Magnoliopsida; order Myrtales; family Myrtaceae; genus Eucalyptus; species Eucalyptus tenuipes. The sequence continues at coordinate 9,149,184 of CM024542.1, read as the reverse complement.
TTTGGAGGTCACGAAATGAGATGAGCACTTACCAAGTGCCGATGATCCTTCTAGTTCTTGCTTCTGTTTCTTGACTTCCAAAAGATTCTTGCCAATGAAGTCAGAAATTTTTGGATTTAAATTGTCATCCAGTAAGACGTTGCCTGTTTTAAGGTCTCCGTGAATGACTTGAAGTTTTGAATCTTCGTGGAGGTAAAGATTGTTGAGAAAACTCCTATTTGGTTTTGAAGTTGACAAAACTTTCCTTCTCTTATTCTTATTCTTATTCTTGTTCTGAGAAATATTAAACTTTTGTGTTATATCGAGGAATGTTGTCAAAGTCTTTTTACATCAGAAGTCTTTCTCACTCTGACGAAGATCCAGACTAAACAAAGTCTAGAACGAAGACATAATCAGACTCAGGCTTATTGATCTTCCAACTAGGATTCAGTATGATCAAGACATATTTGGCTTTCTGGCGGAGAATCTCACTTATCTTTTCTAAATATATTGATGAAATCAATTTCGAAGACAAGTTCCTTTTTGGGAAGCATCTACTTATGGAAACCTAGATCTGATTGTATGGGCGACAGGATCATCAGATTTTCACCTCAATCTTCAAACGGCTACAAAATTTCCTTAATTGATTCTGTCCAATGGATTGATTGGAAGAAATTCATCTGGAAAGTGCGAACGGTTAGAAAGGCATGGAGGAGTTAAGGAGGTCATTCGGTTCATTTGAGATAGCGTGTGAGAATTAAAATTCCAAAGTTTGAAGCCTTTCCAACTGCTTGTTCTTCACTGATAGTGCTTGCAATTGTACTCAAAAGAAAGATAAACACGAAGGAGTAACTTAGTGAGAGAAAGAAACTCTTCACTGAGTGATCGTACTCAAATCACCGTAATTCTCTTTTAATTCCATAGTGAAATCCAGCTAGAAGGCTGTCAGCGTGGGAGAGTGGACGTAGGCTTGATCTAAGCCAAACCACTATACATTATGTGTTCAATTTTCTCTTTCCTTAACTCCTTTAATTTGGTTATTGCGATATTTTTCCATGTCTTGGTAAATTCCAAAATATCTTATTTGAGTCTGAATTGAACTTAGAAGTTTGATATTAATTAGACCTTGTTTGAGAAAATAACTTTTATTGCTTTTATTGGCCAAATTTGTATTTACACCTATTCACCCCCCCTCTTGGTGGTAATACTAGCACATTCAAAGAAGACCTAGACCAATTCCAGTGACAATGTTAAAGCGCCCTTACCATGCAATGAGAAGTGCCACTCGTGATATGCAGTTATTCAACACCCACAAAAGCTTAGCTTTTGATCCAATAACTAATATATATATATATATATATATCGATTAGCACAAGCTGTATGGGAACAATTCTATGTGCATTGAACCCCGCATTCTTCAAGGCTCATGCCGTGGCCAACCGATGGTTGATCGATTTGGTAGTTTACAATCGAGAGTTTGAAAAGTCTTCTCGTAGAACAATTTGGGGGAAACTTTCTCAAGAAATCACTGGTCTAATTAAAGCATTTGCCACTCTTCTGGTGGCTCTGGGAGGAAACCTTGCAAGCACTCGCATCTCGAATGTCCGTAACTTTTGCAGAAACCATTGTAAACCACACAGTGCATAGCCATCATGGGATCAATAGAACGCAATTGCATGATAGCCTAACTAAAGCTTCCCTTCTTCCACATAAATGTTGCACCAAACCAGATGCATACATTGGTGTTCTAGTGAGGATTTCATCATTTGATGGCTGATGGTACGTGGCGTAGGCATCCGTCTAGTTGTAAACCACCGTTTGCCTTACAATGGGATCCACTGGCATCAAGACGCCATCAACCTGGATCCCACTCCACTTCCCGATTGCAATATGTTCAAATGAACCCATCGTTCAACACTTCAAATCGCGGCAATCCCTGAGTGGTTAATCTGAAGGGGCAATGACCGGGGTAGGGTCATCCACACTTTTCTAGGTGGTCAGATACCATTTAAATCCGATTCAAGTTCGACCCCAATTCCATACCTACTAAGACTGTGTTAGATGGGTACTCAAAGCTTTGCCAAGAATAGGCACCATCAGAATGTGAGCTGAATTTGAAGACCCAATGAAATCATTTGATTAGTTGAGAAGAGGGATAAGATCATCACAAATGTAATAACTTCCATACAATACTCATATAACTGCCATAACTTTTAAAAAGCGTTGACCCAAGTGCTAGAAATTTGACATGGCATGGCACTTGTGGTGAATGTTTTTAAATAGTTATGAAGTGATCCATTGAAGAATTATATGGCACTCAATTGATCAAATAAAAATTATATGGCACTCAACTGAGCCAATATATATATATATATATGACAATCAGTTAACTGCCGTATAAAAGTTATGGTATCCAATTGATCGGAAAAAAAATGACTTTCATGTGAGCACCATACGTAAGTTATGCAATTTGTAGTGACTTTTTTCCGCTAAAAAGAACTAGATTCCCTGCATGGCTGAATGTCATAACACCATTTGAATCCGTTGGTTGTCTATTAGCAATCCAAACAACTGTCTGAGGAGTGATCTTGTTTCAATGCCCAAGTATCAGTTCTTGCAGCTTCCGAGAGAGAAGAAGCCAAGCTCAAATCTTTGGCCTGAAGAGACCAACGTCTCTCCATCTTTCATAGACTAGTCGGAACTCAAAGTACTAGCTCCAGATGAGGACCCAACAATCACACGAAGATGATAAAACAATAAATGCAAGTGGCAAAAGGAGTTTTTTTTTCATTTGATTGAAGACTTCAACTGATCTTTTGTGCTCCCAATGATTAAATCCATTTTTGTTTCTGGTCATGAAAGGCCAAAGGGTCATATGAAGTCCACCTCGCAAGTTGCCGCAAGATCAAGAAGACTGCCATTAACAGTGGCACGTACATTAAGATGAGTGATGCGTCACTAATTTAGAATTTCTCTGGTCCAAACGAAACTAAAGTCGAGCAAGAATTTTTGCGTAATTTTTATTCTACGACTAACATCCACTTTCTTCGAGCGTGGAATTAAAGTATACAATTTCAATTTGACCTAGATGGTTCCAAGGTCGTTGAACATTTCCTACCATCGGTCCATTCTATATTTTCTCAAAATCCAATGCCTGATGTGCTTTAACACAATTGGATTTGTTGATATTGAATGCTGCGAATGTATTGACATCTTGCTCATTTGTCTAACTTCATGTGTGCTGGTCAAGCTGTCTTTAGATAATGCAAATTTTGGAATGATCATTACTATGATTTCCAAGAAAGAAAGAACAATGTCATTCATATAGCGGTCTCCATATAAAGGCTATGCCTGAATGAATCCCGCCTAGTCTATTTTCAATTACAAGCAAGGTTATTTCCCTCCCAAATTCAAAATGTTCACATTTTTGTCGACTGTTCTGTCTTCTATATTCACATTTAATACCGTCCCCTTCAGCTCAATATCAGCAGCAGAAGCTATAGCTTGCGAATAAATGCCCACAGGTTTAACGAAATCAAAGAAACTGACATACAACATTACTATTATATTCTGCTCCTTGAATGTCCAAAATGGTGATGACTTTGATTAAATCTCCTATATTCCTTTTAATGCTGTCTACCAAAAGCAATCCACATTCATAAGACTTTAGTCTAAATCATCAAAGGCATGTGTTGGTGGCAAAGCCACCATCGAACAATCATGTCTCTAAACTGTCTAAAAGTAGCCCAGTGAGCCTCTACGAAACAAGCTACAGACTTTCTAGGTATCCTTATTTGTACTTGTCCTTTCTGCAACTTTCTCGTTGCCAACCTAAGCCTGAAAATTTAAGATCTAGAATAGCGCTCGGAAAGTGCATTGCTTGTTTTCAGGTCCTTGTGAATGACTTCTAAGTATCGACTCCTCGTGGATATAGGGAAATCATGCAATTCCGAGACAATTTCACCTTTTCAGTGACAAAGTAGGAGCTCATCCTCTGCAAGATCTGTTGGTCAATTTAGCTCCACACCTCTTTTTGTCTCAAACATGAAAGTCGTGCATACAAATTATGTCTAGGAAACAAAATCAGTTTACCAGGCCCTATGCTCTCATTCCACAAGCTAATGCCCCGTTACCATGGTGTTCACCACAGCCACAATAACAGAAGAAATGAGAACTTTTAATCGTTATCATTCTGCGGGACTCAGTCTGCTTCTGCCTTTGTTGCACACGTAGGAGATACGCACATGGGGAGATCGCACCAATGGTTAACACTACCATGCAATAAATATTCAAGACTCAACTTACTGAAGCCGGGTCTAGGGGGACGCTCGGAAACGTCAAGTCTTTTGATCAAACATTTGCTGTAGATACCATCTGTCCATAAACTTATAAGGGTCTATTAGATATTTTCCTCGGCCTAGAGACGGTACAAACCTCATCGTGCCAAGACGTCCCCGTGTTTAGTTCATATCGTCGGCATCTTCCTATGTGTTCTGAATTTAAGTGCTAGGATTGCCCTGCTAAAACCAGAGGACAAGAATGGGTTTTGCATGAAAACCTTCTCGAGAGCATTAGTCACAAGCTGGCTGCTCACATGATTTCTAAGATGGTCAACATTGCGGATGCCATTAAAGCGCGGCAAGTGAAATAGCCACTAGTCTGCTCCAAACCAAGAGCACCTCCCACAGTAGATTATACTTTAAAGTAGTAGACAATCAAATTCATATCCACATCAATTCTTTAATCGAATCGGTTGGGGGGGAGATGGACAGAGAAATGTTTCACGAGGTAGAAATAAGGGAAAATACAAACCCAAGACTCCAGAAACCAGACGTAGTTATCATAGATTATAAAATAAGGCATAAATTAACCATGTGTCATCACAAAGTTCAGAGGTACTTTAAACATAAATCGAGCACATTGATGGAGCAATGGCGTTGAGGTTGATGTCCACTACCATCAGAAGACAATTCATACTCAACAGGATCCTCCATGGCTTTCATCGCCCGGAACCAGAAATATTCTTTTGTTAGTCGCTCGCAAAGTGGGTCCAAAGGACCTAAAAGCGATTGAGAAAGGGAGTGGAAGAGGGGTTTTCTATAGTTGGCGAGCAATTGATCCCCCGGGACCTTTCTCGTACTCATACCCAATATCATTGCGTACCGCATGACTATGCATGAGAAATCTATATACAGATTGTGGTGCATTTTGAGAGAGCTTAGAAAAACTTGAACTGTGGCCAATTCGCTTCTTGACACCTACGTCCATCTTATTATTGTCCAATATTTGCGCTTCCAAAAGATCAGCCCTCATAGACTTCACGAGGTTCCAGATATAGCTAACCCCTCATTTCTTTTTCTATTCCAGAAACAATTTAAGGGATTAGAGACTTCTTTGAATGATAAAACCTAATCGAACTAAAGAGAGAACATAAACAATCTAAAGATATTAGAGACTCCTCTGGCCAACCGAACTTAATCAAATTTAACAGAAAGGAATTCAAAAAGTTCAAATATGCAATCGGAAATACAAAGTCCATCGAAAGTATTCATGAAGAATAGGGGACTTGAAATTGAAAATAGTAGTATTGGATGAGGTAAAACAGAAAAGACAACAAAAATAAAACGTACAAAGTGTAATATTAGGTTAGTGGGCCCCAAAGGAAATAAAAAAAAGAAACAGAAAAAGAAGTTGAAAAGTCAATAAAGCAAAAAGGAGAGGAAAGAGGGCTCGGTTAAATAGAAGCTGAGGGGTCCTCAACCAGAAAGAAAAGAAAGAAAAGAAAAGAAAGAAGAAGAAGAAGAAGAGAAAGGGGAAGAAAGGAAAGGGGTTTTGGCATGTGCACGCCTCGGACGCCTTGCCAAGCCAACTCGACTCCATAACGTAGCACTTGGTAAGAGATTAGGCCCCTCATTCGTCCAATTGAAGTAATTTTGGATTTAGGGCTCAAATTCGGAATTTTTGGAAAATCAAGCGGCGAAGTCTGATTTTGGAGTCGTTGAGCCGTGTATTTTTGTAGAAATGGTAGTTTAGGGTGTTTCTGATCTCACTCGGTCATTGAAGACCTTACAGCCAAGAATTCCACATCCTCCTACCCCAGCAAACTGCGCCTTGATCCTCTTCGTGTCTCCAACGTACTCATTCCCGCAGAAGTTACACTTCCGCTTGTTATTAGGCAGAACCTCAACAACTGAAAGTGGATCCAATGCTCTTGGCATTTCCCCAGAATCCCACGGAAGGGTAAACGGATGGAGGCTTTCTTATATAAAATACACGGGAGACAGATTTCAAACTGTGCTCTTCAGATTGAAAACCATAATTTGCTTCTGTTTTAAAAAAGCAAATGCTCTTTATGTAGGTGATCTGAGGGGATAGAGAGCCATTGCCTTTCAAAATTTAAATTTCACAGTTAGGAGTATTGTTCTCTGACCATTTTCAAAGATCTATTAATCGTCAATGACGGACTCTTAAGCTCCTCTCTTCCTATTAGTTCATGTTTATTTTGTGTTTTTCTATAACTATCAGAAATCTGAGGTCCTGCCTATACCCCTATTATTAGGTGAAGATTAGAAGACAAATTAAGCATCCTGCACGAGCTTTTACAAAAGGGGAATTGGGAGATGCACATACCTTGGGGAACCTTTGTATTGGGTTCTTCCTCTTCTGCATTCAGTGGGCGTGGCATGTTAGACAAATCATCTGCATTGGGTTATTCAGTGGGCATGGCATGTCAGACAAATCAACAACAATTTATTAGGCAGAAACTCAACAAGCTCCCATAATTTAAATGTGGCACTCGGCATTTCGCCTGTAACCCACAGAAGAGTGAACAGATATGTTTCAAGTGACTGGGTACCAACAAGCAAGACCCTGGGAACTTCTTTTGAAAAGACAGGAAAAAATCCTCAAATTTTGCTCTTCAGATTAAAAGCTATTGTTCTGTCGTTTGCTTCTTATACACAAGCCCGGCTTAGTTTTTCTGTGAATGACTCGGATGCAGCAAATTGTTCTACCAACTCAAAATTTCAGCCTATATGAACCTATATGTGAAATCATAGATTCATAATGAAAAAATGGGACACGGAATTGGAGATTTGTAAGTATAAAAGATTTGGTGAAGTGAGCATGAAAAGTGAAATTTTGAGTCAAGCTCACCAAAACCCAACGTAATTGTCCAATTTGATTATTTGGAAGTTTCCAAATTCCTAACATCACATAATTTGCTGCTACATCTAAGATTCTCTCTCAACATTATTTCGTGGCCCCGGCTCAACTGCACCCTCAAGTTCTTCAATTTGCTTGATTTCTATTAATGCCAATCAATTGTAACGATGGACGGTAAACTATCCAGTTTGCCCGCATCTAGTATGGCTTGGCTTGACCAAAGGCTTTCAACCCTAGTTGGAGTTGAGAACGATTGAAGTGGAAGTCATCAGTCAAGCCAATTATGTAACTTGGCGTTGATAAACCAATAAAAATCTTCGCTCTTTGCTCAACGGGAACATTAGGGGTCTGCATTACAACACTTCTAGTTCTCAAAATTTCTGTTCTTTTGTTCCCCGGAACAAAAAAAGAATATAAACCCGTTTGGTAACGCCAAGTTGTTTTTCTATTCCGGGGAATAGAAAGTTAGCCTAGAAATAGATTTGGAGCAGAAACGAGAAACAAAAAGAAAATTACTTCTGTTCCCGGGAACAATTTCTAGAAATAAGTCAATTTTTTATTTCTTTTTCTTTTATTCTTCTCTCTTGCCGCGGCCACCTTCAACCGCCCAGGCGGCCGTCGCTGCCGGGCTGCGGTCGGCGGGCGGCGGCCGACGCTTGGTGGTCGGCGGTCGGCGATCCGCGAGCAAGAATAAAAAAATGAATAAATACAAAAAAGAAACTGTTGCATTACCAACCGCATTTCTATTCTTTTTCTATTCCAAGAGTATAAATTTTGTGTAGTTACCAAACACGTTATTTTACTTAGAAATTGTTCCCCGGAATTATTTCTGGAAAAGAAAACTCTTTCCCAGCCAAGAAGCGTTGTCATTCGTACCCTAATTATCTTATTTGATAGAGAACGCCTTCCGGGAAAAAGCTCCAGAAACAAGACCAGACATGATTATTGCTTATTTTCTGTTCCATATTTGGCCAATTAAACGATTTAAGTGTCTTATGTTTCTTACAGATATAGAAGATCTAGAAATTTAAGTAGAAAAATCCTATAATAGAGCGTCACGAGTTGCAACAGAAAATTCAGACAGGCATGCAATTGCATAACGAGGGCAAAAGACAACGTACAATGAGAAGGACTGAAGTTCCGGTCCAGTTGCTAATCTCTGGCGTCCATATGTTCCTTCAGCCCCTGATCACATGCCCTCGACTCTGGTTACAGCAAAATTTCCATGGCCCGGCTTCAACTGCCCGCTCGAGTTCTTCTCCCTAGATCTCGATCTCGATCTCGTTCACATGGTAATTTGGAGAGGTGGGATACGGCGAGAGGAAATAAGGAAGAGGGAAGATGAGAGGAGGAAGAAACCACAATATAGGTATAGAAAACCCTAGAAACCGAGAGTGCCCCTCGATTGTCGTGCTCGGCACATCTGCACAGTTCGTTTTCAAACGAGCATAGACCATCGTTGGACCCCCCAACAAAAAAAAGAGCACCGAACACACAAAAAAAAACAAAGAAAAATTTTATTTGCGATCAAAATTTCCGAAAATTGATTCCATAAAAAAACCATATGGGGTTCCTAAATCATTGACCAGAATTACTAATCCTTGAAAGGACGAAATTTGCATTAAAATTAACTTCTTTGTTTTTGCTATATGAAAAATTACTTGATATGCATAAAAAAACTAATTATCTCATGATTGCTTGATTTGCATCTATTATAGGGAAGTACAATTATCACGACCCTCGCCATGGGCAAAATGCCAAATGTTCTCATGAGGCAAAAGAACAGCCCAAGTGCCAAAACTTGCCATGGAGGGACACTTAAGTGCCAAAACTTCGGAAAGGTACACTTAATTGCCAGTTTCGGAGTAAAGTGGAACACTTAAGTGCCATTCGGCCAAAATCCGACCAAATTGCTGATGTGGCAATTTTCTCGACGATTGGGTACAAAACGGCGTCATTTTTTGCTTGCGACGTGGCGAGAAAATTCAAAAATAACGTCATTTTGTGTCGATGTGTAAATAATTAATATAAAAATTAATAAAACTAAATTTCAACTTAATCTTATTTAAAATATTCTAAAAAAATAAAAAACTTAATATTAAAAAACCTAAAAAAAAAAAAATTAAAATTGAAAAACCTAAAAAATAAAAAAATTATAATTAAAAACCTAAAAATAAAAAAAAAATTATAATTAAAAAACCCAAAAAATTAAAAAAACTTAAAATTAAAAAATCTAAAACATATAAAACTTAAAATTGAAAAACCGAAAAAATAAAAAACTTAAAATTGAAAAACCTAAACAATAAAAAACTTAGAATTAAAAAACCTAAAAAATAAAAACCTTATAATTAAAAAACCTAAAAAATAAAAATAAAAAAACTAAAAAATAAAAAACCTAAAAATTAAAAAACTTAAAATTAAAAAACCTAAAAAATTAAAAAATTAAAATTAAAAAACCTCAAAAATTAAAAAACCTCAAAAAAAAAAAAACTTATAATTAAAAAACCTAAAATTTAAAAAAAAAAGGGGGAGCCCTCGCCCCAGATCGGGCGAGGGCTCGCGGGCCCTCGCTACCGGTCGATTGGGGGCGGCGACCCCGGCCGACCCTCCCTCCCCTTCGTCGCTAGCCCTTCCCGGTGGCGGCGGGGAGGCGGCGGTGGCGAGGGCCCGGCACTCAGCCCGCCCCCTTCGGCTCCCCACCCTTTTTTTTTTTTTTAATTTTAGGTGTTTTAATTATTAATTTTTTTTATTTTTTATGTTTTTTAATTATAATTTTTTTATTTTTTAGGTTTGTTAATTATAATTTTTTTATTTTTTTAGGTTTTTAATTTTAATTTTTTAATTTTTTAAGTTTTTCAATTATAAGTTTTTTATTTTTTAGGTTTTTCAATTTTAAGTTTTTTTATCTTTTAGGTTTTTCAATTTTAAGTTTGTTATTTTTTAGGTTTTTCAATTTTAAGTTTTTTATTTTTAAGGTTTTTCAATTTAAGGTTTTTTAATTTTAAGTTTTTTATTTTTTAGAATATTTTAAATAAAATTACGTTTAAATTTAATTAAATTAATTATTTACACATCGACACAAAACGACGTCGTTTTTGCATTTTCTTGCCACATCGGCGAGCAAAACGATACCAATTTCTCTTACAAGATGATGCTTATGCTTGGCTACGAGCCCTATCAATTGCAGATTGTTTCCCCAGTCAATCATGAACAGAAGATTTTATTCATAAGTTGCCACTAACCCATAATAGGTCGATTTAAGGAAAATTAAATTGCGCCGGGTTATTTTATTTCTTCAAGCCAGAATTTTCAAGCGGGGACTTGGAAATAGGGGATACATATCAAAGAAAGTTTTAACTTTTGGAATTAGGGTATGTGCTTTTCTTTGATACATTGTGATTAGTATCAATGGTAAATTACTTCAAGGTGTGTAAAGAGAGGGATTCAAACCCTTGGTAAACAAAAGCTTACATAGCATTACCAATGTTATGCCTTGAACCCACTGGCCATCTTTCATACATAATGATGTGTCTCAACAGCTGAAGGAATACTCAATCATTCATTTGGTACTTTTTTATTCACATCGGAAATATATCACATCACGGCAAAATGAGGTTTCGTAGTTTAACGAATCTTCGAATTATTTGATGGGATACTTAGTAGATTGGTGACTTATCGAAGTAGGGAAATCTGAAACCTTCCTATTCTAGGATCTCTTTCTTGTTTGGTTAATCACCTGAATAACATGATCCCCAAAAGAAATCATATGATAAATATAGTAATTAGCTACTGATCAAATGCACTTTGCAGATGAATTCATCAAAACCTTTACCATTAAAAATGATCTTCCAACCTTGAGTTTTTAAACAAAGGTCAAATTCGTAAGAAGACTAGAAAGGAGATTTTCCGCAATTGCATCTTGTGTAGATTCGACATTTGATGTAAACTTAATAGGCTCATGACAAAGAAGGGCAAGTATCTCTAGTTTTTTCACCCGGAAGTGAAATTGGAGCTTCAACTCTTACTTTGTCATCATAACCATTTGATTTTGATGTGGTTTTGTATGCTGATTCAACCATGAATTGTCATTCTTTCTTTCACTCGTTCAATGTCAAATACACACAATGCCAGCCGCAGCCTTGTACTTCCGGGACCTCACCAAACCACGACAACACTCACCTAGGACCTCAAGCGAGTAAATTTCCTTCCTTTTTATGTTACGTAGGTTGATTGCCATGCGCGGAGGTTGATTCCTCAGATTTTAGTCGTCTTGGTTGATTTCGTACATAGTCGTCTTAGTTGGCAATTTCAGCAAACGTACATCGCGAGCATTGTTGAAATTATGGTTTATTGAGTTCACTAAGTTGCTGAAGTACTGAATGTTGAGAGTTATGGTGCTTTGAGCTTAAATGGCACGAGTCGAGGACAAATCCGAGGATACGGCTATTTTTGGTTTGGTTTACTGTAGACTGTACTTTTTCCAATTTTATACTGGTTTTATGTGGTATGAGTTTTGTGAGGGTTTCTTCAAAAAGGTTTCTCATTATACTTTGTTCTATAACATACTTTAATTTCGGATTTTTTGAACTTCGTATGTTCAAAATATATTTAAAAAACTAAAGAGGGTTTGAAACAGTTTCCTCGGATTTTTACTGACCTTTACTCGGTTTTTATTTTCGACAAAATTTTCAACAGAAGATTTGGAAAAATGTTCTACAAGAAAATTTTTAGACCACATCTTAAACTATAATGTGCAATTCTTTTCATCATTTTTGGAACTCATTAAAACTTGCAAAATGCCTATTTTTGGATTTGTTTTAGTTCAGAAATCCGACCCTGTTTTCACCTGACTTATTTGAAATATTGAGAGCTGTACAAGCTAAACTAGATTTTGATATCTTCATGAAAAATGTTCTAGAGTCTTGACCACATCATGTTAAAGTTTCGTGATTTTTCAAGTTGATTTACTTGACAAATGCCATTGATTTCTAAAGGTAGGCGAACTGCTCTTTTTCAGGTTTACTTTGGATTTTGAATAAATCCTTTCTTAACTTGTCTTTCGGCTGGTATTGCCAACCAATTGTTTTACACTATTTTTCTAGCTTACAAATCATCGAAAGATTGTTGATGTTAAAGTTGATTCAATTTCTATGCATTAGCACAGTGGGTGGTATGTTAAATTGAATTATTAAATTGTTGCACCATAGAATGAGTGTGTGATTTGAAAATGCTGTCGATTCTTGGGACGACGATGCATCGGGTTGTAGTAAGGATGCCTGAGGGGTGTAAGACGATTCCCTCGGAGGCTTGAGGGTGTAACACGATTCCCCAGATGTCCTCGCGACACCATGGGTGTGAGATGCTTGGAAGGGTAAATGGGTTCCTTCCGATGCCTGAGGGATGTAACATGGTTCCCGTAGATGTCCTCACGATGCCAGATGGGTGCGAGATGCCCAGGCGGTGACGGGGTTCCCCGAAAGACGGTGGCAATCAATTCATTGTAAATATGATCAATTGCACTTCTAGATTTCATTCAAGCTTTACTGGGTTACTGTTTTCCTAGTAAAGCGTACTAGGACACGTAGCAGCTTTCATGCATTATAGAAATGAGGGACTTTTGACTTGACGTGAACCTAGCACAACCTAAACTCTTAACAAAGCACATTAGGACACCCGACAGCTTTCATGGAGGACTGATGGGACCAAAGATCATTCAAACTAGTCAATCGTAAGCTTTGACCTGACATCCTACAAAAATAGAGCATACATGACTATAGAAGACCTACCTAGTTCGGTGGGGTCCTACGGTGGACGGTGGCTAATGACGGGCCCTCTTGAGCTCTCTCTCTTTCTCCCTCTCTCTCTCTCTCTCTCTCTCTCTCTCTCTCTCTCTCTCTCTCTACCTAAAACTCCCTTAAATGAGCGAGGCCCCCTCGCTTTTAAGGGCGAGCAGTAAGCGCGCATGGCTTCTGCCACCGCCAGCTTGCCCATTGGCCTGATCCTGACCCACAAATCACGTCGCCACCTGCCCCCCTCACAATCCTCTACCTCATCTACTTGTCTTTGTTCTTTTCTACCTTCTTTTCTACGACGCGTGACCACCATAAGGGGTAAGAGGACCCTTGCACGAGCGAGGCTGAAGTAAAAGGAGATGGGCTAGCCCAAGCACGAAAAGAAGAAGGGGCTAGGCTTGGGGAAAAGAAAAGTTAAAATAGGCCAGGCCAACCGAGCCAAAAAACAAAAGAAGAGAAAATGAAAGAAGGTTAGGCCAGTCTTGTGTAGGCCCGGTTTCATCCCTCCTCTTTTTTCTTTTTTTATTTAATGGTAATTTTTTTTCAATTTTTTATATATTTTTTAATGATTAACACTAATAATGCAACAATCCCTATTTGTCTACATGCAATGTATTTTAATGAAAACATATGCGATGCATTTTAATGAAAATTATTTATTTTTCTTTTCTTTTCTTTTCTTTTAATTAACTAATTTTTTAATGATTAATTTTTTTAATTTTTTAATTAATACTAGTGATGCTAATGCTCCTAATGACTATATCTAATGCAATTTAACGAAAATTAATTTTTATTTATGGGTTAAAATTAATTCTTTAATTTTCTACGTGATAAAGCTCTTAATAATATGGCCCAATTTAGGTTTCAATAGTATATCATATCACATTACTCCTATGTCAATTGGCATGTGTTTCTTTAAGGCTGAAAATGAAATTCAAATTATGTGTGGTAATATCTGAAAATTGAAGAACCTTAGCAGTCATTAGTTTCTTATTGAAGATAGACAGTTGAGTTTTAAATTAAGTAAAATCTTTTTAAGTCTAAATGATCAGTCCTATCAAACTTGCCTAATCTAATTGAATATTGGAGATTTTAGTGTTAGAACTTAACTACGGCCATTTGTCGTGACCTTACTTCAAGTGCTTCAATTATTCAGCTAATGGATTATTAAGCCTATACTTAACTCGAGCTTTCCCAGCCCTATATCAATTTGCAACTCAGGTTCAAGTGATTTAACATGCGAATGATTTTTGTCAAGGAATCACCATGAATTGATTTTTTGTGTCAATTAGATACCCAAGTATGGGAGAATTGATTTACTTCTACGAGCTAGAGATTACGAATTTGAGGACTTGGGCTAGGTTACTCTAACGCTCTTTCGATACCTTAATGAAACACCCCACAATCAAAACAACAAACAAATTGCAAAGATATAAAAGAAGTACTTACTTTAAAGCAACTCGAGCATTTGTAATATTAATTAGAATAATCACAAATTCAACCTAGATCTATGTTTCTAATTAACACACTTACATACAAGTTTTTTTGGGGTAGTATATCTAATTGGAGAGAGGTAGCGCCCTACTTGGTCAAGAAGCATTAATTGTTGGATATCTTTATGCTCCAAGTTTCCAACTAGGTTCTAGGATAGGTTGGACACTTCATCTTGCTCATTGAATGACTAAATTTCAAGAGATATTAATGTGAACTTATCTTGAGTTCGAAGTTTGAACTTGACTTGCCTTCTCTCTCTGTTCCTCTTGGGTGCATGACCATTTCCTTAAGGGCTCCAAAGTCCACATTTCACACTTAGGTATTTAGGGTATGATTAGGCCTAGGCTACAGGGACACCCTTTGCACCCCATCATTTAATGCGTTCACATTAATTCACATTTGTTCACACTTATTTTTCTAAGAAAGTTTGACTAGTCCAAGCTTCATACCTGTTTCTAAGGCTAAGGCCTAATGTGCCATGTGTCCATCTCAGTCGATGCTCCTTAATTAACTACAAGACGAGGGCATTAAATACAACTTGGAATATCTCGGTTTTGAAGGCTTTATCATCAGGCAGGGACCAATCAAGTTTGACCACGATCGACTATCTCATTTGGCCCGAGATTCGTGCCTAAGACATGATCGGAGGAAGCGGACACAACCGGGCTTAACCAATGAAACCAAGTTCGGACTTCTCTTTTACCATGTAGAGAGCTCGAAGTTGAGGATGTTACAATATGCAAAGTAATCTTTTTTGTATTTATCAAGGTAAGGAAAGTAGATGAAGTAATATAATCACCTAAATCAGAAAATATCATCAAATCGCTAAAGATATCATCCCCAATTCAAATTAGGACAATATTTAATCAACTTGATTATTTCACTGATAAAATAGATAAGTTGATCTCAATCCTTAAAGATCATAACATCAATTTTTAAGACTCTTGTGTGATTAATTATTCCGTCCAGAGCACCAAAAAATCAATGTGTGGTTATGGAGGAGGAAAAAAATCCTAATGAATATTACCTATTACTCAAATGTGCATATTAGATATCAAATAGTCAAATTAAGCAGAAGATTCATAGTTACCATATGGCTTTGTTGCTAGATTCACGCTTTGGAGCTTCGTTCATGGAAGATAGCAGTGGAAAATGTCCCCCCCCCCCGAGGAACATATTAATATGATAAAAAATCAATTCATTAAAAAAATAAAATAGAATCAGTTATGTTCAAAACAGAATATCCATTAAGACAAAATGGACATATTACAATCCCGAGATAGGGAATTTAGCGGTATGTTGTCTCATACGATCCATATGTTACAAGGAATTTATTTGTTTAGTGCTGAAAATGAAATGAAAATCCTGTTTGGTAATGAAAATTGAAGAAAGAACCTTAGCGTTGATTACTTTCTTAACGAAGATAGACAATTGAGCAATATCAGAGTATTAGAATATTTTAGTCACATAAATTGGAAGATTTTTATTTTTTGTCATTTTTTTTTACATTGAACCAATTAAGTGATCCTTTTTTTTTTATTGAATATTCAAACTGGGTTTTGAATTAAGTTGAATCTTTGATGTCTAAATGAATCAGTACTATCAAACCTGTCAAATCTAATTGAATATTGGAGATTTTAATCTTACAAACTTAATTATGTCCAAACGGTACTAGGAAAGGACACATATTTTAGTTTGACCCGGAAGATTCCAATTTTTTTTTTTATTATGTCGTGTGATCATTGCGTTTTTTATTTCCTTAAGGCGTGATACAACCGTGCAATGTGTTTTTTATTAAGTCTAAATGGTTCAATGCTACAAATCATCGACATCTAGCTTAAAGGCTAGGCTTCCACTTTTTCTCTAGTTAAATTGGTTTTTGAGTTGCAAATCATCCTACTTACAACTACCTTCCCAAGGAAGACTCGGTCATGTCATCCCCAGGTCGCGGTTTTCACGTAATGCTTTGGCTGCATAAACTACTTCGCTTCAGTGTTCCATCTATTGGGTTTGCATTTGATACTATCATAGTGGTCAGTGGCTGGCGAGGGCTGGCAAGCCCTCCCCCAGTGGCTAGCGAGGGCTTGCAAGCCCTCACCTAGTGGCTAGCGATCGACGCTGGCAGCCCCTTTTTGGCCCTTAACAATAAAAAAGAGAATGAAAGAAAAAATAATAAAAAATTCAGAAAAATCAAATTAAAAATTTTCCAGCTGTAGACGGTCGGCATCCACGTCAAAAAGGAGAAAGACTCAACCTGAGAAAGGTTAGTCTCAGCCTTTTATGCAAAGGCTGACTAAAGAATCATCTAAAGGTTTTTGTCATGCCCCGATCCTCGAGCGCGTGCCCATCCCTCGGTGGTCAATAAATTTGCAACGTCCCAGGACACGTCGTCAACCCATTCATTTTAATGCGCATGCAGAAGTGAAACAAAACCCCTGACAACAAACAACATAGGATAGAAAAGCAGGAAACAATTCACAACCAAAGCATGTTTTTATAAAAACCCCGATTTATATACAACACTAGGCTATAGACAAAAGCCTACTCAAACAGAAAAGCCTACAAGTCCTCTAGGCACATTAATCCCCAATTGAAAACTCCGAGGTCTCCTGGGGACTTGGGTCCACCACCTGACTAGCAGGAGGGTCAGCTGTACCCTCGCCATAAGCGACGTCTATTACCGCAGCTGGGACATCAGAATCCTGTAGAGGACCCTCTCTGTGTTCATTGAGCCCGCGACGATGCCACACCCTAAATTGATGGGGTACCCTTTGAGGTAAACCCTCATCAACCCAGACGGTGGTCATCACAAGTTCATAGACCCAGACCTTGTGGCCCCCAGGAACAGGGAAATGAGTAACCAGCTCGGAAATCCTCCTGGGCTGGCCAAAACGTTCCAGAGGAACCGCCATCTAAGGATTTAAAAAGTTTGAGCCCATGACAGGGTGAGACAATGTCTCAGTAAGTTCACCCCCTAAACTTCGACTAGGAAGGAAATACACCTAGAGGCAGTCATGCACACAAGTCAGAAGACTTACCTCGCCTCAATTCCTTTCTGCATGTCAGTACAATTTAAATACCCAATCAATACAATTCAATCCACCGATCAATCAATGCAATCAATCATTGCTCGCACAAGCATGAACTACTGACACACATCGGTCCTCTAGCGTAGCCAGGGATTACTGCTCTCATAAGCTGATATGATTTACTGCTCACACAAGCTGAGATACACTATTACTCACACAAGCTGACTTACACATTATTGCTCACACAAGCTGCCATTGATCACTGCTCACACAAGCTGACAATTCAATGCTCACACAAGCTGACAGATCATTACTCACACAAGCTGACAGATCATTGCTCACACAAGCTGATGCTTAACGACCGCACCTCACCTGCACCTGTGTTGCCCTTCGCCTCCACACTACTCGCCATCGTCCGTAGCCACCGTGCCATTGCCTCTACAACTGCCTCCCGATCGGCCGATCTCCCTCGCCGCACGAAGCCCGCCATCGTTACCGCCGGTTACCGTCACTCCGAGCACCCCTCCGCGACGCCCAGGCCGCTCCACCAGCTTTGCACCCAATCGCTCCACCCGATGACCACCGCCTCGCTTGTAGCTCATTGCCGATGCCTGAGTTACTCTGCCGTGCCGCGACTCCATCCCTCTACTCGCCGGACCCCGAGTCGACTCGTCGGCCCACGACCCAGTGTCTGTTGTACCCAACGCGATGCCAGCAGTCCCGACGCCGACCCGAAGTTCTGCTCCATCGCGCCCCTACAACGCAACACCGACACTTGTGCCACCGCCGCTCCACGCCCTCGTCATGCAGCAAGCCACCAGTGTCGCCGTGCTGCCTCTGTCCAAGCCCCGTGCCACTCGTCGCCTGCTCGAGACACCGACCTCCACCGTGTCAACGCCACCCTCTTGCGTCGCCAATAGCCCGTGAGCACCTCCGTCTGCCGATCCGCCACCGCCGTTGCTCCGAGCTCGAGCTGCACACCGCTACTGCCCCGTCGACGCCTGCCGCACTCCTCGCCGCCCCGCGTCGCCACTCCTCACCGGCGACCTCCGCTTGCTCGCCACCGCACCGGAGCGCCACCCGACATGCTCGCACCCTTGCTACCCAAGTCCCGTGCCCGGCTCCGTCGGTTGTCTCTCTTGCCCGTGTCAACGCCGCCGCCCTCTCCATTAGGTAGCTTATTTTATTTTTCCTTTATTTTATGTTACTTTATTTTTTTATTTCTTTTTAAGTTTCAATATTATTGTACTAGGAAGTGATGTTCATTTCATGAATCTTGTAAGCATTAACCGCAGGGTTTTGCCCAAAATTATTGTAATTATTAATTTGATATGTATGACGCCGGATCATTTTTTTAATTATATTAATTTTTTGGGCATTTTTGATAGTATTTTAATTGTTAAATCATTATAATTAATAATTTGATCCGTAAGACTTCAGATCAGATTTTTAATTATTTTGAACCTTTTTTTATGTCCTTATGTTTAGGGTTAGAGTAATCGTTAATTTAACCCGTGAGACAACAAAGTTATTTTTTCGATTATTTTAATCCTTTATTTGTTGAATATCTTGATTGTTTAGATGTAATGTTTAGTAATTGATTGTCTTGGAAAACGCCAACAAATATATAAAAAAATCAAAAAAATCAAAATCTTGCATCGGAATATGTTGGATTGCATTTTTAGATAATTTTTTTAGAATAGGTTAGGGTTGGACCTAAATAACTTTTTTTTTTCAAAAATAGGGTCTTAGA
The DNA here is from genome assembly GCA_014182365.1 of Eucalyptus tenuipes. Taxonomy (NCBI): domain Eukaryota; kingdom Viridiplantae; phylum Streptophyta; class Magnoliopsida; order Myrtales; family Myrtaceae; genus Eucalyptus; species Eucalyptus tenuipes. The sequence continues at coordinate 9,129,973 of CM024542.1, read as the reverse complement.
TAAAGTTGGCATATTTTAATAATCTCATTCTTTTTTTAAAAAAATAGTTTTCTAAGATAGGATAGGGTTTAAGCCAAATTAATCCCTAAAATAAATTAGAAAACTATTCATTTAGATAGTTTAATTAGGTTTTTTATTAATTTCGAATTTGATAAAAAAATACAAAAAAAACATCTTAGGATAAATTAATTCCATTCTTTAGGATAGATTGCATACTTATTAAGAAAACACAAAAAATATTATGTGCATGTCATCTAGAATTAGGTTCATGAAATGCACGTCATTTAGTGATTGTCTCTACGTCCATTTAGTTAAAAATTGTCCGTAATTAGAATTAGGTCATTTGGTTATATTACATTGCATATAGATTAGATTTCATTAAATAAGAGAAAATTCTTTAAAAAATTGAGTGACTGCGTGTTAATAAAAAACCCTAGGGCTTTTGATTTATGAATTAACGTTGCATATGCTTTCGTTGCTACAAGGTAAGTCCCGTAATTTATTCATTGCTTTCTTTGGTGTTAAATTGATGGTTTGCGCACTTGCATGATCACCTCACATGTTAGGGAAATAGGTTAAAATAAATCCAAGCTGCATGTAAAAAAAAATTTGAAAATAAAAGAATGGTACCAAAAAAGCATTAGAGAAATCTAGTGTAACCAAGTCCCCGTACCCAAAAGTCTCTGGTTCGTAGGAGTAAAATAATTCTCCCATTATTTTACTTAGGTGTATAGTTGACCTACCATAAACTGATTAGTGGCGACTCTTAGATAAATTTTATTTGCATGTGAAAAACTTGAACCTAAGTCGCGAATTGGTATGGGCTTGGGAGAGCCCGAGCTAAGTTTAAAACTTAGTAGTCCATTAGCCTAAACCCTAGGTGGTGCACCTGAAAATCTAGGTCGCGACACCCCCACCCTTTTGTCTAAGGATTGGTAAAGGTTTAAATTTCGAGGATGAAATTTTTATAAGAGGGGAAGAGTTGTGACATCCTGAAACTTCAGTTCAAATTTCAATTGCATGAGTCGGGCTTTTCATCGACGCGACTATAGTGCTCTTCTTTGAGATGGCCACTCACGAGATAACTAGCCTATCAGGTGAAGCCGTTAAGGGATTTTAAACACAATAGACTTGAGAATTCGATTAGGAATCGACTACTCGACCGTGCTAGTCTGCAACGGTTATTACAACACAGTTAAAAATTGATCAGAGATCAGAGATAGATCGATTCGACTGAGATATGTGGCTAAACGTGGGCAATTCCACTAATTTGCAAAATTCTCGTCGATCGGCACTAAACTGATTTTTCTGTCGTTTTGGCGCCCAATGTCCGTATTTGAAACCTTGAGATTTTCACGATAACCGAGAGTCGCCAATGTGTTGAAGAGATACATGTGGCTTGAAGAAAATCGACCATGGGTCAATTGCACAAAAAATTCCTAAAAGCTACCCGGTAGGTTGCGTCACATTAAAATCGCGTCAGATTGAAATTAACCGCGAATCTGAACCCGATTTTAGAAATTGAAAGTTCTATCATGCCATGAGTTATTTTAGGAATGTCGACTCATATTTCGAGGAATTTTCGGCAAGTTCAGGATTTTTCGGAAAATCGATTCGGACGATTCGGAAAACGAACGGAAATTCGAATTGACCAAATTGAAGGGATTTTTGGCCTCCTGTGTGAACTACTTGGTGAAAGGAAATTGTGTGGGCTTTTTCTTTAACAAAATTGGACATCAATCAGAGAGAATTGTTAAGAAATCGGATTTCGGGAAAAATGAAATAGAATACGAAATTGAGGGAAATGGCCATTTTATTAAACTTTCCCCCTTCCTTCGGCTCCCCTCTCTCTCACGTCTCTCGCGCGCCTCTCTCTCTCCGCATGTCACTCTCTCTCCTCCCTCTAGTCTTCATCAACGCTGCCAGCTACCTTTGACACCTTGGATTTTTCTGCTTTGCTTTTTGGCTTCCTTCCCTTCGAAGCCCCATGCCCACTGACCTTTCTCTCTCTCTTTGTTTATCCTTCTTTCATCCGGTCAAAGAAGCCAACTGTCCCTTATCCTTTCCCCTTTTCTACTTTTCCTTTTTCTTGTTTTGTTTTGCTTGTTCGGTCGAAGACTTTGCTTCCCACTCTCCTCCATTCTTCACACGAACATCTGCTCCACCGAACCCTTTCATTCTCCATTTCTGCCCCACCGAATTTCCCCTACAGCGCCACATGTCCTCCACCCCCACCAATGAACTCCTTCCCACGTTTCATCCCTCTCGGTCTTTGCTGTGACTGACCAACTCATTTTCTCTCTCTCGGTTCCCTCTACCACTCGTCCAACAACCAACTGAGCATCTCGTGCACGGCCAACTCCCTTGAAGTCGAACCAGCAGCCCTACACAGTGGTTTTTCAACCCAGCTCAGCCCCTCTAGTGTTCACGAGCTCAACCGTCCGTGTTCCTTCGAGTTTCAACCACCAAGCTCCCTCCAAAGCCGCAACTCAGCCAAGCCTAGCAGTTCAGCCCCCTTCGAACCAGAACAGGGCAGCAACCATGAAGCTTTGTGGGCCGATTTCGGCCTGTTCCGGGCCCCCGTTGGTGCCGCCGCTTTGGAGTTTATCGATCCTCGTCACGTCCCCGTCGTTTTGGTCCGAGCGGATCTTAAACCAAGTGAGTTTAACTCACTAATCCCTGCTTAGTAAGTTAATGACGCTAAAGGATTGATTAGTTTAGGTTAAGTATGGATTATGTGGATAGTTAGAGTATATTAACAATTTAATTAACCGTTATTGCATGTTAGGTGGTTAGTTTAGTGCAATTAGAGCTCAGACAAGCTCTAGTATTTATCTAGAGTAGTTCAAAAATTTTCCGGGCCTGTCTCGGCTTTTAATTAAGCTTTTCGGGACATAGTCCTATTTATTTGCATTTAATAATTAATTTTCGTAATTATTTATTTATTTATTTATTTTTCGAAAATTAGACCGGAATAGCTGGTGACCGGAAATTTATGCTGATTGTAGTGGTGTGATTGATTTGTTTATTTGATTGTTATTTAGTGCAAATTGAGTGTTATTGGCAATTTTGGGTATTTATCCCAAAATTTATTATTTTCAGTATTTAATTAGAAAATTACCGGGCGTCGGTTTACAGCGCCAAAAATGTTTTTATTGACTATATAAATGGTGGGAGTTTTGAAAGTAAGGATATTATATTTTTGGTTGAGGCCGACCATGTACCCATACATGATTATTTTATTGGGTATTTTTAACCCGAGGAAAATAGGCCAAGATATTGTGTTAATTGAAGAATTTAATTGTGAAATACAATGTCTTTGGCCATAGGTAATTAATCATGTGATGGTTTATAGTCGTAAGAAGATGAGTATTGAAAGTTGTTGGGCATGATGCTGTGAGTTAGATCAAGAAAACCGCAAAAGTATGGTGGTGCCCACTGGGCTGTAATCAATCGCCGAAGTATGGCCGTGCCTGTTGGACCGTAATCAACCACCGGAATATGGCTATGCCCGTTGGGCCATAATTTAGCACCGAACTTGGAACCGGTTGTGCCCTTTGGGCCATAATTCACCGCTGAACATTTAGTAGGCCGTGCCCGTTGGGCTGCAATCAATAGTTGGAGTGAGTAGTTGTAATGACCGGGTGACGGTCTTGCTGACATGGAATCGACTAGGTCGATTGATTGATGATTCAATCCGAGTTAATGATTTGATTGTTGATGTGATTCGATGAATTGCATATTGTATTGACTTGCAGGAAGGGACTGAGGCCAAGGTAAATCATTTGACTCGTGTTTGTGCTTAGGCTGCCCTTGGGGCGTATTTTCTTCCTAGTCGGGTCTTAGGGGGTGAACTTGCTGAGACATTGTCTTACCTCGTTGTGGGATAACATTTTTCAGGTCCCTAGGGCAAAGAATCCTGGAGCTTGAGGTAGAAGGGTCAGGAGCATGGATGGCTCAGAAGTTCTTTTTGAAGATAGACTTCCTATACTTAAACCCTAGAGTTAGCCTTTGTTTGTAAACCAGATTGTGGTTTTTAATCATGTGTTGATTTGAAATTTGTGGCCCTACTTTTCTATCTCATCTTGTTGTTGTCTGGAGATTAATTATTTGCTTCCGCATGCACATTAAAATGAATAGATCGGCAATGCGTCCTGGAATGTTACTATTTAATCGACCAAGCAGGGATGGGCACGCGCTCGGAGGATCGGGATGTGACATCCTGACCTTGATGAGGAACTTGAGGCAGAGAAGACGACTGGTCACACTCTAGTTGCAATACTGATTGCGCAAAACGAGACCGATCCACATTGCGTGGATGATCCATCGACTGATGTGCAGTACAAGGAAAAAGAAATTGCGAATACTTCAGCACCTATTGAGGATCCAGAAAAAGAGGTTATGGCTGATGTCACCAAAGAAACGACTAATGAGCTGGAAAATGCCACTCTGCAAGAAAATCCTCTAGTCGGTGATGCTCAGGGTCAGACACATGATGAGGATATTCTATCTGATACTCCCACTGAACAAGATGATGGCTAGAATCTTGGTGATGAGGAAACAAGAACAGAAGAGGAACCTGCCATTGATGTTCCTATTGCCGAGAAGACTCTGAACTTGAAAATAGAGACTAAGAAAGATGTTGTTCGTAAAATTCTAAATGCAAGTGAATGTGTTGAACAAGTAATATAATGATAAAAAAGAGTATCGTCCCACGGAGATTGATGATTAATAAACTAATTAAATACTAAAATAGATTAATTCTAAAATTTATCCAATAGATCAGATTATATTTGAGAATAAATTAAAAACAAAATTTTGAGACTAAATGTAGTCAATCAATCAGATAAATATGTTAGAGCATCCAATTTCACCATAACCACTATATATTAATTTCAAATTGTTGTGGATATAAAAACGATATCAAATATGTGATAGCGGAATTTCCTAATCTATTTGCTATCCTATATTTAGATATAGCAAACCTATTCAGTTTATTAATCCACTATATCTATATGTGAATTAAAATTAACATAAGTGCATTAAAAACTATGAATATTCTCGGTTTATGATGAGTCTTTTGGATCACCTTATCACCGAAAGCTACACAAATAACGCGGTATATCTATATCCATGTTTAGTTCATGGTTATATATTATAATGAGCAATTGCATATTATCACTTCTCAGTCTCAAACATGCACAAAAGATCATTCAAGTGGTGGCTAGTCACTCAAAAGCATTATGCACAATAATATATAACTCACATGAATGAAATCAATTGCAAAACATAAAAATCATGAAATTCACATCATCATGATTAGACTACATTGTAATCCTAACAAAAGAAAATTAGAACATACTAGAAGAAGAAATAAAAATATAAATCAAACCCAACATATTGAATCAAAGAACAAGAATTTTATCACCACGTTTGTCTTCTCTTCAAAATACTTGAAAAACTCTCAGAACAATAAAAAACGATCTAACAAAAACTTAACTGCTCCCTCAAGCTCTCAATGTTCTCCTATTTATAGGATATATCCAAGATCCTTATCTCTAAGCAATTGCGCATAAAATTATGGAGCAAATCAAAGGATCTTTGATTTGATATCCATCTTGCAACGCTTGCAAATAACATTAAGGAACAAAATCAAGGATTCCTTGATTTGATATCCATCTTCCACTGTTTTTTATTTGAATTCTTGATTTTTGCCTTTCTTTTCCTTATCTTCTTCATATCTCATTATTCTGCATAAACAAGGAAAATTCGAATAATAAGAAGGAAATCCAAATATTTTCTCATAGATATTGTATTATTTATTGCCTAAAATAGGTAAAATAACTCTATAAATAGAATTATCAAACCCCCAAACTTAACATTTTGCTAGTCCTTAAGCAAAATCAAGACATAACACATATTCAAGCTAACAACCTCCTCCATGACATCTTTCGATAATTGCTCAAATTCAAAATTCAAAGAAAAACACAAATTTCATCCAAACATTGAAATTGATTTATAAGTTAAGACAAATTCTAACTATGTGATCCAAGTGTGTGTGTGAAAGTCCTCATCTTTTTCGAATTATATACAATCTAGATAAATTCAAATTGACGTGCAACCTCTAAAAAAATTCTCAATAATTATGACCAAATCTCATAGGTTTGCTTTTCATTCCTCTCTCTACTAATGTAAGCTAATTATCCAACAACAAATTAATAGGACTTTTCTCGGTTTGTAATGTAAGGCTAGGCTAAAGGTGAGATAACGGTAATTTTAAGCTCAAATCACCCATCAACAATTGATTTCTAGGATCTAATTAGAGCCAATGTCACTGTCCAATTTCACTCATTCAAGATAATTTTTCTGCTACCATATATCATCATTCCTTCTTCTTCTTTTTTTTTTTTAATTGCTTTATGGTGGAGTTTCTCCCAAAGTCCCTCCTAATATAACATGAAAATTTCCAATCCATTGAGTATTCAAAAGGCTCACTCAATTGAAAGTTAGATAAGGAACCATAAAAGCAATATTTTTTTTTTATAATATACCCAAAATAACCATAGCAATCACTTTTTTTTTCTTTTTCGTACTCCATCCTTCCTCCTAAATTTCTATTAAGCTCAAATAATTTTTTATCCCAAAAAAAAATCAATGTGTTCATAGGGCATGGGACAATGATATAATTTGACAATGGCTAGGCTAAAAATGAAAAATTGGGTAATAATTAAGGCTCAACGGAGTGACTAGGGATAAATAAACAATGGTTAGCTTAAAAGGCTCAATCGATCAAAAAATTGCCTAAATCATTTTCTCAGTTAGATGTAGCTTAGGATTTTGCCTCAAGAGAAAATCAAACAATTTCTAAGATTTGGGTGAAATCTAAGAAAATCGCATATTTCACATGAATGTTCTCTAGATTTACATACAATTAAAAAATTAAGGACTTTTAGTGCTCAGTAAGTGGATCAACATAATTAGAATTAAAATGAACTAACACATCAATTGCAAGTTTAAATAAAATTTAAATTTTCCTAAGAATTGCAAAAATTTAGAACAAGGAATGCAATCATGATAGACACAAAAAATAGATTTAGCCAAAAATTTTGTCTCCCCCCCAAACTTGAATGAAGCAGTGTCCTCAATGCAAAAAATAGACATAGGAAGAAGAAAACTCCCTTGGTTGTAGGATAAGTTCATAGATGACCTTTTTAATTAAACTCTTGAAAGGTGATCCCTAAAAAATTAACCTGGATAAAACAGGAAAATGTTAATCTTTTTTTTTTTTTTTGGCAAAACATAAACTTAAAAATAAATTTAAAAAAAAGCATAGTTAAAATACTTGGGTTGCCTCCCAAGAAACGCTTGCTTTGTAGTTTTCAGCCAAACTATCTCAGATGTTGCTATTTTGGAGGATGAAGTTCAATGGTGGTCTTTTGCTTGTTGTAATCGCCTTCAAAGTAGGGCTTCAAGCGTTGACCGTTCACTTTGAATGTGCCCTCAGTGTCATGCGCAACTTCAACTATTCTGTACAGGAATACCTATGTAATTGTGAAAGGACCAGACCATCGAGACCGCAACTTTCTTGAAAAAAGTTTAAGACGAGAGTTATAAAGTAAGACTTTTTTACCAATTTTGAACTCTCTTCTGAATATGTGCTTATCATACCATCTTTTTGTACACTCATTATACAACTTATAAGTTTCATAGGCCTCATTGCGAGATTCCTCCAATTCATTCAGTTGCAGTAATCTTTCTTCGCATGCAAACTGCATGTCAAACTTCAAAAATTTCAAAGCCCAATATGCTTTATGCTCTAATTCCACTAGTAAATGATAAGTCTTCCCAAACACTAACCTAAAAGGAGACATCCCAGTTGGAGTTATGAATGCTGTCCTATAGGCTCAAAGTGCATCATCAAGTTTTATTGACCAATCTTACGTAGAGGCATTCACTATTTTTTTTCTAAAATTCACTTAATTTCCGTATTTGAAATCTCTACTTGACCACTAGTTTGAGGATGATAATGTTTTGCAACCTTATGCGTGACTCCATACTTACTCAAAATTATTTCAAATTGTTTATTGTAAAAATGTGTCCCCCTATCACTTATAATTGCCTTAGGAATGCCGAATCGGGTAAAAATATTTTTCTTCAAAAATTTGACCACAATCTTAGCTTTATTTGTTGGCAATGCTATAGCTTCTACCCACTTAGACACATACTCCACAGCCACTAAAATGTATAAATTTCCATAAGAATGTGTAAAGGGTCCCATGAAATCAATACCCTAAACATCAAAAAATTCACACACAATAATGTTGTTTAAAGGCATCTCATTTTTTCTTGAAATATTTCAAGTTCTCTAACAGTTATCACATGAAGCTACATAGGAGTATGCCCCTTTAAAAAGTATGAGCCAATAAAATTCAGATTGTAAAATCTTAGCTATAGTTTTGGTGGCACCAAAATGGCCACCTGCCTCTCCATCATGACAATGATGTAGAATGTTTGGCTTCTCTTTGTCTGTAACACATCTCCTTATGACCTTGTCTGCACATACTTTAAACAAGAAAGGTTCTTCCCAAAAATAAATTTTAACATCTAAAAAGAATTTTTTCTTCTGTTGATATGATAATTCAGGAGGAAGAACATTACTTATTAAATAATTTACAAAGTCAGCGTATTAGGGAATTTTTGTGGACTTGATGGAAAAAATTTTCTCATGAGAGAACTCTTCCAAAATTGGTCTTACCTCTTCCTTTGAATTTGGAATTCTTGATAAGTGATATGTAATTAGATTTTCAGCTCCCTTCTTATCTTTGATTTCCAAATCAAATTCTTGTAGCAATAGAATCCACCTGATCAACCGAGGTTTTGATTCTTTCTTTTCAAGTGGATACTTAAGAGTAGAGCTGTCAGAATAAACTATAACTTTTGAGCCAATTAAATAAGAACGAAATTTATGAATTTATCAAAAGCAAAAACTACCACCAAAAGTTCATTTTTCTGTTGTTGAATAATTCAATGGTGCACCTGACAAGGTTTGATTGGCATAGTATATGGTTCGAAAAATTTTATTCTTCCTTTATCCCAAAACAGCTCCTACTGTAGAATTGCTAGTATCACACATCAATTCAAAAGGTAAATCCCAATTTGGTGCTGCCATAATTGGTGCTGACATTAACTTCTCCTTTATAGTGTTAAAAGCATGTATGCATTCTACATAAAAATTAAAATGAGCATATTTTTCCAAAAGATTAGAAAGAGATTTAGCAATTTTTAAAAAATCTTTTATAAATCGTCTGTAAAATCCTGCATACCCCAAAAATCCTCTGACAAGTTTCACAGTGTTGGCAGAGGCAATTTTGCAATGACCTCCACATTGGCTCAATCGAGTTCTATTCCGTTTTGAGAAATTTTATGCCCGAGCACTATTCCTTCCTACACCATAATGTGACACTTCTCCCAATTCAAAACAAGGTTAGTCTCCTCACATCTTTGTAAGACCAAAGCCAAATTATTTAAACAAGAATCAAATGATAAGCCAAAAATGGATCATCCATGAAAATCTCAATATATTTTTCAACCATATCAAAAAAAATAGCCATCATGCATCTCTAAAAAGTAGCTGGTGCATTACAAATATCAAAGGGCATTCTTCTAAAAGTAAAAGTACCATAGGGACAAGTGAAAGTAGTTTTCTCTTGATCTTCTAATACAATAGGAATATGATTATACCCCGAATATCCATCAAGAAAGCAATAAAACTCATGCCCCGCAAGTCTTTCCAACATCTAATCAATAAATGGTAAAGGAAAGTGATCTTTTCTAGTGGCATCATTCAATATTTTGTAATCCATACACACACGCCACCTAGTAACTGTTCTAGTTAGAATCAATTCATTATTGTCGTTCTTTGAACAGTCATATCGCCTTTCTTCAGCACAACTTGTACAATACTTACCCAAGAACTATCAGAGATAAGATAGATGATACCTGCATCAAGTAGTTTAATTACCTCAATTTTCACTACTTCTTGCATCTTCGGGTTCAAACGCCTCTGAGGTTTGATAGTGGGTTTATATTATTCATCCATCAAAATTTTGTGCATGCAAATTGAAGGACCAATTCCCTTGATATTAGTTATTTTCCATCCAATTGCACCCTTATGCTCACTTAATGCCCTGAACAGTTTCTTCTCCATCAAATCTATTAAAGGAGAAGATATAATTATCGGTAAAGAAGAAACTCCATCTAAATAAGCATATTTCAAATGAGAAGGTAAGGGTTTGACTTCAAGAATTGGAGGCTCTTCAATTGATGGTTTAGGCTTTATTATGTGTTTTCTCAACTCCTCAAATTTAATTGCATTTTGCCTTGAATATGGTGGAATTGCCTCCATGAAATTTGCGTACTCCTTTATCTCCTCATTTTGAATGTTTTTGTCCCTTGGTCGAATCAGACATGCTTCAAGTGGATCTTTAAAAAAAAATTCCAAAAAAAGCTTACTAACCAACTTGTCAACTGTCTCAACCTTAAAACAAGAATTATCATTAGATGGATATTTCATTGCTTTAAAAACATTAAATGAAATAAGATCATCTTGAACTCTAAGAATTAACTTCCCTTGTTGTACATTAATAAGAGATTTTCATGTTGCTAGAAAAGGTTGACCTAAGATAAGTGGTACCTCAAAATCTTCCTCCATGTCAAAAACTATGAAATCTGCAGGAAAAATAAATTTGTCAACTTTTACCAAAACATCTTCCACAATACCTCTCAGATATTTAATTGATCGATTAGCCAGTTCAAGTGACACTGTAGTTGCTTTTACCTTGCCCAATCCTAATTTCTTGAAAACTGAATAAGGCATCAGATTAATACTTGCACCTAAATCTCATAATTCTTTTTCAAAGTAAGAATCCACAATAGTACAAGGAACAGTAAAATTCCATGGATCTTTTAATTTCGGAGATAATTTGTTTTGTAGGATGGCTAAACACTCCTCATTTAACTTCACAGTTTCATAATCCTCCAGTTTCCTTTTGTTTGCCAAAATCTCCTTCAAAAATTTTGCATAACGAGGCATTTGTGCTAAGGCATCTCCAAAAGGAATGTTAATGTGCAATTTTTTTAAGTACATCAAGAAATTTAGAAAATTGCTTATCTATTTTGTGCTGCTAGAGTTGCTGAAGGAATGGAATTGGCAGCACATATGGCTTGGAATTATCTAGAAAAAGTTTACTCTTGCTTGTCTCATTTGATTGTTTATTGATCACATCTTCATTGTCTCTGAAAATCTCCTCTTTGACATATTCTTCTCCCACTTGTTTACTACTTCTCAGGGTTATAGCCTTTATGTTTTCAATTGGATTTTTCTCTATGTTGCTCAGCAAAGAACCATGTTGTCTCCCTAACATCATGCTTGCTAACTGACCCACTTGCATCTCCAAATTTCTTATTGAAGCCTCTTGGTTTTGAAATCTCACATATTTGCTTTTGACGAAGTCATGAGTCGTATTAGCAAGTTTGGTGACTATATCTTCCAAATTTGACTTTGTCTATTCTGATTGTTTGAATCCATGTGGTCTCATCATATTCTGATTATTCCATGAAAAATTTGAATGATTGTACCATCCCGGATTGTACGTGTTAGAGTAGGGATTATTTTGTGACATGTTAAAATTCCCAACAAAATTAGAATTTTCACTAGATTCTTTAGAAGTATTACCTTCTTGACACTCTGTGCTAACATGTCGTCCACCACAAAAATCACATGTCAAATTCTAAATTTTCATGGCTGAAACACTCATATTATCTAGCTTTTTGTTGAGTGCTTCAAATTGTGCAGCAATTGTAGCAAAAGCATCCACTTCATGAACTCCGCTAGCTTTTCGCATTGGTAGTCTCTCAGTAGGCCATTGATAACTATTGGACGCTATCTCCTATAATAGATTGTAGGCTTCTTCTGGTATTTTATTATTTAGAGTTCCCCCTATAGCTGCATCAATTATAGAATGAAGATTTGTATTAGAGCCACTATAAAAAGTTTGTACCTGCATCCATACGGGTAGTCCATGATGTGGGCATCTCCTAAGAAATTCTTTGAATCTTTCCCATACTTCATATAATGATTCATTATCCATCTGCATAAAATAAGTAATATCGTTATGCATCTTCGCAGACTTTACAGGTGGAAAGAACTTACCAAGAAATTTCTAAGCCATATCATTCCATGTAGTGATTGATCTTGTAGGAAGAGAAGAAAGCCGACTCTTAGCTTTGTCTCTAAGAGAGAATGGAAATAATCTCAATCTAAAAGCATCATCCATAACTCCATTATATTTAATGGTGTCACGGATTTCAAGAAAAGCATCGATGTGAGCATTTGGATCATCACTTGGTAGCCCACTGAATTGCATTGATTGTTGAAGCATTTGAATGAGTGATGGCTTGATCTCAAAGTTGTTTGCTTCAATTGCAGGTCTTTTGATACCTAATGTGGTGCCTTGAACTGTTGGTGCAACATAATCTCTTAAGAGTCTACGTGGATTTTCATTCTCACCGTTTGCCATCTTCTTAGCGTGATTTATCTTTCTCTCAGTTGCCTTTTGAATGTACGCTCGATTTCTGGATCAAGTTCAGCAAATTTCCTTTGTTGGCTACGTGTCATAAACTGATGTACACCCTGAAAAATAAACCAAAATGAAAGCTAGATTAAACTTCGAATTATTTGATATCAATATTAATTAGTATTAAACAAACGATCCTCGGCAACGGTACCAAAAAGTTGTTCATAAAATTCTAAACGTAAGTGAACGTGTTGAACAAGTAACATAATGATAAGAAAGAGTATCGTCCCATAGAGATTGATGATTAATAAACTAATTAAATATTAAAATAGATTAATTCTAAAATTTATCTAACAGGTCAAAATATAATTGAGAATAAATTAAAAACAAAATTTGGAGACTAAATGCAGTAAATCAATCAAATAAATATGTTAGTGCATTCGGTTTCACCATAACCACTAGATATGAATTTCATATTGTTGTGGGTACAAGAACGATATCAAACATGTAATAGCGGAATTTCATAATCTATTTACTATCCTATCTTCAAGTATAGCAAACCTACTCAATTTATTAATCCACTATATCTCTATGTGAATTATAATAAACATAAGTGCATTAAAAACTATGAATACTCCCGGTTTACAATGAGTCTTTTGGATCACCTTATCACCGAAAGCTACACAAATAACGCGGTTTATCTATATCCACATTTAATTCACAGTTATATATTATAATGAGCAATTGCATATTATCACCTCTCAATCTCAAACATGCACATTAGATCATTCAAGTGGTGACCAGTCACTCAAAAGCATTATGCACAATAATATATAACTCACATGAATGAAATCAATTGCAAAACATAAAAATCATGAAATTCACATCATCATGGTTAGGCTACATCGTAGCCCTAACATAAGAAAATTAGAACATAGTAGAAGAAGAAATAAAAATATAAATCAAACCCAACATCTTGAATCAAAGAATAAGAATTTTGTCACCACTTTTGTCTTCTCTTCAAAATATTTGAAAAACTCTCAGAATAATAAAAACGATCTAGAAAAAACCTAACTGCTCCCTCAAGCTCTCAATGTTCTCCTATTTATAGGATATATCCAAGATCCTTATCTCCAAGCAATTGCGCATAAAATTATGGAGTAAATAAGAGGATTTTTGATTTGATATCTATCTCCCAATGCTTGCAGATAATATTAGGGAACAAAATCAAGGATTCCCTGATTTGATATCTATATTCCACTGCTTTTTTATTTGAATTCCTGATTTTTTCCTTTCTTTTCCTTATCTTCTTCATATTTTGTTATTCTGCATAAACAAAGAAAATTCGAATAATCAGAAGGAAATGTAAATATTTTCTCATAGATATTGCATTATTTATTGGCTAAAATAGATAAAATAACTCTATTTTTATAGTGTTATTAGATGCATAGACTGAGAAAAGTGCACAAATTGAGGGGGAGCAAGTAAAAGATGTAAGGGCTGCATAAGTTAAACAGATTGAGTGGGAGATTGACAAGGATCGACTTGCCAAAATCATTCCTCCACCATAACCTTTGGTTGACTCTTAGTGGCAATATCCTTCGGGCATTGTTGGAAATCAAGGATGAAATCAAGGAGTTGGAGCTTCAAATGTAGAAACTGATGTAGGATGGAGACAAGAAACTGAAGAAAGTTGAATAGGCTATAACAAACATGAGCTGCTATGTCTGGTTCACGTTCCTCCAAAGGACCCTTCTTCTCCAAGCCCTCTTGTTCATGACCCAAATCAACCATCCTCCTCGAAATAACCTTTTAAAAACCACTTTTTCAGACAATTTCATAGGAGTTGGTTTAATGTTTTGTTTGAATATTCGGTTTGGTATTTATTTTGCACCCATATATAGGTGTGCTACTCGATGTTGAACTATGGTTTGCTATATCATATGCTATCTATTATGGTTTGCTATAACCTTCTGTGTTGTTGACAAAAAGGGGAGAAATTTTTTAGTCGCATGACTTCGATTTGTAGACTCCCTTTTGGATGTTTGTAGATTTTGATATTTACAATCTACAAGTAAACTGTGAGAACAAAATTCGCGCAAGATTGGTTGAAAATTTCTTGTTTCTTATCTTGCACTTTTAGAGTATCTAGAAATTCTATAAGAATCACAACTTCTCATATTCAATATTCTTATAAATTACGAATTGTGCTTTATTTCAAATCTTGCTAAATTCAAAGCAATATCTATATCACATCTTGTCTAAGTTTTGCTAGGAAAGTTTTTTCATCATAAAAAGGGGAGATTGTTAAAGAAAATTTCCTAATTCATTTGGAAGATTGACAAAACTTTTCTTAATTATCTTTTGATTCTAATGGTAAGTTTTTCCATGCGGAAACTTTGATATGTATCATCAGCTGTTATTATTAGACTCAAGGACATTGTGAAGATCATACCGTTAATATTCAATCTCAATGGAATAAGGATATGATCCAACTATGAATCATTGTGCTAACAGCAATTCCTTGCCTTATATATTGATTGTCCGAAATGAAAATATTGAATACAAGCTTACTTATTTGGAACATTTCAATCTATCAATAGAACAATCAATTGAAGACATAATGTTTTCCACTAGAATGACTCAAATTATGGAAACCCTTTCTACTGTACAGGCAGCAAATCCTTTGGTTCTCGGCATTCCAAAAGCGGTCGGATATTCTTCAGCATTCAAGTCCAACATGTTGATTAGATGAATGATCCTCAAAGCTTGTGTCCAACCGGTCAACTTAGAAACTAAGGAGTATTGAAGGAAGTCGTAAGGTTGAAGGATGCTTAGAGAACACCAAAGTTATGAATTCCAAAGTTCAACAAAGTCTTATCGTCAATATTTTTGTCTTTCACGAGCTATTCATTATAATCTCTTAGAGGTCATTGAAAATGCTAGTACTACCACCTAGAGAGGGGGGTGAATAGGTGTTAAAAAAATATTAAGCAAATAAATGCAAAATAAGTTATATTGCAAGCAAAGTCTGAGAATGAGTCAAAATCCAACTAAAAGTGCTGCCAGACTTCTGAAGTAAATTCAGACTCAAATAGAGATGGTTTAGAGTTTTGAGAAGTTCAGAAGGAGATTGTAATGAATACAGCTGAAAAGAGTTAAGGGAAGAGAAAATTGCACACTTCTGAAGTAAATTCAGACTCAAATAGAGATGGCTTAGATCAAGGCTACGTCCACTCTGTCACACTGACAGCCTTCTGGCTAAAATTCACTAAAGTATCAACAGAGAAGTACAATGTTTAGAGTGCAAACACTCAGTGGAAGATTTCTTTTTCTTTCATTGAGTCACTCTTCTTGTGTTTTTCTCTCTTAAATACAATTTGTAAGTGCCGTCCTTGAAGAACAAGTGGTTGGAAATGCCTCGAACTTTGGAATTTCAATTTTCGCGCTCTATCTCAAATGGATTGAATGACCTCGTTAAACACTCCTCTACACCTTTCTAACTGTTGGCATTCTCCAAAGGAATTTTTTATAATCAATCTGTTGGACAGAATCGATTAAGGAAATCTTGTAGCCATTTGAAGAATGAGATGAAAATCTGATAATTCCAGTCGCCCATACTATAAGAATCTAGGTTTCCATAAGTAGATGCTTTCCAAAAAGGAACTTGTCTTCAAGATTGATTTCATCAATTTGTGATTAATTCCATCAATGTATTTATAAAAGGTAAGTAAGATTCTTCATTAGAAAGCTAGATATTAAGGTTAAATCTCTGCGTTCATATCGAATCCTTGTCATAAGATCAATAATCCTGAGTCTGATTACATCTTCGTTCTGACTTGGTTTCTGTCTGGATCACGTTAGAGTGGGAAAGACTTTTGGAATAAATAAACTTTGACAAAAATCAGCGATATAGCTAAGAAGTCTCGTATTCTTCAGAATAAGAATAAGAACAAGAAAGTTTTGTAAACTTCAAAACTCGATAGGAGTTTTCTTAACAATCTCCCCATTTTTTATTGTGACAAAACTTTCATGTAGATTTAAGCATAATATGAAAGTTATCTTGCAAAACAATACTTCAGTAGCACATGATAATTAATAGAGATAACAGACAGTAAACACAATAAAATATTGCACAAAATACACATAGTCTGCATCCACAAAACACATCAATCAAAAGTCTGCATAAACCACACCAGTAAAGAAAAAATCAAACACCAGTCAGACACAATTCACCAAGTCAAAGCTTCAATCTGCATAAACTCTCCCTTTTTGTCAACAGCAAAAAGAGAAAATCAAATAAGCATAAATAAAAAGAGGTTAGGTTGAAAATGATCGGGGTTGTCTAGGAACATGAACAAGTCAGAAATCTTCCAAGGTCTGCATGATCTCCTGAAGTTTAGTCAGGCACTGATGAAAAATAGTCTCAACTTTTGCTAGATTCTGAGATGCCGGCTGATTCATAGGTTGGACTTTATCATCAAGAGAAATTACCTTTCCTATGAGAGACTCTGAGGTAGTACCGAGAGCAGCATGTAACTTCTGGATTTCAAACTCCATCGTATATTGTCGTGCCTTTATCTCTAAGAGGAGTTCTACTATTCGAGGATAGTTGGATTCTGGTTTTATTTGGGTACTAGCTTCTGCAAATTGTACCAGTGGAGTATTCAGAGATGAAGGAACATCGGCCTGAACGTGTGAAACTTGTTGCTCCCCCTGAACGTTAACTTCTTTATCTCGATCCTCAGGTGATACTTCAGGGAATTGAGATACATAAATATCTTTAGCATCTGGAGGAGATCGACTGATGCTATCACTAGCAGTTGGTTCGATAAAAGGAGTTTCCTCACCTATTCCCCCGGTCTTGGTGGTTTTAGTCTGAGAAATAACTTCTCCTTCCTGAACTCCTTCTCTGCCAGCACAGGTTTATTTACCAGTTTCGATCTCCCCAGCATCTTAAGCATCAATTTCCCTTGTATCTTCTCCTTCCTTGTTAGTGTCCTCCTGTTCTTTGTTCACATTGGCATCTTCTTCTTCATGATCTGAGTCATCATCCTCACTCTCTTTGCCACGCCCTGAACCTCGAGCGCGCACACATCCCTCGGTGGTCGAAAAAAATTGCGACATCCCAAGACGCGTCGCCGACCCATTCATTTTAATGCACATGCGGAAGTGAACGATTACCCCTGACAGCAACCAACACGGGATATAAATTTAGGAAACAAATTCACAACCAAAACACTTTTATAAACACACTAGGTTTATATACAAAAGTCAACAACCAAAAGCCTACTACAAAAAGGAAGGGTTAACAAGTCATCTAGGCACACGAATCCCCAAACTCCGAAGCCTTATGGGGTTCTGGATCGACCACAGCACCATCAGGAGGGTCAGCTGTACCCTCGCCATTAGCGGCGTCTATCATCGTAGCTGGGATCTCAAAATCTTGTAGGGGACCCACTATGAACGTGCGCATGGCCGTTGTGTGCTACGGGCCTTCAGCTCAGTCAATTGGCGAGGCCGCTCAGGGTTAATATCGGACGTGTGCATGGCAATTCCTCTCCGAAAGTTGATGTTTTGGAACGATAGGTGGTGATGAAATGATGGCCTAATACCATACCGACGATGACGATGACGATAACGAAATAGTGTCCGTAAATGGTGCCAATGACGCAGTCTGTCCACACTATCGTCGACCCGGGACGAGCCGTTACTTATCGAGGTTTGACAAAAACCCGAATGCCATACCCTCTAAGGTAGGCCCTCATCGACCCAGACGGTGGTCACTACGAGCTCATAGACCCAGACTCCATGACCCCTGGGAATAGGGAAATCAATAATCAGCTTGGTAACCCTCCTAGGCTGACCAAAACGTACTGGGGGGCTGCCATCTAAGGACCTGAAAAGGTTGAGCCCACGACGAGATGAGACAATGTCTTAGCAAGTTCACCCCCTAAATTTCGACTAGGAAGGAAATATGCCTAGAGGCAGTCTATACACACAAGACAGAGGACTTACCTCGCCTCAGTTCCCTCCTGCATGTCAATACAATTCATATACTCAATCAATCAATCCAATCTATACAATCGATCAATTAATCCATCAATTCAATCCAATCCATGCAATCGATCAATCAATCAACTCAATCCATACAATCAATACAATCGATCCAGGGGTCTTGATTATAAGACCAAATCATTATGACATGTCCCATACCGTGCCACACAATTTTGTCCCATAATTCGTTGTGTCAATTTCAATCAATCACATGTTCCAATTCGATTATTGCTCGCACAAGCATGAACTACCGACGCACATTGGTCTTCTGGCGTAGCCTGGGATTATTGCTCGCACAAGCTGATATGGATATTGAAAAAAAAAAGTCTCTTGTGTTGTGACTTTGAATTATTGCTCGCACAAGCTGACATTGATTATTGCTCACACAAGCTGATATACCGACGCACATCGGGGATGGGTTCACTTAACCATCACATGATCAACCAATCCCGGCCAAGAACATTGTGCTTTGCACACAAATCCCTCAATTAAAATAATGAACTTGACCTATTTTCTTCATATAAAAAACACCCGATAAAATAATCGTGTGTGGGTACACGGTCAGTTTAAACCAAAAATGCAATATCGTCCTTTTAAAAAATCCCACTATTTAATATAGTACCTAAAAACATTTTTGGCATTAAAACCAACGCCCGGTACTTTATGATTAAAATACCAAAATTTCTCAATTTTGAAATAATTAACCAAAATCACAATCACCACTCCATTTGTACAAATTAACACTCAATTGTATAAACTAAGCACACCATTGCAATCAACATGAAATTCCGATCACCAGTTATCCCGGTATAATTTTCGGAAAATAATAAATAATTACAAAAATTACAAAAATAATTAAATAATGCAATTTAAATACAATAAATACCAACTTAGGCTGGAAATGCTAATCTAACCACCTAAACGGGCTTAGAAAATTTCCACACCTATCCAGACAAATAGTACAATCTAATTAGCCCTTAATTAATCTAATCTAACCACATAACAAGTATAATTAAGCAATTAAATCACTAATCTAATCTAACTAACCACCTAATCCATACTTAGTCTAAACTAATCAACCCTTAAGCATAATTAACTCCCTAAGCATAGTTTAGCAAGTAAACTCACCGGTTTTGTGATACAGTGAGTCCATGGTGATGGAGATGCGGAGGCAAGCGACACTCGAGCCTGCGACTAAATGAGGACTAGACGGGCCTAGAAGCCTTAACCCACAACTGAGGTTCGGCTTTTGCTCCTGGGCCGAGAAGGCTGGCGCGGGGCTTGGACAGGCTGGAACGGCCACACAGGCGGCAGACGGCTGCTGCGGGGCAATGGCAGTTTTGGACGGTGGCTGGACGGCAACCAAGGTGAGGTCGACGGTGGCCAAGGCACATGAGAGGATGGCGGACGAGCGAGACGCAAGCAGGACAGGCAGATGGCTCGCGGGCGGCGTGCGGGCTTGCAACGGGCGGACGGGCAGCAAGGGGGCTCCGGCGGCTGCTGTTGGCTCTTGGCTGGCTTTGTCTGCAACTTTGAGCTCTCAAGACACTCAATAATGGATAAAGTGAGCTAAGGGAAGAAGAAGAAGCCAGCTGAAGTGTCACGCCCCAAACCTCGAGCGCGTGCCCATCCCTCGGTGATCGATTAAATTGCGACATCCCAGAACGCGTCGCCAACCCATTCATTTTAATGCACATGCGGAAGCGAAACAAAACCCCTGATAGCAAACAGCTTGGGATTGAAAAGCAAGAAACAATTTCACAACCAAAAACACTTTTATAAACACGCCAATTTATATGCAACTACTAGTCTAAAGTCAAGAGTCTATAAAAGATCGTCTCTCAAAATGAAGCTGTCTTATGACCAGCTAGTCGGACACATTCGCCGATTCTTCGATCTCCACAGGCTCCGGGGAGCATCGAGTCCTCCACAGCACCATCAGGAAGGTTAATTGCACTCTCGCCTAGAGCGGTATCAACTACCACAACCGGGATCTCAAAACCCTAGAGGGGGCCTTCCCTGTATCCATTGAATTTGTGTCGAAACCACACTCTGAATTGATGAGGTACCCTATGAGGTATGCCATCATCGACCCAAACGGTGGTCACTATGAGTTCATAGACCTAGTGACCCCTGGGGATAGGGTAGTCAAAACTTCGCTCGGTAACCCTCATAGGTCGACCAAACCGTTCTAGAGGAGCTGCCATCTAAGGACTTGAAAAGGTTGAGCCCACGACGAGGTGAGACAATGTCTCAACAAGTTCACCCCCTAAACTCCGACTAGGAAGGGAATATGCCTAGAGGCAGTCTATGCACACAAGATAGAGGACTTACCTCGCCTCAGTTTCCTCCTGCATGTTAGTACAATTCATATATCCAATCAATCAATTCAATTCAATCCATCCATTCAATCAATTCGATCAATCACGCGTTCCAATACAATTATTGCTCGCACAAGCATGAACTACCGACGCACGTCGGTCCTCTGGCGTAGCTGGGATTACCTGCTCACACAAGATGAAATACACTATTGCTCACACAAGCTAAAATACACTATTGCTCACACAAGTTGATACAGATCATTGGTCACACAAGCTGATATAGATCATTGCTCACACAAGCTGATACAAATCATTGCTCACACAAGCTGACATAGATCCTTGTTCACACAAGCTGACTTATAATATTGCTCACACAAGCTAACTTACAATATTGCTCACACAAGCTAATACATCGACTCACATCGAGGACGGGTTCACTCAACCATCACACGATCAATCAATATCGGTCAAGGACATTGTGCTTTGGACACCAATTCCTCAATTAAAATAATGAACTTGGCCTATGTTTTTTGTGTTAAAAATACCTGATAAAAATAATCGTTTGTGGGTACACGGTCAATCTGAGCAAAAAATGCAATATCGTCCTTTTCAAAAATCTCACTATTTATTATAGTGCCTAAAAAAAATTTTGGCGTTAAAAACCGACGCCTGGTATTTTCTGGACAAAATACCAAAATTTCACAATTTTGGAATAAATACCCAAAATTGCAATCACTACTCAATTTGCATAAATTAACACTCAATTGCATAAACTAAGCACACCATTGCAATCAGCACAAAATTCCGATCACCAGCTATCCAGGTATAATTTCCAGAAAAAATAAAATAATTAAATAAATGCAATTAAATACCAAAAATACCAACTTAGGCCGAAAATGCTAAATTAACCACATAAACGAGCCTAGAAAATTTCCGAACCTATATAGATAAATAGCACGATCTATCTAGTCCCTAATTAGTCTATTCTAACCACCTAACATGCACAATTGAATAATTAAATCACTAATCTAATCTAACTAACCACCTAAATATACTTAACATAAACTAATCACCCCCTAAGCATCATTAACTCCCTAAGTAGAGTTTAGCAAGTAAATTCATCGGTTTAGCGATCCGGTGACTCCATGACGTCAACTACGCAGAGGCGGGCAACAACCGAGCTTGCGGCGACACCAACCAAGGCTTGAAAGAGGCCCGAAATAGTCCATGAAGGCTCAGCCCGAAGCTAAAGCTTTGATTCTACTCCTTGGGCTGAGAGGTTGCTCGAGCGGCTGGCTGGGCTGGAAACAATGAGGAGGTGGACCAGTGGCTGCAGCGGGTGACGGCGGCTGCTAGACGGTGGCAAAGACGGCTCAGGCGACCTCGACAGCGACCAAGGAGGCTCAGGGGACGGCGAGGAGGCGCGAGACGAGCGGGATGACGCGCGCGAGGCTCGAGCGGCGCAAGGGGCTTGTGGGCGCGAGTGGGCTGCTCCGGTGGCTTCAGCGTTGGTCGACGGTGAAGGGAGGAGTGTTAGCTAGTTTCTTCTGGTTCTCTCAAGCTCTCAACCTCAACAACAATGGATAAAGTGGCCCCAAATGAAGAAGAAGAAGTTGCTGAAGAGAGGGGGTCCCATTTTGCCTCAAAAGTCTTCACATATAACCTCTTCCACTCATTGCATGCCCCCACCAACCTTGGCTGTCACCCATGGCCAATTTTCTGCACCAAATTTCCCCTAAAAGCTTCCCCAAGTGGTCCATAATGTTGTCTCCCCCTTGGCCTACGAATTTTGGGCCAATTCCCCCCTAAATTGATTCAATTCCCCTCAAATTGAGCTCAATTTGATGTCCATAAATTCAGCCAAGGTGCCATCATCAAATTCAATATTTTTCCTCATCACTCGAACCAACTTGACGACCAAAGATGCGACAAAAACGGCCCTCTGATTTTTTCGGTCCAAAATAGCCTTACTTTGAATTTTTGCCGAAAATCCCGATTTGCCGAAAAAATCTTCGGAGGATGAGTTGATGTTCCTAAAATGACTCGTGACATGAGAAAATTTTCAATTTCTGAAATCGGGTTCAAATTTACGGTTAATTTCAATCCGACGCGATTTTAGCGTGACCTAACCTACCAAGTAGCTTTTAGGAATTTTTAGCGCATTTGACCATGGTCGATTATTTTTGCAAGCCACATTGTACATCTTCAACACATTGGCGACTCTCAGTTGTCGCGAAAATCTCGAGGTCTTAAATACGGACATAGGGTACAAAAATGACAGAAAAATTGGTCTAGTGCCGCTCGACAGAATTTTTGCAATTAGGTGGAATCACCCACACACTAATCACATACCTCTATCGAATCGACCTATCTTCAATCACTGATCAATTTTGATGGTGCCGTAATGACCCTTGCAGATTAGCACAGTCGAGCAGTCGATTCTTGGTCGAATTCTCAAGTTTATTGCATTTATATTCCTTAACGGCTTCACCTGATAGGCTAGTTATCCCGTGAGTAATCAGTTCAGGAAAAAGAACTATAGGCGCGTCGATGAAAAGTGCAACTTATTCAATTGAAAACAGAACCTAAAAATCAAGATGTCATTGTGACACCCCGAACCACCTTAGGTCGCCACAGGCACCTAACGTTACGCCTAATGGAACACTAGCTATATCTCTTTGTCAGAAGCGTCATAAATCATAGACACATTTGTTTTTTTTTTTTTTTTTGAAAAAACGGTCCCAGCGCGACTCTTTAGCGGAAGCAAAATATAACATTGCCATCTCTCCCTCCTAACAACCATGATACAATTTGTACACCACTAAATATCATAAGAAAAGATAGAGCCCAGACACTCTTATTTACATATTTTCATGATGGATTTTTCTTGGGTCGGTACATCAAAAGAAAGGCCAAGATTTTTAGCTACACTCGGCCACAACCCCAAAAAGAAACACTCGACCCCATATGTCTATCGTGCAAGATCTCCCATCAACTAGTGTCGGCTATCATCCCAAAAAGTTGCAGCTCCTACTTCTCACGCACGGGCCCTCACACCCATCCCGGTGCATCAGGCGGTGGCGGCGGCAACATCCCACGCATCACTCCGTCTCGATGAACATGGACGGATATAAACTCCTGAATGACAGGGCCCCCAGCCAGGCCCACATCATACATCACTAAGGCGCGCACTCGAATAAAAGTCAGTCCAGGAATGGTGGGACAGTCAATCTCCACACACTCGACCTCTACATCTGAAGGAAGGCCGTAAAATACGCCCCGCGTGACAGCAGGGAGCGGCATCCTGCTAATCTGAAATGTTGGTCCCCGAAAGGGGTGAGTACAACCACTCAGCAGGTAAAGGAATCCAATAACCACTCAATGCATCATACAATACAATCACAACATCATACATGTCATACGTGCATCCACGCATACTTACCTTGAAGCCATGCATATACCATCATACATCTTCATCACAATCATAACACATACATGTCGTCATGTCACGGGTGATCATCATCATATCATATATGGAAATCATCATGTCATAGGTGATCATCATCATATCATATCATATATGCATATCATCATGCCATAGGTGATCATCATCATATCATATCATATATGCATATCATCATGTCATAGGTGATCATCATCATATCATATCATATATGCATATCATCATGTCATAGGTGATCATCATCATATCATATATGCAAATCATCATGTCATAGGTGATCAACATCATATCATATCATATATGCATGATTCAATTTCCACTTTTAACTTTCAATTCGATCAACCCATCACTCTTTCTCGGGATCATCAATTTCATCCCATACTTTACACTCACACCCCATCCTGGCATCGCGAGAAAAACCTCCGGCATTCAGCCATTTAAGGCCACCGGGCATCCGGCACCCCCACATTCCGGGCATCTCGCATCCCAACTGGCATCACGAGGCATCCCCTCGGGCAAAGACCTCCGAGGCTTCCGGCACCCAACCATTCCGGGCATCTCGAAACTCCCGAGGTCATCCGGCCATGTATCTCTATACATTCGGGCATCCGGCACCCCCATCCCGGGCATCCCGATACTC
The DNA here is from genome assembly GCA_014182365.1 of Eucalyptus tenuipes. Lineage (NCBI taxonomy): Eukaryota > Viridiplantae > Streptophyta > Magnoliopsida > Myrtales > Myrtaceae > Eucalyptus > Eucalyptus tenuipes. The sequence goes on along the minus strand of CM024542.1, from coordinate 9,104,917 downwards.
CCTGTGGCATTATCATCCGCCACAAAACAGTTTCCTCATTTATCATTGTTCATGTTTACCAATTTAGGTCTCAACTCAGCATGGCACATGATGTAATGGCAAATAAAATCACTTTCATCCTTTGATCTATACATGCATCATCAGTCATCATCATACATGCAGCAAGACACAATCATTCATAACAATAAAATTTATGGAATTCGTACAATTTAGAATAGTCCATTTCTCATGCCTTTTGAAATTTATTTAAATTCCAGCTTGTACCATTTTAGAAAATTTTTAAATTAAATATCCATATGATTCTCAAAAATCATAAAATCAAAGTATGTAATAGACAAAACATAAAGGTAACAATTTCATGAAGAACACGTGCCCAAAAGAGCTTCACACAATAAGAAATGGCTCACACAATACCGCATGCAAAATTCGGGTAAAGTCAGATTGCGCAGTTCTTGAAATATTTCGATTAAAATACCCGAATGACCTCCAAAAATTATGAAATTTTACCAGGTTATATTCAAGGCCTTAAGGTAAATTTTTCATGAAGACATCTAGGCCAGATTCGTTCTAAGTAATTAACTATAGACGGTCGAAGCTCCTGTTCCTAGTACCGAACAGTCCAGTTTAGCTGTCTCCGAAAAATCGAGGTTTCGCCTACTTATCTTTCTTCATTTCCTCTGAAATTTTGATATGTTTTGCCTCAAGAGTTCCACTACAACTTTCATTAAGGGATCTAGGTGATATTCTCAAAGGATAGTCACCATATAGGTCTAAGAAGTCTCGGGTGTCCAGCACCACGTCTCCAGATTTACCGTCTTCAAGAGTAAGTCGATTCACTAGGCTATACTTGTTCGTTTTACTTCAAATTTGAGTATGTTAGTATTTAAGATGTTCTATACAAGTTTCATGAAGAAGTCGAAGAGATATTCTTGATAAAAATCAACATGCAACCAGAAATCTACCACAAGGTCAGCAAAACAGTTCCAGATCTAGTGTCTCCGTAGGATGAGAGTTTGACCCATTAAATCTCCACCATTTTGCACCAAATTTTAGTATATTGTAGTTTAAGATGTTGGCTACAACTTTCATGAAGGAATCAAAGTCGAAATCGAACTCAAAACATGCATGCAAGCTCTCACAAGACTCTGGCTCAGGCGGTTCATACGAAAACAGCAAGCATACATCAACAACAAGACATACTAACTCCGGTTTCTCCCTCCTAACCACCCAAAATTCGACACCACTCCAAACATACATGCAAGACACACATGCAAGAGTAGGAAGAGGATCCTAACTTGCCTCTAAGATCAAACGAACGACGGCACACGGACGGCACACACGGACGGCGACGGGCTCCTCCTCCTCCTCGGTTCCTCTCCTCTCGGCACCCTTCTCTCCCTCGCAACCCTCTCTCTCTCTCTCTCTGGCTTGCACGGAAACAACCGGCCTCTCTCTCCTCCTCTTCCTTTTATTTCCCCCAAACTCCATCATTGGCAATGATTACTTGCCATTTCCAATGGCCAATGCATGAAGGCCTCTTTGTCACTTGGCAAAGCATGCAAGATGGGCTTGGGCTTGGAAGAAGTGGGCCGGCCACTCCTCCCCTCCTTGGTCGACGGCCACCTCTCCATGGGCTTCAATGGGCCGGCCATTTGGCCCACCAGAAGTCCAAGCTATTGGGCCTAAGGCCCAAACCTAAATAAAAATCAAATTTTACCTTTAAACACTTTTAAATTCTTTCTTTTATAGGTTTCAAGTTTTCAATTTCACATGGCAAAAATCTTGTAATATTTTATCTATAGGAATTTAGTCTATGAGGTGCATAGCCAAAAATAGACTATTCTCATTAATTTATCCTATAATACTAATTTCAAAAATTCATGAACACAAGCATATATCACTTAGTCTTAAGAGAAAACTAATGGCTAAGACATAGACCATAGGTAATTTCATTACCTAATTATGGGATGCCACAGTCATAGTAGTGGTCGACAGATTGACGAAGTCGGCTCACTTCATCACCATATGAAAGGACCTTGTTTTGGTTGACTTGTGTGGCGTTCCTAGGTCACGTGATTTTAGGTGAATGAATCTCCATGGACCCGACCAAGATTGAAGTAGTTATCAATTGGCCAAGACCGACAACCGTAATAGAGATCAGAAGCTTTTTGGGTTTGGCAGGCTATTACCGAAGGTTCGTGGAAGGATTTTCAGCATTAGCTTCGCCGTTGACTCGACTATTGAAGAAGGAAGAGAAGTTTGTATGGACAGACAAGCGCAAGGGTAGTTTCCAAGAGCTTAAGCAGAAGCTGACTACTGCACCCGTGCTGACGATTCCATCTAGTCCTGGAGGATACGAGATCTATAGTGACGTGTCGTTTAGAGGACTGGGTTGCGTGTTGATACAACATGGCAGGGTTGTTGCATACGCGTTCTGTTAGTTGAGACCTCACGAGCTGAATTACCCGACGCATGACTTGGAACTCGCAACAATCATTTTTGCTCTGAATATTTGTAGACATTATTTCTGTGGAGAAAGATTTCAAATCTTCACAAACCATCAAAGTCTCAAGTATCTATTCTCTCAGAAGGAGTTGAATATGAGACAACGTTGCTGGATGGAACTCCTGAAGGACTATGATTGTGATATCTTGTTATCACCCTAGAAAAGCGAACAAGGTCACTGATGCACTAAGTCGGAAGTCTTCGATTGCGCATATGATGGTTAAGGAATGGATTTTACTCGATAGAGCTCGAGATTCAGTTTTCAAGTTAGAGGTAGGCCACATTTCGAATCTTATGGCCACCCTCAAAATTGAGCCGAAAGTGCATATCAGAATCAAGACGTTCCGGTTGATGGACCGAGATTCAGAAAATCCTGCAAGAGGATACCGAAAAGAGAAAGGCTGACTTTTATAATTCAAGACGGAACACCGAAGTTCCGAGGACGATTGTATGTACCGATGATGCAAAGTGCTTAAGGAAGAGATCTTATTAGAAGCTCATCGTGGCAGCTTGCAGCATTCATCCTAGCGGTACAAAGATGTATTAGAATCTGCATCAACATTACTAGTGATCCGGTATAAAGGCAGATATTGCCAAGCATGTCGCCAATTTTCTCGACGTGTTAGCAAGTGAAGGCACAACATTGTAAGCGGGAGAACTTCGGCAACCTCACGAGCTGAATTACCCGACGCATGACTTAGAACTCGCGGCAATCATTTTTGCTTTGAAGATTTGGAGACATTATTTGTGTGGAGAAAGATTTCAAATCTTCACTGACCATCAAAGTCTCAAGTACTTATTCTCTCAGAAGGAGTTGAACATGAGACGGTGCCGTTGGATGGAACTACCAAAGGACTTCTATTGTGATATCTTATATCACCCTGGAAAGGCGAATAAAGTCGCAGATGCACTAAGTTGGAAGTCTTCGATTGCGCATATGATGGTTAAGGAATGGATTTTACTCGATAAAGCTCGAGATTCAGTTTTCAAGTTAGAGGTAGGCCACCTTTCGAATCTTATGGCCACCCTCAAAATTGAGCCGAAAGTGCATATCAGAATCAAGACGTTCCAGTTGACTGAGAGATTCAGAAAATCCTGCAAAAGGATACCGAAAAGAGAAAGGCTGACTTTTATATTCTCAAGACGGAACACCGAAGTTCCGAGGACGATTGTATGTACCGATGATGCAGTGCTTAAGGAAGAGATCTTATTAGAAGCTCATCGTGGCAGTTGCAGCATTCATCCTAGCGGTACAAAGATGTATTAGAATCTGCATCAACATTACTAGTGATCCGGTATAAAGGCGGATATTGCCAAGCATGTCGCCAATTTTCTGACGTGTTAGCAAGTGAAGGCACAACATTGTAAGCCGGGAGAACTTCGGCAACCTCACGAGCTGAATTACCCGACGCATGACTTGGAACTCGCAACAATCATTTTTGCTCTGAATATTTGTAGACATTATTTGTGTGGAGAAAGATTTCAAATCTTCACAGACCATCAAAGTCTCAAGTATCTATTCTCTCATAAGGAGTTGAATATGAGACAATGTCGTTGGATGGAACTCCTGAAGGACTATGATTGTGATATCTTGTATCACCCTGGAAAGGCGAATAAAGTCGCAGATGCACTAAGTCGGAAGTCTTCGATTGCGCATATGATGGTTAAGGAATGGATTTTACTCGATAGAGCTCGAGATTCAGTTTTCAAGTTAGAGGTAGGCCACCTTTCGAATCTTATGGCCACCCTCAAAATTGTGCCGAAAGTGCATATCGAATCAAGACGTTCCGGTTGACGTGCACTGCAGATTCAGAAAATCCTGCAAAAGGATACCGAAAAGAGAAAGGCTGACTTTTATAATTCTGAAGACGGAACACTGAAGTTCCGAGGACGATTGTATGTACCGATGATGCAAAGTGCTTAAGGAAGAGATCTTATTAGAAGCTCATCGTGGCAGTTGCAGCATTCATCCTAGCGGTACAAAGATGTATTAGAATCTGCATCAACATTACTAGTGATCCGATATAAAGGCGGATATTGCCAAGCATGTCGCCAATTTTCTGACGTGTTAGCAAGTGAAGGCACAACATTGTAAGCCGGGAGAACTTCGGCAACCTCACAAGCTGAATTACCCGACGCATGACTTGGAACTCGCAACAATCATTTTTGCTCTGAATATTTGTAGACATTATTTGTGTGGAGAAAGATTTCAAATCTTCACAGACCATCAAAGTCTCAAGTATCTATTCTCTCATAAGGAGTTGAATATGAGGCAATGTCGTTGGATGGAACTCTGAAGGACTATGATTGTGATATCTTGTATCACCCTGGAAAGGCGAATAAAGTCGCAGATGCACTAAGTCGGAAGTCTTCGATTGCACATATGATGGTTAAGGAATGGATTTTACTCGATAGAGCTCGAGATTCAATTTTCAAGTTAGAGGTAGGCCACCTTTCGAATCTTATGGCCACCCTCAAAATTGAGCCGAAAGTGCATATCAGAATCAAGACGTTCCAGTTGACAGACCAGAGATTCAGAAAATCCTGCAAGAGGATACCGAAAAGAGAAAGGCTGACTTTTATAATTCTGAAGACGGAACACTGAAGTTCCGAGGACGATTGTATGTACCTGATGATGCAGTGCTTAAGGAAGAGATCTTATTAGAAGCTCATCGTGGCAGTTGCAGCATTCATCCTAGCGGTACAAAGATGTATTAGAATCTGCATCAACATTACTAGTGATTCGGTATAAAGGCGGATATTGCCAAGCATGTCGCCAATTTTCTGACGTGTTAGCAAGTGAAGGCACAACATTGTAAGCCGGGAGAACTTCGGCAACCTCACGAGCTGAACTACCTGACGCATGACTTAGAACTCGCAGCAATTATTTTCGCTCTGAGGATTGAAGACATTATTTGTGTGGAGAAAGATTCCAGATCTTCACAGACTATCAAAGTCTCAAGTACCTATTCTCTCAAGAGGAGTTCAATATGAGACAGTGTCGCCGGATGGAACTCCCGAAGGATTATGATTGTGATATCTTGTATCACCCTGGAAAGGCGAATAAAGTCGCAGATGCACTAAGTCGGAAGTCTTCGATTGCGCATAAGATGGTTAAGGAATGGATTTTACTCGATAGAGCTCGAGATTCAGTTTTCAAGTTAGAGGTAGGCCACCTTTCGAATCTTATGGCCACCCTCAAAATTGAGCCGAAAGTGCATATCAGAATCAAGACGTTCCAGTTGACAGACCCAGAGATTCAGAAAATCCTGCAAGAGGATACCGAAAAGAGAAAGGCTGACTTTTATAATTCTGAAGATGGAACACCGAAGTTCCGAGGACGATTGTATGTACCTGATGATGCAAGTACTTAAGGAAGAGATCTTATTAGAAGCTCATCGTGGCGCTTGCAGCATTCATCCTAGCGGTACAAAGATGTATTAGAATCTGCATCAACATTACTAGTGATCCGGTATAAAGGCGGATATTGCCAAGCATGTCGCCAATTTTCTGACGTGTTAGCAAGTGAAGGCACAACATTGTAAGCCGGGAGAACTTCGGCAACCTCTCGAGATTCCCGAATGGAAATGGGAGCACGTCACAATGGACTTTGTGGCGGGCTTACCAAGGAGTCAGAGGGGTAATGATTCCATTTGGGTAGTGGTCGACAGATTGACGAGGTCGGCTCACTTCGTCACCCTACGAAAGGACTTTGCATTGGACAGATATGCTGAGTTGTACGTGCGCCAGATAGTTTGACTACATGGAGTACCAGTGATGGTCACGTCAGATTGAGATCGAAAGTTACAGACTACCTTGGGAACGAAGCTACAGTATAGTACGGCCTACCATCCACGAGACGGATGGCCAATCTGAGAGGACGATTCAAACCCTTGAGACATGCTGCGAGCTTGCGTGTTGGATTTCAACGGGAGTTAGGAAGAACAACTTCACCTTATTGAGTTCGCCTACAACAACAGCTACCAACAGAGCATTCAGATGGCTCATTTCGAAGCGTTATATGGCGGAGCGTGCAGAACGCCAGTGTGTTGGGATGAAATCGGAGGGCGAAAGATCCCAGGCCCAGTGTTAGTCCAGCAGTCAATGGATGTAGTTGCTGTATCGAGTATGAAACGCTGACTTTGGTATGTCCTCCTTCCTAATCCTCAGCTGATGATACCTTGTCCTTAAGTTGATCTTTGAAAATATCGACGCTCCTTGCAACTAGTCAAACAAGTCGGTGACACGGAGGCGAGTGATGCTCGAGCCTGTGGCGACACTAAACGGGGATTGGACAGGCCTAAAAATGGGCCTAGAAGCCTCAGCCCATAGCGAGGTTCAACTTGAGTTAAGAAAGGCCGGCGCGAGGCTTAATCAGCCGGGAATGGCCACACGGGCGGCGGACGGCTGCTCCAGGGCAACGGCAGTGTTGGACGGCGGCGAAGTCGACTTAGGCGGCTCGACGACGACCATGGCGAGCTTGACGGTGGCTAGGGCACACGAGTGGATGGTGATCGAGCGGGATGCGAGCAGGACAGGTGGACGGCTCGTGGGCGACATGCGGGCTTGCGATGGGCAGACGGGCGGCGATGGGGCTCTAGCGGCTACTGCTAGCACTTGGCTGGCTTTCTCTGCAACTTTGAGCTCTCAAGACACTCAACAATGGATAAAGTGAGCTGAGGGAAGAAGACGAAGAAGCTAGCTGAAGCTTGAAGGGCCCCGATTGTCTAAAAGTCCACACAAATATCTCCTTGTGCTCATTGCATGCCCCCCACCAGCCAAGGCTGTCATCCACAACCAATTTGCAGCACCAAGGCTTCTTTAGCAAGCCATCCAAAAGTGGCTAGCCCTTGGTCCTACGAATTTTGGACCATTTCCATCCAATTTGATGAAATTTCAACTCCAATTGAGCGCAAATTGGCCTCCATAAAATCAACCAAGGTGCCCACACTTAAATTCACATTTTTCCTTGCCAATTGAACGAACTTGAATATCAAAAATTCGACAAAAAACAGCCCTATAATTTTCTTGTTCCAAAACGGCCTTACTTTGAATTTTCGCCAAAAATCCCGGTTTGCAGAAAAATCTTCGGAGGATAAGTCAACATTCCTAAAATGAATCGTGACATGACAAAACTTTCAATTTATGAAATCGGGTTCAAATTCGCTGTTAATTTCAATCTGTTGCAATTTTAGCGTGACCTAACCTACCGGGTAGCTTTTAGGAATTTTTAGTGCATTTGACCCGTGGTCGATTATTTTCAAGCCACATTGTACATCCTCGATACATTGGCAACTCTCGATTATCGTGAAAAAAGGTTTCAAATATGGGCACAGGGTACATAAATGACAGAAAAATTGATCTAGTGCCATTCGAAGGAAATTTTGCAATCAGGTGGAATCACCCACACACTAATCACATACCTCTGTTGAATCAACCTATCTCCGGTCTCTGATCGATTTTGACATTGCCGTAATGTCCCTTGCAGATTAGCACGGTCGAGAAGTCGGTTCCAGGTCGAATTCTTAAGTCTATTGCGTTTAGATTCCTTAACGGCTTCACCTGATAGACTAGTTATCCCGTGAGTGATCAGCTTAGGGAAAAGAACTATAGGCGCATCGATGAAATGCCCAACTTATTCAATCGAAAATAGAACCTGAAATTCAGGATGTCACACTCTTTCACTTCAGTTTTTTCACCATCACTTTCTTTTGCTAGTTCTTTCTTACTTTCATGCTCCTCTTCTTCCTCAAAATCAATTATACCTCCATGATCATGTAACACAATAGCAAACATGGTCTCGTCTTCATTATCTTCTTTTTCTTCATCTTGGAGAAGAATAGGTCATTTTCTTTTTGGTGTTCTTGAGACGACGCTTTTCCTTTTGCACTTCTTCTCAGCAGCAAATCCCAGCTTAGCTTTGCTAGCAGATTCCTTTTTCATTTTTGAGATCATTTTCAATCCAATTTGCACAGGGATAATGGTTCTGGAGCAAAACTTGGATAGTGGTTGAATCTGAAAGTGTTGGAAGAGTCTGGTTACCAATGTTGTGTATGGTAGTTGTCCATTCCCCTTCATGACAATTTTGTACATGTGCAGTAGGATTGTGTGAGGGAGTGAGAAAGCAACACCATTGCAGATGGCCCACATCATTTTTGCTTCGATTCTGGAAACATCAGTTTTTGAAGCAGCCTTAGGTCTGATGTAGTTGATGACGATCTTGTGCAGCAAAATATTAGAAGTGGACATCCTAGAGTAAGTAATACTTCCCCTAGGAATCTCGTCCCTCACCAAAAACTTGGTGACCTGCTCGTTAGACACATTAATGGGCAAGAATCCACTTCTTTCTACCTCCAGAATGTCAACCAACAAATTAACATCAACATCAAACACTTTATCACTCACAATAAATTAAATGTGAGTAGGATCCAAGATAGACAGGTTAGAATATAAGTAAGCTGTTAGAATATAAGTAAGCTGTCATTTCGAGGTAAGCATCAAATGACTCCACACAAAACCTCTCCATCTGAAGCTTGACAAACTTTTCTCTCAAATTCACCTCAATGGAATCCAGAAAATCAACACGGTACGAGGGTTGATGACCCCCTTGTTTAGCATTTGAAAGTAAACTTTCTTATGGTCCTTTGGCCGAAACAACTTCCATTTTTCTTCAACGATTTCTGTAGCAACACCCATTTTTGGTTGAAATTTTTTTAACACCTTTTCATCATCGTCTTCCTTTTTGCTCTCGGTCTGAGCCTTTATGCCAAAGCGAGGATTAGTAGGAAAATTTGAAAATTCATTTTTTGCTCTTCCAGCCTTTACCAACACTAAGTTTTCTATGGCTCTCAAAAATAGGGTTTCATTTCCATAGTCATTTTCTTTCAAGAAAGAACTTATAAAATCCATAGGACTTCCTCCCTTTTTCAAAAACTCATAATGCTTTAGAAGTATCTCGGACTTTCTTAGCGAAATAGGAGTTGCTTCCTAAGTGACTTCCTCTTCCATTGATTGGCGAGTCAAGCTTCGAGGTGAATCATCCCGAGTGAGATCAAAATGCGTCGAACCTTTAGGGATAAACCAAGGCCCGCAACTAGCAATACAATAGGATTTCCTTTGGTAGAACATCGAAGCAGACTTAGAGGACTTTGATAACATATTCATGTGTGATCGGGTGAGAAATTTTGCAGAGGATGTGAGAGTGGATCAAGAAAAGCAAGGGTTTGAGAGTAAGATTAAGGTTTGAAGTCAATCTAGTTATCGGGAAAAAAAAGAGTTGAAAATTTTATTTAAAGAAAATAAGGCAAGGCAACCGAACCAACACAAAAGAAACTTCCGTTTTTAAAATTTTAAAAATATAACTGTCAACAATTTTCGAAAAATTAATTCGGAAAAATCAGCAGAGATATGACAATTTCCAAAAATATAAAAGGTCAGTAATAATTTGAGAATAATCGTACCTGTTCAAGAAGGAAAGAAACTTACGCGCCAAAATTTAAAATAAAACTATCTAAGTCTGGAAGACTTTTAGAAGGATGTATCTTCCATATGTTGAACTAATGTGTCTGCTCATTCATAGACTTTAGCCAGATGCATGAGTAATATTAAGCTTTTCACGGATGGACTTGAATAAGCCATTCTACAATGGCTTGTGAAGATATCTGCCAGTTGATTCTCGAATCAATGAATTGAACATTGATTTTGCCATTTTGCACATGGTCTCTTATGAAGTGATGGCAAATTTCAATATGCTTTGCCCTTGAATGAAGAATAGGATGTTTGGCAAGATTAATCACACTTGTGTTGTCACATTTTATTTCGGTGCAAGGTTCTTCTATTCCAAAGCCCCTTAGTTATTGCATGATCCAAAGAATCTGTGAATAGCAACTTCCAAGAGCAACATATTCTGCTTCTGCTGTTGAGAGTGCCACAGTGTTATGCTTCTTTGAGAACCAAGACACCAACATTTTTCTTAATAGTTGACATGTTCCTGAATTACTTTTCCTATCAACTTTGCAACCAGCCAAATCAGCATCAGAGTAACCAAGTAATGTAAAGTCTCCTCATTTTGGATATCACAGACCTAACTTTGGATATGTCGCAATATATTTGATCATGCGTTTGATAGCACTAAGATGAGACTCTCTTGGGTCAGCTTGGAATCTAGCAACATACACACTTTGAATAGAATATCAGGTTCAGAGGCAGTGAGATAAAGAAGAGAACCAATCATACTTCTATATGTCTTTTGGTCAACTTTATTTCCATCTTCATCCTTGTTAAGTTTGGAAGAACTTGACATGGGAGTCTTAGTCTTCTTATAGTTTTCCATCCCAAACTTCTTGGTAACATTTTTCGCACATTTCTCTTAATAAATGAAAGTTCATTTCTTTGATTGTCTAACTTGCAGACCCCAAAGGAAGGTTAATTCACCTATTATGCTCATTTTAAATTCTTCCTGCATAGACTTTGAGAATTTCTTGCACATATTTTCGTTAAAAGATCCAAAGATTATATCATCTACATATATTTGAATAAGTAGAAAGTCTTTTTCTTCCTTTTTGATAAACAAGGTTGTGTCAACCATTCCTTTCTTAAAATCATTACTTACCAAGAACTTACTCAGTCTCTCATACCAAGCTCGAGGTGTCTGTTTCAGACCATACAAAGCCTTCTTCAGTCTATAGACAAAGTCTGGTTTTCTGGGATCTTCAAATCTTGGTGGTTGTTTCACATAGACTTCTTGTATGAATCTATTTAGAAAAGCACTCTTGACATCCATTTGGAATAACCTGAAATTATGAAAACACGCATATGCAAGCAATAGTCTAATGGATTCTTACCTGGTTACATGTGAATATGTCTCATCATAATCTATTCATTCCTCTTGCGTATAACCTTTTGCAACAAGCCTTGCTTTGTTCATGGTTACTTTGCCATTTTCATCCATCTTGTTTCTGAATACCCACTTTGTCTCAATCACAGACTTCCTTTTTGGTTTTGGAACTAGCTCCAAAACATCATTAATATTGAATTGTCTGAGTTCTTCTTGCATTGCTTCTATCATGCCCCGAACCCCGAGCGCGCGCACATTCCTCGGTGGTCGATAAAATTTGCGACATTCCCAGAACGCGTCGCCGACCTAATTATTTTAATGCACATGCGGAAGCGAAACAATAACCCCTTAACAGCAAACAGCATGGGATAGAAAAGCAGGGCAACAATTCACCAAAGTCACACTTTCATAAACAACTGGGTTTAGGTACAAAAAGATCGGTCCCAAAAAGAAGCTGTCCTACGACCTATTCGTCAAACACATTTGCCGATCCTTCGGACTCCACTTCAACAAGCTCCGGGGGCTTCGAGTCCTCCATCTAAAGACCTAAAAAGTTAAGCCCACGACGGGGTGAGACAATGTCTCAGCAAGTTCACCCCCCTAAACCCCGACTAGCAAGGAAATACACCTAGAGGCAGTCTATACACACAAAACAGAAGACTTACCTCGCCTCAGTTCCCTCCTACATGTCAGTACCATTCATATACTCAATTGTGGCATCCCAAAATTCATGGCAATCTCTAGAAGCACTAAAGTCTATGAATAGGTGATGGAAGTACCATCAAGTTATATTATAGCCATTTGATCCATAAATTTGCAATGAGATTTGTGGCCAAGCTTTTAATGGATAATTATTCGATAGGAAAGAAAATTCTATCATTGGTCATGTGTGTTATAGATTGGAATTTATGGATTTATGACTTCAAGTATTATGGCCATATTATTTTTGTAAGTTAGGAATTTTTTGAGTGGAAGGTATTAGTAGGTTAAATTAGAGAAGAGTGGGCCAAGACTCTTAGGCCAAGACCAGCCCAAGATCACCGACCATTCGGCCACATGGGCCTGGCCCGCGAAGCCCAAGGGAGAGGAAGAGCTGCCGTCGACCAAGCTGGCCCAAGCCAGCCAGATTCAAGCCCATCTTGCATGGCAATTGCCAAGTGGCGCCGGCATGCAAAGATCATGATTGTTAATCATGAGGGGGAAGAAATTAGAGAGTGAGGGGGGCGGACTAAGCAAAGGAAACCGAGAGAAAGAGAGAGAGAGAGGTGTGTCGCATGGTAGAGAGAAGGAGAGAAAGAGAGGAAGAGAGAAAGGAAGAAAGGAAGAAGGAAGGAGGCCGTGCGTGCGAGAGGAAGGAGAAGGGCCGTTCGCCGCCGTCCGTCGCCGCCGTGTCCTGCCGTCGTTTACTCGGTTGGGAGGCAAGTGGGATCCTTTGATCTACTCTTGCATGCTGTGCTTAGTGTGTGTGATTGAATGGTAACAAATTTCGGATGTATGGGATGTGAAAAATTGAAGTTATAAGAGTGGTGCTCTAGTCTAGTGTACTGTTCTTGAGAAAAATAGCTCGACCTTGGATGTTCCAGTGACTTGCATGCGATGTTCTGTTTGAAATTTGGTTTCAACTTCTAAATGAAAGTTGTAAAGAACTTCTTGTAGTATAACATACTCAAATTTGGGACAAAACGAACAAGTATAAGTGGGTGAAATCGTCGTTCTTTGGAAAGACTGGATCTGGAAATTTTGGTACCGACCCTTGATGAATGCATGGACTGTAAGGAAACCTTTTTGTCGAAATTTCACTTCGGTTTCTTAACAAAAGTTGTAAAGGACATCCTGAGGTATAACATGTCAAAAATTTAGTGAAAAAAAACAAGAATAGGTAGGTGAAATCATGGTCCTTTGGAGATGGTTAGATCTGGAATTACGGTACTAGGAACAGAGATTTTAACCGTTCATATTTAATTATCTAGAACGAATTTGACTTCGATTTCTTCATGAAGTATCTACATTATGGTCTTTTCTATCACATATTCAAATTTCATAATTTTTGAAGTTCATTTGGCTATTTAATCGAATATGTTTCTGAAACTGCGCAAATCGGATTGTTAGAATTTTTAAAGCTGTAATGCGTGGACTATTCTGTTTATGTGAAATTCTTTTGGTGAAGTGTTCTTCATGAACTATCTGTATTTATTTCTTTTATATAACATATTAAAATTTTAGAATTTTTTAAGTTCATTTGCCTATTTAACCGAAAATGTTTCAAAAACTGTGCAAGCTGAAATGTTAGAATTTTAATGATGTGATGCATGGACTGTACTGATCTATGTGAGGCTCTGTTGATGTAGCGTTCTTCATGAAATATCTGCCCTTAAGTATTTTCTATCAGATATACAAATTTCATAATTTTTGAAGTTCATTTGGGTATTAAATCGAAATTATTTTTGAAGCCGTGCAAACTGTAATGCCGAGAATTTGAAAGCTGTGATGCTTGGACTGTATTAAATTGTGTGAAGTTCTTTTGATATAGTGATCTTCATGAGATATTTACCTTCTGGTGTTGTTTATAACATATCAAAATATCATAATTTTTGGAGTTCGTTCGGGTATTTAATCGAAATTTTCTTCGAAACTGAGTCTACTGTTTCACCCGAACCTTGATGTATTTTCGAAAATGAGAAGAATTGGTTCTATGTGATATATGGTCATGTGTGATGGGTTATGTTGCATATGTGGTGTCATATGGCATGGTACATATCGTCAAAGGTTGGAATAAACTCTTGTGATCATCACACCATGCATCATGTGAATGTTGTGGTGCACATATGAAAAATAAATTATGATGATGAGTATACCGTCGGAGGTGTGAGCCGACGATGCCCCGGGAGTGTCGGGATGCCCGAAGTGTGTGTGCAGGATGCTCGGAGTGTGTGAGCCGGATGTCCTCGGGAGTTTCGAGATGCCCGGAGGTGTGTGCCGGATGCCCGGAGGTGTGTGCCGAAGGTTCCTCACGATGCCAGGTTGGGTGCGAGCGATAAAATAGGGGATGCAATTACTAGTCCCGAGAAAGAAAAATGTAGTGATCCAATTTAAAGATAAAAGTTGGAATAGAATCATGCATATTGTATGGTGATATGTGCATAGTTGTTTAATGATATTTGTACAAGAGCATGGTGGTATGTGCATATAGTGCGGTGACATATATGCATGGCTGTATTGATGATATATGTACATGTGCATGATGGCATATGCACGTTGCATGGTGAGGTAAGCTCAATTGTATGAATGATATGCACCTGCTCTTGATATTTTGAGTGTTCTGTTTGATGCATTGAGTAGTTTTGAAGGATCTTCATTGTTGAGTGGTTGTACTCACCCCTTTGGGGATTAACATTTCAGATTAGAAGATGCCGTTATCACCAGTGGCGCGTGGTACCTTCTATGGTATACCTGTTGACACTGAGGTTGAGTGCGCAGAGCACATCTGTGTTAGTATTCCTGGTTTGGTATTCCTGCGAGTCTGTGTGCTGGTCATGTATGATGTAGGCCTGGCTGGGGGCCCTGTTGTTCAAGAATATGTGTCTGTCCACGTTCGGCACAATGGAGTGAATGTAGGGATGCTGCCACCGCCGCCGCCTGATGCACCGGATTGGGTGTGATGCATGTTTAACTAGTGGGAGCTGACACTTTTTGGGGATAGCCGACACTTGTAGATGGAGGGTTATACATGATCGATATAGGGGGTCGAGATCTCTCTTTTGAGCTGTAGCCAAGTTTAGCTATAAGTCTTGGCTTTTTGGTTGTACCGACCCGTGATGTCCATCATAAAAATGTAAATAAAAGTGGCTCGGCTTTATGTTTTCCTTCGATGTGTAGTTAGTGTGCATTGTATCATCGTTACGGGAGTAGAGAGATGGTGAGACTTGTTCTTATTTTCGCTACGATCTATGACAGATTCCTAAAAAAAAAATGCCTATGAACTACGGTTCTTCTTTAACCCCGCAACAAAGACATGTAACGGGTATTCATTAGGTAGAGCGATAGGTACCTGTGGCGACCTTACCAGATCGGGGGTGCCACATCAATCAATCAATTCAATCAATTTAATCGATCCATCAATCCATCAATCCATCAATTCAATCAATTCAATCGTTCAATTCAATCAATACAATCGATACCATCAATACAATCGATACAATCGATACCATCGATATAGGGGTCCCAATTATAAGACCAAATCGTTATGATATGTCCAATACCGTGCCACACAATTTTATCCCATAATCCGGCATGTCAAATACAATCAATCACACATTCCAATTCAATTATTGCTCGCACAAGCATGATATACCGACGCATATCGGTCTTCTGGCTTAGCCAAGGATTATTGCTCGCACAAGCATGATATACCAACACACATCAGGGACGGGTTCACTTAGCCAACACATGATCAACCAATCCTAGCCAAGGACATTGTGCTTTACACACAAATTCCTCAATTAAAATAATGAACTTGGCCTGTTTTCTTTGTATTAAAAACATCCAATAAAAATAATCGTGTGTGGGTACACGGTCAGTTTGAGCCAAAATGCAATATCTTCCTTTCTAAAAATCCCACTATTTAATATAGTACCTATAAACATTTTTGGCGTTAAAAACCAATGCCCAGTATTTTCTGATTAAATACCAAAATTTTACAATTTTGAAATAATAACTCAAAATTACAATCACCACTCAATTTGCACAAATTAACATTCAATTGCATAAACTAAGCACACCATTGCAATTAGCATGAAATTTCGGTAACCGGCTATCCTGGTATAATTTTCAAAAAATATTAAAAAATTAAATAAATAACAAAAATAATTAAATAAATGCAATTTAATTCCATAAAGGCATACTTAGGCTAAAAATTGCTAATCTAACCACCTAATGGACAACTTAAATTATCCTAAGCGTTCTAACTACAAGGCCACACAATAAACTAACTAATCATAATTTCTAACCACCTAATTCACTAATCTAGCGAACCTAAATTAACTAAATAAGCTAATAATTATACTAATCATACTTAACTTAATATATTCACCCCTTAAGTGCCATTAACCTCATAAGCAAAGTTTAGTGAGTAAACTCACCGGTTTAGCGAGCCGGTGAGTTCACGGCGACGGCAATGCCAAGGTGGGCGAGAACCAAGCATGGAGTGACACTAACGGAGGTCCAGACAGGCCTTAAAACGGGCCTAGAAGTCCAAGAACCCTTGCTGACCTTCAGCCTCTATCCATGGGCCGAAGGAGCTGCTCGAGCGGCTGCAAACGGCAAGGAGGGACGGTGACACTGCAGCAGGGCCAGGCGAGCAACGGCGGTGGCTCCGACGGCTTGGACGGCGATGGTAGGCGGCTAGGCAACTCCTAGGAACGCCCGGCTAGCACGGGACGAGTGGAACGGCGACGGGCAACCAGCGAGCTCAAGTGTGCGACAAGCGGATGGGCGGCAGTCGAACGGCGAGCAGGGGCGGTGGACGAGCTGCTGGCTAGTTCCTGCTTGCTTCCTCTAGTTTTTGAGCTCTCCAAACTACACAACAATGGGGAAAGCAAGCCAAGGAGGAAGAAGAAGACAGCTGCTGAAGGGGGACCACCAAAATGCCTCAAAAGTCCATGGAAAAGATCTAAACACTCATCACTTGGCTTCCCACTTGATGCTGCCTCATCCTTAGCCATTATACACTCCCAAGTTTCCTCAAGAAGCCATCCAAGTGGTCCAAAAGTTGCTGCCCCCCCGTTGGCTATGAAATTTGGACAATTTCCCTCCAATTGGATTCAATTCCTCTTCCAAGTAATTCAATTTGAAGCCCAAAAATTCAGCCAAGGTCTCCACCACTTAAATTCACATTTTTCCTCACCAATTGAACCAACTTGAATGCTAAAAATCCACCCAAAAACGATTCATCTAATTTCCCAGTCCAAAATAGCCTTACTTTGATTTTTCGCCGAAAATCCCGATTTACCGAAAAATCTTCGGAGGATGAGTCAACGTTCCTAAAATTAATGGTGACCTGACAGAACTTTCAATTTATGAAATCGGGTTCAATTTGGCGGTTAATTTCAATCGGGTGTAATTTTAACGTGACCTAACCTAGCAGGTAGCTTTTAGGAATTTTTAGCGCAATTGACCCGTGGTCGATTATTTTCGATCCACATTGTGCATCTTCGACACATTGGTGACTCTCGATTATCATAAAAATCTCGATGTGTCAACTACGGACACAGGATACCAAAACGACAGAAAAATCGGCCTAGTGCCGATCGACAAGAATTTTGCAATTAGGTGGAATCACCCACACTTAATCACATGGCTTTGTTGAATCAACCTATCTCTCGTCTCTAATTGATTTTTAACTGTGCCATAATGATCCTTGCAGAATAGCACGATTGAGCAGTCGATTCCTGGTCGAATTCTCAAGTCTATTGCGTTTATATTCCTTAACGGCTTCGCTTGATAAGCTAGTTATCTCGTGAGTGGCCAACTAAGAGAGAAAATAACTTTAGGCGCGTCGATGAAAAGGCTAACTTATTCAATCGAAGACAGAACTTGAAAATCATGATGTCACAACTCTTCCCCTCTTATAAAAAAATTTCGTCCTCGAAATTTGAACCATTACAAATCTTTAAACAAAAAGGTGGGGTATTGTCGTCTCATCGAATCTTCACTTTCCCAGGTTGCTCCTTTTGTGCTATGGTGTTGCCATACCACTTTGAGCAACAGAATCATCTTGGTGCGCAGAATCTATTCTTTCCGATCCACAATCTGAACCGATCTTTCCACGTTCGACACTCTGTCGTCCATGTCTAATTCTTCAAAATTCAGCACGTGGATCGGGTCGACTCATACTTCCTTAACATCGACACGTGAAAGACGTCAGACACTTGCGCCAACCTCGACGGCAATGCAAGACGATACGCTAAAATCCCTATTCTTTCTAAAATCTCGAAGGGACCTACATACCTCGAGCTCAGTTTTCCCTTCTTGCCGAAGCGCGAAGTACCCCTCATTGGTGACACCTTCAGAAAGACGTGCTCACCAACTTGGAATTCCAATGGTCTTCGACGCTTATCACCATAACTTTTCTGGCGGCTCTGAATGGTTTTCAATCTGTCCTTGATAATGGCAACCGCATCCACCGACCGCCGGACTAACTCGGGCTCGTGATCTTTCGTTCTTCGACCTCATCCCAACACACTGGCGTTCTGCACGCTCTGCCATACAACGCTTCAAAATGAGCCATCTGAATGCTTTGTTGGTAGCTGTTGTTGTAGGCAAACTTGACGAGATTAAGCTATTCCTCCCAGCTTCCCTTGAAACCCAACACGCAAGCTCGCAGCATATCTTCGAGGGTTTGAATAGTCCTCTCAAACTGACCATCTATTTAAGGAAAATAAGCCCTACTGTACTGTCGCTTCGTTCCTAAGGCGGTCTGCAAACTTTTCCAAAAGGTAGCTGTGAACCTGAGGTCTCGGTCTGATGTAATCATCACTGGAATTTCATGCAGATGAACAATCTGACACACGTACAATTCTGCATATCTGTCCCATGCAAGGTCCTTCCGTATGGCGATAAAATGAGTCAACTTCGTCAGTCTGTCGACCACTACCCAAATGAAATCATTACCCATCTGACTCTTTGGTGAGCCCGTCACAAAATCCATTGTGATGTGTTTCCATTTCCACTCGGGAATCTCGAGAGGTTGCAGAAGTCCTCCCGACTTACAATGATGTGCCTTCACTTGCTGACACGTCAGATACTTGGCAACATGCTTGGCGATATCCACCTTCATACCGAACCACCAAAAATGTTGACGCAGATTCTGATACATCTTCGTATTACCAGGATGAATGCTGTAACTGCTACGATGAGCTTCTGATAAGATCTCTTTTTTAAGCTCTGCATCGTCAGGTACACACAATCATCCTCGGAACCTTAGTGTTCCGTCTTCAAAAATCTGAAAGTCAACCTTTCTTTTTTCGGTATCCCCTTGCAGGATCTTCTGAATTTCTGAGTCTGTCAGCTGAAGTATCTTGATCCTTATCTGCACTTCCGGCTCAATTCTTAGGGTGGCCATAAGATTTGAAAGGTGGCCAACCTCAAATTTGAAAATCGAATCTCGAGCTCTCTCGAGTAAAATCCATTCCTTAACCATCATTTGTGCAACTGAAGACTCCCGACTCAGTGCATCTGCGACCTTGTTAGCCTTTCCAGGATGACACAAAATATCACAATCATAGTCCTTCAGAAGTTTCATCCAACGACGCTGTCTCATATTCAACTCCTTCTAAGAGAATAGATACTTAAGACTTTGATGGTTAGTAAACATCTTAAACCTTTCTCTGCACAAATAATGTCTCCAAATCTTCAGAGCGAAAATAATCGCTGCGAGTTCCAAGTCATGCGTCGGATAATTTAGCTCGTGAGGTCTCAACTGATGGGACGCGTATGCAACAACCTACCATGCTGCACCAACACGCAACCCAATTCTCTAAATGATTCATCACTGAAGATCTCGTATTCTCTAAGGCCAGATGGAATCGTCAACACGGGTGCAGTAGTCAGCTTCTGCTTAAGCTCTTGGAAACTACGCTCGCACTTGTCTGTCCACACCATTTTTTGTTCCTTCTTCGGTAGTCGAGTCAATGGCAAAGCTAAAGCTGAAAACCCTTCCACGAACCCTTCTGTAGTACCTTGCCAAACCCAAAAAGCTTCTAATCCTTGTCACAGTTGTCGGTCTTGGCCAGTTGATAACTGATTCGATCTTGGTCAGGTCCACGGAGATTCCAAACAAAACTCGCACTTACTGAACATAGCATACAGCTCATGATTCCTCAGGGTCTGAAGTACCATCTTCAAATGCCTCTCGTGCTCCTCGGGACTTCTCGAATACACCAAGATATCGTCAATGAACACGACCATGAACTGATCCAGATACTCTTTAAACACCCGGTTCATCAGATCCATGAAAGCAGCGGGGGCATTCGTCAAGCCAAACGGCATTACAGTGAACTCGTAATGGTCGTATCAAGTATGAAACGCTGACTTTGGTATGTCCTCTTTCCTGATCCTCAACTGGTGATACCCTATCCTCAAGTCGAACTTAGAGAATATCGATGCTCCTTGCAACTAATCAAATAAGTCGTCCATCCTCAACAGCGAGTACTTGTTCTTAATCGTCACCTAATTGAGTTGACGATAGTCGATGCACAGGTGCAACGAACCATCTTTCTTCTTCACGAACAGAACTGGTGCTCCCCAAGGTGATGCACTAGGGTGTATGAATCCCTTATCCAACAACTCCTGCATCTACACCTTCAGTTCTTTCAACTCAAACAACGCCATCTGATAAGAAGCCT
The DNA here is from genome assembly GCA_014182365.1 of Eucalyptus tenuipes. Lineage (NCBI taxonomy): Eukaryota > Viridiplantae > Streptophyta > Magnoliopsida > Myrtales > Myrtaceae > Eucalyptus > Eucalyptus tenuipes. The sequence goes on along the minus strand of CM024542.1, from coordinate 9,084,175 downwards.
TAGAGATTGGCTTTGTCCTGGAAGCTAACTCAATTACGAACTCGATCTCCCTCTCTAGTGACAGGCTTGGCAATTCCTTTGGAAACACATCTAGAAATTCTTGAACTACTGCGATGTCCTCAATCTTCAGCTCCTCAACTGTCATATCCACGACAGTCGCTAGGTAACCTTGGCAACCCTCGTCTAACAAACGGGTTGCCTCAAGCGACAAGATTGAGGTAATCGAAGGTCCTCCTCGACTCCCAACAAACTCGAAACCTTCACCTGATAACAATTTAAACTGGATTACTTCACGACAACCATTCATTACAACAAAAAGCTCCTCGAGACAAACCTTTTCATATATGATATCAAAGTTATACATAAGCAAAATAGTCAATTACAACTCTAGTCAGCAATTCTCCTTTCTACGACTTTATTACAACAAACTAATGTTCTACAAACTTAACCAAAATTCTGTTGCACTACTTTGATAAAATCACCCCAAAAACATTCTTCCTCCAATCGGTGCATGGTTTGATTCATTCATGTCCCTTTTGCCATCCTAGTGGCGCCCTATCTACAGTAGTGGTGCCTGTGCTCTCCTAGACCTGCACGGATAGTTCCTTACCTGATGGCCGTGCTAGCCACATTCAAAAGAAGCTCCTGTTATACCAAGACACTAGATTAATCCATGCTTCCTTCTACAAACTCGGCACGCAACTAGTGAGTCTTCTGCCTCTTGTTGGGTGACAACATGCACCCTTCCTTGCACCGGAGGCCTATTCCAATTGTTGGAGAATACTTCCTTATGTGTTTTGAAGCTGACAAAACGTTTCCATTAGTCTAGTCTGAAGACATGCAGACTCTGTCGTCAAAGTCTGAAGACCGCCAGACCTCTAGACTCAAGATTCAAAGTCTACCCTCATTGACAGTTTCTAGACCATCAAAGAAGACTTATCCTGAGTTAAGTATTTCTTTAAGGATTTGATTCTATCGATTGAAGAAGATCTCTCGGCTGGACATAGCATCTTGGATATCTATTATTCGTTTTGATTCGAGTAATCTAGATCCGTTGATTGACGAAGCATACTGAGAAGGTTCTACTTATGGAAACCTAGATCCTGATTGTATGGGCGAGCAGGATTGGTGGGCTATCATCACATTCCTTAAGTAACTCGAGATCTCCCTAATTGATTCTGTCCAACGGGTAGATTGGAAGAACTCCTTTGGAAGGTGCCAACGGTTATGAAGGCATGGAGGAGTATATAAGGAAGATGTTCTAGGTATTCGAGGGTGTGCACGATAGATAAATTCCAAAGTCTGAAGCTTCTTGTACTTTGTCAATTCGATTGTTGAGCATAAACTTGTACTCAAAAGAGTGTTTATACATTCATGAAACCTTGAGAAAGTGTAGCAGAGTCTCTACACTGTGGAATCAAGGAAGTGATACTGTAACAACTCTTTTGATTCATAGTGGAATCCAGCCGATGGGCTGTTAGTGCGGGAGAGTGGACGTAGGCTTGGATTAAGCCGAACCACTATAAACCTTGTGTTCTTATTCTCTTCTCAAACTCATTTACTTTGCTCGTAACTTTATTTAATTGTTAGAATCTCATTTCTTTCTCAAAGTCTATTGTTAAATAGATTCGGGTCAAAAGCAAAGTTTTACTTTATTCTCTACAAAAATTTATTTTTGCACCTATTCACCCCCTCTATGTGCTCATACTAGCATTTACAATTAGTATCAGAGCCTATGTACTCATTTAAATTGAAGTGTTCTTACTTCAGAGCTAACGATCCATGGCTAGTATGTTGGCTCCAGGTCTGGTTGAAGGGCAAAGCAACACAAGACCGCCTCATTTTGATGGAAAGGAATACAGCATTTGGAAAAACAAAATGAAGGCATTCCTAAGATCAAAAAATCCTCTGAAATGGGATGTGGTAGATAAAGGAATCATTCCTAAACCTACAATAGTCTCAGAAAGAGGAAAAGAAGCTGTTGAGTCTAGCGAGATGACTCAAGAAGAGATAACCAAGAGACAAGCTCTCGATGCAAAAGCAATTTATTTCTTATACTGTGCATTATCTCCTACTGAATATAACAGAATATCTTCTTGTGAAACAGCTAAAGAAGTCTGGGATAGGTTGCACATCACCTATGAAGGTACCGATCGAGTGAAAGAAACCAGAATTAATATTCTGCTTGGTCAATATGAAGCCTTCAAGATGAAACTAGGAGAATCTATCACTGACATGTTCAGTCGTTTTACAGAAATCGTGAATGGTCTTGAGTATCAAGGTCAACCAATCGCTGGACCCATGAAGGTTAACAAACTGCTGCGTAGACTTTCCAAAGATTGGAATCACGTAAAGACCTCAATAAGAGAGACACAAAGGATCATACCACTCTCTGTTGACGAATTGGTTGGCACTCTTCAGTCTTATGAAGTGGAGCAAATCAATGAAGATGAAGATCCCAAACGTAAAAAATCTATTGCTTTAAAATCTAACGATGACTCCGATATTACAGATTCTAAAGATGATATGGACGATGAAGAGCTTGCTCTCATGATAAGAAAGTTCAAAAAACTGAACAAAAGGGGAAGGAGATTCAATTGGAAGAAACAAAGTTCTCAAAAGTCTCAAAACAAATTAGCAGAGGACGATGAATCCAATAAAGATGTGATTTGTTTTGAATGCAAGAAAAAGGGGCACATCAGACCCAACTGTCCCTTACTAAAGAAAAAGAAAGGAAAAGCTGAGAAATACAGAAAGGCTCTCAAAGCAGAAACTTGGAGTGATACCGAATGCGAAGAGAGTGATGATGATTATGCCAATATTTGTCTAATGGCACAACCAGAATCAGATTCAAACTCTGAGATAGACTCAGACTCAAACTCAGACTCAGACAGTGAAATCAAGGTCACTATCAAGAAAAAGGTCAAATGGTACTTGGATAGTGGGTGCTCAAGACATATGATAGGAGACTCAAGTTGTTTCATAAAGCTTATGCAAGTGAATGGTGGAAAAGTTTCTTTTGGAGGAAATAGTAAAGGCAGAATTGTCGGATGCGGAACAGTGAAAATAGGAAGTCTCACAATCAGCAGCGTTTCCTTAGTGGAAGGACTTAACTATAATTTGCTGAGTATCAGCCAACTGTGTGACACAGGTTTCAAAATCAACTTTCAAGAAGGAATATGTTCAGGAACCAGCAAAGACTCCTCTCAGACTTTCACGGGACGAAGACATGGGAACATTTATCTTCTGGCCATCAAATCAGAAAAATCCCAATGTCTGATTTCAATTCAAGAGGAAGTTAATCTTTGGCACAGAAAACTTAGCCACATCAACATGAAGCAAATAGCCAAGATTTCGGCAAAGAAGCTTGTTCATGGACTACCCAACTTGACATACCAAAAATCCGATCTATTCACACCATGCGTCTTGGGAAAACAGGTTAGAAGTTCTTTCAAACCAATAAATCAAGTTTTTACTAATCGTGTGCTGCAACTCTTGCATATGGATCTTTTTGGACCAACAAGAACCCAAAGCATTGGTGGTAAGAAATATTGCTTAGTAATAGTGGATGATTATTCACGATTTACTTGGGTACATTTCCTGGCAAGTAAGTCTGAAACTTTTTCTTATTTTATGAAATTTGCCAAGAAAGTTCAAAATGAGAAAGCGTATGTTATTTCAAGTATACGAACAGACCATGGAGGTGAGTTTGAAAATCAAGAATTTGCTAAATTTTGTGATGAATCTGGTTTTCAGCACGTGTTCTCCTCTCCATACACTCCAGAACAGAATGGAGTTGTGGAAAGAAAGAATAGATCGTTGCAAGAAATGGCTAGAACTCTTTTAATTGAAAGTAACATCTCTTCTCGTTTTTGGGCTGAAGCAGTTTCTACAGCATGCTATATTATTAATAGAGTCTTCTTAAGGCCTATTCTGGAGAAAACTCCTTATGAGTTGTTCAAAGGAAAGAAGCCAATTGTTTCATATTTTAATGTGTTTGGATGCAAATGTTTTATATTGAAAAATGCAAATGATCGAATTGGTAAGTTTGAAGAAAAATCAGACGAAGGTATCTTCCTTAAATATTCAACCACCAGCAAAGCCTACAGAGTTTACAACAAAAAGACTCAATTGGTGGAGGAATCGACGAATGTCAAATTTCAAGACTTCATACAAATTCAATCGATTCAGACTTAACCTGAAGAATCTGAACCTGCTCCAGACTCTGCAAAGTCTAAATCACTAGAACCAGCTCAGACTTTAGAAGAGCAACGAACGATCGATGAACCATCAAATGAAGAAAGAGATCAACCAACCAGCAACTAGAAGCACAAGTCTAGTCATCCTAAAGAACTCATCATTGGTGACATTAATGAAGGAATTCGTACTAGATCCAAAAGGCATGAAGAGTCTAGTGCTTTGGCTCTTATTTATGAAATAGAAGCCAAGAGCATAGAAGAAGCTTTAGCTGATGAAAGCTGGATTGAAGCTATGCAAGAAGAACTCAGGCAATTTAGTATCAATGATGTTTGGGAATTGACACCTAAACCAAAAGGTAAATCTATCATTGGAACTAAATGGGTTTTCAGGAACAAGATGAACGAGAAAGGCAAAGTCATAAGGAACAAAGCAAGACTCGTGGCCAAAGGATATACACAAGAAGAAAGGATAGACTATGATGAGACTTATGCACCAGTAGCAAGGTTAGAAGCAATTAGATTATTACTTGCTTTTGCTTGCTATAAGAATTTCAGGTTATTCCAAATGGACGTCAAAAGCGCTTTCCTAAATGTATTTATCCAAGAAGAAGTCTATGTAGAACAACCTCCCGGATTTGAAGATACAAAGAAACCAGACTCTATTTTCAAACTGAAAAAGGCGCTCTACGGTTTAAAGCAAGCACCTCGAGCTGGTATGACAGGTTAAGTAAGTTTTTAATCCAAAATGGCTTCGTTAAAGGTAAAGTAGATACTACATTATTTATCAAAAGAGAAAGCAAAAACTTTTTACTTGTTTAAATTTATGTTGATAATATTATTTTTGGGTCACCTAACGAAAATTTGTGCAAGAAATTCTCTAAGTCTATGCAAGATGAATTCGAGATGAGCATGATGGGTGAACTATCTTTCTTTCTTGGACTACAAGTAAAACAATTGAAGGAAGGGACTTTCATTCACCAAGAAAAATATGCTAAAGAACTTATTAAAAAGTTCGGTTTGGAGAACTGCAAAAAGACCGATATACCAATGTCAAGTTCTTCGAAGCTGGACAAAGATGAAGGAGGAAAGAAAGTTGACCAAAAGCTATACAGGAGTATCATTGGTTCACTTCTTTATCTTACTGCTTCTAGACCTGACATTTTGTTTAGTGTTTGCATTTGTGCAAGATTTCAATCAGATCCTAAAGAATCTCATCTAAGTGCTGCAAAACGTATCATCAAATACGTTGCAACATCCTCTGATTTGGGTCTCTTGTATTCTAAAGAAGGAGACTTTACCCTCCTTAGATATTCAGACGCAAATCTAGCAGGATGCAAAGTTGATAGAAAGAGCACCTCGGGCACTTGTCAATTGCTTGGTAACAGGACAGTATCTTGGTTTTCGAGGAAGCAAAGCACTATAGCTCTTTCAACAGCAGAAGTAGAGTATGTGGCTCTTGGAAGTTGTTGTTCTCAAATCTTGTGGATAAAACAACTGCTAAGAGACTTTGGAATCGAAGACCCATGCACTGAGATCAAATGTGATAACACCAGCGCGATTAATCTCACCAAGAATCCTATTCTTCATTCAAGAGCAAAGCATATAGAGATTCGACATCATTTTATTAGACCATGTTCAAAATGGAGAAATCTTAATTCAATTCACAGACTCAAAGTATCAACTAGCCGACATTTTTACAAAACCTTTAGAGAAAAGTCAATTTGAG